>OX235268.1:52159742-53359742 GCA_944472135.2 Trichobilharzia regenti
TTGTCTCACGCACTGATAAATATTAACACCTGTGATTATGACAACTCATCACCTTCCTCACTACCCTCTTTTGCGAATAAGGGAATTTTAGAGTATTGATTTTGTAGGGATTTTGTTTGACTGAATGGAGGATTTCATCATGAGCTGATATTAGTTAGAGAACCATTGGAAAACCACCTGGGAGTACTGGACGGTGGCTTCATCCTAGTTTGGGACTCTTCATCAGTATTCACCCATCGGGGTTCGAATCCAGGACCTTGTGGTTACAAGGTTAGTGAACTCTTAGACCATTTAGCCACTGGGACCCGATCCAATTGCCAGTCAGTCCATAAATTCTAACTTCTGCCAATTCATGACATAGCACAACCACTTCTCAATGTCTTCTTCGATGAGTTACTGCCTCACTTTCAACCTGCTGCACCCTACTCGTCATGACTTCCCACTAAAACCAGTCCAGGTAACTGCCTGAATAAGTTCAGTGGCTAGTGAGCATCAGATTAATTTTTCAAGTATTGGTTTTGTAGGGATTTTGTTTGGAGGATTTCATCATGATCTGAAATCAATGTTAGAGAACCATGATTCCTGCCGAGTAAAAAGCCTCTTCGCTGTGAATACGACTTATTCTCTTCTCTGCATTCACACCATTAGTAAACATGGTGTAATTGTGTAAAGATACAATGTCTAATTTGATTCCTCGGTCATATAATAAAGACTACTAACCATCATGATTATTCTTATAACTATTTTCAATATTATCAATACTAATATCTATAAATACCTGTGATTAAGAGTATTGTAGTATGATTTTGATCTCATGAGTTTGTAAGAACTTTGCTTATACTTATGTAGAGTTGTGATGTGAGGTGTGATTTCGAGTTTTGATCTTTTTTATTTGTTGTTGCTAAATTTAGAATAATCCGCACCATATTTATTATTGATTCTTTTTTCAGATTAGGTAATCTGAGACACTAAGCTTAAACTATGCCACTTCAGGCAAAGCAGCAAAATCACGAATATAGATATAATCTGCGTGGATACGCCTTGATAACAGTTGGAGGGGGGAATTATGCGCAGTTTTTAACAACAGCTAAAGCTGCTTGGTTTTTTGTGACGATTAAAAAAAAGGGATGCATAGAATGTCATGCATGCATACTACTTACTGGCTAAACCAAATGAGTAGTTGCTAACTAGTCAATGTAGTGAATTCCTACTATAATTTTATAGTTTCCATTTTAGCATTAAGAGCAGAATATTCAGAGAAGAAATGCTTTTAAACAACGAATTTATTATCAAACTGTACAATCGTATATATACATGCTTTTGTAAAGAAATTATATCCGGTGAGGGAATGCATTCATTTATGGCTGTGAGACCTGGCCATTGAGAGTGGAAGACATGAAAGATTATACAAGATTAGCTGTCTTCGATCATAGGTGCATACGTCCTATCTCCCGTGTGAAAATGTATAATAAGGTGAGATATATTGAGGCGAGGCTTCAGTCAAGTGCTAGGTAAGGAGAAGAAATCAATAGATGAGGCTGTGAAGTTACATCGATTGATATGGTTAGGACATGTGTTACGCATGCTAGGCTAACCATCGCCTTCCTTGAAGGGAAATGTTAGCTGACATAGGTAACATATAGAAAATCAAAACAAGTAATTCAGCGAAGAGACTCTTTTCAACGAATTTATCATCAAGCTGTACAATCGTATATATATATATATATGGTTTTATTTTAAGAAATTATATCCGGTGACGGAATTAGGTGAAAGTTGTGAATACATGAAATAATAATAATAATAGTAGTAGTAGTAGTAGTATGAAATGCAATTAAAACTAAGATGTTTGTGATTATAATCATAGGTAAATGTCAAGTAGCAAAACAATTAGTGTCATATATAGAATAATTCATGAGATGTATAGATGTTGGAAAGGGGTACATAATTATAGGATTAGTAGACGAATATAAAATGTTACATAACATGGTGTGAAATTTGACAAGATAGAATTCAATATTGTAGAAATAAAAAAATAAAAACTAAGAATTTTGGATTTAGAATGATAAATGGGACACGCGGAAACAGTTCAGAGTGAGAATAGTAATAATAATAATAATAATAATAATAATCGTAGTAATAAGGGAAAAGTACATAGAATAACTAAATAAACAAAATAAATAAATAAATGTCTATCCCTCTACGACCAAGGCAGCAGTAGGGATTGTACATACTTCTTTTGTACACAAACGTCTGGCATAATGTCATGAATTGCCAAGGCCTCAGCTGTCTTTAGAAGTCTGTAACGAAGAAAACGCGGGAAGTTAGCATGGATTCTATATATGATGTTGAAATCATGGTCAGGGTTCACCGAGTGACAGAAATCCATCAGGTGTTCCAGAATAGAGCTTTGCACATACTCCCTTTCTCCTTTGTAAAACCAAGCTGGAATATGTTCTCGTATCCGTGTGGTGGAAAGCGTCCTCTGACTACGGCCAATGTACCTACTCCCACAAGACCAGGTGAACTGGTAGATGCACATGGAGGCAGCCAGACGGGAAAGATTATCTTTTACAGAGGTAGAGGACAATTTGCGGCTCATGAACGTCATATGTAATCTAGCTGCTAAGAACGTCTTACTGACTGATTTAAAAAGACGGTTTTTGACCATATCTGAAGCTTGATCTCCTTTGAATTCCAAGTTCATGAATAAAGTTTTCTTTGGACCTGAGTTGGTGACCAATTTAGAGTGCTTATCTTTCATGTTTCTGTCAATAAATCGGTTAGGGTAACCACTTTCTGCGAGTGTGGCTTTTAAGAAGTCAAGTTCTGAGTCAATACCATCAGAACTGCAAATTTTCTCCATCCTAAGGCAGAGTACATGAATAAGCCTCCTTTTCCTGGAAATAGACACACAACTGTAAGAATTAATTAGTTGTCCGCTCCATGTACGTTTTCGGTGGATCGATCTTTTGAGAGATCCGTCATTACGTCTGCTGAGGCACACATCAAGAAACGGAATGCTTAGTTCAGATTCCTTTTCTATGGTGAATTGTAAAGAAGGATGGCAGTTGTCGAAGGCGAACAAGACATCATCAAAAACTACGTTCTTATCGCAGATGACGAAAGTGTCATCTACGTATCTTTTATAAATGTCAAAATGACCAGTGGTTTGGCTAAGTTGAAAATTTTCAAGCTTTGCCATAAAACAATCTACCAACGAGGGACCCACTGGTAATCCCATGGCCATGCCATCTCTCTGTCTATAGATCTCATTATTGAAGGTGAACTGAACATTCAACGTGCATCTCAATAAAAGCGCTTTGAGGTGGATTGTCGACAGACCTATTTCTAAATTATGTGTATCAATATAATCACATAAATAGCAAACAGTTTCCTTGAGAGGAACGTTGGTAAATAGCGACGTCACATCTAATAAGAAACAGAACTTCGTCTGAGACATTAAAATCTTTAATACTATCAATAAATTTAAACGTATCATCAGTGGAAAACCTAGATACTTGCCTTCTGTCTGGTTCCAGTATTTCGGCTAACCATTGAGCGATTCCGTGATAAGGAGAACCCACCACTGTAAATGATGAATTTGGTTCTATCTGTCAAGTTTGGTCAGAAGCTGATGTCAGTTAAGGAGCCAATGAAAACCAACTGGGGGTACTGGATAGCCAGATGTTTAAATCTAGTGTGGAACTTCTCATCAGCAAGCACACATGATCTGCAGGCAGGGGTCAAACCCAGTTAGCTATCAATCAAACTGATGCTAACTAGTGACTTCACTACAGGAAGAGGTTACCTGGAGTTCTAGTGAGAAGTTGTGACCACATGTGCGGTCCGTCCATCGGGTTGTCGCGTGTGAGGACAAATACTCACCGATAACAGTAACTGATGATCGCACTAAAATCCAAAATTGATGGAAGTTAGAATTCATGGGTTGGCAGTCGGATTTCAGCCTAGGTGACCGAATGTTCAACAATCCGGTAAAATGATGAGTGCGTATTGCTGGAGAGTGTCAAGCTGGGATGAAACAGCTGTTCATTGGCTGTCTGACTGACATTAATCCGTGGCGAAGTGAAGTCTTTACAAACTTCCTTTTGAAAGTTAGTTCTATTGTGCATTACCAGTTCACCTGATTAGTTAGCAGAAGGTGTTTCGACTTCTCGAGCTGAGTTAATCCAGGGTACATCACTGATGAGCTCACTTCCAAACGAGTGGCTGGGATGGCTATCTCTTTTTAAGATTTCTTTGATCTGGTTAGTGAACATTTTCAACTGCACACAAGGTAGAACTTCCCATTGAGAAAACTTGAACAAAAGAAGGGCAGTTGATGTAACCGGGATAATATGAGCTCACGTGGTTTTCTACTTCGTAGATTCTCTACAACTGTGTACAACTTAAACAATACGAAAAGGCACATAAAGTACGAAACTTGGGCATGAACATACTCTGATGAGAGAGACAGTGAATTATTAATAGAAATTATAAGTGACAGAAGTTTGGAATGATGTAAGCGTAAACGGTTAAGCTTAGCTTATTGGGTGTGTTAAAAGTGATTCATTATTTATAGGATAATTAGATGCATATTCATCACTGTATCATATATCTAACAAAAATGTCTTCTGCTATGCTTAGAATGCTTTCACCTTTTTTCATCTGAATGTCATTCATCTTACTTTTTTCGATATTGTGTGAAATTCCCTTTGTAGTTGCGCAACATCTATCGTACAAACTATTATGTTTCTTGTTACACTTTGTTTCTATCTAATGGGTATGATACGCAGCTGTTGGAAGTGGGAGAAATGGGAAGTCTGGCTGTTTTTGATCAAAGATATTTGCGTTTTATCTCTCGTATTAAGTGGCATCATTTGGTGAGTAATACTGAGATGGTTATGTGTCAAGTGTTATGTAAGGAGGGCAGGTAGTCGATTGATGTGGCTGCGAGCCTAAATCGACTGGGATATTTAGGATACATGTTGTGTATCCCGAGTCATCGCATTCCTTGACAAATAATGTTAGTCAATATGCGATTAGGTCGGGAAAGAGTAAGAGACGGTCAAATCCAATCCTAGGATCGGTCTATGAAATCGCGGACAGCTGATTTCAGCCACAAATGAAGGTGTAGAGTGAATTGTCGGGGTCTTTGAGATCGTTTCAGAGTAATGGTGATGATATGGTTCGAAATCGCTGGTAATCTGTTGAAATTCATTCACGTTTTGTGATCCACCAGATCCACTAGATCCTGTTGTGTTTCTTGTTGCTATTTTTTCTCTCTCATTCGTTTACTACATAGAGTGTGGCAACTTGAACTGATTCACTACTGCGTAATGTTCTATGTTGAAACTCAGTTAGCCAGTCAGTCAGACAGTCACATTATCCTGCCATATTCATTGTTGATGTCTTCTATATGGACGATGTTGAATTCTATATACAGTAGAAGTTTATCCAATCTCCTGTACTTCTCTGGCCTCTAAAACTTTATTTTGACGTTTTTCACAATAGTTTCATGCGTGTAATCCATCTTATTCTCCTCTTTTATTCCATCTTCCACTTGTGAATAATATTCTCAGATATACTGTATAGTCGATGACCTGACAGATCAATAAAACGATCCATTTATAGGCAACCTACATGGAGATGACAGTTCCTTAGTCATCACAGTTCCTGCCCTGTTGGTTACAAAAGAGGAACCTTAGTGAGGCTCCTTTTCAGTAGAATCCAACGAATGTACACCAAAGACACAATTGACGAAGAAGAATGGAGAAAATTGACACAAACTCTGGTTGATAATAATTATGTGGACAAGTTCATCAGGAGATATAAAGTAGTCAGAACTTCAAGACCTAATCTACAAACTCGCCCCTAAGAAAGACGTGTACATCAAGCTACCTTATGCATGGGCGACCATAGCAGCTTGGTAACTCGACAAAGATTGAAGGCTGCTGTGGTTAAAAAGGCTTTTTATGCACCTAATATCAGAACAGTTGAGGGTGTGAGGCCCATATATCCATCTAAGTACTTTGAACATGAGAAAAATGATGTCACATCCCAATGTATTTACCTGTTTGAATGTACTTGTGAACATATATACACAGGGAGGACTCATCGATGTTTGCATTTAAGGGCTTCAGAGGATAATGGGATCCCCTGAGCCCATTAATGGTGACTTTCTAGCTCCTCCACCGCTAGACATATTATAGTGACAAGAAATAATATTCCTGTTTTCAGTTGCTTACAATTTGATTAATGACCATCATTTTTGAAAGCCATTCATCACTCGTTATCATTTTAGATTACGTGTAAGACTATTTAAACCAATGAGATTACAGTTTACTAGTTTTCTTATTGTTTTTGATTATGAGACGGATATTACTATCTGACCTCACTATCTAGGCATTTTTTACGATGTTTTATAAACACTATGTTGTAACACCTTTGCTGACCTACGTCACTTTTCGTTTGTGTCACACATATATTTTATAAAGTTTTATCGCGGATTGATAACATCATTTAAAGAATAATTGAAAACCACTGGGAAAGGATAGCCAACTATTTCGTCCTAGTAGACTGGGTCTCATGGTAGTTAACATCCACCATATGGATTCGAACCCTGGGAGCTTCCGTTTACAAGTTGCCTACCCTCGGACTGAATGGTCAACCGATGAATTCTAACTTCTACCAATTCGTGATTTTAGCTAGACCACCATCTAGTTTCGACGAGTATTTTTCCTCACTTCCTATCGGCTGGATCTTGCTGGTTGAAACAAGTGGATCAATAATTTACAAGATGCATATCGATATACTTTTCAAGTATCATTTTGTAGAGATTTGATTGATTTCAGGTTACACCACGAACTGGCTTCAGTTAAGGAGCACTTAAAACTCAGTGAGTACACAACACTTACTTCTTGATAAATGTGGACCAGGAATGCAACCCAATACCTTCAGGTTACAAGATTTAGTCTATTGACCTTTCATCCACTGGCAGGGGACTTAAGAACAATTGAATCCTCCTAACTTTCATCAATTCACAGTTTACGGTGGCACAGTTATCCAATGCTATCAGAGAGTATTTTTCCTGACACGCGACTCAAAGGGCAAGATGCTGATCACAACTTTTCATTTGAACTCCAGGTACTCCATTCCGTAATCAATTACTAATTGGCAGTCGGTGTTCGATACCCGGTAGAGCCAAGAATGAGTACTGGTGAAGAGACCCAAAGTAGAATGAAACAACTGTCATCTGTTCAGCACTCGAAAGTGTTCAGTGTTTCTCTGGTTGATATTATTTTGTGCTGTAACTTTGAAATTTTCGTCTTTACATCAACTGGGTGAGGGAATGTTGGTATATATGCATTTGTATGTGTGTGTGTGTTTGACCGTATTTGACCCTTTTGGTCTCAAGGTGAAGGGAAAGATTATTGTGCTTCAAGCTTGTTCGTTATTACTATAGTCAATAATGACAACCAAGTGATACTTACCTGAAGAAATCACTCTTGTTATTCACTTTATTTTATGTTATTAGGAGTTTGTTTTTTTCTTTACCAGTAATTCCCTCGAGATACATCAGCCTCATATTACCGCAGTGCTTTCATGATTTGAAGTTATCTTTTTATATGTTGCATTGTTGGAGACAGTTGGTGAGATATCGTGAACCTAGATGTTGCTCGATATTGACATTCTCCAGTGTTGATGCGGCTGCTCTCATTTCTAAGATGTGAATCTGTGTCGTTGAGTACTTTAGTACTGCAGATTACTGGGGGGGTGAGTTTTTCAGGGTTACGAATGGCGACCTGACCTCCTGTAGAACTGCAATGAATGCACTGTGGTTGGTTACTGATTGTTGAGTGGCAAATCTGCTTAATCATTTAGTCCTAGGTTGTGTAGCTGAATCCTATCACCGTCAAGAATTGTTTACAACAAGATGCATTCGCGTCGTAAGAATAAAAGAATACCAGTTATATTAATTAGATCTTCGAAAAACCCTGATGGAAAACGGTTTCCCGCCCAGGTTCATAGACAAAAATCTCAAATCTAAGAAGACTTCCAAACAAGTCCAACCCTTTCCAAAGAAAATACTTTTGCTTAATCTAGAATTCAGAGGTTATATTGAAGCAGAAATCCTTCGCAAACGCCTCTCCAAATCGCTGAGGAAAACATACTTTGCCAGGAGCCTACAACTGACGTTTTCCTGCAAGAAACTGTTCAGCCAAAACGCGAAAGACAAACTGTCGCACTGGGCCACCTCAGCGTGCATATACCAGTTTACTTGCTCTTGTGGAGCTGAGTACATTGACCGTATCATGCGCCGACTTGAAAACCGCCCTCGTAAACACTACCCATCCTGGTTAGTAAAAGGAGACCAAAAGCGTGTATACAGTTCAGTGACAGAACATCTGGTCAACAACTCAGGATATTCAGCTCCTTCAGAAAAATCCTTCAAAGTAATATACAAGATCCAATCAAACCTATCAAATGGAGTGAAATCAAGACATCTGGACATAGCCGAGGCGCTAGCCATCCAAAAGCTCAAACACACGCTTTGTATCCAAAAGAAATAGATCCAACCCATGTCCCTGTCATGGTCATCATAAACAGGTAATTCTTTTAGTAATGACCATCCCATCGCCTTTCTTATCTTAACTTCCTATTTATTCATGTTATTTTCTAAAGTTTTTCTTAATCCCTGTTTACACTACCATATTTTCATATTCGGACTTCGTGTTTATTTTGTCATTTTACTATTTCTACATATTTAATCCCTGATTGCATAAACAATTATTCATCACATCAGTTTTTTTATCCAAACATCCTGTCTGTTTTTTGTTATTTCTACATTTCTAACCCCTAATTGCCCAATATGTCAATCGTCTCAGTAATTATGATGCTATTTTGTTTTGAGTTTTAGCTATCTCCCCTGTTTATTATAGCATTTTAATTCCTAATTGTAATTTTATTAACCTGACACCTGACCAGAAATTATTCTGGAACTTTCCTATCCATTTGATATAAATAAACGAATGTACAGCCTAGATGATGACTTCGTCGAAAAGAAAAGCTTTTCTTCGCTGCAATTGTCTTCTTAATTAGATCTGGCCAGATGGATTAGACTGGTTTTCAACTACTTAAACAAATTCAGTAGTAAGTATATTAAACCATCATTCACGGTTTTTCATAATTTCACTTGACACTACCAGGTAGTAACTAGTGTCATGACTCAAGTCTTTCATTTGGTGCAGTTTAAATTTTGTCAGTCAAGTTTACAATGTGGCATTTTTTTTTAACTTCAGTGAATGTTTCTTTTAAACTGTTCATTAATATCAATATATTGAATCAAGTGAACACTCATCATTAGAAGGGGATAATAATCGAAGAATAGTGAACATTTTTGTGTGAAATGATGATCCCCTGAGAACAGATCAGTTATATATTTACTTCTCAGCTTTTTTAATGATTATTCAGCCTTACAAAAACTCACAATAAGATTGTTTTTGTTCGTTTATTTATTAAGGAAAGGTAATCAACTCACTGACTGACTGACTAACACCGAATATTTTGCACAAAAATACACCAGTTCAAGGTGCTACACTTCAAATAAGTCTAAATAATTGTAAAATGAACAAATTTTTTTTGAAACTGCAATGGACGAAAATGTACTGTAACAAATGTGGTTAAGTAAACACTAGTCAGCAGTTTTAGGATATGAATAATAATAATACAAAGGTGTGGACATATCTTCTGTACTTTTGAGAACGGTGTCATCAGTACTTTTCAGGCATTGATTTCGGATTAGTGAAGATGCTGTTCAGACGGCTTACGCTTCTGTACACAGTTCAAACAACAAGCATTCAACAAGGGCTTTTCGGCCTAGTGCGATGTTCTTGCCTGATTATCTCAGTGTTGTTACACTCCTGCTACTGGCAATATTAGCATGCTCTCAGTCCCATTGGCTGCCATAGTGCAAGCAAATTACATTATCTGAGCCGCTGCTGTTATTGTCTTATTGCTATTCAGCGAAGCTTTCTATTATTATATTATTATTGCTCCCTTGGGTTCCTCGTGGAACATAGGGCTTCAACTGCACGTCTCCACTTGCCACTTCTGTCTTCCTTCTGTTGTACTTTTCACCTGCCTCCATCCATGTTAGTCCATACTCTTTCAACTCCTCTTCGCACGATCTCCTCCATGTCACCCTCTCACTGACGTCCCACTCGCCACTTCCCTTTCGGGTCTGTTCCACTCGAGCAATGGCCTGACGCGCGCGCGATGTCACCAACCGGCCTCCTCAACGAGTGTCCAATCCATCTCCACTTTCTCCTGCATATTTGCTGGGCGATTGCTTCTTGTTTTGTTTCTTCCCATAGTTTCTCGTTGGTGATTCTTTCCGGCCCGGCCATCTGATCTTCAGTATAGAGCGAAGACAGTTGTTGATAAATGTCTGTAACAGGCTGTTGGAAATATTCTTTGTTACCCGCCCGCCAAGTTTCTGATCCGTTTAGAAGAACTGACTGACTTGACGCTATTTGTATTGAAAATCCGACCGAATTTTTTGTTGATGCTAGCTGAGTGACGAAGATTTCCAGATTGGTTTCAGGCTGATGAATGTGTTTCTCGCCTTCCCGATTCTCGCTCGATTTGACATCCTCGTCCGCTCCTCCTGTAGTTGAGACAATGCTCCCTAGATAAGTGAATGAAGTAACCTCTTTCAAATCCCTCCGTTGATGGTGATTGACGTTGGATGTTGCTGTTGTTGTTGTTGTTGGTTGGTTGGTTATTTTAATCACCTCCGCCTTGTCTATGTTCACCTGGAGACCTGTCTTCACCAGCTGCTTCTTCGACCAGTTTGTCGGTTTTCGCTTGTAAGTCTTCGATTGTGTGTGACATCAAACATAAATCATCCACAAGCGAAATCCAGGTCTTCTAGGTTCTTCACGTCGGTCGGTCCAGGATATCCCTCCCTGTCTTCTCGTTTCCCACTCACTGTCTGACGCATAATCCAGTCCACCACAATTAGGAATATCATTGGTGATAGTAAGCACCCTTGTCTGATTCCTGTGTTTACTCCGAACGACTCGCTGAGTTTTCCGTTGTGGATCACTTGACAGATGCTGTTGTCGTACAGCTGGAATTCCAAGAGACAACTTTTTCATTCTGTGTACCTTGTTAAGTAAGCTATTGCAAATATGACTTTTTGTTTTCAATAGTATCCCTCGGTCTGGATATATTCTAAGAACAGATGCATATTAACAGTGTTTCTTGCACCAATAAGTCTCCAATTTATACCTGCTTGTGTCCAGAGAGTATACCTTAGTTTGATACTTCATTATATTTGATGTCACATTCACATTTATTGAACCCACTCTAATATAGCCAACGAAAAGCGTAGCTCCACTTACTTAAGGGCCTTTTTATTTAGTCATTTATTTTTACTACCTGCCAAAGAAGTCATAATGAATACTTTCAGGCGGCTATAAGTAAGTGAGTCGGTGGCACAGCGGTTAGGACTCTCCCCGAGCATGCACATGGTCCGGAGTTCGATCCCCCTGCCGACGCACACCTGATATCTATGGTCGGCCTGTAGCGAAATTTGGGCTACCGATATCACATGCTGAAAATCCCATACCTGTACCAAAAAACATACGGTGTGGAATCAAGCTGTAATCAAGATATTTTAAAAAATTTAAAAAATTCTAGGTAGCAGCACGTCATCATATTCTTTATTTGAGAACTGTGTTATCAGAAAAAAGGAGAGACTGACGAAGCAAGTAATTCACTGCATAAGTCAGACCATCAGTGGGCAGACGAAAACAAATTGAAGAAAGATTAATTATGCATGTTTAGGCAACAACAACAACAACGACAAATGTTATTTGCGCACAACCCATTTCGAAAAACAATCTGATCACACACACACACACACACGGACTTGTCAAAGGAATGCTTATATATAAAATTATTAAACAGGTAAGAGGTGAGAAAATAGACTAATTAGGTCAAGTTAAAAGGACATTTTCAAGGTCAAGATAACAATAAAGACCACTAAACCACACAGCAGAGGTAACAAACAGTACATCTACCCCGACTGGTATCAAAACAAATTTTACCGAAGAAGATTTGCTTTGATCGCATAAAGATGGTTCAATCTTCCTAATTGCCAGCTAGGGCCTCCACATACTTTACGATACGCCCTGCTCAAACACATTTTATAGATAGATAGGCGTGTAAACATCAATTTTATGTCCTGTCTCTATAAAAGGTTTCACAATAGAGGAGCTAGGTCGTCGTCTGTTCTCACCAGGATTGGGTTCTGAAGATTCTATTTGTTTGTGGAACCATTTAAGAATATGCTCTGAAGCCAGCCCTTACTTGCGGAAATCGATGAGTCCTCCCTATGTGTGTGTGTATGTCCACACGTACATTCAAACTGGTAAATACAGTGGGATGTGACATCATTTTTGGCATGTTATAATGGCTTAAATGGAAAGATTCGGCTTCACATTCTCAATTATTATGATATAGAGACAGGATATAAAATTGATGTTCACACGTCTTTTAAACCCATCTATCTATGAAATGTGTTTGAGCAGGGCGTATCGTAAAGTATGTGGAGGCCCAAACTAGCAATTAGGAAGTTTAAACAATCTTTGTGCGATCAAAGCAAATCCTCTTCGGTAAATTTTGTTTTGATACCAGTTGGGGTAGATGTACTATTATCTCTGCTATTTGGTTAAGTGATCTTCATTGTTATTTTGACCTTAAAAATGTCCTTTTAGCTTGACCTGATTAGTCTATTTTCTCACCTATTATTATTATTATTATTATATCCTTTAATTCCTAGAGGAATATAGGGCTTCAGCTGCGCATCTCCAGTGCCTTCGGTTCTCTGCCAACGTTTTCACCCCGCTCCAAGTCTGCCCACACGCTTTCATCTCCTCTTCACATGACCTCCTCCAAGTCACCCTTGCACTGACAACCAACTGACCGTTTCCCCTTCAGGCTCTATTTGAGCAATGGCTTGTCTAGTGATGTCACTCACTTGATGGTTTCCTCAGAGTATGGCCAATCCATCTCCATTTCTACCTGCCTATTTGTTTCACAATCGGTTCGTGGTTGGTTCGTTCATTGTCGGAGATCCCTCTCTGAGGCTGATCTTTTCTGGCCGGCCATCTGATCTTGAGTATTGAGTGAAGACAACTGTTAATGAAGGTCTGTTGTCTGTTTGAGATGCTCACTTCTTAGCTCTTTATTAATTTCATATATAAGCATTCTTATGACAAGTCCGTGTGTGTGATCAGATTGTTTTTCGAAATGGGTTGTGCGCAAATACAACATTTAACGATTCAGACAAAATTACGTCCTTTTACTGCTTTGTCTAACTAAATTCATAATGGGAACACTAATTGCTTGAAAAATCTCCATTTTTACCCCATTCCCTTCACAGTAGTCTTTTGCTGGCCCTATGTTTGCTAATAACCCTTTATCTCCTCTTCACACGATTTCCTTTACTACACCCTCGGGACCCATGACCAACTTGTCGCTTCCCATTCTGCTTCCACTTGAAAACTAGGCTGGAGCGCAATGTCACCTCAGTGTGTATCCTGTCCATCTGTGCGTTTCCTTCAGAATATTTGTCAGGCAGTAAGCTCTTGGTTGGTTGGTTGGTTCCCACAGTTTCTTGTTGTCAATTCATTCTAGTCAGCCATGTGATCTTCGCTATGAAGCCAGTGAAGACAGTTGTTGATAAAAGTCTTCAGTGTCCTGTCTGTCGGGAATGCTTTTGGTGATGATTGCCAGGTCTATAGACCATATATATATAAGAACAGATGGAACACTAGTATTGAAAATTTGAATTTCGTTCATTATGTTGACTGCAACGGAAATCCAAATTGATTTTAGAGTGATAAAGATGTAGCCTGTCTTTTCTATTCCGCTTTTGACGTCTTCATCCGTATCTACTGCCTGAAGTCGAAACGAGGCTTCCTAGACAAGTATTTAAAATAACCTCTTTGAAATTTGTTTTCTGTTGATGGTGATTGGTGCTGGTTGTTGCTGTTCTTGTCGATTAAGTATCTCCATCCCTTTCGTCTTCTCTAAGGTTTACTTGAAGTCCTGTCTCAGCTACCTGCTTCATCAGGCAGCTTTTTGGTTTTCGCCTAGAAGTCTTCAAGTTTGTGTGACACTAGACACAAATCATCTGAGAAATCTAGATCTTCTAGATAGAGTCTTCTTAACGATCCAACGTATTCCTGTCTCCTCGCTTCCCCCTCCCACTCTCAGTCTTCTGCATAATCCAGTCCACCGCAATTAGGAATACCATGCGTGATAGTAGGCGGGCAAAATTGTCTAACTTTCGTATTCAATTTAAACTATCTCCTCCATCTCAACCTCGAATCCATAACCAACTTATTCTTTTCTATTTTACTTCTCCTCGAAAACTAGCCTGGAGTGTGATGTCACTCAGCGATCTCTTTAGCGTGCATCTGATCCATCTGCATTTTCTTCAGCATATTTGTTGGGGCAATAGGTTCTTGATTGGCTCGTTCCTTGTTGAGTTCTCTTTTCTGATAAGTCCCAAAGTGGGGAGAGACAGAGTCATCCCATCCTCGTTAGTTATGATGGAAAAGATTTGTAGCTCAGATGGATGATTTTGATGTGGTTGTGTTCTCTGAGCTGGATGGTTAATTTGCGAAGCTTTCATCACCCTACTGGGTGACATCTTCAGCGCATACTTCAATTCGCTGAAGTGAGCTTTTAGATTTCTTCGAGAGTTTATTAATCATCTCTCCTGGTGACCACCTTGAACGTGATTGGTTGTTTGTGTGTGTTTTCACACCTTCTAGGTTACTTGTATTGGAACTGATTGTTTCTTTGACTTGAACTTTGACCCTTTGTGTATGAAGTTTCTTTCTTATCGGTTGATAAATTTTGTCTATCTCGATGTGTATCGATATTGATTGATGATTCACTGGAATGCCAAGCTTCTCCAGCATTCTTGTTATTTCCTTTCTCTAATATTTGAACGTTAGTTGTCCCAGTCAAATTGATGTCCCTGGTTGTCTGTGTATAGTGATATGAGGGAGTGAATATCATGTCTTTTGACGGCTAGCTTATGTTCGTGGATACGAAGACGAAGGGGACGTCCACTTTGGCCAATGTAGTGTTTTTCACAGTTGTTACAATTTATTTTCTAGACAATGTTGGTTTCATCTTCGTTCGCTGTTGAGTCAAAGTTCAAGCCAAAGAAACAATCAGTTCCAATACAAGTCACCTAGAAGGTGTGAAAACACACTAAAACAACCAATCACGTTCAAGGTGGTCACCAGGAGAGATGAATAATAAACTCTCGAAGAAATCTAAAAGCTCACTTCAGCGAACTGAAGTATGCGCTGAAGATGTCACCCAGTAGGGTGATGAAAGCTTCGCAAATTAACCATCCAGCTCAGAGAACAACAAACACATAAAAATTCTCGTTAGTTTTCAATGGTTCTCTGTCTCTGTCTGAAATAGGACTCCTTGACAAAATCTTCCCAGAAGAATCTCTCAGTCTTATCCTTTATTTACAGTGTAGCATTTGTATTTTGGAATTTGTACTTTTGCCAACTCAGTTATCAACATTCCTGACAAACATTAACACTAATTATATATTGATGCGATTTTTCTAGGGTTTTGTAGTTTAATATTACTTCAACAATACTTTATATATTTTAGAAAAAGGAATTGTAATAGGAGAAGACAAGGAACTTGGCGAAAAATGTGTGTATGCAATTCGATATACACATCCATATACGGAAGTTATGTATACCCTATGTGTAATTAAAATCGTCATTTGCACAGATATCCTCCATGTTGTCCTACTACTTCTGCCCTTGGTATTGTGTGTGTGTGTGTGGTTTTCTTTGTCTTTTATTCGTGTCTCTTATGTTTCTCTGGAATACTGGCTGTTCATCTCCTCTCTCTCTCCCTCTCTCTCCTCGTCTGATTCCAAATTTATCTCCCTTTATATACTACTGATAAATCTTGTCAGTAGTACACATGTCACAATATCGAAAATAAAGATATCTGCATATTTAGTAGTAACATGATAATCTTGTCTGTATTTTTTTTCAAGTACTAAAACATTACAGACACACACACACACACTTACAGACAGACATTATGATACCAGGACTTGATAGTAAATGTGACTGACAGTAATACATAAGACGTGTAAGGCATGATGATATTGTAAGTGCACAGCACACAGCATTCTTATACCTCTATACTAGACTAAATGTAGGTATATATATGCATGCATATATACTGATGTCAAAGTGTGTTTAGCTAATTAGCTCGCATATTAATGATGTGCAGTTATCATTATCGTTATTGTGATGATTAGACAACCCAGTGTACCAATTCCAGTTTATTGTCTAATGAGTTAGCAAAAGGACTTCAGAAAAGCTTCAACGCGATTCAGGTCTCTTCGCGTAAAAACTATATACTACTTACAGACTGATTGAAATAAGTAGTTATTACCTACCATTTACATCAACAACCACCTGAACCTCCATTCAAATACAATGCATCATATTTTGTCTAATTCTTGTTAATTTAGGCATTCAGTTATGTTTTTCAGTCGCGAAATGTATTCATTATTATTATTAATATTATTCATATGGGTTCCGAGTGGAACCTAGAGCTTTATCAGCACATTCCCATTTTATCCTGCTCTCTGAAGTCCTCTTTATATGCCTCTATGATTGAGCAAATGCTCTCATATCCTTCTCAAAAGATCTCGTCCATGTTACCCTCAAAACCATGTACAACCGGTCGTTTTCTATCCGGGCTCAACTTTAGCGATGGTCTGCATTACGTGAGATGTCATTCGGTCGTCTCCTCAGCGTGTGTCTAATTCATCTCCATTATCTATAACATATTTGTTGGGTAGTAGATTGTTGGGTGTTCTGTTGCACTACAGTACTCTGTTTTGCTTGTTATTTCTGACCATCTGATCTTGACTCATTCATTTGAGTTATATAGGTATTTCCCTAATATCTGCGTGGTGTTCAATGTACTTCGTAGTCCGGATTATTTTAACCTTAATTAATTTCAAATTTCCAATAAGGAATGCTCGACAGAGAGTTGTGTTTCTTCCTTCTAGTTTGAGTTTCTTCAGCAGTAAGCGTCTATGACCCCACTTCAGTAAAGATCCAATGACGAACCATCTGGAGAGAAAAACGAACTTGTTGACAATCCAACCACTCAACCTAACTATAAATCAACTTATAAACTTCGATAATGTTGTTGGAAGACAGAGATTATCTGAAAATTGTGATGTGGTGTATTTGTGCAACAACAATCTGATCACACACACACACATCTACTTGTCTAGTTAATTTATGTATGACAAATAAAATGGCAAATAAGACAAACAAAATGACAAAAAAGGTTTAAGATTCAGAACAATAAGAATAATTGGCACTACGTTTGTTCATTTAATCAGATAAGGATTAGCAAGGTAGGTCATAAGTAATAACAAATTGTTTTGTTCACGCAGAGAGTAGGGGCCATAAGTTTGCGAATAACTGTCGCCTTTACAGGTTTCAATAAGCACCCTTGACTGTCTTTGCGAATACCTTTAAACAATGTTCTGATATCAATTTTGTGTTGTTATTATTATTCCCTTGCTTCTGAGTGTATGTGGTGATTGACAATTACTATCTCTGTATTGTTTAAATACTTAGTGCTGATTGGTAATATGTTCCTTATATGAATTGCATTATAATTCCGCTAAATACAAATTCCTGAATTCCGCCCTCTCTGTGTTTTGATTGGATTCTTGTAATTCGGTCATCTCAAAATACTAATACTACGATTACAAATAATTACAACAAATTGGCGTCGCGATGGAACTAAATAACCCTGGAAAATTTCCTATAAATGGTTCACCGCGGGAGATCGCTGATTACCTTGAATGCTTCGATGCGTGGTGCATTTCAAAGAATGTTCGGGATGACAAAATACCAGCACATTTCATCACTGCTATTGGGCTAGATGCATATAGCCTAGTAAAGACTCTGGTGTTTCCAGATAAACCTATTTCTCTGTCATATGTCAAGATTCGTGAACTTCTGATAAATCACTTTCATGTAACTACATTTGAGACCAGAGAGAGGGCTCAATTCCATAAACTGGTTCGTGCTCCCAACCAGAAGATTAGAGACTTTATTCTTCAACTTCAAATACAAGCTTCAAAGTGTAACTTTGGAGATCAGCTGCATACTCAACTACGTGATCGTCTAATTGCTGGAATCAATATTCCTAAGTTAGAGAAAGAGTTAATTCAGATTCCTTCTTGTACCTTTCAAACTGCTAAAGATTTATGTATTACATATGAAGATGTCAACAGTGAATACTCTGCTCCCACTACGTCAGTATCTGATGTCATGCTGTCCAAAGTCGCAAATACAAGTGGTCATGGAAAGTAATCCAAACTGTCGTCCACATGTAATAGAATGCAGAGAGAGATCAAAAACATTAAACAGTGTTTTTCCTGTGGAAAGTTACATCTACGAAGCACTTGCCGTTTTCGGGGTGCTAAGTGCCATAAATGTGGTAAAGTTGGACACATCAAGACTGTTTGCAGAAGTTCGAATACTTATGTTACTCAGAATTCTTATAATTCTCCCAATCTGTCTAGTAAAATGGAGTCAATGTGTCTTTCAACTTTTCAAAATACTCAATCTCATCCAATGAAAACCTCCACTACAAGTTCAGCAACTCAAGCGTCAACTGTTTTCAAAAATGTGGTAGCCGAGTTACAATGCGAACTGTCGAAAACACGGAAAAAACTGAATGAGATGAGAGAGCAATTGATTAAAATGGAGGAATTGTTGCATATGCATAGGCTGCGTCTGTTGAATACAGAGCATACAAGTACCCGTGAAAGTCATGCAAAACTTTTCAAATCTCGAATTCTCAAAAAACATCTGATGTCCACGACTTCTAATGTACATTATTACAAAGGGAATGACTATAGACCTTCTGTTGGAATCATACTACAAAAAATGGGAAATCGAGTGGTGAAGATATTAGACATCAAAGATCACTCAGTTCATAACAGACACCTGGACAAAGTGACAATAAATGAAGTAGGTCGTTCCAATTATAATTTTAATGATTCCGCTACTAATCCTGATTTTGTAGATAATTCAGAAATAAGTCCAGATAATACTGATGAAAATAATATCACAGAATCAGTTAGAAGGTCGCAGCTACTTGCAAGCAAACCGAGACATCGTTATAAATACGCAAGGAGATATTCGACGTGTGGCGGATGTGGTGATTGACAATTACTATCTCTGTATTGTTTAAATACTTAGTGCTGATTGGTAATATATTTCTTATATGAATTGCATTATAATTCCGCTAAATACAAATTCCTGAATTCCGCCCTGTCTGTGTTTTGATTGGATTCTTGTAATTCGGTCATCTCAAAATACTAATACTACGATTACAAATAATTACAACAGTGGATTATAAGGCTTCAACAACACATCTCAACTTTCTTCTATTTTCCTCTGTCCTCTTCAGATGGATCTACGATGGCCCATAATTTCTCATCTCCTCCGCAAGCGGTCTTCTCCGTGTCACCTTTGCACCCTTCAGCGAACCACTTTGATCCACTCACTCAACGTGCAAGTCCAAATTGTATTAAATCATAATTACTGATAGTCGCTGTACAAGTGATAGGTGACTATTGTGCCCTGAGTGGTCCTGTGGATAACGCTTTGGTGTGTGGTGAAGCTATGGGTACACAGTTCGAGTCTCAGTAGGAATGTGGTGAGAGCAGGCTGCTACCCAATTGGTAGACATCAATTTACGTCAATGTCTAGGTCACTAATATGGGCCGTGAGAAAATATGAACAAGGCTGTTTCGACAACCGATCACAGCAAACTTAAACGTGGGCAAATATGATTCACAGATAAATGGCTCCATTTTCCGAGGTTACCCGAAACAACCAATCAGAAGACTGCCTTTGTCTATTTGAATAAGCTATAATAATGTACAGGAGATATATATAAAAAGTGTTGATTTCCGTAATAAAACGATCTGTTGCCTGGCCCTTGTCTTCTGTTGTTACAGGAACACCACAATCACTCACTAGAAGAATGCAGGTACAGCCAGTTTGATGAAATTCGCGAATAGGACGAAGTGCACATTCTGGCTTGATTCCACTGCTAGACATCATCCACTAGTTAATCAAATTTTTTTCTAAATGCTATAGAACAACTGACTGGTGTGAAATGATTCGTCTCTCTATGTGATGAGTCAAACGGACTGGGTACACGGGTGACAATCAGCTTCAATCCGAACGAACGTAACCATCATCCTCCAGTGTTTCCATTTAGATCTGGCTGGCTGGCTGTCTTGCTGGCTAGCAAGCACCACTGATGATTGATGTATGACTAGCATACAATTACTACTCATCTCAATCAGTCAATCAGTAGTATTAGTAGTAGCATATATAGTTTTATGCAAAATCTTCTTGGCTTCTTCATTAGCATTTATGGTATCAAACAGATCACATACATTCTGTGTGTGTGTGTGTGTGTGCGATCTGAATAGTTACGGTGTCCAAGGCAGGGAAACCTTGTGGTGAAATATCACCTCCATAAACTTTATAAATTTCAAATTAATTTCACAAATTGAGATCTTGATTTATCAAATCACAGATATTAAAATTCCGAATGGGGTATTTCTGTGTCTGTGTATGCGTGTGTCAATGGATTGTTACTCACAGACAACACTACAGTTGAAGTGTGACTAACCAGTATCAAATCCCTCCCAATGATGGTGATTGCTGCTGATTGCTTTTGTCGTTGTTTAGTTGGGCATCTTCATCACCTCGTTCTTTGCTATATCCACCTAGAGTTGTGTATTCACTGCCAGTCTCTTCTGCCAGTTTACTGGTTTTCGCTTATAAGTCTTCGAGTTTGTGTGACACTAGATATACATCATCTTACAAATCCAGTTCTCATATAGCCCCTGATGTAGAATCTACACACATTCAGAAATACTGCATTACCTCGCCCCCCCCTTTTGCGTATGGATTTCCATCTTTTGTGTATACATTCTCTGCCTTCCCCATCCCACTTGTATAAATAAACCTTTTAGTCAATTGGTGGACGATGAATAGCAGTGGAATCAGCCAGGATGCGCATTTCACCCTATTTGCGACTGGTCCTCCAGCTGGATATACCTACATTCCCCAGTGAGTGATGGTAGTGTTCCCACCGAGGTTCGAACACAGTACCCATAGTTCTAAACGTCACAGAGTTATCCACTAGACTACTTGGGCCACGAGAGCCACTTCTTTCTTGTGCAATGGGTCTTATTAATAATTAAGCAGCCAACATGTCAACCTGAGATCGAGCACTTCCGTCCAGCCATTTGACATGAAAATCTAAAATTGAATTAAACAAACCTTTTGCTTTCTCAATCTTTTTTATTCCTTTACATTCCCAGTGGAACATAGGACTCCTTCAAGTTAGAGGCTTGAAGTTTCGGTAGCACTGGTGTTTATTTTTACTGGGTGGAGTTGGTAGCCAGCCTCCCCTGGCCCAATCTTCCCTCTTTACCAGTCTTATTACCGGCTTAGCTAGGTAAAGGAGTGCATCGGTGGCCGGGGCCTCGAACCCCGGACAGCATGAGGCGTGACTGGCGAGCATTCTACCACTGTGCCACCGGTGCACTTTCTCAATCTAACGTTAGTAATTCACCTACACAGTGACATACACATACACACACTCAGAAATTCGTGTAACCTTCTACCCTATTTTCTGTATTTTGTATTTTGATATGATCATTGACTCTTATATGGAGATTAGAGTCAACATGTGAGTAGAATTCACTCACTATTAACATAAATCGTGAACATTCATCACTTACTCTGTGTGTGTGTGTGTGATTCATTGTGATTCAAGATCATTTACTTTTGAATTAGATCTCATGTTCTAATGTTTTAATGTTATTATTATGCATATATTGTCTCACACAGATATACGCTACGCCTGCCTCTTTTGCTCTGTAGTATAGTCTGTCAGTAACAAGCTATTCACACATATACAAGCACAGATATACCCGTTTCAGAATTTTAATGTCTGTGATTCGATAAATCAAACTCTCAATTTGTGAATTAATTTGAAATTTATTCAGTTCGTAGAGGTGATATTTCACCGCAAGGTTTCCTTGCCTTGGAAATCGTAATTATTCAAATCACACACACACAGAATGTATGTAATCTATTTCATAGCATAAATGGTAATGAAGAAGCCAAGGAGATTTTGCGTAAAACTACATATACTACTATTAAAACTACTGATTGGTTGAGATAAGTAGTAATTGTATACCAGTCATAGCCAGAGCTATATGGAAGTGTAATTGAAACACTGAGGATGATAACTGTGCTGGTTTGGGTGAGGCTCTATGTCACCGGTGTACTCACTCCGTTTGACTCATCTCATAGAGAACCAGATCACTTCAAACCACCTATTTCGATATTATTTAAGGAAAAACGTTTTGATTAATTGATGGATGGTGACCAGCAGTGGAATCAAGTCAGGAGGCGTATTTCGTCTTATTTGAGACTCGTCAGGTAACTGGCTGTACCTGCTTTCCTCAGTGAGTGATGGTGGTATTCCCACTGAGGCTGTAACCCAGTACCCACAGTTTCACAACACACCAAAGTATTGTCCACAGGACCACTCAAGGCATAAGAGCCACCCCCCTTTCTTGTTTAACGAGTTTCAGTTATTATAGTTGTTATTAATTTGGACTTTTCAATTGATTGATTGGATCAAAGTACTCATCCTCAAGTGTTAATATTCACACTGAATTTTATTCATACTGACTATGAACTTCAAAAGAATAAATGATAGAGAATTGGGTAGAAGGTTATGTGAGTCCTTGTGTGTAATGTGTGTCAGCGTGTTGGTGAATTATTAACTTTTTGGGTCATGAAATCATAGCACGATGGAATTTTGGAACCAATCGAATCAATGCAAACCAACACTTGGAATATCACTGTGATGCTCACTAGTGACTGGCCCTATTCACGTAGGTAGGCGATTACCTGGGTTCTAGTGGGAAGTCGTGAGCACCAGTGGGGTACAGCAGGTCATTAGGTGTGAGGACAAATACTTGCCACGGATGATATTCGCTCGGGGGTCGTGCCCTGTCATAAATTGACAGAAGTTGGAATTCATTGGCTGATTATTGGATTGGGTCCCAGTGGACTAGTAAGTGGTTTACAATTTAACATTTATAAGAACCTGTTCTGGTTGCTTGTGCAATAATTGAACAATTGAAACTTTTGAGAAAGTATTAATTTATGATGATACTTCAGGATTGTAATTTATAACATTACTGATCGTGTCTGTAAAAATGGCATGCATTTCTTGTAAACTTATCCGTTTATACGAAATATAAATTACTGTTATTATTATTATTATTGTTATTAATATTATGATCTACGAAATCACTAGCCTCGTAACCAGAAGGTTCTGGGTTCGAACCCCAGTGAGTGCTTAGTGCTGAAGAGTTCCAAAGTAAGTTTTCAATGGTCCTCTAACCGATACTAATTCATGATGAAATCCAGAAGACTTACCTACGAATAAAGGACGAAATTCTGTGGACTATACTTCAAACTGTATCCACAAGTTCACCTGCAGTTGCCGTGACGCACATTATATAGGTAGAACCAACAGAATGTTCCAATGTCATCGTTGAAAAGAACATGTTCCAAAATGGCTACTAAATCATATCGAAAATCCCAATGAAATTATTGATTCGAATAGAAATTCAGCATCATTATCCACTGAAAAACACTTAATAATGTCAGGTCACAAAATCAACATTAATGACTGTTTCACATTTATTTCATCACATAACTGTAAGTCAAGGTCGGTTATTGAAGGTGATGGAAGCACTTTGGAGGGATTAATCTTATACAGCCTAAACTGCGTGTACAAAATCAATAGACTTCAATCTTCGCCTACCATGGACTACATGACCTATTTAAATGTGATGATTGGTCATTAGTAGGTACTTTTGTTTTTGTTATTTAACTGAGTAATTGTCATAACCTTTATTCTATTATTGTTGACCATGTTAGTTGTAAAGCGGTTGTAAAGAAACTACAAAATGAAGTTATCATCTCGCGAAATTGGTCTTCTAAATGCCTTATTCATATTTATCAAAGGGACTAAGTGTTTTAATTGTTTCAATTTCGCTGAGATTTTACAAATTTAATTTTTACACATGTCCACTTCTCCCAGTTATACTGTGGAACTATTCGGTTAAATCTTGATCACAGTTCATAGGAATCCTGATTTATTATTACCCCGATACAGACTCTCGTTGCTAATAAATGAGGTAATTTTGCTAATACAGTGTTAATGAGCTGTTATCATAAGTCAGAATAAGTTAGAATTCACCAGGGATTCAGTTCCAGTCCAAATATTCGAGTGGACAACCAGTTTGCATTCGATCTCCAGTGATGGCGTAGTGGGTGCGTACAGTGAAGAGTCTCATAATGAGACGAAACTGCTGAATGTCAACTACTCCTTGACATTCAATGATCTCTGACTGACAATAGTTCTTCATGAAATCGATATGGTTGTTTTTGGTGTCATTAAGAGGGAGTGTAGAAGAATCCGTCCTAGGTCTTTTAGCTTAGGAACTGAATCTACGGGGGTATGATTTATTCATTGTCAAGTTTGTAATATAGTCTCGCTACTAAGAGAAATCATGAATGAGGATCTTCTTCATCCTCTGTTATGTTGGATCCAAGCCACTCATAGCTCACTGACTTACTTACATTCACGTTTATTAAACAAAAGAAACTTTATACATCCTTATGACAACTTTGAATTACACTTCCAAGACAATGGTATTTGGTATGACATTTTTGAAGATTTCTTCCGTAGGGATTTTATTCGTTACAATCACTTTTACTATCATGGTGATAAACTTGTCTATTTGTTTGTCTGTTTCTTGACTCTTGTATTTCTTTCAGACTTTTACGTAATCTCATAGTTTCCCTCGTTTCGATGTTTATCCTGAATACGACTCATTCATTAAATTATAAGTGTCTAATACACTTATTCAACTCCTTCTTGTCTCACGCACTGATAAATATTAACACCTATGATTATGACAACTCATCACCTTCCTCACTACCCTCTTTTGCGAATAAGGGAATTTTAAGTATTGATTTTGTAGGGATTTTGTTTGACTGAATGGAGGATTTCATCATGAGCTGACATTAGTTAGAGAACCATTGGAAAACCACCTGGGAGTACTGGACGGTGGCTTCATCCTAGTTTGGGACTCTTCATCAGTATTCACCCATCGGGGTTCGAATCCAGGACCTTGTGGTTACAAGGTTAGTGAACTCTTAGACCATTTAGCCACTGGGACCCGATCCAATTGCCAGTCAGTCCATAAATTCTAACTTCTGCCAATTCATGACATAGCACAACCACTTCTCAATGTCTTCTTCGATGAGTTACTGCCTCACTTTCAACCTGCTGCACCCTACTCGTCATGACTTCCCACTAAAACCAGTCCAGGTAACTGCCTGAATAAGTTCAGTGGCTAGTGAGCATCAGATTAATTTTCAAGTATTGGTTTTGTAGGGATTTCTTTTGATTGGATAGAGGATTTCATTATGATCTGAAATCAATGTTAGAGAACCATGATTCCTGCCGAGCAAAAAGCCTCTTCGCTGTGAATACGACTTATTCTCTTCTCTGCATTCACACCATTAGTAAACATGGTGTAATTGTGTAAAGATACAATGTCTAATTTGATTCCTCGGTCATATAATAAAGACTACTAACCATCATGATTATTCTTATAACTATTATCATTATTATCAATACTAATATCTATAAATACCTGTGATTAAGAGTATTATAGTATGATTTTGATCTCATGAGTTTGTAAGAACTTTGCTTATACTTATGTAGAGTTGTGATGTGAGGTGTGATTTCGAGTTTTGATCTTTTTTATTTGTTGTTGCTAAATTTAGAATAATCCGCACCATATTTATTATTGATTCTTTTTTCAGATTAGGTAATCTGAGACACTAAGCTTAAACTATGCCACTTCAGGCAAAGCAGCAAAATCACGAATATAGATATAATCTGCGTGAATACGCCTTGATAACAGTTGGAGGGGGAATTATGCGCAGTTTTTAACAACAGCTAAAGCTGCTTGGTTTTTTGTGACGATTAAAAAAAAGGGATGCATAGAATGTCATGCATGCATACTACTTACTGGCTAAACCAAATGAGTAGTTGCTAACTAGTCAATGTAGTGAATTCCTACTATAATTTTATAGTTTCCATTTTAGCATTAAGAGCAGAATATTCAGAGAAGAAATGCTTTTAAACAACGAATTTATTATCAAACTGTACAATCGTATATATACATGCTTTTGTAAAGAAATTATATCCGGTGAGGGAATGCATTCATTTATGGCTGTGAGACCTGGCCATTGAGAGTGGAAGACGTGAAAGATTATACAAGATTAGCTGTCTTCGATCATAGGTGCCTACGTTCTATCTCCCGTGTGAAATTGTATAATAAGGTGAGAAATATTGAGGTGAGACTTCAGTCAAGTGCTAGGTAAGGAGAGGAAATCAATAGATGAGGCTGTGAAGTTACATCGATTGATATGGTTAGGACATGTGTTACGCATGCTAGGCTAGCCATCGCCTTCCTTGAAGGGAAATGTTAGCTGACATAGGTAACATATAGAAAATCAAAACAAGTAATTCAGCGAAGAGACTCTTTTCAACGAATTTATCATCAGTCTGTACAATCGTATATATATGGTTTTATTTTAAGAAATTATATCCGGTGACGGAATTAGGTGAAAGTTGTGAATACATGAAATAATAATAATAATAGTAGTAGTATGAAATGCAATTAAAACTAAGATGTTTGTGATTATAATCATAGGTAAATGTCAAGTAGCAAAACAATTAGTGTCATATATAGAATAATTCATGAGATGTATAGATGTTGGAAAGGGGTACATAATTATAGGATTAGTAGACGAATATAAAATGTTACATAACATGGTGTGAAATTTGATAAGATAGAATTCAATATTGTAAAGATATAAAAGTATAAAAATTAATACTAATAATTAATAATAAATGGGACAGGCGGAAACAGTTCAGAGTGAGAATAGTAATAATAATAATAATTGTAGTAATAAGGGAAAAGTACATAGAATAACTAAATAAACAAAATAAATAAATAAATGTCTATCCCTCTACAGCCAAGGGAGAAGTAGGGATTGTACATACTTCTTTTGTACACAAAGGTCTGGCATAATGTCATGAATTGCCAAGGCCTCAGCTGTCTTTAGAAGTCTGTAACGAAGAAAACGCGGGAAGTTAGCATGGATTCTATATATGACCTTGAAATCATGGTCAGGGTTCACCGAGTGACAGAAATCCATCAGGTGTTCCAGAATAGAGCTTTGCACATACTCCCTTTCTCCTTTGTAAAACCAAGCTGGAATATGTTCTTGTATCCGTGTGGTGGAAAGCATCCTCTGACTACAGCCAATGTACCTACCCCACAAGAGCAGGTGAACTGGTAGATGCACATGGAGGCAGCCAGACGGGGGAGATTATCTTTTACGGAGATAGAGGACAATTTGCGGCTCGTGAACGTCATATGTAATCTAGGTGCTATGAACGTCTTACTGACTGATTTAAAGAGACGGTTTTTGACCATATCTGAAGCTTGATCACCTTTGAATTCCAAGTTCATGGATAAAGTTTTCTTTGGAACTGAATTGGTGACCAATTTAGAGTGCTTATCTTTCATGTTTCTGTCAATAAATCGGTTAGGGTAACCACTTTCTGCGAGTGTGGCTTTTAAGAAGTCAAGTTCTGAGTCAATACCATCAGAACTACAAATCTGCTTCATCCTAAGGCAGAGTAAATGAATAAGCCTCCTTTTCCTGGAAATAGACACCCAACTGTAAGAATTAATTAGTTGTCCGTTCCATGTACGTTTTCGGTGGATCGATCTTTTGAGAGATCCGTCATTACGTCTGCTAAGGCACACATCAAGAAACGGAATGCTTAGTTCAGATTCCTTTTCTATGGTGAATTGTAAAGAAGGATGACAGTTGTTGAAGGCGAACAAGACATCATCAAGAACTACGTTCTCATCGCAGATGACGAAAGTGTCATCTACGTATCTTTTATAAATGTCAAAATGACCAGTGGTTTGGCCAAGTTGAAAATTTTCAAGCTTTGCCATAAAACAATCTACCAACGAGGGACCCACTGGTAATCCCATGGCAATGCCATCTCTCTGTCTATAGATCTCATTATTGAAGGTGAACTGAACATTCAACGTGCATCTCAATAAAAGCTCTTTGAGGTGGATTGTCGACAGACCTATTTCTAAATTATGTGTATCAATATAATCACATAAATAGCAAACAGTTTCCTTGAGAGGAACGTTGGTAAATAGCGACGTCACATCTAATAAGAAACGGAACTTCGTCTGAGACATTAAAATCTTTAATGCTATCAATAAATTTAAACGTATCATCATGGAAAACCTAGATACTTGCCTTCTGTCTGGTTCCAGTATTTCGGCTAACCATTGAGCGATTCCGTGATAAGGAGAACCCACCACTGTAAATGATGAATTTGGTTCTATCTGTCAAGTTTGGTCAGAAGCTGATGTCAGTTAAGGAGCCAATGAAAACAAACCTGGGGAGTACTGGATAGCCAGATGTTTAAATCTAGTGTGGAACTTCTCATCAGCAAGCACACATGATCTGCAGGCAGGGGTCAAACCCAGTTAGCTATCAGGAAGAGGTTACCTGGAGTTCTAGTGAGAAGTTGTGACCACAAGTGCGGTCCGTCCATCAGGTTGTCGAGTATGAGGACAAATACTCACCGATAACAGTAACTGGTGATCGCACTAAAATCAAAAATTGATGGAAGTTAGAATTCATGGGTTGGCAGTCGGATTTCAGCCTAGGTGACCGAATGTTTAACAATCCGGTAAAATGATGAGTGCGTATTGCTGGAGAGTGTCAAGCTGGGATGAAACAGCTGTTCATTGGCTGTCTGATTGACATTAATCCGTGGTGAAGTGAAGTCTTTACAAACTTCCTCTTGAAAGTTAGTTCTATTTGCATTACCAGTTCACCTGATTAGTTAGCAGGAGGTGTTTCGGCTTCTCGAGCTGAGTTAATCCGGGGTACATCACTGATGAGCTCACTTCCAGATGAGTGGCTGGGATGGCTATCTATTCTTAAGATTTCTTTGATCTGGTTAGCAAACATTTTCAACTGCACACAAGGTAGAACTTCCCATTGAGAAAACTTGAACAAAAGAAGGGCAGTTGATGTAACCGGGATAATATGAGCTCACGTGGTTTTCTACTTCGTAGATTCTCTACAACTGTGTACAACTTAAACAATACGGAAAGGCACATAAAGTACAAAACTTGGGCATGAACATACTCTGATGAGATAGACAGTGAATTATTAATAGAAATTATAAGTGACAGAAGTTTGGAATGATGTAAGCGTAAATGGTTAAGCTTAGCTTATTGGGTGTGTTAAAAGCGATTCATTATTTATAGGATAATTAGATGCATATTCATCACTGCATCATATATCTAACAAAAATGTCTTCTGCTATGCTTAGAATGCTTTCACTTTTTTCATCTGAATGTCATTCATCTTACTTTTTTCGATATTGTGTGAAATTCCCTTTGTAGTCGCGCAACATCTATCGTACAAACTATTATGTTTCTAGTTACACTTTGTTTCTATCTAATGGCTATGATACACAGCTGTTGGAAGTGGGAGAAATGGGAAGTCTGGCTGTTTTTGACCAAAGATATTTGCGTTTTATCCTCGTATTAAGTGGCATCATTTGGTGAGTAATACTGAGATGGTTATGTGTCAAGTGTTATGTAAGGAGGCAGGTAGTCGATTGATGTGGCTACGAGCTTAAATCGACTGGGATATTTAGGATACGTGTTGTGTATCCCGAGTCATCGCATTCCTTGACAAAAAGTGTTAGTCAATATGGGATTAGGTCGGGAAAGAGTAAGAGACGGTCAAATCCAATCCTAGGATTGGTCTATGAAATCGCTGACAGCTGATTTCAGCCACAAATGAAGGTGTAGAGTGAATTGTCGGGGTCTTTGAGATGGTTTCAGAGTAATAGTGATGATATGGTTCGAAATCGCTGGTAATCTGCTGAAATTCATTCACGTTTTGTGATCCACCAGATCCACTAGATCCTGTTGTGTTTCTTGTTGCTATTTTTTCTCTCTCATTCGTTTACTACATGGAGTGTGGCAACTTGAACTGATTCACTTCTGCGTAAAGTTCTATGTTGAAACTCAGTTAGCCAGTCAGTCAGACAGTCACATTATCCTGCCATATTCATTGTTGATGTCTTCTATATGGACGATGTTGAATTCTATATACAGTAGAAGTCGGTCTAATCCCCTTTGTTTTTCTGGCCTCTTAAACTTTCTTTTGACGTTTCTCACAATAATTTCATGGATGTAATCCATCTTATTCTTCTCTTTTATTCCATCTTCCACTTGTGAATAATATTCCCAGATATACTGCTTAGTCGGCGACCTGATAGATCAATAAAGCGGTCTATTTATAGGAATACTACATGGACACGACAGTTCCTTAATTATCACAGTTCCTACCCTGTTGGTTACAAAAGAGGTACCTTAGTGAGGCTCCTTTTCATTAGAATCCAACGAATATACACTGAAGACGCACTTGATGAATGATGAAGGGGGGAAATTGACACAAACTCTGGTTGATAATTATTGTGTGGACAAGTTCGTCAGGAGATATAAAGTAGTCAGAACATCGAGACCTACTCTCCAACTCGCTCCTAAGAAAGACGTGTACATCAAGCTACCTTATGCATGGGCTATCATAGCAGCCTGGTAACTCGACAAAGATTGAAGGCTGCTGTGGTTAAAAAGACTTTTTATGAAGCCAATATCAGAACAGTTGAGGGTGTGAGGCCCATATATCCATCTGAGTACTTTGAACATGAGAAAAATGATGTCACACCCCACTGTATTTACCTGTTTGAATGTACTTGTGAACATATATACACAGGGAGGACTCATTGATGTTTGCATTTAAAGGCTTCAGAGGATAATGGGATCCCCTGAGCCCATTAATGGTGACTTTCTAGCTCCTCCACCGCTAGACATATTATAGTGACAAGAAATAATATTCCTGTTTTCAGTTGCTTACAATTTGATTAATGACCATCATTTTTGAAAGCCATTCATCACTCGTTATCATTTTAGATTACGTGTAAGACTATTTAAACCAATGAGATTACAGTTTACTAGTTTTCTTACTGTTTTTGATTATGAGACGAATGTTACTATCTGACCTCTCTATCTAGGCATTTTTTACGATGTTTTATAAACACTATGTTGTAACACCTTTGCTGACCTATGTCACTTTTCGTTTGTGTCACACATATATTTTATAAAGTTTTATCGCGGATTGATAACATCATTTAAAGAATCATTGAAAACCACTGGGATAGGATAGCCAACTATTTCGTCCTAGTAGACTGGGTCTCATGGTAGTAAACATCCATCACATGGGTTCGAACCCTGGGAGCTTCCGTTTACAAGTTGCCTACCCTCGGACTGAATGGTCAGCCGATGAATTCTAACTTCTACCAATTCTTGATTTTAGCTTGACCACCATCTAGTTTCGACGAGTATTTTTCCTCACTCCCGATCGGTTGGATCTTGCTGGTTGAAACAAGTGGATCAATAATTTACAAGATGCATATCGATATACTTTTCAAGTATCATTTTGTAGAGATTTGATTGATTTCAGGTTACACCACGATCTGGCTTCAGTTAATGGAGTACTTAAAACTCAGTGAGTACACAACACTTACTTCTTGATAAATGTGGACCAGGAATGCAACCCAATACCTTCAGGTTACAAGATTTAGTCTATTGACCTTTCATCCACTGGCAGGGGACTTAAGAACAATTGAATCCTCCTAACTTTCATCAATTCACAGTTTACGGTGGCACAGTTATCCAATGCTATCAGAAGTATTTTTCCTGACACGCGACTCAAAGGGCAAGATGCTGATCACAACTTGTCATTTGAACTCCAGGTACTCCATTCCGTAATCAATTACTAATTGGCAGTCGGTGTTCGATACCCGGTAGAGCCAAGAATGAGTACTGGTGAAGAGACCCAAAGTAGAATGAAACAACTGTCATCTGTTCAGCACTCGAAAGTGTTCAGTGTTTCTCTGGTTGATATTTTTTGTGCTGTAACTTGGAAATTTTCGTCTTTACATCAACTGGGTGAGGGAGTGTTGGTATATATGTATTTGTATGTGTGTGTGTGTGTTTGAACGTATTTGACCCTTTTGGTCTCAAGGTGAAGGGAAAGATTATTGTGCTTCAAGCTTGTTCTTTATTACTATAGTCAATAATGACAACCAAGTGATACTTACCTGAAGAAATCACTCTTGTTATTCACTTTATTTTATGTTATTAGGAGTTTGTTTTTTTCTTTACCAGTAATTCCCTCGAGATACATCAGCCTCATATTACCGCAGTGCTTTCATGATTTGAAGTTATCTTTTTATATGTTGCATTGTTGGAGACAGTTGGTGAGATATCGTGAACCTAGATGTTTCTCGATATTGACATTCTCCAGTGTTGATGCGGCTGGTCTCATTTCTAAGATGTGAATCTGTGTCGTTGAGTACTTTAGTACTGCAGATTACTGGGGGGTGAGTTTTTCAGGGTTACGAATGGCGACCTGACCTCCTGTAGAACTGCAATGAATGCACTGTGGTTGGTTACTGATTGTTGAGTGGCAAATCTGCTTAATCATTTAGTCCTAGGTTGTGTAGCTGAATCCTATCACCGTCAAGAATTCTTTACAACAAGATGCATTCGCGTCGTAAGAATAAAAGAATACCAGTTATATTAATTAGATCTTCGAAAAACCCTGATGGAAAACGGTTTCCCGCCCAGGTTCATAGACAAGAATCTCAAATCTAAGAAGACTTCCAAACAAGTCCAACCCTTTCCAAAGAAAATACTTTGCTTAATCTAGAATTCAAAGGTTTTATTGAAGCAGAAATCCTTCGCAAACGCCTCTCCAAATCGCTGAGGAAAACATACTTTGCCAGGAGCCTACAACTGACGTTTTCCTGCAAGAAACTGTTCAGCCAAAACGCGAAAGACAAGCTGTCGCACTGGGCCACCTCAGCGTGCATATACCAGTTTACTTGCTCTTGTGGAGCTGAGTACATTGACCGTATCATGCGCCGACTTGAAAACCGCCGCTCGTAAACACTACCCAGCCTGGTTAGTAAAAGGAGACCAAAAGCGTGTATACAGTTCAGTGACAGAACATCTGGTCAACAACTCAGGATATTCAGCTCCTTCAGAAAAATCCTTCAAAGTAATATACAAGATCCAATCAAACCTATCAAATGGAGTGAAATCAAGACATCTGGACATAGCCGAGGCGCTAGCCATCCAAAAGCTCAAACACACGCTTTGTATCCAAAAGAAATAGATCCAACCCATGTCCCTGTCATGGTCATCATAAACAGGTAATTCTTTTAGTAATGACCATCCCATCGCCTTTCTTATCTAAACTTCCTATTTATTCATGTTATTTATATTTTTATATTTTTTTAATTTTTGGTTACAGTTTGATTCCACACCGTATTTTTGGTACAAGTGTGGAATTTTCAACGTGGATATCGGTAGCCCAAAATTCGCAGGCCAACCATAGATATCAGGTGTGCGTCGGCGTGGGCTCGAACCCGGACCATGTGCCTGGTCGGCGAGAGTCCTAACCACTGTGCCACCAACGCACAGTCTTTCTTAATCCCTGTTTACACTACCATATTTTCATATTCGGACTTCGTGTTTATTTTGTCATTTTACTATTTCTACATATTTAATCCCTGATTGCATAACACAATTATTCATCACATCAGTTTTTTTATCCAAACATCCTGTCTGTTTATTGTTATTTCTACATTTCTAACCCCTAATTGCCCAATATGTCAATCGTCTCAGTAATTATGATGCTATTTTGTTTTGAGTTTTATCTATCCCCCCTGTTTATTATGTCATTTTAATTCCTAATTGTAATTTTATTAACCTGACACCTGACCAGAAATTATTCTGGAACCTTCCTATCCATTTATTATAAATAAACGAATGTACAGCCTAGATGATGACTTCGTCGAAAAGAAAAGCTTTTCTTCGCTGTAATTGTCTTCTTAATTAGATCTGGCCAGATGGATTAGACTGGTTTTCAACTACTTAAATAAATCAGTAGTAAGTATATTAAACCATCATTCACGGTTTTTCTAATTTCACGTGACACTACCAGGTAGTAACTAGTGTCATGACTCAAGTCTTTCATTTGGTGCAGTTTAAATTTTGTCAGTCAAGTTTACAATGTGGAATTTTTTTTTAACTTCAGTGAATGTTTCTTTTAAACTGTTCATTAATGTCAATATATTGAATCAAGTGAACACTCATCATTAGAAGGGGATAATAATCGAAGAATAGTGAACATTTTTGTGTAAAATGATGATCCCCTGAGAACAGATCAGTTATATAATTACTTGTCAGCTTTTTTAATGATTATTCAGCCTTAAAAAAACTCACAATAAGATTGTTTTTGTTCGTTTATTTATTAAGGAAAGGTAATCAACTCACTGACTGACTGACTAACACCGAATATTTTGCACGAAAATACACCAGTTCAAGGTGCTACACTTCAAATAAGTCTAAATAATTGTAAAATGAACAAATTTTTATGAAAATGCAATGGACGAAAATGTACTGTAACAAATGTGGTTAAGTAAACACTAGTCAGCAGTTTTAGGATATGAATAATAATAATACAAAGGAGTGAACATATCTTCTGTACTTTTGAGAACGGTGTCATCAGTACTTTTCAGGCATTGATTTCGGCTTGGCGAAGATACTGTTCAGACGGCTTACGCTTCTGTACACAGTTCAAACAACAAGCATTCAACAAGGGCTTTTCGGCCTAGTGCGATGTTCTTGCCTGATTACCTCAGTGTTGCTACACTCCTGCTACTGGCAATATTAGCATGCTCTCAGTCCCATTGGCTGCCATAGTGTAAGCAAATTACATTATTTGACCCGCTGCTGTTATTGTCTTATTGCTATTCAGCGAAGCTTTCTATTATTATATTATTATTGTTCCCTTAGGTTCCTCGTGGAACATAGGGCATCAACTGCACGTCTCCACTTGCCACTTCTGTCTTCCTTCTGCTGTACTTTTCACCTGCCTCCATCCATGTTAGTCCATACTCTTTCAACTCCTCTTCACACGATCTCCTCCATGTCACCCTCGCACTGAAGTCCTACTCGCCACTTCCCTTCAGGTTCCACTCGAGCAATGGCCTGACGCGCGCGCGATGACACCAACCGGCCTCCTCAACGAGTGTCCAATCCATCTCCACTTTCTCCTGCATATTTGCTGGGCGATTGCTTCTTGTTTGTTTGTTCCCATAATTCTTGTTGGTGATTCTTTCCCGGCCATCTGATCTTCAGCATAGAGCGAAGACAGTTGTTGATAAATGTCTGTAACAGGCTGTTGGAAATATTCTTTGTTACCCGCCCGCCAAGTTTCTGATCCGTATAGAAGAACTGACTGACTTGACATTTGTATTGAAAATCCAACCGAATTTTTTGTTGATGCTAGCTGAGTGACGAAGATTTCCAGATTGGTTTCAGGTTGATGAATGTGTTTCTCGCCTTCCCGGTTCTCGCTCGATTTGACATCCTCGTCGTTCCTCGTGTAGTTGAGACAATGCTCCCTAGATAAGTGAATGAAGTAACCTCTTTGAAATCCCTCCGTTGATGGTGATTGACGTTGGATGTTGCTGTTGTTGTTGTTGTTGGTTGGTTGGTTGGTTATTTTAATCACCTCCGCCTTGTCTATGTTCACCTGGAGACCTGTCTTCACCGGCTGCTTCTTCGACCAGTTTGTCGGTTTTCGCTTGTAAGTCGTCCATTTTGTGTGACATCAAACATAAATCATCGCCGCGCGAAATCCAGGTCTTCTAGGTTCTTCACGTCGGTCGGTCCAGGATATCCCTCTCTGTCTTCTCGTTTCCCACTCACTGTCTGACGCATAATCAGTCAGTTCATCACAATTAGGAATATCATTGGTGATAGTAAGCACCCTTGTCTGATCCTTCCTGTGTTTACTCCAAACGCCTCGCTGAGTTTTCCGTTGTGGATCACTTGACAGATGCGTTGTCGTACAGCTGGAATTCCAAGAGACAACTTTTTCATTCTGTGTACCTTGTTAAGTAAGCTATTGCAAATATGACTTTTTGTTTTCAATAGTATCCCTCGGTATGGATAGATTCTAAGAACAGATGCATATTAACAGTGTTTCTTGCACCAATAAGTCTCCAATTTATACCTGCTTGTGTCCAGAGAGTATACCTTAGTTTGATACTTCATTATATTTGATGTCACATTCACATTTATTGAACCCACTCTAATATAGCCAACGAAAAGCGTAGCTCCACTTACTTAAGGGCCTTTTTATTTAGTCATTTATTTTTACTACCTGCCAAAGAAGTCATAATGAATACTTTCAGGCGGCTATAAGTAAGTGAGTCGGTGGCACAGCGGTTAGGACTCTCCCCGAGCATGCACATGGTCCGGAGTTCGATCCCCCTGCCGACGCACACCTGATATCTATGGTCGGCCTGTAGCGAAATTTGGGCTACCGATATCACATGCTGAAAATCCCATACCTGTACCAAAAAACATACGATGTGGAATCAAGCTGTAATCAAGATATTTTAAAAAATTTAAAAATTCTAGGTAGCAGCACGTCATCATATTCTTTATTTGAGAACTGTGTTATCAGAAAAAAGGAGAGACTGACGAAGCAAGTAATTCACTGCATAAGTCAGACCATCAGTGGGCAGACGAAAACAAATTGAAGAAAGATTAATTATGCATGTTTAGGCAACAACAACAACAACGACAAATGTTATTTGCGCACAACCCATTTCGAAAAACAATCTGATCACACACACACACACACACGGACTTGTCAAAGGGATGCTTATATATAAAATTATTAAACAGGTAAGAGGTGAGAAAATAGACTAATTAGGTCAAGTTAAAAGGACATTTTCAAGGTCAAGATAACAATAAAGACCACTAAACCACACAGCAGAGGTAACAAACAGTACATCTACCCCGACTGGTATCAAAACAAATTTTACCGAAGAAGATTTGCTTTGATCGCATAAAGATGGTTCAATCTTCCTAATTGCCAGCTAGGGCCTCCACATACTTTACGATACGCCCTGCTCAAACACATTTATAGATAGATAGGCGTGTAAACATCAATTTTATGTCCTGTCTCTATAAAAGGTTTCACAATAGAGGAGCTAGGTCGTCGTCTGTTCTCACCAGGATTGGGTTCTGAAGATTCTATTTGTTTGTGGAACCATTTAAGAATATGCTCTGAAGCCAGCCCTTACTTGCGGAAATCGATGAGTCCTCCCTATGTGTGTGTGTATGTCCACACGTACATTCAAATTGGTAAATACAGTGGGATGTGACATCATTTTTGGCATGTTATAATGGCTTAGATGGAAAGATTCGGCTTCACATTCTCAATTATTATGATATAGAGACAGGATATAAAATTGATGTTCACACGTCTTTTAAACCCATCTATCTATGAAATGTGTTTGGGGTGTATCGTAAAGTATGTGGAGGCCCAAGCTAGCAATTAGGAAGTTTAAACAATCTTTGTGCGATCAAAGCAAATCCTCTTCGGTAAATTTTGTTTTGATACCAGTTGGGGTAGATGTACTATTATCTCTGCTATTTGGTTAAGTGATCTTCATTGTTATTTTGACCTTAAAAATGTCCTTTAACTTGACCTGATTAGTCTATTTTCTCACCTATTATTATTATTATTATATCCTTTAATTCCTAGAGGAATATAGGGCTTCAGCTGCGCATCTCCAGTGCCTTCGGTTCTCTGCCAACGTTTTCACCCCGCTCCAAGTCTGCCCACACGCTTTCATCTCCTCTTCACATGACCTCCTCCAAGTCACCCTTGCACTGACAACCAACTGACCGTTTCCCCTTCAGGCTCTATTTGAGCAATGGCTTGTCTAGTGATGTCACTCACTTGATGGTTTCCTCAGAGTATGGCCAATCCATCTCCATTTCTACCTGCCTATTTGTTTCACAATCGGTTCGTGGTTGGTTCATTCATTGTCGGAGATCCCTCTCTGGGCTGATCTTTTCTGGCCGGCCATCTGATCTTGAGTATTGAGCGAAGACAACTGTTAATGAAGGTCTGTTGTCTGTTTGAGATGCTCACTTCTTAGCTCTTTATTAATTTCATATATAAGCATTCTTATGACAAGTCCGTGTGTGTGATCAGATTGTTTTTCGAAATGGGTTGTGCGCAAATACAACATTTAACGATTCAGACAAAATTACGTCCTTTTACTGCTTTGTCTAACTAAATTCATAATGGGAACACTAATTGCTTGAAAAATCTCCATTTTTACCCCATTCCCTTCACAGTAGTCTTTTGCTGGCCCTACGTTTGCTAATAACCCTTATTCTCCTCTTCACACGATTTCCTCTACTACACCCTCGGGACCCATGACCAACTTGTCGCTTCCATTCTGCTTCCACTTGAAAACTAGGCTGGAGCGCGATGTCACCTCAGTGTGTATCCTGTCCATCTGTGCGTTTCCTTCAGAATATTTGTCAGGCAGTAAGCTCTTGGTTGGTTGTGGTTGGTTGGTTCCCACAGTTTCTTGTTGTCAATTCATTCTAGTCAGCCATGTGATCTTCGCTATGAAGCCAGTGAAGACAGTTGTTGATAAAAGTCTTCAGTGTCCTGTCTGTCGGGAATGCTTTTGGTGATGATTGCCAGGTCTATAGACCATATATATATAAGAACAGATTGAACATTAGTATTGAAAATTTGAATTTCGTTCATTATGTTGACTGCAACGGAAATCCAAATTGATTTCAGAGTGATAAAGATGTAGCCTGTCTTTTCTATTCCGCTTTTGACGTCTTCATCCGTATCTACTGCCTGAAGTCGAAACGAGGCTTCCTAGACAAGTATTTAAAATAACCTCTTTGAAATTTGTTTTCTGTTGATGGTGATTGGTGCTGGTTGTTGCTGTTCTTGTCGATTAAGTATCTCCATCCCTTTCGTCTTCTCTAAGGTTTACTTGAAGTCCTGTCTCAGCTAGCTGCTTCATCAGGCAGCTTTTTGGTTTTCGCCTAGAAGTCTTCAAGTTTGTGTGACACTAGACACAAATCATCTGAGAAATCTAGATCTTCTAGATAGAGTCTTCTTAACGATCCAACGTATTCCTGTCTCCTCGCTTCCCCCTCCCACTCTCAGTCTTCTGCATAATCCAGTCCACCGCAATTAGGAATACCATGCGTGATAGTAGGCGGGCAAAATTGTCTAACTTTCGTATTCAATTTAAACTATCTCCTCCATCTCAACCTCGAATCCATAACCAACTTATTCTTTTCTATTTTACTTCTCCTCGAAAACTAGCCTGGAGTGTGATGTCACTCAGCGATCTCTTTAGCGTGCATCTGATCCATCTGCATTTTCTTCAGCATATTTGTTGGGGCAATAGGTTCTTGGTTGGCTCGTTCCTTGTTGAGTTCTCTTTTCTGATAAGTCCCAAAGTGGGGAGAGACAGAGTCATCCCATCCTCGTTAGTTATGATGGAAAAGATTTGTAGCTCAGATGGATGATTTTGATGTGGTTGTGTTCTCTGAGCTGGATGGTTAATTTGCGAAGCTTTCATCACCCTACTAGGTGACATCTTCAGCGCATACTTCAGTTCGCTGAAGTGAGCTTTTAGATTTCTCCACGAGTTTATTAATCATCTCTCCTGGTGACCACCTTGAACGTGATTGGTTGTTTATGTGTGTTTTTCACACCCTGGCCCTATTCACGTAGGTAGGCGATTACCTGGGTTCTAGTGGGAAGTCGTGAGCACCAGTGGGGTACAGCAGGTCATTAGGTGTGAGGACAAATACTTGCCACGGATGATATTCTCCGGGGGTAGTGCCCTGTCATAAATTGACAGAAGTTGGAATTCATTGGCTGATTATTGGATTGGGTCCCAGTGGACTAGTAAGTGGTTTACAATTTAACATTTATAAGAACCTGTTCTGGTTGCTTGTGCAATAATTGAACAATTGAAACTTTTGAGAAAGTATTAATTTATGATGATACTTCAGGATTGTAATTTATAACATTACTGATCGTGTCTGTAAAAATGGCATGCATTTCTTGTAAACTTATCCGTTTATACGAAATATAAATTACTGTTATTATTATTATTATTGTTATTAATATTATGATCTACGAAATCACTAGCCTCGTAACCAGAAGGTTCTGGGTTCGAACCCCAGTGGGTGCTTAGTGCTGAAGAGTTCCAAAGTAAGTTTTCAATGGTCCTTTAACCGATACTAATTCATGATGAAATCCAGAAGACAAATGGTTCGTTTATACAAGTGTAATAATAAGGGATGGGTTGGGGAAAAACGTATACAAGATGGAAGACAATACATAGAAGTAGGCGGCATAATGTAGTATTTATGAGTTTGTAGATTCTACATTATGGGCTGTGATAGATAGCACAGTAGTGACTGGAGGTGTTTCTTTTTCGCTCAGATCTCCGGTTGTATCTCAAGAAAATAACACTAGACTCTGCCGTTTTGAGGTGTTCACTATTTGGAGGTGTTTGACAATTTATTCTTACGGTACCCGATAGATGACAGGAAAATGTTGTTCACTGTCAACTTTCTGCCCTTTGTCGATCAGATGATCTAATTTGTAACTGGTTATGAGCTTTACTATGGCGTTATTTAGCGAAACTACTGTTCTCAAATACCCATAACTATGTTCCTAGAAGGGACAGCCAATAGAACTGGCTCCACAGGACCTGTTGACCTAATAAATACAAGAAGTGGTGGCTGACCTATGTACTTTGTCTTTCAGATATGGAATGACAACCTATCATGTAGAAAATATAACACATATTTAACTGGCATTTAAAGTTCTTTGAATCGATTCCCTTCACTTGTTAGTTTATATTTTCAATAATTAATAATTCTTTAATTATTACGGATGTGTATATGTGTGGAACCTGATAAAGGTGGAACTTATTTTTCAGACTATCCCAAGGAGGTCATTGAACTTTGGATCATGTTTCAGTGTGATTATTTTTATATTGTTATTGTTCCCTAATGTTCAGAATAGACACACAGGGTATATATATGTATATGAGATCCCATGGACGTCTTCCAAAAGAATGGATATCCACGGAATTTCATCAAGAGACATATACCCCCAAGCCAACCTACCAAAACAAAAGCCACCAAGGAAAACACAAAGAAAATCGCCTTACCATATATAAAGGATATCTCAGAAATCACTACAAGACTCTTCAAACCTTTAGGAATTGACGTCGTACACAAACCAACAAAGTCGCTGCACTCAATTCTATGTCAACCAAAAGACTCAACAGCGAACGAAGATAAAACCAACATCATCTACAAAAGAAATTGTAACAACTGTGAAAAACACTACATTGGCCAAAGTGGACGTCCCCTTCGTCTTCGTATCCACGAACATAAGCTAGCCGTCAAAAGACATGATATCCACTCCCTCATATCACTACACACAGACAACCAGGGACATCAATTCGACTGGGACAACTAGTGTTCAAATATTAGAGAAAGGAAATAACAAGAATGCTAGAGAATTTTTGGAAGCCTGGCATTCCAGTGAATCATCAATCACTATCGATACACATCGAGATAGACAAAATTTATCAACCGATAAGAAAGAAACTTCATACACAAAGGGTCAAAGTTCAAGTCACAGAAACAATAAGTTCCATTACAAGTCACCTAGAAGGTGTGAAAACACACATAAACAACCAATCACGTCCAAGGTCACCAGGAGGAATGATTAATAAACTCGTGGAGAAATCTAAAAGCTCACTTCAGCGAACTGAAGTATGCGCTGAAGATGTCACCCAGTAGGGCGATGAAAGCTTCGCAAATTAACCATCCAGCTCGGAGAACAAAACCACATCAAAATATATATATATATATTATAAGAACGATGTTTCTCATTAAAAGCACCCGTCATATTTTAACTTCACCTGTGTATATCAGTTCACGTGTAAGTATGGGAGAACAGAAGGAAAAGCCTTTATCAGAGTCCTTGAACATGTTCTAAAACTTCCAAGATGGGAAGGACCGAATAGTTTAAACTCATCAGTTCCCAAACACCTGATAGACACAGAATACCGAGTAGGCATACCGGAAGCAATGAAAACTGATGGTGAGTACTCAACAGCCAATTATTTCTTCTTCATTTGAAATTCTCCAACAGAACGCGCTGAGAACCTCACTGGAGATCTAACCCAAACACCTCCACCTAGTATTCTTCACACCAGTGTTATTATAATGCGCTAAATATATCACGAATAGTCAGTGTAACAACAGAAGACAAGGGCCGGCAACAGATCGTTTTATTACGGAAATCAACACTTATTTATATATATCTCCTGTACATTATTATAGCTTATTCAAATAGACAAAGGTAGTCTTCTGATTGGTTGTTTCGGGTAACCTCGGAAAATGGAGCCATCTATCTGTGAATCATATTTGCCCACGTTTAAGTTTGCTGTGATCGGTTGTCGAACAGCCTTGTTCCTATTTTCTCACGGCAATACTAGTGACCTAGACATTGACGTAGATTGATGTCTACCAATTGGCTAGCAGCCTGCTCTCACCACATCAGAAGTTGGAATTCATGCAGCATTGGGTCGAGTCCCAGTGGCTCAATGGTCTATTGAAGCTCACCTCATAACCGGAAAGGTCCTGGTTTCGAAAACTGATGGGTGCGTACAGGTGAAGAGTTTGAAACAATGAGGACGATACAGCTGGCTATCCAGTACTCCCAAGTTCTCCATTGGTTCTCTAACTGATGTCAACTCCTGATAAAGCCTTTGAATTTACACTAAGCTTATCTTTTTTCAATTATTTGATTACAGTTCACTATTCTATCTCCTCATTATATGTGCTATCTGCTAGTCTTCGAGCTAACATTCAATGCGTTTCATTTGTTTGTTTATATTTTTATGGTTTTCACATTTCTGTTACATCAATTAATATAACTCACCTCCCTCTGAAACTTAGACTTTTATTGATTGTAAATCCACATTAATATGTCAATAAATTGTCTGTTCACTTTTTATCTTATGTCATATAAATGATTGTACATTTCGTATACATTCAATTGGCAATCTTAATAAACAGACTATTGATTCTATATTATACCAGTACACCACAATAAACTTTCTGATAAAATTTTGATGTACCTTCAACTGGCTGGCTATTTGAATTCTACTATTCATGGATTTCAAGTATCCGTTTTGTAGGGATTTTGTTTTAAGTGATTGGCGGATTTTATCATGAGCTGACATCAGTTAGAGGACCATTGGAAAGCCTGGGAGTATTGGACAATTGTTTCATCCTAGCTTGGGACTCTTAAGACATGAAAAGACTAGCTGTCTTTGATCATAGGTGCCTGCGCTCTATTTCCCGTGTAAAGTGGCATAATAAGGTGAGCAACATTGAGGTTAGGCGCCAAGTGCTAGGTAAACAGGGGAAACCAATCGACGAAGTCGTGAAGCTACAAAGACTGAGATGGCTAGGACATGTGTACCGTATGCCAAGCCATCGCCTCCCTCGACGAGCAATGTTAGCGCATATAGGGTCAGGCTGGTAAAAAGCTAGCGGCGGTCAAACAAAAACTTGGCACCAGTCAATGAAATCCACAACAGTTGGTCTAAGCCACGTAGGAAGGTGTAGACTTCCAGGCTGGGGTCCTCGGGACGGTAAAAATCTATGGTTGGAAACAATTGGTGACATGGCTCAAAATCGTTCTCAGTGGCTAGCGCAGATGCATCCACTCCTTGTGACTTATGATCTCCAATGAAACTGTTTTGTTTTTCTTTATTACTCCTTTGTCTCACACCTTTGCTCACTGTTTCTATTATGCTTTTCTTGTACTTTCTTCTCTTGCTTCGCGTGCTACACGGAGTGTGGCGACTTGAACTTCCGCACATTTGTGCAAAGTTCTATGTCGAAAACAGACAGACAGACTCTTCAATAGTGCTCAGCGGGTCACGGTGGCTAAATGGTCTACGAGTTCACTAGTCTTGTAAACAGAAAGTCCTGGCTTCGAACCCTAGCAGTAGTGGTTGTGAATTGATGAAGAATCCCAAGCACTAGCCTGACGAAACAACTGGCTGGCCAGTACTCCCTGTGGCTGGTTTTCCTCCTCACAATGAAATCCTCCGACTATTCATGGATTTGTAACTCAGTGTACAGCGTCAAGAAGATGAAGTCATTGAAAGCGAAATTGTTTGCGTCATGCTGTCGACTGGGAAACATATTGGGCATTAGTTTGAGGGTGATATACAGGAGATCTTGTGACTATGAATTGAGAGCTTACTGCCAGTCATGGAACTAGCTAGAAAAACAGCTGCGGAGAACAGAGTAAAATGGAGATGCACTGTTGAAGGCCTACATTCCGATCGGAACCCCAGGGAATAATAATAATAGTGATCACTTGACCATACTACCTAAAAATCAACTGGTGTATCAGTTCAGTTTAATCTTATCGGTCCAGAAAGCAGTCAGTTTCACCACACAGCAATAGATGATCAATTACAAACGCTTACAAAGGAATTTAAAACAATTAACTCCTTTATAAATTTGGATAGTGTTGTTATTCGAAGATGGAGATCATCTCAGAAGTGATGTGATGTAATTGTGCAATAAATCTCAAACAATCTGATCACACACACATTTACTTTTCAAGACACCAAATTACCATACAACACGGAAATAAATAGTGGGATTTTTAGACAGAGATTAAACTCGGTCATTCGGAGGACCTATTATGCAGCACGGCTTCTGCCAATTTATGACATATCGCAAACACTTCGTAATGTCTTCTTCAATGAGATACTGCCTCAACCTCAATCAATCCTAGATAGGTTACAATTTCCCTTGAAAAAGTTAAACAAAGCAAACAAGAGGGACGTGTATTGATGAGAAGGATAATACAAGAGGTCACCACGTCTACTTCGTTGGTTCTTGTCAGCTGCTGAATTCACCCACATAAACAATTCATTAACTGATATATACAAAATATATTCAAATAATGTAGTTACTAATTGATCATGAAGGTTAGGAATGCTATTGATTGGTTGACATTTTCCCAGTCAAGGACAGTTGACAAATCATAAAACGTATGACATTTATACTATTCACATTCTGCTGATCGATTCTAAGTACAGTAATTCAAGCGTCATCAAGTGAACAAAAACGCTGTAGTCATTATAGGCCGAAATACTTTATGGAGTAATTATGTCTAGTGAGAATTGGTGACCAGAAGGATTCATCAAGCCAGGTAAGCAGACAGTCACCTACATTTGATATTGACTGGTTGATTGGTTGCGCTGTGTATAGACTATTGGATCGCGTCTCGATGGTCGAGTGCTCTGTGAGCTCACGTTGTAACAAGAAGGTCCGTGGTCTAGCCCTATTGGTGATTGGTGCGTAGTGAGAAAGAGTTACAAACAAGAACGAAACACTCAGCTATCCACTACTCCTGATGTCTATTTCTCTAATTTATTATGTGTACCGTTCAGAAGGGATATGAGTTCTTCAAGGTGCAGAAACGCCTCGCTAATGAGTGCCAACTAGCATGAAATCTAGGTCCAAGGCTTCCTGCCGATTGCCTCCAAACATCTAATAAAAAACAAATCCCCTCCGTGTAATTACGTTAGTTCTTAGCCTTAATCCTGAACACAGTCATATGTATGAACTTGTGTCCACATACACACACACACACACACACACACGTAAATTGGTAAATAGTGCGGGATGTGACATAATCACTTGTGCACTTTTGAGGTTTGCAGTGGAGCACATTTTGTTTAACTTTTTCGACAATTACAAGCCGTGCTGCATAATAGATTCTATGGATGATTGCATTCAACCTTTGTCTCAAAATCCTGAAGAGTCCCAAACTAGGACGAAACAGCTGGTCAGTTCAACCCAGCTTTTCCAATGGTTCTCAAACTTATGTCAGCTAATGATGAAATCCTCCATTCAATCAAACAAATTCCCTACCAAACCAATACTTCTAAATCCTACTGTTTATTTCCGCCTTATATGGTAATTTGATGAAGACACTTTTTCTTAGGGGCAGCAAACATTGTAAGTTTAGAGACTGATTTACTTCTACACCTGTTTAAAATTTTCTCTAAAGGATATCCGTTTTCAACAAGAGTATTCATCAATATTTCGTTTTCTTTGTCTATAACATCAGTCGTACATATACGTTGAATCCTCTTAAAGAAACATTTCACCAAGCTTCTTTTATGCTGTAATGGACAGAAACTGTGAAAATTAAGGTATTGCACTGTTCAAGTGGACTTTCTGTAAATTAATCGTCTTATTGAACCATCATCTCTTCAACTCAGAAGTACGTATGTAAGCTGGTCACGACTTTCTTCCCCGCATGTAAGACTTATATGAGTCTATCTAATAGACGATTCACATCTTCATGATCGTCACATATTAAAAGTGACATCATCGCTACATATCCCCTAGAGAAGGGCAATTTAGAAATTAAATCAAGGGACAAGTTTTCAACATAAGACGCGTAAACATCCGCCGCTAACAAAGGTCATAAGTGACTCTCCATAACAACACCATCCCCCTGTCGAAAATGTTCACCTTCAAATGTGAAACAGACGTTCTCAATACATAGATAAGTAGTTCAGAACACACGCACACACAACTCAGGAACAGCTAGTTATCTCAGGCATTGTGATATGAGATGCTACACAGGATCGCGCTTTTTCTCAAGTTTAATTTATACACTTGAGAATCAACGGATTGTGAACATTTTGAATACTCACCAGAGTAATCAATACCATAACCCGCAATCTTCTGATTGCGGGTTCGTGTGCCGTCGGGGTCGAGATTGTGCGTCGGTGGCACAGTGGTTAGGACTCTCGCCGACCATGCACATGGTCCGGGGTTCGAGCCCGCACCGACGCACACCTGATGTCTATGGTCGGCCTGCGAATTTGGGCTACCGATATCGCATGCTGAAAATTCCATACTTCTACCGAAAATACAGTGTGGAATCAAGCTGTAAATCAAAAAAAAAATCTTACTAGTAAGAAATTATATGCCATGTATTAGTGGAGGTTTCTGGTAGGCCAAGTGTCTAATCAGGTTACGACATTCTTGAAACTAGTTAATCGATCCTTGCAATCGTGACCAATAGGGTCGACTAAGTTGGATGTAAAGATTAATACTCACTCACTAGTGACGTCAGTTGGCAGTAGAGGCACAAAAATTGAAAAAAAATGGCAGAAGTTAGAATTCCTACCTTGAACATTGGATTCCACCCCAGACTAGGATTGTGGCTGAATGTCATGGGTTGGATCTTCAGGGAGAATGCAGTCATATATGAGTACTTCTGGACAGTAGTCCTAAACGATGACAACGAAAAAACTAGCTAGTTTCGCAATGGTTCTCCAACTGATGTGTCAACATTTGTGGTGAAAACCTGTAACCTAATCGTATTAAATCTCTGAAATTGATATAAGAATAGAACTTATCCACTGTGTCGGTAGAGTATAATTCCATTGTGAGTAAAATTTATTTTGATTAGGTGTCACAGTCATATTTACTGATGACGTTTCTTTTTCTTTCCTTCACATTCCCAGTGGAACCTAGGGACTCAAGTTTTTCTGTAGCAGTGCTTAATTTTTACAGGATAGGGTTGCTAGCCTCATGCCCGACCTTTCTTCTTTACCAGCATTATTTCTGGCTTAGCGGGGTAAAGGAGTGCATCGGTGGCCGGGGATCGAATCCCGGACCATGTGGATGGTTGGCGAGCGTCCTAACCACACTATGCCACTGACGCACTGATGACGTTTCGAGCACAATTTATTACTGGTTATAATCATCATATTAAGGCACTTCTCACACAACTTTCCTAATTCGTTTATATGATTCCACTATTTCACTTCATCGGTTAACTCGCTTACTAGTAGTATCTTGGATATTTTTTTTTGTTTTTGATTATAGCTTGAAATCACACAGTATATTTGGTACAAGCATGGGATTTTCAGCATGTGACATCGGTAGCCAAAGTTTTGCAGGCTGACCAACTGATATCAGGTGTGCGTCGGTAGGAAATCAAACCTCGGACCATTTGCATGGTCGGCGTGAGTCCTAACCGCTGTGTCACCGGTGTGAGTTATGAGTCATTTCCCTGTGCACGTGTTGGATGTAGATTACTCGATGTACAACGATTCAGTAATCAACCACCTCTCTCATTCGCCACCTACCTATATTACTTTTTAGAATTTTGACTCTGTCCAACACACCCTAGTGTGTGGTTGTGTGGGTTAATGCATGCACTGCGATTGCTATGTTTGTTTTTCTAAATTACTCATCTGTCTTCGTGGGATCAATCATTCTAACCTTAGTTGAATTCTTATGTTCTGATAATTTCACTACTACTGATCTACTAGTTTGACCTATGTGGCTGACTTCACACTCAGTCATTACAAGGTATTTTGCCTCCAAAGCCTCAGGATGGTCGGGGGTGGGTGCCTTGCGCTGCGGGCTGGCCACCCCTCCGTACACCTCTTGAAATGCTCCCATATGACCGGGCGTCTTACATAGCCTCTCCTGAGGAAGTCCTACTCACTGCCTTCACGTGGCGGAGGTGTTTTTCACCAAAGTGAGAGGGCAAAAGCGGATGCCCGGCGCTCTTCACCGGGTTGACTGTCCATTGGATGACAGTCTAGGGGAGATGGCTAAACCCTGATTCCAAACCTCCAACAACTGGCGTATGAAGCTCACCGGAGCTCACCGGCAGACGTATGGACAAAGGGCTTATTGGATGCCCTAGATGACTGGCCCCATTCAAAAAGGCATATGAACCGGACTCCGGTCACCGGCTGCCAATGGATAGTGGACTCCCTACTCCACTCCTACTGCCTTGTAGGTCACACTTGGTTGTGTAAAGGCTAGAGCTGCACTCTCAAACAAAAGGCCGAGCGATTCTGGGGACATCACTCGTACCCAATTCCCATGAAACTTCATGAACTCATGAAGCCGGCTCATCCTCCCGTAGGAGATAGCCGAAGTAAAGTAAAGTAAGTAAGTATTTTGCAAAATTATATTATTGCGTTTAATTGGGTCAACTCACTGGGTCCTTTAGCTTACAGAGCTTGTCCTACCTGAGTGAGTTTGTAAGTAGGTTTGAATGCCACCCTAATTCCTGGTTGATTGAGAATCCTAAGTAGGGCCTCAGATGTTCCCTCCTTATATGGTAAGACTACTTTAGATACCTTATATTCCTTCCTATTGATGTTATCCTTATCAGTTTCCCCATTATTCTTATTTTTCCTTTGATCTTTCTTGATCTTCCTAATTAATTTTATAGGATAGTCAGTTATTTTACACCAACCAGCTATTCATCTGTCTGTTTCATTTTATCATTTAGGTCTTTTGTTGAACTACTGTGGTGAGTGAGAGCTGTCTGCAAGCCAAAATTGTAGACAACAATCTACGTCAATGTTTACGTCCGGAATCGGGGTCATGAGAAAAACAATGACAGAGCTTAACTTTGAGGAGCTCACCAACAAATCACAGCATAATTAACGTATGCAAATACGATTCACAGATATATGGCTTAACTTTCTGAGAAACGGTCGGTCACAAGCAGTACAGAATAACCTTCAACAAGAAAACAACCAATCAGAAGACAATGCTTCTCCTCTGACAATAATGTACATAAAAATCTATAAATACCTCCTGATTTTCTCGATAAACGATCTGTTGTCTGGCCCTTTCGTTCTGTTGTTGCACTACTTAGTGCTGTTATCGCTCGGTTTGTAAGATACTTAACAAGTAAGCCAACCTTCACGAACGGATAACGGGATGGGATGAATTAAAGAAGTCTAAATATCTATTGGCAGAATGATTTGGTTCCCTGTTTTATAAACGCCACTAGTGTGCAGTTTACCTTCTTCCATTCGTTTTATTTTAGAATCTAATATGATAGCTAATTCTCCTTGTTAATTTTCCGTTTCAAATGTGAATTTCATTCCCTTTACTAGTGAGTTTATGCGCATGTGTGTGTGTGTGTGAAGAAGCAAGAGATATGTTCTGTTTTTAACACTGCGAAAGTGTCATTCACATATCTCCGCCATATTTTTGGAGTAGGATTAATAAATGTATTAAAGGAAATGAGGAAACAGGTATAAAATGGACTCACACAAAAAACTTGGAGGATCTGGACTTCGCCGATGATATATGTTTGACTTCCAACAAACTGGAAGATATGCAAGTGAAAAGCAACAAGTTGGCGATAGAAGAAGCATCACAGATAGAACTTCAGGTTAACATAGAGAAAACAGAGGTGATAAAGATTCCTGGCCAACAGCAGCAGCCATAGCAACAGCAGCAGACAACAACCAGCCAGCATAAATGGTAGGAACCTGAAAGAAACAACCTCGTTTACCTACCGACCTAAGTGGCATCGGAACGAAATGACGAGGATACAAAAGGAAGAATCGGAAAAGCAAGACAAGCTTTCATTACTCTTAAGTCTGTGTGGAGGTTAACAGCACTCGGCATCAAAAATAAGATCCGAATTTTCAACTCCAACGTGAAATCAGAGCTACTCACTATAGAGATCAGAGACTTGGCCAGCACGTATAAAGAGCATCTCAAACAAACTTCAGACCTTCATTAACAGTTGTCTTCGTTCAATACTACTCAAGGTCAGATGGCCGACCAGAAGAGATCAGCAACAGGGATCTCTGGTAATGAGCGAACCAACCAAGAGGGAACCGATTGTGAAACAAATAGGCAAGAAGAAATGGAGATGGATTCGTAGCCATACTCCACATCACCAGACAAGCCCTTGATTGGAACCCGACCGAATAAGAAGCGGCTAGTTGGTCGTCAGTGCAAGGTTGACTTGGAGGAGGTCATGTGAGGAGGAGGAGATGAAAGTGTGTGGGCAGACTTGGAGCCAGGTGAAAACGTTGGCAGAGAACCGAATGCAATGGAGACTTGAGCGGCTGAAACCCTATGTATGCTCTTCTAGGAATTAAAGGAAATAATATCATAATTAAGAGCAATAATTTCCCAGCTATCATCCATAAAGATATCTGCTACGATAGGGGATATTAGGGATGCATCCCATTGCTACACCTTCTGTTTGTCTTTATACATAGTTTGCCCAATTCTTGATATGGTAAACAGAAATTGTCCAATACACAATAAAATGACAACGACAATGATGAAAAGAACCAGAGAACTTTGAATCAAATTATTATTATTATTATTATAATTATTATAATTTTAATTGTTTTTTATTAGATTTTTATAGCAAAATGTGTGTGTTTGTGTGTGAGAAAGTGAGCGAGTGAGTGAGTGGGTTAGAAAAAGAGAGAAAAACTCAAACTAACCAACTAACTAACAAAAGAAAAAAAACACACACACCAACAAACGATACAATATTCATTACACATCATTAACAGAGGGAGAGTTAAATCCTCTCTCTTCGCCCCTCCCCCACCACCACCACCACCACCACCACCACCCAACCTCTCTAGTCAGAATTGTACTTCTTTTCAAGTATTGAGCAGATTTGTGAAACAAACAAAGTGAGACAGACAGATAGAGAGAGAGAGAAACCAAAAAAGGATCTATGTATACGGGTGAATCATGATCAAATATTACAGAGTGTTAAGCAGGGTTTTGTTCTGGAACACTCTACTTTTGATCACCTCACTACTACTACTACTACTTGTACTACTAATAGTGCTACTGCGACTCACGACATTCCCTTCCTTCCTTCCTCGAGTCGGATCAATCGGCCAGTCAGCGACACATACACACATACATACATACATACAACACCACAGATCGCCAATACACCCATATGGTCCTCCTCTATGACTGATATACACAGTGTATGTATACAATTAACAAATAATCTAGACAGGAACTACAAAATCAGGAGTTTATAAAGACAGACTTACAGAGAGGGACCGGAGGAAGGTGGGGATTACATCATATTAAATGTGACAAGAGAAAGACAGAGTGAGAGTGAGTGAGTGAATGAGTGAGTGAGCTAGTAATGAACTTATGCAGCCCTCACACACACACACACATACACACACCCACACATATACACACACACTCAAGGGAGAGAAGATGTAGAAGAGAAATTAAAGAAATAAAGAAACAGACGGAAGAAATGTGTAATTAACACGCTACAATCTAATCTTCACACAGGATGGTGTCTTTTTGTTGGTGATGTAATAGAAGGTGGTGAGAAAATGAAGGAAATAAAGGCAGAATGGGAGTGAATTAATGAGAGGAAAATCGGTCGAAGTGTTTAGTATAGTAAAGTATGGTATAGTGTACAAAAAAACGGAATATTAATAATAATAATATTAATGACAATAATCATAATAATAATGAAGATTAATGAATACTGTCAAATGTGCAGGAAATTATAGAAAAACAAAGACAAAAAGAAAAATATATGAAGACACTACTGCTTTAGAAACTACTATTACTACTATTACTCTTCTATATGTATATACTACTTATTATATACTACTAATAGTAGTATTTTATTTTTTTTCTCGTGATTTATGCTTCCCCTTCATTTGAGTATTATGAAATGAGAAATTACAAGGAAAAATAAATCGCTTCTTTAGAACAGAGTCCATCATTCATGCAATTACACACACACACACACAAACAAACACAAACACACACAAGAATACACATTAGTGAGCAATTGAATTATTAATATTGTAATTATTGTTAATTGGTCATCATTAAAATTCCATTTGCTTCATTTTGTTTAATTAAAATATAATCAAGGTCAAGGTATGGCGGGAATGTTAATGTGAAGGTGTATCAGTGTGTGTGTGTGTGTCTGTGTTAACATGCATGATAGCATGACTTTCAAATGTATATTTCTCTAAGAAATTAAATTATACACATGTACACACTTATTCATACGTTTTGTTTAAATTGATACTGTTCAAGGTCATTCGATTCAATGTCTCAATGAATCAACCAATGATAATGGTGATAGTTGTTCTTACCTTTAAAAATAGTGCCAAATGAATTTTGAATGAAAATAGTAAGAATCAATGAGATAGCGAGAGAGAGAGAGAGAAAATCATCTTGATTTAAACCGGAGTAAATGATGGTGATGGTGATGATGATCATGAATGAATGAAACTGTGAGTGTTAGTAGTGGTGGTGATAATTAGTCGGGATGATGGGCACCAAAGTAAGGGGGAGGTGCATTACATTGCAATTATTGATCAATTCAAACTTGTGTGCTGATTAATAATAAATGGCATTAACAACAGCAGCAGTAATAGTAGTAGTTGTAGTATTAGTTTTAGTAGACTCAAACTGAGATCTCAGATCAAAAAATAGGAAGGGGTAAGCAGATCATCCTTTTATTGATTAATTCATCGAAAAATAAAGAGGATACACCTTTAACTAATAAAAATACAAACATGATTTGTGAGAAAAAAGGTGTGTGTGTGTGTGGCGGGAGGGAGAAAAATCGGTAACAAATTAAGCAAATCTACAGGCTAGATACAGTTTAGTAGGTACTTTGAATACGAGGGTGATGATGATGATGACGATGGCACTCTAAATGAAGATGAGTGTTATATTTGATGAAATGGTCTCTTGTGTTGTCTACAACGACGTATGTCTGTCGTCGTGTGAGGGTGTTTGTGTGTGTGTGTGTGGGGGGGGGGGTTGTTAATTGATGAAGTGACGGAAAGAATCAGACTAAATAGGATGACAAAGTAAGTCATCTATCCTCTCACTCAACATCTGTCTCTCTCTCTCTCTCCTTCACTCTGAAAGACGAAAGTGATAACAGACACACACACACACACACCCATAGGGAAAGAAAGAATCCGTGAATATACACCAAATGAACAGCAAGGTTAAATCCCGATCATGAAGATATGTTGCAAAAAACCAAAACACCACAAAACAAACAAACGAACAAACAAAGAATCAATCGTGAAAACACATTTTTCTCCAAAAACAACTCCACACTGAATCATCATCATATGAGATCAATTGTGTTTGTATTTTTATGAGAATTGTTCTGATTACAATAGGGACAAACGCACACACACACACACACTAACAAACAAGTGGATCAAGTACAAAGTTCATTTTATATTGATAATCTTGTTATAATTTTGGTCCGCTTACAAATTATAATACTAATAATAATATTAATAACAGTAGTAATAATATCAAAAATTAACAAACTGTTCCTGTAACTGATGTGGAAAAGGGACGGGGAGAGTGCGTGTCAGAATTAGTGCGTGTATGTGTGTGTGTCAGTCGGTTGGGAGCCTGTGACTGCTGCTCTGATTAATAATCAAAATGATGAATATTATAGTGTAGATTTCATTAAAAAATAGAACTGTCGGGTTGGTTGGGGGAGAGGGGGATTTTATTACTGTTCTTGAAGACGTCTACGATGATGATGACGGTGTATGCAGGTGTGAGAAGACAATGGGGAAGATATGCTAATAGAAGTTGTGAAAAAAGATGGAGTTATTGTTTTTATTATTATTATTATTGTCAATAGGTTATCCTTTACTCTTTTTCTTCTTATGTCCATCACGTGATCGTAGTAATTTCATTAACACTTTGAATTCTTTCGTTGTTGTTGGTGTTATTGGCGTTGGTGTTATCGTCCACGGGAAAGACAGACGTAGAGAAGGGAAAAATAAACAAAAAAAACACAATCAGGTAAATAGAGGGAATATGGCAACATCAGAAAGTATAAAAAAGAGACTAGACAACACACTCAAGTGACCTTGAATCAACCAATGATATCTCTTTGATTCAATTTTATATTTTCCTATCGATTGAATGGGACGAAGGGCTGCTCAGTAGAGTTCTTGTGCATATGCTTTGACAATGTATGGTTGTCAACTGGCGGAAAGTGACTACCAGGTACATCCAGTTGGTGGACCAGTCTCATATAGGACGAAATGCGCATCCTGACTGGATTCCACTGCTAGTCACCATCCACCAATTGACTTCAAGTCACATGACCAGAACATCGTCGAAGCATCTGCAAAAAGAGCCGACATGTTAACCCTGAGACCGAGCAGCACTTCAATTCAACCAATCGACAGGAAAATCTAAAAGTGAACTGAAGAGATATGATTGGTTGATTCAAGGTCATTTGACTGCGGTTGTTGGGATTATCATTATTATTAATCCTAAAGTTTTACATCACTAATGGTAGCTAGCATGCTCGCTAACCACGCATGTATGTGGTCTGAGATTCGAGTACCGGCCGACGAAAAACGCACTCCTAAATCTCGCGATTACCTTGGTAAAGAAGCATCCCCGCTACCGAAACTTCGAACCTCGAACTTGAAGTTCTGTGTTCCCCTAGGAACACAAAGGAATGGAAACACAATGGCTCAACATCTATATCCCTCTAGTATATTTAGACGTTGTTCTACAGTGGAAGTCGTTGAAGTGATATAATCAGCTGACATAACACGGCGACTGATTGCCGCTAGCTCGATTCCTGTAAGGATTGAGTTTCTCCATTCCATATTTACCAAATACCCGTCTAGAAAATAGAATATGTGGATTTTAGAAAATACTATCTTGGTCCAAATGAATATTCTCCTCGTTCACTACCGTATATTCAGGATCATAAACTTGCAGTCAAAAGACACCAACATGCCTTCAATTAAATATATCAATTCATGTGGACAACTACGGATATGAAATTCAACTGGGGCAATGTAAAAATATATTAGAGGTGGCTGCAGGCAATCAGCAGGAAACCTTGCCTGACCTAGGTTTCATGCTAGTTAGCACTCACCAGTCAGTCAGCAAGGCGTACTTGTAACGCTGAAGGAAGTCATATTCCCTTCGCTGTTGAAACTCGCATCAGTCACTACTGAAGTCAGAGATGTTACTACCACTGAGCTGTTCAGGCTCGGGATTGACCTTCTGCACGAATGTATTGGATTGCATCAAACACACAACACCAGTTAACTGGTGTCCAATCAAAAATATCCAATACAGACACGTACAGGAAGTCAATCACGAACCCGAATAACTCAGTGGTAACCTCTCTGACTGCAGGATGGACTGGGTGACGCGGGTTCGAATCTCAGAAGCGACATGAGTTCCTTTAAGGTGATTGGTTAGTGGAAACAAGAACACTAAACCTAGGTCAGGTAAGGCCAATTCCCTACAACCATCTTAAATACTTTAAAGCAAATATAAGCAACATGTTGGGTTTCTAGAGGTTGCTAGAGGAGGAGTCTTCCTTGAATTAAGAAATTCAGCATGTTTATTTCAAATGTATTCGTCAATGTAATTATAAAAATTACAACCATGTAGACCATTATGCAAACGGTTATTTGATTGCTGGTTGCTAGCTATGGAAATCCAGGAGGGGCATATCCCCGCCCTCACAGTGATAGTGTTCACATACTGAGATTAGAAAACCACTCGCCATTAGACCATTTGATTACGGGAGGTTATTCTTGTGTATTGGATTTCAGTGCCACTTGTATTCTCCACTCAGTGGGAAAACAGTCACCATTCACAGGATACGCAAGTACATCTAACTGCAGAGTCACAGATAAGACGAAATGGGTGTTCTAAGTTCCACTAATAGCGAGTAATATTATCAATAAAATACATACTTAATATATTATTGGCATCGAGAGGTAACTACTCAAAACCTCATAGTCTGGACGCCTAAACCGAAACAGGTAGCCGCTGTCTCAAGGAGCCACATACCCCCTCACCCATAAACCTTCGACTTGAAGTCTAATTCGTAAGGCAGTGGAGTAGTGTCTGCAGCTACATTACTACGAGGTTAATGCTGACCAAAACTGGTTCATACGCAAGTCTGACCTTTCTATCCGCTCGGATTCTGGAGCCAATATACATCATAGGTTTGGAATCAGAGTTTCCCCGAGTGCCCACCAAGCCAGTTGCAATCGCCAGACGCTTACAGTCACTCTTCGACTTTTGTAAGGAACACCTCCACAGGCATAAACTAAATGACATTATAGAGACCTTCAGACATCATCGAAGCGTTCGTACTAGGTTGGTAGGGAGTGTGAGCGACATGACACCACAGGGACTAACTATTTCAATCAAATATAATCTAAACATGAATCAATTAAAATATCATAAAATTTCATATTCCGTCTTAACTTCCACATCAAGAAGTTAAGACATTCTGGAATAACCCAACCCAACCCTTACACTTACGATTCATTAACTCCCGTATTCTGCCTATTATTCCACACTGTCCCCCCCCTTAGTTTTTCCAGGACTACTGAAGAAAGACTTTACCTTATTACGCAGGATGTTAAAGGTTGTCAACATGGTAAGCCACAGGGTGCCACTTAACCAGCTTGTTATTATTCTGGTTGACAGGCACTTGGACCCATGTGAAAAATGGGCTAAATCCATTCTATCTATCTAACTCACACCACCACCCTCTTCACTCACAACTCTCCCCTTGTATCTATCTCATCAGGCAGGCAGAACCAGAAGCCTATATAGAAAGCCTATATGCTCGCACTAGCAGGTACAAAAACTCAACCACACATACCCTACTTGGTTGGCTCGTGTTCTGTGCGATAAAGAAAGCATTAGGCGTGATATCTATAACTTATTAAATAGTCAGTAGAACAATATTTGGATCTCATCTTTCCAACTCATATCATTTATAGGTACAACGTTTTCTTTCTTTCTTTTCCTTTTCTCTCTCTTTTTTCTCTGTTATGTGCTGTTCTTGTCTCTCTCTTCCTTACGAACTCTATTTAAAACATTCTTCTTCGTCCTTTCACAGACTCTGTATATCTCGACCTTTTTGTTACCGATTACGCCAATAAATATGCTACCATCTACTTTTCTAACACCTTCAAACACTGGCCTGTTCAATTTTTGGCCTTGCTACCGACATGCCAATATGTTGTTGGCATAATGAACTGAGATGACCCTTAATCTATGTAGAATTTTATTTTATTGATAATGTACTAACTGGATGCAATACTGTATGTAGTGAAATGCTGAGAATTCCATTCTGTATCACAAGTACTATTTTGGAATAAAGCAAAATTATTATTATTATTAAAAAATTTTCTTCATTTTTACCTTCAAAATCAACTAATCCATCTTGATCCAGATCAGCTTCTCTAATCATTTCGCGGACTTCATCATCAGTCACAGCTTCACCTAGAAAGTGCATTGTCCGTTTGATTTCACCGAAATCAATAACAGAATCACCATTTTGATCAAATACCTTTTAGGTAAGAGCACAAATAAAAAGAGAAAACAAGGTTAAAAAAAGGTGAGTTTAACACAAAATTGAAATTCACATTTTTCTATGTGATTAAATGTCTGGGAAGGCGGCAGGACCAGATGGAATTCTCCCAACCCGAAGCAGATATGCCCACACCATTATTGTAAAAGGTTTGTAAAAGGAAGGAAAGCTGCTTAAATATCGGTAGAAAGGCTGGCTACCTTGTCAAGCTACCGAAAAGAGGTGACTTACGCCACTCACTACAAGAACTAATCGGTGGAGAATGATGTTCTTGTCCACGCCAAATAAATAAAAAATGCACTGGATACAGGACTACGCCATTCCCACCGGAATAAGTTGGATTCAGGGAAGGCAAGTCATGTGGTGGTTATCAAATCGCGAGTCTACGCATCGTCGTCACAGAACAGAGCATAGAATCTCAGTCAAACCCCTACACCAGTTACATGGACTTGAAAAAGGCCTTCGGCAATGCAGCGTTGACAGGGAAGTAATTTGGAAACTACTTCGAAGCTACAACGTGCAGTGCTCAATTCTTTACCAACGTCATTCAACAGCTGGCTATATAACAGTGCCATAGGTCAAGTGATCTACAACGGGAAACTCAACGAGGCGTTCGAAGTGAGCTAGGTAGAAAACATATTACTGGTTGTTGATATGAGTAGTACATAGTTTTACACAACAAAAATATTGGTCAGGTGGTAAACATGTTTGTCTCGTAACGCGTTTTCAACACCTAGTGGAGTCAAGTGTGTGTGTGTGTATAACTGAAGAGTACCCAAACTAGGACAAACCAGCTGTTTGACTGTGATATGCTGTCAGTTCACAAGGAAACCAATTCATTCCAATATACCATGGCGGAGTGATATACCGGGTTATAAGTTCGTCTAACTTTCTCGACTGGAATGTGCCTCGGAAACACAACGCATCAAAATCAGATGACCGCTTGGAATTATATTTCCCACAATGAGGCAGACTTGGAAAAATGACGACCAAAACGATAACAATCTTTTGATGTGGTTTTGTTCTCTGAGCTGGATAGTTAGTTTGCGAAGCTTTCATCACCTTACTGGGTGACATCTTCAGCGCATACTTCAAATTGAAGTGAGCTTTTAGGTTTCTCCACGAGTTTATTAATCATTCCTCCTGGTGACCTTGGACGTGATTGGTTGTTTATGTATGTTTTCACACCTTCTAGGTTACTTGTGTTGGAACTGATTGTTTCTGTGACTTGAACTTTGGCCAATCGTGTGTGAAGTTTCTTTCTTATTGGTTGATAAATTTTGTCTATCTCGATGTGTCTATTGATTGATGATTCACTGGAATGCCAAGCTTCTAAAAATTCTCTAGCATTCTTGTTATTTCCTTTGTCTAATATTTGAACGTTGTCCCAGTCGAATTGATGTCCGTGGTTGTCTGTGTGTAGTGAAATGAGGGAGTGTATATCATGTCTTTTGACGGCTAGCTTATGTTCGTGGATACGAAGACGAAGGGGACGTCCACTTTGGCCAATGTAGTGTTTTTCACAGTTGTTACAGTTTATTTTGTAGATGATGTTGGTTTTGTCTTCTTTTGCTGTTGAGTCTTTTGGTTGACATAGAATTGAGTGCAGCGACTTTGTTGGTTTGTGTACGACGTCAATTCCTAAAGGTTTGAAGAGTCTTTTAGTGATTTCTGAGATATCCTTTATATATGGTAAGGCGATTTTCTTTGTGTTTTCCTTGGTGGCTTTTGTTTTGGTAGGTTGGCTTGGGGGTATATGTCTCTTGATGAAATTCCGGGGATATCCATTCTTTTGGAAGACGTCCATGAGATACTTTTCTTCAATTTTTCTTAAGGTGGGAGTGCTGCAGTGAGTCCTTGCTCTCTTGAATAGTGTTTGTATGCAGTTCCTTTTGTGTGCTATTGGGTTGTTGCTGTTGTAATTCAGTATTTGGTCTGTGTGAGTTGATTTCCTATAAACTTGAGTTTCTAATTCTCCTGTAGTTGTTCGCCTGACTAAGACGTCCAAAAATGGTATTTTGTTCTCGGATTCCTCTTCTCTTGTGAATTTGATGTCGTTGAAGACGTTGTTTATTAAGTTGTGAGTTTTGTCTAATTCGTTTCTTTTGATTATTACAAATGTGTCGTCGACGTAGCGTATCCAAATCTTGGGTTTGATCTTTGGTAGAATTATGTTTTCGAGTCTTTGCATCACTGCTTCTGCAATCAAACCTGATATTGGCGATCCCATGGGTGTTCCTTTGACTTGTTCATATATTTGGCCGTTGAATTGGAAGTATGTTGTTAGGCATAGATTTATGCATTCCATCCAGCTTGTGTGTTGCATTTTTGATTGTTGTGGAAGTTGTTCGTCGTTGCTAAGTAATTGCTCCATGGTTTCTTTTGCTAGTTTTTGTCCGATAGAGGTATATAATGCTGTCACGTCGAAGGATACCATTATTTCTTGTTCATCTATTTGGATGTCTCTGATTTTCTCTAGGAATTGGATAGCAGAGTTGATGGAGTGATCACAGGATTCCGTTAGGTGTTTTAGTTTTCTGTATAATTCCTTGGACAAATTATATGTTGGAGTTCCTGGGAGTGATACAATTGGTCGTAACGGGATATTTGCCTTGTGTATTTTGGGTCTGCCGTAGAATCGAGGTAGGACTGGTCCATTGGATTTCATTCGCCATTGGTCTTGTTTTGTGATCTGTCCAGTTTTGCTGAGCTTGTTTAAGGTCCTTTGGATGCGGTTGTCCAATGTTTGTATGGGATTTGTTGGGAGTTGTTGATATACATCTTCATCTTTGAGTAGTTCTTCAGCTTTCTTGGTGTATTCTTCTCTGTCCATGACTACTGTTGTTCTTCCTTTGTCGGCTGGTAAAATGACGATGTCCTTCCTATTTTTCAGCTTTTTGAGGGCCTTTAGTTCTTGAGAGTTGAGTTGTGTGTGTTGTCTTTTCTGTTTGACCATTGGTACAATTGTTTGGCGTATCTCTTCCTGTGTTTCCTCGTTCAAGTTTGATGATTTGAGTAATGATTCAAGGGCAGCGAAGAAATCAGTTTTTGAAGCATCTCCGGTGTTGTAGTTTAATCCTTTTTGTAGTAGTTGTTGTTCCATTTTTGATAGTGGTTGTTTTGATAGGTTGACTACGCAGTCTATGGGCGTATTGTCTGGTTGTTGTTTTCTAATCTTGGCTAGCTTGGTTTTGAGGACTCTTCGTCTTTGTTCTCTGTGTTTTCCACTTGACAGTGAAATTGCGGTGATCAGCGTTGACAGGTGTTCTTGGTTGAGGGTTTTCTCTAATTTTGCTTTTTGGACATCTATTATTTGTTGATATTTGTTGATCCGATAATGTGCGTCCGTAATCATTAATTTGACCATTCGTCTTCCACATTGTTCGGCCAATTTCCATCCCATTGGGCAGTTGACTGGTGGCTTGTATCTTACACTGTTTGGTAGGATTGAATGACGAAGGCACTCATGGAGAAAGAATAATTGTTCTCTGGTGGATCCTTGCCTTTTGGCGAAGTCTTCCCACTTTCGAACAGAGAGAAGCGTATCCCGCTCGTAAGATTTAGATATGATAGAGAAGATTTGTAGCTCAGGTGGATAATTTTGATGTGGTTTTGTTCTCTGAGCTGGATAGTTAGTTTGCGAAGCTTTCATCACCTTACTGGGTGACATCTTCAGCGCATACTTCAAATTGAAGTGAGCTTTTAGGTTTCTCCACGAGTTTATTAATCATTCCTCCTGGTGACCTTGGACGTGATTGGTTGTTTATGTATGTTTTCACACCTTCTAGGTTACTTGTGTTGGAACTGATTGTTTCTGTGACTTGAACTTTGGCCAATCGTGTGTGAAGTTTCTTTCTTATTGGTTGATAAATTTTGTCTATCTCGATGTGTCTATTGATTGATGATTCACTGGAATGCCAAGCTTCTAAAAATTCTCTAGCATTCTTGTTATTTCCTTTGTCTAATATTTGAACGTTGTCCCAGTCGAATTGATGTCCGTGGTTGTCTGTGTGTAGTGAAATGAGGGAGTGTATAATAATAATAATAATAATAATAATAATAATAATAATAATTGCTTTATTCCAAAAACAGTACTCATGATACAGCAAGGAATTTTCAGCATTCAGTACAATATTGCATCTAATTTACCCAAAAACGACAAAAAAAATTAAAAATACACAATACATAATAGTAATAAAGTAATAGTTGTAGCAGCTACGTAGCAAAATACTGTGTGCCATACGGAGAAAAATATGTATAAAGTACAAAATTGTAGTAATAATAGTAATACCAACTAATATAAAATAGCAGAGTAACGATTTAAACGATAGAAAGTGTAACACCATAAAATACAGAAAGATGAGCGATAAAAGGGTCGATTCACTGTGCTAATTACATAGTAACTTGTAAGTTTCACGTCTAACAGAGTCTTCGTCACATAAAGTACGCGCTAAATAGGGTATTGTAGAATTTCTATACTTAGTAGTACGAGCATATATCTTTTTATATTGACTTCTCGTCCTACCTGATGATATACAAGGGGACAGGTGTGAATAAAGGGGGTGCAGAGGGTCTGACATTATAGCCTTTGCCCATTTCGTACAGGAATTTATATGTCTCTCGACTATAGTATTAGCGAGCTCATGCAGTGGCAGACCACAAGCTCTAATCACAGCATTTAATACTCTTCGTAATATGATATAATCTTTTTTGAGCAGCCCAGGAAAGATTAATGGAGAGCAGTAGAGTACAATAGGTAAAATACAGGAGTTTAAAAATTGCAAAACTAAAGGTTGGTTGATACCTGATTGTCTTAACTTTTTAATGTAGAAGGTAAGACGAAACATTTTCTTAGAGATAGATAAGATATGGGATGACCATGAAAGGTCAGAGGAAAAAACTAGTCCAAGGTATTTAATACTTGATTTGGTTTCAATTTCCGTGCCATCTATGCTACAGGGATCATGAGAGTTAACTAGTTCAAGTAAGTCACGTCGATGCTTGAAAGTAAAGTCAAGCACCTGACATTTGGAAGGATTTAATATAAGACCATTTGACTTGGACCAGTTGTTGATGTCCAACAGAAAGCTATTAAGTTTGGAGCTGTCAGACTCGGAAGTGATAGGCAGTGATACAGTCAGATCATCTGCATATTTGACAAAGTTAGTTTCGTTTGAATGACGGCTAGCTTATGTTCGTGGATACGAAGACGAAGGGGACGTCCACTTTGGCCAATGTAGTGTTTTTCACAGTTGTTACAGTTTATTTTGTAGATGATGTTGGTTTTGTCTTCTTTTGCTGTTGAGTCTTTTGGTTGACATAGAATTGAGTGCAGCGACTTTGTTGGTTTGTGTACGACGTCAATTCCTAAAGGTTTGAAGAGTCTTTTAGTGATTTCTGAGATATCCTTTATATATGGTAAGGCGATTTTCTTTGTGTTTTCCTTGGTGGCTTTTGTTTTGGTAGGTTGGCTTGGGGGTATATGTCTCTTGATGAAATTCCGGGGATATCCATTCTTTTGGAAGACGTCCATGAGATACTTTTCTTCAATTTTTCTTAAGGTGGGAGTGCTGCAGTGAGTCCTTGCTCTCTTGAATAGTGTTTGTATGCAGTTCCTTTTGTGTGCTATTGGGTTGTTGCTGTTGTAATTCAGTATTTGGTCTGTGTGAGTTGATTTCCTATAAACTTGAGTTTCTAATTCTCCTGTAGTTGTTCGCCTGACTAAGACGTCCAAAAATGGTATTTTGTTTTCGGATTCCTCTTCTCTTGTGAATTTGATGTCGTTGAAGACGTTGTTTATTAAGTTGTGAGTTTTGTCTAATTCGTTTCTTTTGATTATTACAAATGTGTCGTCGACGTAGCGTATCCAAATCTTGGGTTTGATCTTTGGTAGAATTATGTTTTCGAGTCTTTGCATCACTGCTTCTGCAATCAAACCTGATATTGGCGATCCCATGGGTGTTCCTTTGACTTGTTCATATATTTGGCCGTTGAATTGGAAGTATGTTGTTAGGCATAGATTTATGCATTCCATCCAGCTTGTGTGTCGCATTTTTGATTGTTGTGGAAGTTGTTCGTCGTTGCTAAGTAATTGCTCCATGGTTTCTTTTGCTAGTTTTTGTCCGATAGAGGTATATAATGCTGTCACGTCGAAGGATACCATTATTTCTTGTTCATCTATTTGGATGTCTCTGATTTTCTCTAGGAATTGGATAGCAGAGTTGATGGAGTGATCACAGGATTCCGTTAGGTGTTTTAGTTTTCTGTATAATTCCTTGGACAAATTATATGTTGGAGTTCCTGGGAGTGATACAATTGGTCGTAACGGGATATTTGCCTTGTGTATTTTGGGTCTACCGTAGAATCGAGGTAGGACTGGTCCATTGGATTTCATTCGCCATTGGTCTTGTTTTGTGATCTGTCCAGTTTTGCTGAGCTTGTTTAAGGTCCTTTGGATGCGGTTGTCCAATGTTTGTATGGGATTTGTTGGGAGTTGTTGATATACATCTTCATCTTTGAATAGTTCTTCAGCTTTCTTGGTGTATTCTTCTCTGTCCACGACTACTGTTGTTCTTCCTTTGTCGGCTGGTAAAATGACGATGTCCTTCCTATTTTTCAGCTTTTTGAGGGCCTTTAGTTCTTGAGAGTTGAGTTGTGTGTGTTGTCTTTTCTGTTTGACCATTGGTACAATTGTTTGGCGTATCTCTTCCTGTGTTTCCTCGTTCAAGTTTGATGATTTGAGTAATGATTCAAGGGCAGCGAAGAAATCAGTTTTTGAAGCATCTCCGGTGTTGTAGTTTAATCCTTTTTGTAGTAGTTGTTGTTCCATTTTTGATAGTGGTTGTTTTGATAGGTTGACTACGCAGTCTATGGGCGTATTGTCTGGTTGTTGTTTTCTAATCTTGGCTAGCTTGGTTTTGAGGACTCTTCGTCTTTGTTCTCTGTGTTTTCCACTTGACAGTGAAATTGCGGTGATCAGCGTTGACAGGTGTTCTTGGTTGAGGGTTTTCTCTAATTTTGCTTTTTGGACATCTATTATTTGTTGATATTTGTTGATCCGATAATGTGCGTCCGTAATCATTAATTTGACCATTCGTCTTCCACATTGTTCGGCCAATTTCCATCCCATTGGGCAGTTGACTGGTGGCTTGTATCTTACACTGTTTGGTAGGATTGAATGACGAAGGCACTCATGGAGAAAGAATAATTGTTCTCTGGTGGATCCTTGCCTTTTGGCGAAGTCTTCCCACTTTCGAACAGAGAGAAGCGTATCCCGCTCGTAAGATTTAGATATGATAGAGAAGATTTGTAGCTCAGGTGGATAATTTTGATGTGGTTTTGTTCTCTGAGCTGGATAGTTAGTTTGCGAAGCTTTCATCACCTTACTGGGTGACATCTTCAGCGCATACTTCAAATTGAAGTGAGCTTTTAGGTTTCTCCACGAGTTTATTAATCATTCCTCCTGGTGACCTTGAACGTGATTGGTTGTTTATGTATGTTTTCACACCTTCTAGGTTACTTGTGTTGGAACTGATTGTTTCTGTGACTTGAACTTTGGCCAATCGTGTGTGAAGTTTCTTTCTTATTGGTTGATAAATTTTGTCTATCTCGATGTGTCTATTGATTGATGATTCACTGGAATGCCAAGCTTCTAAAAATTCTCTAGCATTCTTGTTATTTCCTTTCTCTAATATTTGAACGTTGTCCCAGTCGAATTGATGTCCGTGGTTGTCTGTGTGTAGTGAAATGAGGGAGTGTATAATAATAATAATAATAATAATAATAATAATAATAATAATAATAATAATTGCTTTATTCCAAAAACAGTACTCATGATACAGCAAGGAATTTTCAGCATTCAGTACAATATTGCACCTAATTTACCCAAAAACGACAAAAAATTAAAAATACACAATACATAATAGTAATAATAATACATAATAATAATAATAATAATAATAGTAATAGTTGTAGCAGCTACGTAGCAAAAATACTGTGTGCCATACGGAGAAAAATATGTATAAAGTACAAAATTGTAGTAATAATAGTAATACCAACTAATATAAAATAGCAGAGTAACGATTTAAACGATAGAAAGTGTAACACCATAAAATACAGAAAGATGAGCGATAAAAGGGTCGATTCACTGTGCTAATTACATAGTAACTTGTAAGTTTCACGTCTAACAGAGTCTTCGTCACATAAAGTACGCGCTAAATAGGGTATTGTAGAATTTCTATACTTAGTAGTACGAGCATATATCTTTTTATATTGACTTCTCGTCCTACCTGATGATATACAAGGGGACAGGTGTGAATAAAGGGGGTGCAGAGGGTCTGACATTATAGCCTTTGCCCATTTCGTACAGGAATTTATATGTCTCTCGACTATAGTATTAGCGAGCTCATGCAGTGGCAGACCACAAGCTCTAATCACAGCATTTAATACTCTTCGTAATATGATATAATCTTTTTTGAGCAGCCCAGGAAAGATTAATGGAGAGCAGTAGAGTACAATAGGTAAAATACAGGAGTTTAAAAATTGCAAAACTAAAGGTTGGTTGATACCTGATTGTCTTAACTTTTTAATGTAGAAGGTAAGACGAAACATTTTCTTAGAGATAGATAAGATATGGGATGACCATGAAAGGTCAGAGGAAAAAACTAGTCCAAGGTATTTAATACTTGATTTGGTTTCAATTTCCGTGCCATCTATGCTACAGGGATCATGAGAGTTAACTAGTTCAAGTAAGTCACGTCGATGCTTGAAAGTAAAGTCAAGCACCTGACATTTGGAAGGATTTAATATAAGACCATTTGACTTGGACCAGTTGTTGATGTCCAACAGAAAGCTATTAAGTTTGGAGCTGTCAGACTCGGAAGTGATAGGCAGTGATACAGTCAGATCATCTGCATATTTGACAAAGTTAGTTTCGTTTGAATGACGGCTAGCTTATGTTCGTGGATACGAAGACGAAGGGGACGTCCACTTTGGCCAATGTAGTGTTTTTCACAGTTGTTACAGTTTATTTTGTAGATGATGTTGGTTTTGTCTTCTTTTGCTGTTGAGTCTTTTGGTTGACATAGAATTGAGTGCAGCGACTTTGTTGGTTTGTGTACGACGTCAATTCCTAAAGGTTTGAAGAGTCTTTTAGTGATTTCTGAGATATCCTTTATATATGGTAAGGCGATTTTCTTTGTGTTTTCCTTGGTGGCTTTTGTTTTGGTAGGTTGGCTTGGGGGTATATGTCTCTTGATGAAATTCCGGGGATATCCATTCTTTTGGAAGACGTCCATGAGATACTTTTCTTCAATTTTTCTTAAGGTGGGAGTGCTGCAGTGAGTCCTTGCTCTCTTGAATAGTGTTTGTATGCAGTTCCTTTTGTGTGCTATTGGGTTGTTGCTGTTGTAATTCAGTATTTGGTCTGTGTGAGTTGATTTCCTATAAACTTGAGTTTCTAATTCTCCTGTAGTTGTTCGCCTGACTAAGACGTCCAAAAATGGTATTTTGTTTTCGGATTCCTCTTCTCTTGTGAATTTGATGTCGTTGAAGACGTTGTTTATTAAGTTGTGAGTTTTGTCTAATTCGTTTCTTTTGATTATTACAAATGTGTCGTCGACGTAGCGTATCCAAATCTTGGGTTTGATCTTTGGTAGAATTATGTTTTCGAGTCTTTGCATCACTGCTTCTGCAATCAAACCTGATATTGGCGATCCCATGGGTGTTCCTTTGACTTGTTCATATATTTGGCCGTTGAATTGGAAGTATGTTGTTAGGCATAGATTTATGCATTCCATCCAGCTTGTGTGTCGCATTTTTGATTGTTGTGGAAGTTGTTCGTCGTTGCTAAGTAATTGCTCCATGGTTTCTTTTGCTAGTTTTTGTCCGATAGAGGTATATAATGCTGTCACGTCGAAGGATACCATTATTTCTTGTTCATCTATTTGGATGTCTCTGATTTTCTCTAGGAATTGGATAGCAGAGTTGATGGAGTGATCACAGGATTCCGTTAGGTGTTTTAGTTTTCTGTATAATTCCTTGGACAAATTATATGTTGGAGTTCCTGGGAGTGATACAATTGGTCGTAACGGGATATTTGCCTTGTGTATTTTGGGTCTACCGTAGAATCGAGGTAGGACTGGTCCATTGGATTTCATTCGCCATTGGTCTTGTTTTGTGATCTGTCCAGTTTTGCTGAGCTTGTTTAAGGTCCTTTGGATGCGGTTGTCCAATGTTTGTATGGGATTTGTTGGGAGTTGTTGATATACATCTTCATCTTTGAATAGTTCTTCAGCTTTCTTGGTGTATTCTTCTCTGTCCACGACTACTGTTGTTCTTCCTTTGTCGGCTGGTAAAATGACGATGTCCTTCCTATTTTTCAGCTTTTTGAGGGCCTTTAGTTCTTGAGAGTTGAGTTGTGTGTGTTGTCTTTTCTGTTTGACCATTGGTACAATTGTTTGGCGTATCTCTTCCTGTGTTTCCTCGTTCAAGTTTGATGATTTGAGTAATGATTCAAGGGCAGCGAAGAAATCAGTTTTTGAAGCATCTCCGGTGTTGTAGTTTAATCCTTTTTGTAGTAGTTGTTGTTCCATTTTTGATAGTGGTTGTTTTGATAGGTTGACTACGCAGTCTATGGGCGTATTGTCTGGTTGTTGTTTTCTAATCTTGGCTAGCTTGGTTTTGAGGACTCTTCGTCTTTGTTCTCTGTGTTTTCCACTTGACAGTGAAATTGCGGTGATCAGCGTTGACAGGTGTTCTTGGTTGAGGGTTTTCTCTAATTTTGCTTTTTGGACATCTATTATTTGTTGATATTTGTTGATCCGATAATGTGCGTCCGTAATCATTAATTTGACCATTCGTCTTCCACATTGTTCGGCCAATTTCCATCCCATTGGGCAGTTGACTGGTGGCTTGTATCTTACACTGTTTGGTAGGATTGAATGACGAAGGCACTCATGGAGAAAGAATAATTGTTCTCTGGTGGATCCTTGCCTTTTGGCGAAGTCTTCCCACTTTCGAACAGAGAGAAGCGTATCCCGCTCGTAAGATTTAGATATGATAGAGAAGATTTGTAGCTCAGGTGGATAATTTTGATGTGGTTTTGTTCTCTGAGCTGGATAGTTAGTTTGCGAAGCTTTCATCACCTTACTGGGTGACATCTTCAGCGCATACTTCAAATTGAAGTGAGCTTTTAGGTTTCTCCACGAGTTTATTAATCATTCCTCCTGGTGACCTTGAACGTGATTGGTTGTTTATGTATGTTTTCACACCTTCTAGGTTACTTGTGTTGGAACTGATTGTTTCTGTGACTTGAACTTTGGCCAATCGTGTGTGAAGTTTCTTTCTTATTGGTTGATAAATTTTGTCTATCTCGATGTGTCTATTGATTGATGATTCACTGGAATGCCAAGCTTCTAAAAATTCTCTAGCATTCTTGTTATTTCCTTTCTCTAATATTTGAACGTTGTCCCAGTCGAATTGATGTCCGTGGTTGTCTGTGTGTAGTGAAATGAGGGAGTGTATAATAATAATAATAATAATAATAATAATAATAATAATAATAATAATAATTGCTTTATTCCAAAAACAGTACTCATGATACAGCAAGGAATTTTCAGCATTCAGTACAATATTGCACCTAATTTACCCAAAAACGACAAAAAATTAAAAATACACAATACATAATAGTAATAATAATACATAATAATAATAATAATAATAATAATAGTAATAGTTGTAGCAGCTACGTAGCAAAAATACTGTGTGCCATACGGAGAAAAATATGTATAAAGTACAAAATTGTAGTAATAATAGTAATACCAACTAATATAAAATAGCAGAGTAACGATTTAAACGATAGAAAGTGTAACACCATAAAATACAGAAAGATGAGCGATAAAAGGGTCGATTCACTGTGCTAATTACATAGTAACTTGTAAGTTTCACGTCTAACAGAGTCTTCGTCACATAAAGTACGCGCTAAATAGGGTATTGTAGAATTTCTATACTTAGTAGTACGAGCATATATCTTTTTATATTGACTTCTCGTCCTACCTGATGATATACAAGGGGACAGGTGTGAATAAAGGGGGTGCAGAGGGTCTGACATTATAGCCTTTGCCCATTTCGTACAGGAATTTATATGTCTCTCGACTATAGTATTAGCGAGCTCATGCAGTGGCAGACCACAAGCTCTAATCACAGCATTTAATACTCTTCGTAATATGATATAATCTTTTTTGAGCAGCCCAGGAAAGATTAATGGAGAGCAGTAGAGTACAATAGGTAAAATACAGGAGTTTAAAAATTGCAAAACTAAAGGTTGGTTGATACCTGATTGTCTTAACTTTTTAATGTAGAAGGTAAGACGAAACATTTTCTTAGAGATAGATAAGATATGGGATGACCATGAAAGGTCAGAGGAAAAAACTAGTCCAAGGTATTTAATACTTGATTTGGTTTCAATTTCCGTGCCATCTATGCTACAGGGATCATGAGAGTTAACTAGTTCAAGTAAGTCACGTCGATGCTTGAAAGTAAAGTCAAGCACCTGACATTTGGAAGGATTTAATATAAGACCATTTGACTTGGACCAGTTGTTGATGTCCAACAGAAAGCTATTAAGTTTGGAGCTGTCAGACTCGGAAGTGATAGGCAGTGATACAGTCAGATCATCTGCATATTTGACAAAGTTAGTTTCGTTTGAATGACGGCTAGCTTATGTTCGTGGATACGAAGACGAAGGGGACGTCCACTTTGGCCAATGTAGTGTTTTTCACAGTTGTTACAGTTTATTTTGTAGATGATGTTGGTTTTGTCTTCTTTTGCTGTTGAGTCTTTTGGTTGACATAGAATTGAGTGCAGCGACTTTGTTGGTTTGTGTACGACGTCAATTCCTAAAGGTTTGAAGAGTCTTTTAGTGATTTCTGAGATATCCTTTATATATGGTAAGGCGATTTTCTTTGTGTTTTCCTTGGTGGCTTTTGTTTTGGTAGGTTGGCTTGGGGGTATATGTCTCTTGATGAAATTCCGGGGATATCCATTCTTTTGGAAGACGTCCATGAGATACTTTTCTTCAATTTTTCTTAAGGTGGGAGTGCTGCAGTGAGTCCTTGCTCTCTTGAATAGTGTTTGTATGCAGTTCCTTTTGTGTGCTATTGGGTTGTTGCTGTTGTAATTCAGTATTTGGTCTGTGTGAGTTGATTTCCTATAAACTTGAGTTTCTAATTCTCCTGTAGTTGTTCGCCTGACTAAGACGTCCAAAAATGGTATTTTGTTTTCGGATTCCTCTTCTCTTGTGAATTTGATGTCGTTGAAGACGTTGTTTATTAAGTTGTGAGTTTTGTCTAATTCGTTTCTTTTGATTATTACAAATGTGTCGTCGACGTAGCGTATCCAAATCTTGGGTTTGATCTTTGGTAGAATTATGTTTTCGAGTCTTTGCATCACTGCTTCTGCAATCAAACCTGATATTGGCGATCCCATGGGTGTTCCTTTGACTTGTTCATATATTTGGCCGTTGAATTGGAAGTATGTTGTTAGGCATAGATTTATGCATTCCATCCAGCTTGTGTGTTGCATTTTTGATTGTTGTGGAAGTTGTTCGTCGTTGCTAAGTAATTGCTCCATGGTTTCTTTTGCTAGTTTTTGTCCGATAGAGGTATATAATGCTGTCACGTCGAAGGATACCATTATTTCTTGTTCATCTATTTGGATGTCTCTGATTTTCTCTAGGAATTGGATAGCAGAGTTGATGGAGTGATCACAGGATTCCGTTAGGTGTTTTAGTTTTCTGTATAATTCCTTGGACAAATTATATGTTGGAGTTCCTGGGAGTGATACAATTGGTCGTAACGGGATATTTGCCTTGTGTATTTTGGGTCTGCCGTAGAATCGAGGTAGGACTGGTCCATTGGATTTCATTCGCCATTGGTCTTGTTTTGTGATCTGTCCAGTTTTGCTGAGCTTGTTTAAGGTCCTTTGGATGCGGTTGTCCAATGTTTGTATGGGATTTGTTGGGAGTTGTTGATATACATCTTCATCTTTGAGTAGTTCTTCAGCTTTCTTGGTGTATTCTTCTCTGTCCATGACTACTGTTGTTCTTCCTTTGTCGGCTGGTAAAATGACGATGTCCTTCCTATTTTTCAGCTTTTTGAGGGCCTTTAGTTCTTGAGAGTTGAGTTGTGTGTGTTGTCTTTTCTGTTTGACCATTGGTACAATTGTTTGGCGTATCTCTTCCTGTGTTTCCTCGTTCAAGTTTGATGATTTGAGTAATGATTCAAGGGCAGCGAAGAAATCAGTTTTTGAAGCATCTCCGGTGTTGTAGTTTAATCCTTTTTGTAGTAGTTGTTGTTCCATTTTTGATAGTGGTTGTTTTGATAGGTTGACTACGCAGTCTATGGGCGTATTGTCTGGTTGTTGTTTTCTAATCTTGGCTAGCTTGGTTTTGAGGACTCTTCGTCTTTGTTCTCTGTGTTTTCCACTTGACAGTGAAATTGCGGTGATCAGCGTTGACAGGTGTTCTTGGTTGAGGGTTTTCTCTAATTTTGCTTTTTGGACATCTATTATTTGTTGATATTTGTTGATCCGATAATGTGCGTCCGTAATCATTAATTTGACCATTCGTCTTCCACATTGTTCGGCCAATTTCCATCCCATTGGGCAGTTGACTGGTGGCTTGTATCTTACACTGTTTGGTAGGATTGAATGACGAAGGCACTCATGGAGAAAGAATAATTGTTCTCTGGTGGATCCTTGCCTTTTGGCGAAGTCTTCCCACTTTCGAACAGAGAGAAGCGTATCCCGCTCGTAAGATTTAGATATGATAGAGAAGATTTGTAGCTCAGGTGGATAATTTTGATGTGGTTTTGTTCTCTGAGCTGGATAGTTAGTTTGCGAAGCTTTCATCACCTTACTGGGTGACATCTTCAGCGCATACTTCAAATTGAAGTGAGCTTTTAGGTTTCTCCACGAGTTTATTAATCATTCCTCCTGGTGACCTTGAACGTGATTGGTTGTTTATGTATGTTTTCACACCTTCTAGGTTACTTGTGTTGGAACTGATTGTTTCTGTGACTTGAACTTTGGCCAATCGTGTGTGAAGTTTCTTTCTTATTGGTTGATAAATTTTGTCTATCTCGATGTGTCTATTGATTGATGATTCACTGGAATGCCAAGCTTCTAAAAATTCTCTAGCATTCTTGTTATTTCCTTTCTCTAATATTTGAACGTTGTCCCAGTCGAATTGATGTCCGTGGTTGTCTGTGTGTAGTGAAATGAGGGAGTGTATAATAATAATAATAATAATAATAATAATAATAATAATAATAATAATAATAATTGCTTTATTCCAAAAACAGTACTCATGATACAGCAAGGAATTTTCAGCATTCAGTACAATATTGCATCTAATTTACCCAAAAACGACAAAAAAAATTAAAAATACACAATACATAATAGTAATAAAGTAATAGTTGTAGCAGCTACGTAGCAAAATACTGTGTGCCATACGGAGAAAAATATGTATAAAGTACAAAATTGTAGTAATAATAGTAATACCAACTAATATAAAATAGCAGAGTAACGATTTAAACGATAGAAAGTGTAACACCATAAAATACAGAAAGATGAGCGATAAAAGGGTCGATTCACTGTGCTAATTACATAGTAACTTGTAAGTTTCACGTCTAACAGAGTCTTCGTCACATAAAGTACGCGCTAAATAGGGTATTGTAGAATTTCTATACTTAGTAGTACGAGCATATATCTTTTTATATTGACTTCTCGTCCTACCTGATGATATACAAGGGGACAGGTGTGAATAAAGGGGGTGCAGAGGGTCTGACATTATAGCCTTTGCCCATTTCGTACAGGAATTTATATGTCTCTCGACTATAGTATTAGCGAGCTCATGCAGTGGCAGACCACAAGCTCTAATCACAGCATTTAATACTCTTCGTAATATGATATAATCTTTTTTGAGCAGCCCAGGAAAGATTAATGGAGAGCAGTAGAGTACAATAGGTAAAATACAGGAGTTTAAAAATTGCAAAACTAAAGGTTGGTTGATACCTGATTGTCTTAACTTTTTAATGTAGAAGGTAAGACGAAACATTTTCTTAGAGATAGATAAGATATGGGATGACCATGAAAGGTCAGAGGAAAAAACTAGTCCAAGGTATTTAATACTTGATTTGGTTTCAATTTCCGTGCCATCTATGCTACAGGGATCATGAGAGTTAACTAGTTCAAGTAAGTCACGTCGATGCTTGAAAGTAAAGTCAAGCACCTGACATTTGGAAGGATTTAATATAAGACCATTTGACTTGGACCAGTTGTTGATGTCCAACAGAAAGCTATTAAGTTTGGAGCTGTCAGACTCGGAAGTGATAGGCAGTGATACAGTCAGATCATCTGCATATTTGACAAAGTTAGTTTCGTTTGAATGACGGCTAGCTTATGTTCGTGGATACGAAGACGAAGGGGACGTCCACTTTGGCCAATGTAGTGTTTTTCACAGTTGTTACAGTTTATTTTGTAGATGATGTTGGTTTTGTCTTCTTTTGCTGTTGAGTCTTTTGGTTGACATAGAATTGAGTGCAGCGACTTTGTTGGTTTGTGTACGACGTCAATTCCTAAAGGTTTGAAGAGTCTTTTAGTGATTTCTGAGATATCCTTTATATATGGTAAGGCGATTTTCTTTGTGTTTTCCTTGGTGGCTTTTGTTTTGGTAGGTTGGCTTGGGGGTATATGTCTCTTGATGAAATTCCGGGGATATCCATTCTTTTGGAAGACGTCCATGAGATACTTTTCTTCAATTTTTCTTAAGGTGGGAGTGCTGCAGTGAGTCCTTGCTCTCTTTATTTAGACATAATATATACATACTTTATTGTATTCACAAAACCCTCAGAAAGTGAAGCCATTAATAGACGAATCAAAAACTCTTCAATAAGGTTATTGTGAATGTGTGGTGAACGTTGAATAATTTGTTTATTTGAACTAGTCCCCATAATGGCGGGTGACAAGAAGGCTGTCATTGCTAAATCGTGTACTAGTTACCTCAGAAGACTGGAGAAATACAATCAGAAGTATTCTTCTACATATCATATTAACGTTTATTCAACCGACTTTAGCACTGATTAACCACTGTAAATCTGTTTCACTATCGCTTGAAGAATAAATAATCGTGTTGCGCAACAGTTTTCTGTTGTTGCACGTCGGCTACAGTGCCTAGTGTACAGAGTATTAAGCTTGTGTGTCTGTCTGTCTGCTTTCGACATAGAACTTTGCACCGATGTGCATCAGTTCAAATCGCCTCACTCCCTCCTTGTAGCACATAAAGCAGGAGAAGAAAGTATGAGGGCATGCAAAATAGAGACAGCAAACACAGATATGAAGCAAAAAGAATAGTAATATCGAAGAACAATATGGTTTTATTGGGTATGATAAGTTACAAGGAATGGATGCCTCTGCGCCAGCCATTGGGAACGACTTTGAGCAATATCACCAATTGTTTTCAGCCATTGGATTTTACCGTCCCGAGGACTACAACCAAGAAGTTTACACCTTCCTACGTGGCTGGCTGGCTTAAACTAACTGCTGTGAATTTCATTGACTGATACAGCCATATTTTGGTTTGACCGCCGCTAGCTCTATTCCAACCTGACCCTATGTCAGCTAACATTGCCTATTCGTCAGTCGAGGAAGGCGATGACTAGGCACACATGCATAACACATGTCCTAACCATCTCAGTCAATGTAACTTCACAGCCTCGTCGACTGACTAGCAATCGACCGAAGCCTAACCTCAATAGTGCTCACCCTATTATACCACTTAGCACACACAAGAGATAGAACTCAGGCACCTATGATCAAAGATAGCTAGCTAGCCTTTTCATGTCTTCCGCTCTCAATGGCCAGGTCTCACAGCCAGCTAGCCATAAAGGAGGACGGTGCCGACTGCTGAGCAGTACACTCGCCTTTTGGTCGATAGCCAACTAGATATCATGTCTACGTCTAAGCTTAATCTTCTGAAACCAGCAATAGATCCAGGATCTCAGCAATCTGGATATATTTGACAGTTAACAAAGTCCTAAGACACTAATAAATAATCACATATGATGACAAAAGTAACCATTAGTTAACATGAACACCCAAAAACACAAAATCGACAATATCTGTATATAATAATTAGTTTGAAAATAACTATCAATTAGAGAAATCCTATTTTTTTGGGAGGGATACAGAGGGAGGGGGCGGTTGTGGAGAAGTTCACAAAGGACACTGAAAACAAAAAAACTTTTCCCTCACACTGAGCTCGAAAGAAATCCTGAATTTTTTGACAACATAACAAAAAAATAAAAATAAATCATATTTCAGACATATAATTTCCCTATTTTCCCATTTATTTCTCAGAGAATATATTCTTTCATGAAATATATATTCTTAGACACATACCTATTAATGACTCTTGAGGTGGTAGAAGAAAGGGAGAAAAAAATTCTCGAGAAGTGTCATTAAATTAGGCTAAAAAAACTGAGTGGAGAAATAGATTTATTGAGCTTACACCAAAACTACTCATAAGTAGTATGGGATAAATTAGACAATACTTTCTTGGATTGTCTGGTCAAACAGATGATAAACATCTTCAGAAAGCCTACACACAATCGGAAAAATACCTACCTAGATTACAATTTAGCACACACACACACACAGACAAACATCATTATGACCAAAGTAACTTTGGCCAAGAATCCTATGAATAGAACCAAACGTCCAGTTTACTGAGGAAGAAGAGACCAACAAGGAATTGGTTCAGTCTTCTCTTGAATCAAATAATGACCACCAAAGCCTTTTCCATCAAAGAATATTTAAAGAGCAAAGAGACGGATGAATAGAAACCTGATGTGCTAAGAATAGGATTAGTACTGTGGTGATTCCTTACTGCAAACAGACATCTAATGAAATAAAGGGAATCCTTAACAATCATGACATAAGAGTCCATTTTCGTACGACGTTTACACCTTACGCTTCTCATCAATCGTGAAGGTTAAGAATACCAACAGAACTGTGTGAACCAAATAAATTGTGGGGATTATGACACCGTATAATGTAGGAGGGACTTCCAGACACGTCAATATTGTATGAGTACAAGAGCATTAACAATGTCTAAAGGTGGTTCCAAAGACCTCTGCAGATTTGGAGAAGATAGAAAACAGATCGGTGATTGCACTACACTTGAAAGAAACAGGGCACAAGATAGACTTTGGTAAGGCCAAGGTTCGCAATTATTAATATTCTCTGAACTGGTTGGTTTCGTCGCGGAGCTTTCGTTGTCCCCCTGCTGGACAACATCTTCAGCGCAGTATTTAGCATAAAGTGGAATGATTTAAATTTTTCTTCATGAGTGATATAATTGCGTATCTCGGTAACCATCTTTACATATGTATTGACCATTTTCTATTGACTTGGATTTTAAACTTTCTGGCCACCCGATTTACTTTTTATTAGTTGGTATATTTGGTCTACTTCCCCCTACGGGCATTACTAGCTGATATAGGTGCAGGTTGGAAAAGAGTAAGTGGTGGCCAAACAAAAACATGACATCAATCCATGAAATCCTTGACAGTTAAACTGAGTCAGGTAGGGAGATGCAGACTTCCGGGTGGGGCCCTCAGGACTCTAGGAATCAATGGCTGGAGACAATAGGTGACATGGCTCAAAATCGTTGTCAATGGCCAGTGCAGATGTATTCAGTCTCTGTAGTCTTTCATATTCCTTTCTACCATTACCCATTCTGTTTCACTCTTATACTTGTGAGACTCTGTTAATTGTCTCCACTTATCTTCTTGTCTACCTTTGTGTGCTATTTGGAACGTGGCAACTCGAACTGGTGCACTTCGGTGCGAAGTTCTATGTTGAATCCAGACAGACAGATATTTGGTCCATATTAACGTGTTTGTTAATTGCATATTGGTTTGAGTACTAGGCTTCTAGGAATTCCCTGGCACTTTTGGTGTTTCCTCTGTCTAAGATTTCGACATTATCCTGATCAAATTGATGTCCATAATTATCTATATGCATTGATATGAAACAGGAATATATCATGTCTTTTCACGGCTGATTTGTGTTCCTGGATTCTGATTAGAAGGCGACGCCCACTTTGGCCGATGTAATGCCTGTTACAGTTCATACACGCAATTTATTTTGTAAATGATATTAATTTGATCTCCTTGTATTGTTGGATATTTCGGTTTGCACAATATCGAATGAAGTGATTGTGTTGGCTGGCTGGCTAGCTGGTTGGCTTGTGTGTTGTATCTATTTCAAACGGTCTTAGTATTCTAGCTATTAGTTATTTCACAGAGATTTTTGTTTTATATGTGGTAGGATGTTGGCTTGTGGTTGGTCGTGTTATGACTTCAGTTTAAACACACTTTTTGATGAAATAGTGGTGAGGGTATTCATTCATTTTGAAGACAGTTAGTAGGTATTTCTCTTTCACTGTCTTCAACACTCGAGTAGTACTACAGTGTGTGTGTTTGAACACATTCCTAAACAACGTCTACACACAGTTTCTTTTATGAGTGATTGGCTTATTACTATTATAGTTGAGTATTTAGTGTGTGTGTGTGTGCATTGATTTTCTAAGCTCACCTGTGTTTCTAAATCTCTTGTATTAATTCTCTTGATTAAGTGAGGTATCTAAGTAAAAAATTATATTTTGTAAAACCTCAGCAAGATTGAAATGCTTAATTCCAATGTTTCCTGCGTTCGGCAATCTGGTCCGAACTTCTTCAGAGAAATTAATCGAAATTAACATAACAGAGGTTTATATATGCAAAAGGAACATCTCTTGTTTTTAAAAACTTTTTCCGATCATATGAGTCATGAAAGAGTCATTAACATGTATAATAAACAAAATTGTACGAGTTGTGATCAAAATTTGACCTCAGACTTACAAATATTGATCTACCTTTGTTAAACACTTTAAACACAGTGTGTATGTGTGTGTCCGTGTGCGGATAAACAATTGTAAAACAATGTCTTAGCGTCTCCATAAGTAGATATCGACAGTCAGGAACTTTGACCAAGTATTATTAGTTAGTGATACATATCCATTCTTATTTATTAATCAGGATTTCCTATGCCTCAGCTAACATCATACCTTCATGTCTGTTCAAACTGTTAGTATCTAGAATTTTATGATTAGACGTATTTTCGAAATTATGGTGTTTAGGATTAGAGTTTACTTGAAGCACCCTGTCAAACTTATCACTTTGTCTTTTTTCTGAAAATTGAGCTGATTTATTCGACCTACTGAAGTTGTCAGGTGACTGGACAGCTACGAATTTAGGATACGCATTATTCTGTTGCAGACAACGGAGAGTGGAAACACGATGATGATTGTGCCAATTAGCATAGTTTCTTTGTTAGTTTAATTCGATTGCAAAATAAATCAAATAAAGACATCTAAGAATGGGATTTTGTTGTCGTCTAATTCTTCGTCTCCTTCTCCTGTTGTGTGAATTTTGACGCCTTCAAATATGTTATTTATTGATTTATGAGTATATTCCAAATCACATGCGTTTTAATTCCTACAAATGTATCATCAAAGTGATGAGCCCAGATGTTTTGGTTTAATTATGCTTGGTAGGGCTATTTGTATTGTGTATTGTGGAGGTTTTAAATGGAGGGAACACGAAAAACACAGTCAGGGAATCCCTACAAGCCTCATAGTCAGGTGAATCATCCAGTGATTAACAAACACACATTACCTCGATAGACCAAACTTATCATCACATGACAAGAAGGCTAGAATTCCAAGTCAATAACAGAAATGATCAATAGAGATGTAAATTAACAACCAATCACGACAGTAACTGCCAAGAGATACAAATATATCATGATTCATGGAGAATTTAAATGAACCTGCGTTGAATCGATGTTGTCTAGAAGGGGGAGGGGATGATGAAAGCTTCCCAATTAAATCAACTGCCCAGCTCCTCAGAGAACACAACCAATTCAAGATCAGATTTTAAAAGTGATTTCTGTTTTGCAGAGGATAATCAACATCATCACAACTTACATTGAATGCATCACGAAGTTCATCATCAGGAGATTTTGATCGTTGATTCTGTGAATATCTTCGCATCATTCGGAGAAATTCATCAAATTCCACTGTTCCGTTACCTAAAAGAATAACACAAGTGAAAAAATAAAAAAGAATAAGTGAAAATCAATAAAATTACAATAATATAGTATATATATATATATACTATTATAATCAATATTATCGCCAAAGACTATGGGTAGTGAGAAGATATTGCATACACTGAATCGATTAGGGGATTCTAGAAGATCTGGACTTTGCGGATGACTCATGTTTAATGTCACACACAGGAACTCGAAGACTTACAGGCGAAAACCAACAAAGTATCTGAAGAGGCGAGGTAGGCAGAGAAGACAGGACTCCAGGTGAACATCAAGAAGACGGAAGTGATGAAGATAACGAACCAACCAACCAACCAACAGCGCAATAGCAACCAGCAACAATCCCCATCAACAAGAGAGATTTGACAGAGGTTAATTCCTTCAGGTATCCGGCTAGGAAACACAATTTCGACCGCAGGCGGACACCACGGATAAACATATCAAAGCAAGCAAGCAAGCCAGAATAAGAAAGGTGAGATACACCTTTATCAGCTTGAAACCAGTTTGGAAGTCTTCTGCACTCACTCACTCACTCACTCACTCAACCAGTCAGCCAGCATAAACAACAGGATTCGGATTTTCAATGGAAATATTAAGCTAGTCACTGATTCTATGTGAGTCAGGAACTTGGTATGCGTGTTACAAAAACATTTCCAACAAGACACTAGAGACTTTTTATTATGTACTCGTCGCCAAATTATTGTTATGTACTGGTCGAGAATTTAATAGTCCTGAAGCAAGAAAGACGGAAATCAGAAGACCGCTAGGTTTGCGATGATACTTCTATTTTCCAAAACACAAGGAGAATCAATGTGTCACACAAGAGTGTGAGAGCAAAATATATATGAGTGTCCCAGCAAGTGTGTGAGGGAATATTCAAAATGAACAAATCAATTGACAGTCTTAACATGATTGGCTAATTATAATGTAATATCGATCCATATATACATAGCAAAATATATCAGACTGTCAAACAAAACACACACTTTATATGGATACATGTCACCAAGAACAGACTGTCAAACAAACACACATTATATGGATATATATATCACTTTTATCAACATCTGCCCACTTCGCTGGATGGCTCCGTGCTGAAGATCAAATGGATGACCAGCCGGCCGGCCGGCCAGAAAGAAATAGCAACAATAAACTGTGCAGTGGAACAAACCAACAGGCGACAGCCGATTGCTCAACAAATGGATATGTAGGAGAAAATGGAGGTAGATAGATTCGGCCTATGTTGAGGAGGCCTTCGAATGATATAGCGCAAAGTGCGGACCACTGCTCGACTAGAATCCCAATTCGAAGTGAGAATTGGGTCGTCAATGCGAAGTTGATATCGAGGAGATCGTGTGGGCAGGAGGGGATGAGAGATTATGGTCAGTCATGGAGCCAACCAACTGAAGAGGACAACAGGGAATTGGACAAAGTGGAGATGTGTTGTTGAAGCCGTATATACCACCCAGCACCCGAGGAAATAATAAAAAAATTAATTAATTACAACTGATTAAAATAACTGACTACTGAATGTCACATGTGACATGCATTGTTGAACACTCTCCGACACTCACACACGCCAACCTCCCCGACACACACACACACACACACAGATACACTTAGACACAATTTAAAGCAATTAGTTCCCTTTATGAATTTCGACAACACAATAAGAAGACATAGTTTATCTAAAACGTGTAATGTATTGGCGAAACACATTTCGAACATTCTGATCACACACACACAAGTACTTGTCATACACAGTTTTCATAGAAGGCAAGATGACATGAACAATTACAATACAGGTCAGATTGTGTTCAGGTCAAGGTCACAAATGATGGGTAAGGAGACGCAAAAGGTGTCGGTAAGAAAGAGGAAAAGAGAAAAAGCAAGGCAAAGAGGAAGGGGTTGAAAATATTATGAAGTAATTTGATCGTTGGTTCTTACTTGGATTACCAAGGCAGGTTTAAGGTGGTAACAAATAACTTTTGGACACATAAGACAGGTTTAAGTCTTTTTATGGCTAAGGCTTCAATGAGTTCAAGTATGTGGCCCAACCTTGTTTTATATATCGGCTTAAAGGCATTGTTGAAATCAACCTTATGACCTGTCTCTATAATACGCTTCGCTATAGATGTTGTTGGACATCTATTTCCGGGGTCGATTGTATCTGGCGATTTCATTTGTTGTTGCAGCCACTTTGGAATGTTCCTTACCTTTTGGCGAAGTCTTCCCACTTTCGAAAATAATAATAATGATTTACTTTATTCCAAAAACAGTACTTGTGATACAGAATGGAATTTTCAGCATTAATCACAATATTATTGCATCTAATTTCCTCAAATTATAAATAAAATTAATCACACAGAAAATTTTCCACACTTACAATAGAGGTAGTGTCAAAAACATGCAGCATATAAAATGGAAATAGCAATAATAATGATAACAGCTAGGGTAATAATAATAAGAATACAAGTGAAAATTGCCGTGGGCTTGTGCCACACAGTATTGTCAATGTGGTATAGAAATCCTAACATGTTTAAAAATATTGAATATAATGTTCTTTCTACATGATATGGTGAGGGGAAAAACAAAGATAACAGCCGTCATGGAGATAAGTTGGTGTTTGCAATTATGAGAGTAAAACAGAGAAGTAACAGGACCATAAATATAATAGAAGTAATAAAAGTAAAACTTCAAGGTATATAAGGATGGATGGATGGAGGAAATTGTTTATTTACTAGATGAAAAAAGGTTAGTTAATTCTTGCCTGACACTATTTTCACTATCACATAAAATACGTGCCAAGTATGGTATCATAGAATTCTTATACTTAGACGTGCGAGCATACAGTTTTCTGAAGTTACTTCTTGTTCTACCTGAGGAGATGCAAGGTGAAAGCTGAGGGTAAAGCGTATTTGTTCGAAAGTGGGAAGACTTCGCCAAAAGGCAAGGATCCACCAGAGAATTTTGGAATGTGTTCTGCAGCCCTAACCTGCAGAGACCGATGGGTCCTTCCAATTTACGTGTCTCCACACATACATGTAAATTAATAAACACAGTAGGATGTGACACTATCGCTCGGATAATGCGAGGTTTTACACGACAGCATAGTTCTCGTTTTCTCTATGAAGATAAGTTGACCTGTATAATGGGTTCTATTAATTGTGGCCTTGAGTCTTTGTCTAGTGACTAGACTTTGTTGATCATCTCTGAACGGCAAGGATACGTAAACATCCTTTTTGGGAGCTGATTGGATTGGTAAAGCCCTATGGTTGACACTTCTTTAACGTCTAATAAATCTCAGTGGGTAATTGTTATCTAACAATATTTCAGTGAGGTGTTATCTTTCTTCTTCAATTGTATCAGCAGTACATATATGGTGAATGTGCTTGAACAAACACTTAAACAATGCCTTTTTATACTGTAGTGATAGATACTGTCCCGTTCATGTAGACTTTCTGTAAACAGATCGTTTTACTGACCCATCTTATCGGCGGCGGGTTATGAGTACATCTAAAAATGGCATGCAACCATTATTCTCTTTAACGTATGTTAGCGAAATACTGTTTGTGCTCCGTTGATCTGGTTCAGGACTTCTGTGGCGTCCATCGGTTTATCACAAATGACTATTACGTCAGCTACATATCTTTTATAATCCACAACGGGAAACTTACGGAAGTGAGGACAGCAGTGACACAAGGCTGTCTACTATCGTCAATGATCTTCCTGATTGCAGTAGATTGGATAATGCGACAGACAACGGGCAATGAGGAAACAGGCATAAAATGGACTCACACAAAAAACTTGGAGGATCTGGACTTCACTGATGATATATGTTTGATTTCCCACAAACCGGAAGATATGCAAGTGGAAAGCAACAAGGTGATAGAAGAAGCTTCAAAGATAGGACTTCAGGTGAACATAGATAAAACAGTGGTGATGAAGATTCCTGACCAACACCAACAACAATAATAGACAGCGGTCAGCATAAATGGGAGGAACCTGAAAAAAACAACCTCCTTTATCCACCCACCTGGGAAGCATCATTTCAACTACAGGCGGAACGATATGACGAGGATATCAAAGCCAGAATCGGAAAAGCAAGACAAGCTTTCATTACTCTTAAGTCTGTGTGGAGGTCAACAGCACTCAGCATGATAATGAAAATAAGATCCGGATTTTCAACTCCAATGTGAAGTCAGTGCTACTCACTATACGGATCAGAGACTTGGCGCGTCATAAATAGCATCTCAAACAAACTTCAGACCTTCATTAACAGTTGTCTTCGCTCAATACTCAAGATCAGATGGCCGGCCAGAAAAGATCAGCAACAAGGATCTCTAGCAATGAACGAACCAACCAGGAACCGATTGTGGAACAAATAGACAGGAAGAAATATAGATGGATTGGCTGGTCATACTCTAGGGAAACAAACCATCAAGTGACATCACTAGACAAGCCATTACTCGAGTGGAACCCAAAAGGTAAGCGGCGAGTTGATCGTCAGTGCGAGGGTGACTTGGAGGAAGTCATGTAAAGAGGAGATGAAAGCACGTGGGCAGACTTGGAGCGGGGTGAAAAACTTGGCAGAAAACGGAAGGCAATGGAGTTGCACAGCTGAAGCCCTATGTTCCTCTAGGAATTAAAGGATATAATAATAATAATATAATAATACATATCTTTGATAAAGATAAACTTTTCTAATTTTTTTCTCCACTAGGTTCTCGACATGCGAATATATATATATATATATATATATATATATATATATATATATATATATATATATATATATATCAGTTAACAATGGACCCAGGAGGCTTCCCATGGCAACCCCATTCATCTGGCGATAATGCTCGCCCTCGAATGTAAACTTAACATTGTTAGTACAAAGAAGCAGCAACTCTTTTAAGTAAGATATGAATACTGGTAAAAAGGAAATCGTTGTCAGAGATATAATCATCACATAAAATGTCAACCGTCTGTAAAAGAGGTACATTTGTGTAAATAAAGATTCAACATCTAGGGAAAACATGGTTTTATCCTTTATATTAAGGTTATCAAGAGAATCAATTAACTCAAAAGTGTCTTCCAAAGAGAACTTAAAGAAACTTCTTCTAACAGGCTCTAGTATTTCCACTAGCCACTGTGCAAGTTTGTGGGTTGGAGATCTGCACACTGACATTATGGGACGTAGAGGAATGTTAGGTTTATGTGTTTTGGGTAGACTATACATGTGTGGTAATTAGGACTGCGTGGGCTTTAGTGAGTTGAATTTCTCTCTGTTAATTGCATTCATGTTTAAGAGTTTTACTAGATTATTTGTCATCATATTTTGTACATTCGTAACATCCTCAGGACTGGAATCTCTCAAATTTATCGTTGTTTCCAAGAATGCATAACATTCTACTTTTATATTCAATTTTATCCATTATAACTACACCAGACCCTTTATCTGGTCTGAGGATAATGATGTCAGTATTATGTTTGAGTTCTTTTAGCGCTTTAAAGTGCTCAGGAGTTAGGATACTTTTCTGAAATGTACGACTATTTCAAAATTGGTGAACAATGTCCACTAACTTGTTCTTGAACCAACTGTGATGATCTTCAGAAACAGAAGTAAAAGGGTTCAATTGGTCATATAGATTTTACCTAGATTTACCTAGATTTTAAACCTGTCCTATGCATCCAAAAGTTATTTGTTATCACCTTAAACCTGCCTTGGTAATCCATGCTAGAACCAAGGACCAATTTACTTCATAATATTTTCAAACCCCTTCTTTGCCTTGCTTTTTCCTCTCTTTATCTTTCTTACCGACACCTTTTGCGTCTCCTTACCCATCATGTGTGACCTTGACTTGAGCACAACCTGACCTGTATTGTAATTGTTCATGTCATCTTGCCTTCTATAAAAACTGTGTATGACAAGTACTTGTGTGTGCGTGTGTGATCAGAATGTTCGAAATGTGTTGCGCCAATACATTAATTACACGTTTCAGATAAACTACTTAGACACAAATTAATTCCAGACAAACACAAACAAAAACATTGTTTTTCCTTCACGTTCCCCAGTGGGACATGGGGCTTCAAGCTAGTTGCTTGAAGTTTCTGTAGCAGTGGTGTTTATTTTACAGGATGGGGTTGCTAGCCAACCTCATCCCCAACCTTTCCTGCTTACCAGTATTATTTCTGGCTCAGCGAGATAAAGGATTGCTTCTGTGGCCAGGGATCGAACCCCGGACCATGTGAGGCGTGATCGGCGAGCGTCTTAACCGCTATACCCCACCGACGCACCAAACAATAACAGGGGGGGAATATTTGAAAAAAACCAGACAAAATTTGTTAAAGATCACAACTAAGTAGGAATTAATTAGGTAGGTAGGCGCTGAAGAATATTCAACATGGCTATAGAGTTAGATAAATAGGTATATAGCTGATGAAATTAAGTCCCCTGAAGACTAGTCACAGTCACACACACACACTTAAAGGCACACAAACATGCATATAAAAACACACGTACGCATGTATGTAAAAAAATCAAACAGGTAACTAGCCTTTAAGCACCTAACTAACTAACTAGCTAACTGCTTATGAATGATGTAACTAATGGGACATTGAAATCACCGTTGCGTGTGTGCGTGTGTGTGTATGTATATCATCAAGATCATCCATCCCTCCTCACATTCCAGAAAAAAAAGGCATTCATTGTCTGTTACATATAATTGGACATTAGTGAACATTAAGTAAATTGGCGGGATGTTTAAAAAAAAGAAAGCTGTAATGTAATTTAGTGAAATATGTACAACCTATTTGCATAAATTGGCAGGTAAATTATGGTAGTCACTATTTGTGTGGAAGACAAATTAGAATATTTCATTATTGTAATTATCCAAGATGTATGTCCTGAAATTGTAGTAACTTTGACACAAAGTGTGTTGTGAAATGACAGAAATTTGAGATTCTTATTTCTTGAGAATCCCCATTGAATCATATGAAAAAGAGAAGACGTTCAGAGAAGACACTCTTTTCGACGGCGAATTCATTCACATAGCTGTACAGTCGCCTTTATACATAATTATTTGTGTGTGTGTGTGTTTACATGAGGTCTGTCAAGTTTAGATAATTAATCAGGTAATACAAGAATGATCTAATATAGAAACAAGGTTAATTGGACAGTAACTAAAGTAAGATTGAGTAAGTTAGTAAGTTAGATGACGTAATATAATTGCCTAAATGTTTTGAACTTAGGCCGTACCGAGTGCTCGCTTTCCAAGCGTATCACCGAACACTTACCAACATGGTTTTACAAAGGAGAAAAACGATGTCCCCGCAGCTCCATCTTAAAATATCTGATAGAGTCCGGACACCAAGCTGCACCCCAAAGAAACTGCAAAGTCGTCTACAGAGTAAGAAGTAGTCCTCCTAAAGGTGTACGAATCAGACTTCTTCGAACTGCAGAAGCAATGGCGATTCACTCACTGAATCCTGAACTCTGCATACAGAAAAAGTTCGTTCAATCACTACACTTGCAATGGGGACGTAATCTATCTTACTACCCGACAAATAAATTCTACCTAATGTCTTTTTTTCATTAGTATAATTTTGCCTTCTCAATTGTAATATTTTGCATTTTAAACTTTTCTGTTCTCTATCCCCACTCACCCGATTTAATTTCTACACCTCACTACCACACGGTTGCTGACTTGACCAACGCTCAATTTCTAGTCATTTATGTTACGTCATCCAAATTATTTGCTCAATTTCAATTCTAATTTAAATGGCATTATTCTCTTCCCACTTCTACTTAGTCTCTACCTGTAATTACCTCTGTTGTTACCCTGACCAGTAGGGTGCAGCAGGTCGCGTGTGAGGACAAATAATTGTCGAAGACATTGGCTAGCTGTTGCGCTATATCGTGAGTTGGAAGAAGTTAGAATTCAAGAGCCATTCGATCGAATCCCAGTGGCTTAATGGTATACGAGCTTGCCTTGTAACCAGAAGATCCTGGGTTCGAATCCCGGTGTGTGTGTACTGATGAAGAGTCCCAAACTAGGACGAAACAGCTGTCCAGTACTCCCAGGTTTTCCAGTGGTTCTCTAACTGATGTCAGCTCATGATGAAATCCTGTAACCAATCGATCAAATCCCTACAAACCAATACTTGAAACATTTTATTCAATTATATTACGTCATCTAACTTACTAACTTAATCTTATTTTAGTCGTTGTCTGATTAACCTTGTTTCTATATTAGATCATTCTTGTATTACCTGATTAATTATCTAAACTTGACAAACCTCATGTACACGCATAGACACACACTCAAATATTTGCATATAAATGCGATTCTACAGCTATGTGAATGAATTCGCCGTCGAAAAGAGTGTCTTCTCTGAACGTCTTCTCTTTTTCATATGATTCTTATTTCATCTTATTTTAGAATTACCTATCTGAACAATGATAGAAATATTGATATAAGGATAAAACTTTTTTTTTATTACAGCTTGATTCCACACCGTATTTTTGGTAGAAGTATGAAATATTCAGCATGTGATTACGGTAGCCCAAATCGATTTTGCAGGCCGACCATAGATATCAGGTGTGTGTCGGCAGCGGATCGAACTCCGGACCATGTGCATAGTCGGTGAGAGTCCTAACCACTGTGCCACCGACGCCGCCACTTGGGCACTGTGGCGGTAGATTATAACTCTATTATGGACAAGAATTTATTCTGATAAAATCATCCAGTAGGATTCTCAATAAAGTAGGAATTAGAGTGGCATTCAAACCTATCTAGAAACTCACTCAGGTAGGACAAGCTCTGTTGGCTAAATCAATCAAACAAAATAATATAAATTACAAAATACCTTGCAGTGACTGTGACTAAAGTCAACTACATCATTCATCCTAGTAAACTGGGGGGCAGTCAGATTGTCGGAACATAAAAATTTCACTAAGGCAAGAATGGTTGACCCCACCCGAGAAGATACGTAATTTCGAAAAACAAACTCAGCAGATGCACTGCATGTATTAACACACAACCAAACAATACGGTGTGTGGCTGATTACTGAATTCCCGTTCATCGAGTCTACCTTCACCCAACACATAGTACAATAGAAGTGACTCAACGCAAATACCAGAGATATGTATGGGAGATATTATTACTAACAGTCAATCAAATCAGAGGAGGATAATAAATAATGTTAAAATGTATTCAATTCAATTCACATGAAAACATTCTAACAAAGTACTTAATTATTTATTTTACTATAAAAACACTCGTCTTGTTTCCCATCTCATTGTGTTTGATTGATAACACTAAAATTATCATTTCTAAATGTGGTTTACCACTGCGTGAGCTCACCAATATTATAGTCGACAGACACACAAATGCCTGTACAAAATGGGCAAAGGCCATACTATCAGATCCCCCCCCCTTTATCCACAACTATACCCTTGCATCTCATCAGGTAGGACGAGAAGCCAATACAAGAAGTTATATGCTCGAACCATCAAGTACAAAAGTTCTACTTTACCGTATTTAGCCAGTATTTTATGTGATGAAGACTCTGTTAGACGTGAAACATATAAATTACTATGTAATCAGCAATGCGAATTGATCCTTTCATGGTTCATCTTTCTGTATTTAAATGGTGTTACCCTTCCTATCAATTAATTATAACTTTGCTATTTTATGTTTAGTTGTTATTACCATTATTATTATAATTTTATACTTTACGCATATTTTTCTCCGTATTGCATACAGTAATTTGCTACATAGCTGCTATAACAACGTTTTGTTAGTAGTATTATTATTAAATGTTTATTATATTTTGTCGTTTTGAGTAAACCAGATGCAATATTCTACTGAATGCTGCGTTCTATTTCCCGTGTAAAGTGGCATAATAAGGTGAGCAACATGGAGGTTAGGCGTAGAGTTCTAGGTAAACAGGGGAAATCAATCGACGAAGTCGTGAAGTTACAAAGACTGAGATGGTTAGGACATGTGTCACGTACGTATGTCTAGTCATCGCCTTCCTCGACGAGCAATGTTAGCGGATATAGGGTCAGACTGGAAAAAAGCTAGCGGCGGTCAAACAAAAACTTGGCATCAGTCAATGAAATCCACAACAGTTGGTCTAAGCCACATAGGAAGGTGTAGACTTCCAGGCTGGGGTCCTCGGGACGGTAAAAATCTATGGTTGGAAACAATTGGTGACATGGCTCAAAACCGTTCTCAGTGGTGCAGATGCATCCACTCCCTGTGACTTATGATCTTCAATGAAACTGTTTTGTATTTCTTTATTACTCCTTTGTCTCACACCTCTGCTCACTGTCTCTATTATGCTTTTCTTGTACTTTCTTCTCTTGCTTCGCGTGCTACACGGAATGTGGCGACTTGAACTTCCGCACATTTGTGCAAAGTTCTATGTCGAAAACAGACAGACATACTGAATGCTGAAAATTCCTTGCTGTATCATTAGTACTGTTTTCGGAATAAAGCAAAAATTATTATTATATGTTTTTGTGTGATTTCACACCCTATAGACTGCTACTACTTGTATTGGTATGAGTGCTGATTGTTTCCTTGAAGGGGAAAAGTTTGACTCTTTGTGTGTAAGATTTCCTTCTTATTGATTGGTAAATTTCATCGTCTATGTCAAAGTGTCTATTGATGAGCGTAGATGAGATGAGATGACCGATAAACTCGTGGAGAATTCTAAAAGCTCACTTCAACGAATGGGAGTGTGTGCGCTGAAGATGTTGCCTAGTAGGGGCGGCGGTGGGGGTGGGCGGCAATGAAAGCTTCACCACTATAAACTATCTAGCTAGCTCACAGAATACAACTAAATTAAAAAATCATCCACCTAAGCTACAAATCTTTACCATCGCATCTAAATTTGGTCACGCTATGCAGTAATCACTACTGTAGATAGATAGAGAAAGAGAGTAGGTTTTGCAGAAAATTATTCACATAGACTAATCAATATAAAGTTGTGTTGTGTATTTTTTTCTCTCACTAAACCTCTCAAGTGAGATTATAAAACTACTCTATATCCTTTCTTATATAATATGTGTGTCGTATTTGTCAATCAAACATTTTGAATTTTTTGTGTTGTATTGTGTGTTGTGTTTTTATTAATATTAATTAAAGCGTATAATGTGACATAATAGTAGCTACAGTGATAAGAGGAAATTCCCTGTCTCTTTACGCTTTGATTGACAGTAGTTAAGCCTCCACACCCACACCCACTCACACACACACACCACCATACACACACATATACTTAAATACATACAAAGAGACACAGAGGGAGAAAGGGAGAGAGGTATATATTTAGGCAATAATTAGATCTACCTAAATTTCACTATTTTGCTTAGATAAAGCGATAGGAAGACGTAATTTGTCAGAATCGTCTATATGCTGTATTTGTACAGCACTTATTTCGAGCAATCTGATCATTACAGACGAAACTTTCATAGGAATAAGACATTTAGAAGAAAAAATTTCGTGAGATGATATCGTCATTTCATAGCTTAGAAAATCAAAACAAGTAGTGATTCAGCGAAGAGACTCACTCCAACAACGAATTTATCATCAATCTGTCCAGTCGCATATATATGGTGTTTTTAAGAAGTTATATCCGGTGGGGGAATTGAATCATAGGTGTGGATGCATAAAATAATAATAGTAGTATGAAATGCAATTATAACTAAAATGTTTGTGATTATAATCATAGTTAAATGTCAAGTGGCAAAGCAAGTTAATGTCACATATGGAATAATTCATAGGATGGATAGAACTTTGAAGGAGTTTGCAATTATGGGACTAGTAGACAAATCGAATAAAATAAAAACGTTACGTAATATTGTGTGAAATTCGATTACACAGAATTTAACTTTGGAAAACAGAATTGATTTAGAATGACAAGTGGAACAAGTGAAATAATACCGGGGACAGTTCAAAGTGAGAGTAGTAATAGTAACAATTGACGTAATAAAGAAAGAGAATACTAGTTGAATAGACAAAATAAAAAAAAATAAAAAATTGGTAGAGCTAAAATATGATTGGGGATTAAAATACTTCGGCATACAAGGATTAAGATCATGAAAGTTGGAGGGGTTGAACGAACTTTTTCTGTACACAGAGATCTGGCTTTTCTGTTTCGATAGCCGAAGATAGCTTCAGTAATACAGATGAGTCGGGTACGTGGGGATTTGGGTAAGTTACTCTTTGCCTAGTAAATGACTTTAAAGGCGGAGGCTATAGAGATAGGGTGATCATTATCGACCAGACGTTCAATGATCGCGCTTCTTATTGCTCCACTTCCAGTTTTTTTAATTGCATTTCATACTATTATTATTATTATTATCATTATTTTATGCATTCACACCTTCTCTATATATGACATTAATTTGCTTTGCCATTTGACATTTAACTATGATTATAATCACAAACATTTTAGTTTTTTAATTGTATTTCATACTACTATTATTATTTTATTCATTCACACTTATGATTCAATTCCCTCATCGGATGTAACTTCTTAAAATCCATATATATATATATATATATATATATATATATATATATATATATATATATATATATACGATTGTACAGCTTGATGATAAATTCGTTGTTGGAGTGAGTCTCTTCGCTGAATCAATTGTTTTGATTTCATAGTTTCTTTACAACCGCGTCGGTGGCACAGTGGTTGGGACTCTCACCGACCATGCACATGGTCCGAAGTTCGATCCCCTGCTGACGCATACCTTATATCTATGGTTGGCCTGCAAAATCGATTTGGGCTATCGATAACACATGCTGAAAATTTCATACCTGTACCTAAAAATACTGTGTGGAATGAAGCTGAAATCAAAAATAAAAAGTAAAAATAATAATGAAACGAAATTATTGATATAAGTAAAAAACTTGGTCATTGTGGCGGTAGAGTATAACTCCATTGTAGATAAGATTTTATTTCGGTAAAACACACAGTGTTGTACAGTAATATTTACTGATGATGACCATATTTTGAGCACAAATTATTACCACTTATAATCATATCAAGTCACTCACACAACTTGTTTGCTTATATGCACACATGTTTTATATACATGAGTAAAACTGACTAAACATAAAAATGGAAATCAAACCTACAAACTCACTCAACTAGGACAAGCTCTGTAGGACCCAACTAAACGAAATAATGTAATTTACAAAATACCTTGCAATGACTGTGATTGACTTCAACTACATAGGTCAAACTAGAGTAGACCAAGAGTAGTGTGAGATTGCCTGTGAGAACATAAGAATTTAGCTAAGGTGAGAATGACGTGACCTTACATGGTCATCCCACATCACCTTATCAATCTCTAAGAAAATGTTTCGTCTTACCTTCTACATTAAAAAAAGTTAAGACAGTCAGGTATCAACCAACCTTTACTTCTGCAGTTTGTAAACTCCTGTATTTTACCTATTGTATTCTATTGCTCTCCATTAATCTTTCTTGGGCTTCTCAAAGAAGACTATATTATACTACGAAGGGTATTTAAACGCTGTGAGTAGGGCTTGTGTGGTATGCCACTACGTGAGCTCACCAATATTATAGTGGAGAGACATATGAAATCCTGTACAAAATGGGCAAAGGCTGTACTCTCAGGCCCTCTGCACCTCCTTTATTCACAATTATCCCGTTGCATCTCATCAGGTAGGACAAGAAGTCAATATAAGAAGTTATATGCTCAACAATACCCTATTTATATACAATTGGTGGATGGTGGCTAGCAGTGGAATCCAGGATGCGCATTTCGTCCTAATTGGGACTCGTCAGCTGAGACCGAACACTTCGGTCCAATCAATCGACGGGAAAATCAAAAATTCAATTCAATAATACCCTATTTAGCCCGTATTTTATGTGATGAAGACTCTGTTAGACGTGAAACATATAAATTACTATGTAATTAGCAAAGTGAATCGATCCTTTCATTGTTCATCTTTCTGTATTATATGGTGTCACCCTTACTATCAATTAATTATAACTTTGCTATTTTATGTTTAGTTGTTATTAACATTATTACTATAATTTTATACTTTACGCATATTTTTCTCCGTATTGCATACAGTAATTTGCTACATAGCTGCTATAACAACGTTTTGTTAGTATTATTATTATTATTGAATGTTTATTATATTTTGTCGTTTTGAGTAAACCAGATGCAATATTGTACTGAATGCTGAAAATTCCTTGCTGTATCATTAGTACTGTTTTTGGAATAAAGCAAAAATTACTACCATTATTATGATTGATCCCACGAAGATAAATAATTTAGGAATACGTACTCAGCAATCCCACTGCATGCATTAACACACAACCACACAGTAGAGTGGTTGGGACAGAACCGAAATTCCAAGAAGTAATATAGATAGGTGGAGACAGGGAGAGAGAGAGGTGGTTGATTACTGAATCCCGGTTCATCGAGTAATCTACACCCAACACATAGTACAACAGAAGTGACTCAACGTAAATACCAGAGATATGCATGAAAGATATTATTACCACCAGTCAGTCAAATCAGAGGAGGATAATAAATAATCTTAAAATTCTATTTCAATTCACGTACATTATAACATTCTAACAAGTTGCTTATTTTGACCGTAAAAAACATCTTATTTCCCATCCTTTTGTATTTGATTGATGACACTAATATTATTATTTCTGAATGTACTTTATCTTATATTGATTTTATTCAAATGTCTGATCATCAATTTCACTCATGTGCATAAATGAAGCAAGAATGTTGTGTGAGTGTCTTGATATTATTATGAGAAGTAATAAATTGTTCTCGAAATGTAGTCATCAGTAAATCATACTGTACAATGAACACTGTGTGATTTATCAAAATAAAATCTTACCTATAAAAGTACATACTAATGACCAATCATATTTAAATAGGTCAAGTAGTCGAATTGTCACAGTAAGGATAGACGACATCTAGAAAAGACAGCTTCTATACCAAAGAAAGCTATCTTCATTGACCTAGCATTCAAAGATGATCAAATTATGCAGTTGACAGCTAGCTCAAAGACTTCAGTCAGCCATCAAACGCACATTCTACGCCGCCGCATCTCTTTCCCTCACATGACGAATATTTTCGATCCCTGTACCTACTTACGATTAAAGGATGAAATTCTGTGGAGTCTACTTCAAACTGTATCTACAAGTTCACCTGCAGTTACTGTGACACACACTATATAGGTAGAACCAACAGAATGTTCCAATGTCATCGTCGAAAAGAACAAGTTCCAAAATGGTTATTAAGACACATAGAAAATCCCAAAGCAACTATTAATCTGAATAGAAATCCAGCGTCATCCATTGCAAAATACTTATTAATGCCACGTCACAAAATCAATATTAATGACTATTTAATTCAACTTTAGATTCACCCGTCGATTGATTGAACCGAAATGCAGGTACGCCTAGATGACGAGTCCTAAATACGACGAAATGAGCATGGCGGATTCCACTGCTAGTCACCATCCACCAACTAATATTAATGACTGTTTCACAATTATTTCATCACATAACTCTAATTCAAGGTTGGTTATTAAAAGTGATGGAAGCACTTTGGAGGGATTAATCACATACAGCCTAACCTAAATGTACAAAAATCAATAGACTTCAATCTTCGTCTACCATGGACTGCTTGACCTATTTAAATGTGATGATTGGTCATTAGTATGTACTTTTGTGTTTTTTTTATTTAACTGAGTAATTGTCATGAACTTTATTTTATCTTTGTTAACCATGTTAGTTGTGATAAGATTATAGGTTTTCAGACCGTAGGTGTTACGAATTTCCTGGAATAATTTAAGCACCGAGTCAGATTGATTCATTATAAATTATTAGTTAGTTGTGAAGCAGTTGTAAAGAAACTACGAAATGACGATAACATCTCGCGAAATTTGTCTTCTAAATGTCTTATTCAAATTTATCAAAGGGACTTATTGTTTTAATATATACATATATGGAGGATTTAATCATAAGCTGACATCAGTTAGAGAACCACTGGAAAACCTGGGAGTACTGGACAGCCGTTTCGTCCTAGTTTGGGACTCCTCATCAGTACGCACCCACCGGGATTCGAACCCAGGACCTTCTGGTTACAAGGCGAGCTCGTAGACCATTGAGCCACCCGATCCAATGGTCCTTGAATTCTAACTTCTGCCAGTTCACGACATAGCGCGACCACTTCGCAATGTCTTCTTCGATGAGTTACTGCCTCATCTTCGACCTGCTGTACCCTACTGGTCACGGCTTCCCACTAGAACCCCAGGTTAACTGCCTTAATAGGGCCAGTCACTAGTGAGCATCAGTACTCCCAGGTTTTCCAGTGGTTCTCTAACTGATGTCAGCTCATGATTAAATCCTCCATACAATCAAACCAAATCCCTACAAAAACCAATACTTGAAAATATACATATATATGAAATTAATAAAGATTTAAGAGGTGAGAAAATAGATGTGGGTTGAAGGTCAAAATAACAATGAAGATCACTAAATAACAGAGGTAATAGTACATCCACCCTGGCTAGTATCAAAACAAAGTTTACCAATGAAGGTTTTGGTGTGGTGACGAATGGTTGCTTTGATCGTATAAAGGTGGTTTAAACTTCCTAATTGCCAGATAGGGCTTCCACATACTTTACGATAGGCCCCAAACAAGTTTTATACACAGATAGGTTTAAAAGACATGTAAACATCAATTTTATGTCCTGTCTCTATAATATATTTCGCAATAAAGGAGATAGGTCGTCGTTTGTTCTCACCAATAATGTGTTCTGGGAATTCTATTAGCTTCTGAATCCAGCCCTTACTTGCAGAGATCGATGAGTCCTCCTCTATATATGTACGGCCACAAGTACATTCAAAATGGTAAATACAATGGGATGTGTCATTGTTTTTAGCATGTCTTAATGATTTAGATGGATATATTGGCTTCACATTCTCTATTATTATTATTATTATTATTATTATTATTATTATTATTATTATGATATTAGCTGCAGCAGCGTTCAGTCTTTGTCTAGTTGTCAAGCTGCTATGATCACCCATGCAAAGGGTAGCTCGATGTGCACGTCCTTCTCAGGGGCGAATTGGACAGTGGGTTTTGGTGTTCTGACTGTTTTATATTTCCTAATGAACTTATTTCATTACAAAAAGTATTCCACAGAATCAAGTATAACTTCAATTATAGACAGCTATATAATCAATACATTTCACAACAAAATTAGTAAATCACGAATTCTGAAAGTATGATATGTCAATATTCACTGTCTGCATGCAGAGAAAGTGTTTCCCTTGAAAAAGCGAAGAAGTTCTAGCCTTCACTTAGGTAGACTGTAGGAACTAAACCTTTGGTGTTTATTGGCTTCCAGAATCTCAAATAAGTGAATGAATGAAGTGAATGAACCTGTTTGTTCATTTGAAAGCAGTGGGAGGTAGCTCCTGACATTGCTCCATTACCTTGGTGGATAGATGTCAAGTCATTCAAAGTGTCAGAGGAGCGGAGGAGTGCCCCCCGACCCTAAAGAAAACTACGTACCTTGGTGTAAGTATCCGGGTAGTATTCAAGCCCATAGAAAAACAATGGGATTTTATGTAGTGAATTTCATGGTGATTGGTTGAACAAACAGAGTATTTAAAGTATTTGACGCGTCTTGATGGACTGACCTTCAATTTGGTTGTTCTAACCAGTAAGTCATATGAGATAACAGTTAAAGAACACATGAGCAACCAGCACGATGACATAGTTAGCTTAATGAAAGATGATCTCCACCACAGCCAGACACATACACACTCACACACCGTCAAAACTAGAAGTTACTGGAAAAGTGAGGATATCGAGCATAAGCAGCACTATGGAGATAGAGATGATCTAACATGCAGAGTTGTCGCATATCTTCCGCTGATAGAGATAAAATAGATAAAGGCACAAAGCCAGACTGAATGAACCGAAGCATTGTAAGACTTAATTTCGACAGTCATACCAAGATTATAAACACCACTAGAAGTGATATCAGGTGGGTGTATGACGTTCCGTATTTCAACATACCAATCAAAATTTACAAGTAGACAAGAATAGGAAAGAGAGGATATCTAAGTATTTAAGCAACTAGCAAATAAGTTCTTTTTGACTGAACACTAGTCTCGGACCTAGGTCTCGTGCTAGTTGGCACTCACCAGTCAGTCAGCAAGGCGTATCTGCAACCTCGAAGGAAGTCATGTCCCTTCTGAGATTTGAACCCGTATCACCCAGTGCCTCCTATAGTCACAGACATTACCTCTGAGCTCTTCAGGCTGACGACTTACCTGCTGTAGGGCTCTGTAATTTGTCTAGTCCTATCTTCGGTGCACTAGTTACTTCTGGAGGCACTGGGTGACACGGGTTTGAATCTCAGATGGGAAATGAGTTTCTCAGAGGTTGCTGATGAGTGCCAACCAGCACGAAACCTAAGTCAGGAAAGGCTTCCTGTGGCCGATTGCCTCCAACCATCTAATACCAAGTAAAAAGTCCACTTCTTAATCTTGTACTTTTGATTTAAAAGTCTACAATTACATACCTCATCTCGAAGGGTATCAAAACAATTCGAAAATATTCAACCCTTACAACCTCACCATCACTACTGACTATTTTACAACCTTGATACACAAACTTCTCGACAACTGCTAGACAGAATTCATTTGTGAAAGAAAGTGACAATGAAATATCTCCTGTGTGATTGATTAGATAGAACAATAAAATAAAAATGACACCTTATCCAAACAAGACAAGAGAATAGGCGAAAAACGGACTCTTTGATTAGATAGAAGTATGCTGTTGCACTGACATTCGTGAGAAAACTATTGAAAAACTAGGGACTATGGAACACCTGGGTGTTTCGTCCTATTTTGGGATTCTTCATCACTATGCAGCTACGGGGGATCCAAACCAAGACTTCCCAGTCACAAGACATGCTCGTAAACTACTCAGCCACTGTAACCAGGTACGATCTGATGCCTTCCGATTCGCGACATATATAGCTCAACGAATAAATGTCCTCTTTTCTGCCTCAATGGACGCCGCTGGTCGCGACTTTTCACTGGAAATCCAGGCAACTTCATAGCAACTACGGAGCCAGTACCTAGTAAGCATGAGATTAATTATCAAGTATTGGTTTTTTAGGGAGTGTAGTTAGTTACAGGTTTGACTGGACACTAGATAGTAGTCACTAATGCCGCTTTACATTTAGTCCTTGGCGTTGGTGTAGACCGAATTTTATCAATGAAGTTTAAAACTGTGGCCACAACATGGTAGATAGTTCGCTATCACAGTGAACTTTGAATTATTGTTATTATTATTATTATTATTATTATTATTAGATGATGATGATGATGATGATTAAAGGCGATCGACATGAAGCCTTGAACATCTATTGTCAGCTCGTCAGTCAGACTGCCTATTGTCCAATCAAACATATCCATTACTAAACTACATAAAGTCAGTCGTCAGACTGAATAGCTCAATGGTAATGCCTCTGAATGCATTAGTGGCTAACCCGGGTCCAAAACTCGTAAAGGGTAGGAGTTTCCTCAAGACCAAGAGTACGCCTTCATGACTGGTGGGTGGCAAAAACCACGAAAACTAAGGTTAGACAAAGCTTTCTGGGGTTTGCCTCCAATCATCTAACAAATACAGTTTTGAGATAGATTAATGCTGAATGTCAATCACAGATGGTAGTACAATGATCTTTTTTGATGGAAAAAAGATTTTAATCACAAAGGAAACGAAAAACACTTAGCCAAGCAAAAATGATGGCCGAAATTCGACGGAAATGAAACAAAGAAAAGGGAAAGACAGAAGAAAAAGAGAAGACGAGAAAGGGGAGGGAGTATTGCATTGAGTCAATCAACCAATCAATCAACCCGACCAACCGACCAACCAACCAGTCATCCATCCATTCATCGATCACCTATACACACGCATATGTGAAATATATCTTTAGACAATAGACAGACGACAAAAAAACAACAACAGGAGTACACAGGAAACGGAGGCTGGCTGATTCGTTAGCTGACTGACTGTCTCATTACACTAACATTATGATTATTATTATTATCATTATAATTATTTCAATTCACTAAGAGAAAGCGCGTTACTTCAACCGGGAAATTCACCGTCATTATTATCACCGTCATTGTGATTAAAACTTCTCCTATACGTTGCTATTTATGATTTCTTTTTTCTATTGTTCTACTAACGACTAGAACTGAACCTTGTGTGTGTGTGTGTGTGTACGTAGCTGTAGGCTGTAGAGCAGTAGTAGGCAGGATGACAGACAGACAGTCAGGAAGGAAGGTAGGCGCAGTTTTTAACATTCAAAAGATTAATTATGCAACCATCAACCATCATCAATAGTTAATTATCATGAACTAGCTTCGAAATGAACGTGACATGGAGTTAAGGAAGAGGCTTGGTGAAAGCAAAAGGAAACAAAAGTAACACGAGACTAAAACACGTAGGGGGGGAGGAGACAGAAGGAAAGGTAGATGAGTCGGAGTGAGGGAGGGAGGGAGGGAGGGAGGGAGGCGAGAATTGATTTTTTATGTGAATACAGCAAGGTAGGAAATAATATTTTATTATGAACTGACATTAGTTAGTTAGAGGACTATTGGAAAACCAGCATAGAGTACCAAATAGCTGTTTCTTTCTAGTTTGAGACTCTTTATCAGTGTGCACGCACTGAGATTTGAACCCACAACCTTTGACGAAACAGCCGCCTTTCTAGTACTTCCAGGTCTTCCAGTTATTCGTGAATCGATGTCAGGTCATAATGAAATCTGTGAAAACCAACACTTGACCACCAATCTGGTGCTCACTAGTGACTGCACCTATTCACCTAGGTAGTCTCACCTTGCTTCTACTGGGAAGTCGTGAGCACCAGTGGGGCATAGCAGGTCATCGCGTGTGAGGAAAAATACTCACCAACAATGACATCAGATAGTGCCAATCGAGCTATATCGTGAATTGGCAGAATTCGGAATTCATTGGCTGACCATTGAATCAAGTCTACGAGATCACTAGCCTTGTAACCAGAAGGTTCTGGGTTCGAACCGCGTGGTGTGGGTGCATACTGATGAAGAGTCCCAAACAAGGACGAAACAATTGTCCAGTACTCCCAGGTTTTCCAATAGTTCTCTAAACAATGTCAGCTCATGGTGAAAACCTTCAACCAATTAATCTAAAGCACACCATTGATTGACTATAGGATAAGGCTGACTGGAGTTGTTTGTAATCAGCAGTTGTGACCAGTAGGATCGAACAAGTCATCGGTTGTAAGGAAAAATGACGTCAGCTCGTTGTAGCCGCGCTATATATTCTCTAATTGGCACAAGTTAGAATACATCAACCTGATCTTGGCTGAATAGTATAAACGAGTTTGCCTCCTAGTCTGAAGATCTTGAGTTCAGTCCCTTAGCCGGGAGTGCAGCAGTCATGGATATATACTTCTAAAGAGCCGCAAACTACAACAAGACAGTACAACATCCAGTACTCCTCTTTGATATCACTGTATGATCAAGTCTTGATAATCATTTGTGTTTTTCCACTTGACTAGTCAAAAGAGACAAATACCACCTTTCCTCCGGCCTTCCCACCGCACACCTACACGTCTAGGTGTATGTTTATAAAACATGAACAACATATGTGTGCTACACAATGTCCCCTAGAAACTGGAACATCTGTTTCCGTACAAAATAACATAATAATAATAGTGATAATAATATCTGCTGTAATAATATTTTCCTATGATGGTGATGGTGATAGTGATCTAATAGCCTTTGTTATTCCATCTAATGTGGAAAGTATGTGATATAATTTTGCTTTAAAATTCTACTACTTGTGTTCGCGTATCTACAACATATGCGATGACATAATACAATGATAATAATAGAGATGTTCGCATGGATCATAACATTTTATGATTAACAAATATACATGAACGCTCACCCATTCACAATCCACACACACACACACCCACGACACACACACGCAGCCTGAATGTGCACAGATACTGAATGTCTAATCCAGGTCAGCTTTAACACTCACTCATTCACTCGCGCGCACACACACACACACGTAGACATAGATATATATAGGATGAAGTGAAATGAGAGACAGTACTGAGATGTAATCATATTTTAAACGACATGAGATGCAGATGTTTAACACCTGTGTATTGTAGGAGCTATATATACACGCAAAAATATAAACATACACTAAAATAAACATAGAGCGAGCGAGCGAGCGGGCGGGCGGGCGAGAGAGAGAAAGATAAGAGATAAACAAAGAATTAAATCCCGACTGTACTTATTCAATATTTTGTCCAAAAAACAGAGAAATTTTTCGACTTAAAAAAATAATTAAAAAGAGTGAAGTGTTAAGACTGCTTGAAGTGAAGGTGAATTCTGCTGATTTCATCATGTTCTGACGGTGGTTAGAGAATCATTAGCGTATTGGATAGCCAGTTGTTTCATCGTCTCTGTTTTGGGACTCTTCATCAGTATATGCCCACTATCGACAGGGTTCGAACCCACGATGTTCTGGTTAAAAGGCTAGAGAGCTCGTAGACCGTTCAGTTAGCCCATGAATTCCAAGTGCTAGGCTAGTGAATGTCATCGTTAGCGAGTATTTATCCTTACACTTAATGCACTGCTGTATCCCGCTTGGTCACGACTGCCCAGTACCTTAATGGTGCACCAGCTCATTAGCCTTGTTAACTGGAAGATCGTAGGTTCAAACCATGTCTGATGTGGGTGCGTACTGATGAAGAGTTATAGAAAGCGAGGATGAAACAGTTGACTGTCCATATTAGTTTGTTTATTGGATATATCACACAGTGAGGGAAACAGTATTATTTACTGGATGACGTTTCGAACACAATCTAGTATTGTTCGTAATCATCAATTTTGATCACACGACTTTGAAATTTGAGTTTTATAGTTTTTTTTCTCTTCTGTTTGTCGTAGTTGGGGTAGTAGAATTTTCCAGATATCTGGCTGGGCAGGTGTTGAATCATTTCTATTACATGTATTTGCAGTCGATTCCATAAACAAAACTTCTATTATCAATCTCTTCCTACACCCTGCTGTTACATTAGATTTTAAAACTGTCATCCTATCCCATCCTATTGTATGGTTATGTGTAATTGCATGTAGTGAGTGCTATAGCTGAACTATTCTCTAGATTTCTTATCTTATTTGGGTCAACCAATCCAGATTTAGCTAGGTTTTTATGTTCGGCTAGTCTGACTCACTGCCCCTGTTCTACTAGTTTGACCTATGTCCTTTTTGATCTGACAATCATTGCAGGTAGGGGATTAGATAAACTAAATTCTTTTGTCGGTTGAAGGCATCACAGGATTGGTGTTTTAACCGACAAAGCTTGTTTTTCAAACCGTTAAAAGTGAACTTGGTTTGGACATACATAAAGCTTGTTTCTAAATGAGTTTGTGGATGGTTTGAATGCCAACCACTTTTATTCTTGTCTTGTTAAGAATTCTGCGTAAGGTGGTTTCCAAGGTTCCTTACTTGTATGGAATTACTGTTGATGATTTAGATTCCTTATTGTTGGTGTCGTCATTAATATTAGCATTATTATTATCACTAATATTATTACCATTATTATCATTATTATTGTTATTATTATTATTATCACTATCGCTATTATCATTATTTATTTATTTTTACATTTACTGACATATTTCTTGACTAATTTATCCGGGTAATTATTAAGTTTCAAGGCTTCTTTTATGTGTATCACTTCCTGTCTTGGATTTTCCTTAGTGCTGCTTAGATTTTGTGCTCTATCACTTATCAAGTTGGCTGTCCAGTAGTTCCTGTAGCTGGTTTCCCAAATGTTCTCTAACCGATTTCAGCTAATGATGCAATCCTGCATATCAAAGTTTAAAATGACGATAATAATAATAATAATAAACTTATCACTTTTAAGCCTAACTTGAAGAGTTTGGAGAGTTCTACTGGGATGAATGTCGGTACTAAAACATGTGTAAGACATCGTAGGCTATGAAGTATGTGAAGTTACTGTTCAATAACAGAAGACTTGCCTTACACAGATTCGGCTTCTTTTACTTCATCATCGAATGGTGATAAAATCTCCATCTCAACCTCATCGATTTTGAGAACTCCTTCCATAGTGTTAATCGTCAAGTAATTAGGAAACTACCTTATTTTATTTTTTGTTTTTATTTTTTTGATTACAGCTTGATTCCACACCGTATTTTTGGTACAAGTATGGAATTTTCAGCATGGATATCGGTAGCCCAAATTTCGTGCGTCATCAGAGGATCGAACCCCAGACCATGTGCATGGTCAGCGAGAGTTCTATCCACTGTGCCTCAAACACATTATCAACCTCATTCGACAGCGATATGAGACAATGCCACTTCTCAGGTGGTCCACAACAGAAAACTCAATGAGGTGTTTTAAGTGAAGACAGGAGTTAGACATGGCTGTCAGCCTAATATCACCAGTGATACTCCTATTAGTGGTCGACTGGTTTAGGCATCAAAATGTGTGTGGGAAGTGAGTATATAAGAATATGATAGCATAGAAATTAACGTTGTAAAAAAGAAGAATTGATTTAGAATGACAAGTGGGACAAGTGAAATAATACCGGGGACAGTTCAAAGTGAGAGTAGTAATAGTAACAATTGACGTAATAAAGGAGGAGAATACTAATTGAATAGACAAAATAAAAAAATGAAAGATGAAAAATTGGTAGAGCTAAAATATGATTGGGGATTAAAATACTTCGGCATAGAAGGATTAAGATCATGAAAGTTGGAGGGGTTGAAGGAACCTTTTTCGGTACACAGAGATCTGGCTTTTCTGTTTCGATAGCCGAAGATAGCTTCAGTAATACAGATGAGTCGGATACGTAGGGATTTGGGTAAATTACCTTGTAAATTGCCTTGTAGATGACTTTAAAGGCGGAGGCTATAGAGAGATAGGGTGATCATTATCGACCAGAAGTTCAATGATCGCGCTTCTTATTGCTTCTTTTTCACCTCTTCTATGCTATCAAATTTTACACAATATTACGTAACGTTTTTATTTTATTCGATTTGTCTACTAATCCTTTTTCAAGTTCTATCCATCCCATGAATTATTCTATATATGACATTAATTTGCTTTGTCACTTGACATTTAACTATGATTATAATCACAAACATTTTAGTTTTTTAATTGCATTTCATACTACTATTATTATTTTATGCATCCACACCTATGATTCAATTCCCCCACCGGATATAACTTCTTAAAAACACCATATATATACGATTGTACAGCTTGATGATAAATTCGTTGTTGGAGTGAGTCTCTTCGCTGAATCACTACTTGTTTTGATTTTCTATATGTTACAATGGGAATTTTCCATGAATTCGTGATATGGCGTGACTCGCAGTAGCCAATATAATCGCTGGCGAGTATATGTCCTCAAACCCGATGACCTGCTATACCCCGCTGGTGTTCACGACTTCCTAGTAGACGTCAGGCAACTATCTACGTGAATAGGGCTAGTCACCAGTGAGCATAAAATAACTTAAACCAACGAGGATATCAATGTTCCTTCCTGTGATGAAATCTCCCACAACCGAATGAACATACAGATTGTGGGGGCGGGGAAAGAATTTTCATCTGATAACTTGTTGAAAATGATTACATACACACAAGCACACAGACACGCACTCACACACACACACACAAACATGCGGAAAAACCAGTAGTGAGTGACACAGATAGATAGATAAATCACACAAAAATCCTAGGGAAACGAAACAATAGCTGGGAGAAAAAGGCATGAATATAGGTGTGTTGTGTGTGTCTGTGTGTATGGCCGTGTGTAGGTGTATTTATATAGATACCAATGTCCATGTACACCTGTACAAACGATAACAGCGACAACAAATTTGTCCTCAAGTCCACACAAATCATCCTGATATATATTTATGTTTATGTACATTACAAAACTGAGAAAAATAATTAACAGAAAAAACAAAACCAAAAAGAAACATCCTCCATCCTCGAATAAGGTTAACAGCAAACAGCATGAACAAATCCCAGTGTTATAACCTAGAAACATGTGTATGTGGAAAAAACATACCCAGAAACTATGGAGCCTATGTGATTTGTAGAAAAGGTATTATCCCAACCGCCAAAATATACAGGCATATGTATCTAAACGCACAAACATGCAAATAAATCAGCAGAATGAATAAACAACCTATATGCTTGTTAAAAAAGGGGTGACTGTCACAGTTATATAGTGTATATGTGCGTGTATGCGATTATCGGGATTATAAAGTTTTGCTTGTAGTTAAATCAATGATTCAAGATCAGTTAGAGATTTGATTACAAGCTGATGTTGGTTAGCGAATCATTTGAAAACCTGAGAGTGAGTATTGGTTAGCCAACTATTTCTTCCTAGTTTATGACACTTCAGCAGTAATGCACCCAGCGCCAGGGTGACTGACTGACCGACTGGTTTCAACATAGAAGTTTGCACTGATGTGCAGCAGTTCAAGCTGCCACACTCCCTTCTTGTAGCACACAAAGCAAAAGAAGAAGAAAGTAAAGGGAAATGCAAAATAGAGACAGTAAACAGAGATATGAGGCGAACAGAAAAGTAATATCGAAGAACGATTAGTTTGAACCATTCCATCATTTATCTCCAGCTGTCATTGGTTAGTACCGTATCGAGGACTCCTACCAGCCATTTAGGAAGTCTACACCCTGCGTGGCTTAAACTAAAACTTTTTGATTTCATTGATTAATGAAGCTATGTTTTGGTTTGACGAACATTGGCACTTTTCCAACCTGATCCATCTTATGTCAGCTAACATTTCCCTTTGTTGAGGAAGGCGATGGCCAGGCATGTGTAACACATGTCCTAACCATATGAATCGGCGTAACTTCACAGCCTAATCGATTGATTTCCCCTCCTTATCTAGCATTCAATGCCTAACCTCAATACCCACCTCCAGGATTCGAACTTAAGACCTGACCTGACGGATGATGACTTCCAACTTCGTCGAATAATCGACGTATAGAGTTACCGTCAGCCAGTATCATTGGGGAGTAACCGTCCTCTTACCTGACCTGGCGGGGGAGCCCTGCTGCCCTCAACTTTTTATCAAAACCTAAGACAACTTCCCGTATATTAGGAAGGTCCATTTGTTCGAACTCACAGAGGTGGGGCCGTGGATACATACTCATGAAGAGTCTCATACTAAGGAGACGAAACAGTGGGCTGTCCAACTGATGCCAACTCGTGATCGAAGATCTGTAACCAACCAAATCCCTGCAAAGTAACACCTGATGATTCAAGATTATTTTACAAGACAATTTAAGCAAGTAAACGGGAATTTTCGGCAAGCTCTCATCAGGCTCTAAACAATTACATAATAAAATATTAGTTACAGGCATTTGAAAAAAATATGTGGATCAATACAGTGAAAATATAGTCAAGAAGAATGCAAGCTAATGAATTACTGGCATAGAAACTCAAGAAAAATAATAGCTAAACATCTTTTGCCGTAAAATTATGTTTAAAATCGACCATTAATTGTATAATTCCAATACACAGGTGAAGGATAAGCTACCGGGTCTGACCACCTCATCAATGCACATTTATAACTGACTTAAAATGACCATTAAAATTTTCAAAAGAATACGGTTACTGAACAAAGAGTACTTCTTTTCGATAACCCCTTCATCATTAGGCTCTACAGTTATGGATACATTATAGGGAATGAATGAATTAGTGTTATTAATAACATTAGTGTTGTCTAAATAACATCGAATCAATAATAATAATATCAATGGATTACAGTTCGATAGCACCAGCATAACAATAAACTGAATGTCAGAAAAATTAGGAAAAATAATAATACAAATTCATGAATTTATAGTCTTTTCTGAGGGTAACCCAGGGCAGTAGTAGTGGCTGGCTGGACTTGCTTCTTTTCCACACAAAGCACTGGTTATTTAACACGAATTGCAGTAGCCTTTGCTGTTTGAAGCATGCGGTGCTTCGATGTTTTTGGAAATTTATTTAGTACCCGGTGGATGACAGAGAAGGGTTTTTTAATGCTGGCTTTGTGGCCAGCCGGTTTAAACCAGGTGATTTAATGTCGAAATGTTGATGGTTTTTACTACACCTTTAGTAAGCCATACTGGGAGATGTTCTCGAGTAAGCACGAGAAATCAAGTTCCTAGAGCAACGGCTGATATAACTCGCTTCACAGCAAGCGAAGTTGAATTGGCAGATACAACTGGAAGTCGCTAGTCCAGGAAGAAGTTAATTGTTCTTGTGGAGACAGTTACACGGATAGAATGACTCAGAAAGCCCATCATCGCCTTCTTGACAGCATTTTCAAATATGATTAGGTATAAGAGTCGTAAAATCAATCAGGAATTCCATAATGACAAAGCTTCTGGACACGGGTCACAAGATGGACAGAAATTCTGACCTTACAATTCTATACAAGATCCTACCTGAATCCCCTAAGTTTATATGTCTTCGACTGCTAAGATAAGCTGAGGCAGTTGCCACAAAAATGTTTGAGTCAATTTTTTTGTGTTCAGAAGAAGTTTGTTCAATCCCTCTACCTACCATAACCTTCAACCCCCCCCCCGCACTCCAGGACGCTATTACAGAAAAACTACACATTCTTGAAGATTCCTTGATTATCACTCAGGTCTGATCCACTCACGATAAAACGAGGGATAATACAAGGTCTTGCAGATAGAATACGTAGACGACTTACAACAACCCCAACCAATGATGAACGAAAAGAAATAAACATTTTATTTATCAAAATGTTACTCAACAACAACTACTCAAAAGAATTTATCAGAAATAATATAAAGAGAAAGATGAAGGCGAAAATCGATCACAATACCATGCAAAAATGGAACATCAGAGGCATTTAGAAGAAACCATCAAACTGACTTCATAGTAGATTTTAGAAATACACCAACGTATAGGCTGCCGAGATTTCTCTCAATTATACTATGACCGACAAGAGATAACTCAAAGGCTAGAATAGTAGATTCATGTGAATTAGTGAGAGAGACGACTAAAGAGCAGTAAAATAGACGGATAGGAAATACTAGTCAGCTCTGATGTAAACAGTCTTTATACTAAAATACCCATTCACCGAATTGGCCATGAATGCACTGAAAACGAGACTAAAAGAAGATAATGGCCTAAAAGACGGAACACAGTTATTCGTAGAAGAGATAATAAAAAGGGGGGGAATTCTGTCTGACAACAACATATTTCACATTCAAAGGGAAAATATACCAACAAAATGAAGGAGTAGCTATGGGATCGCGCCTATCTCACCAATAATAGCGGACAACATATTCATGGATTTTTGGGAAGAGAATGCACTTAAACCAGCATTCAAGTCATCAATAAAATGTTGATGGAGATATGTAGACGACACATTAGTAATAGTGGAAAAAACAAAACGACATTGAGAAACTCTTCTCACACACAAACAGCTATGTCGACTCAAAAAAAAAATTCACAATATGGAAATAGAGAATGAAATTGGGGAACTGCCTATATGTTAGACTGCAAAATACAAAGAATAACAGATGGTAGCATAAAAAAGACGCTATATAGCAAAACCACACACTCTGGAAGATTCCTTGATTATCACCCAGGTCTCATTCACTCACGGTAAAACGAGGATTAATACAAGGTCTTGCAGATAGTATACGTAGACTTACGAGAACACCAGAGGACCAGCGTGAAGAAATAAACGTCCTATTCAAAATGCTACTCGAAAACAACTATCCAAAAAATTTATCAAAGATAATACAAAAAAGAGAAAAAAGAGGGTAAAACCGGAGAATAACAAGAAGGAGGAAGGCAAAAGAACGATCACAACACCATACAAAAGTGGTATATCAGAGGCAATTCAATGAAATCCCCCAAAATATTGGGATTCGTAACATGTTTAAAGTAACGAACCCAACTAATCAGAAATAAAATAAATCCATAAAAATGACGGATAAAAGTAATAATGTAATTTACAAACAGATATCTTGTGCAGAATGTCTTACTAAATATGTGATATGGTGAGTACTCAGGGGAATTTGACAGATGAATCAACAATAAGGTTGGACGACTAAAATGTTATACACAAGAAGCTTTCAAGTGAAGTGTGCGATAGTAGTGGTTCATTAGTAGTAGTCGAATACTCACCACACCTACGCTTGCCTGCCTGTGGTCCACGGTTCGATCCCAAGCCGCCGACACACTCGTAGACCTCACCTACAGCCAGTAGGTAGTAAGCCCAATAAAGATGGAAGTTTGGGCTAGTGTGAGGTTAATAATCCTATCCTTACCGTCACACTGCAACTTCAAAGTTCACTAGGAACGCAAAGGGAGCGAAAAATCGTCAATGAAGGCATCAAATCACTTAGTTCAGATTCCCACACATAATAATAACAATGATAATAATAGAGAATGTACTTACCATCACAGTCAGCATCTCGAATCATTCTACGCACTTCTTCTCGAGTTGTTTTCACTCCCAGAAAGCCAAGAACTGATTCCAATTCACTTTCAGTGATTCGACCATCACGATTTACATCGAATAGAGTAAAGGCTTCACGAAGATCTGATAGGTGAAAAAATAGTGAAGGCATTGATATAAATAAATCACTGTTGATATCAATTTATGTTTTTTAATTAATCGAATTTTAATTGAAAAATTATTGATTTTGTGATGAGTATTACTCGATTATGAGAAGTGTATTATTATTAACATTATTCCCTTAGCTTCAAAGTGGATCATAGGCCATCAAGAGAGCATCTCTGCTTCATCGTGTCCCCCCCCCCCACAGTCCTATTTAGATGCCTCCATGTTTACAACATAAGCTGCCATGTCTTCCAACTCACAGGATCTCCTTCATTTTACCCTCGGACTTACACACAACTCATAGTTTCCACTCGATGGCGTAACCTGAATTTTTTTATTCATTTTTTTTATTTTTGATTACAGCTTGATTCCACACTGTATTTTTGGTACAAGTATGAAATTTTCAGCGTGGATATCGGTAGCCCAAATTTCGCAGGCCGACCATAGATATCAGGTGAATCTGATATAAGTGAATAGTCTCCTCATTGTGTGACAGATCTGTGTCTATTTTATGATTATTATTTATTATTGTTCCCTTGGGTTCCGAGTGGAACATACGGTTTCAACTACACACCTCCACTTTGTCCAATTCTCTGCTGTCCTCTTCAACTGGCTAACTCCTCCATTATCCATAATCTCTCATTAATATAAGTATAAAACTTGGGCATTATGGTAGAGTATAACTCCATTATAGACAAGATTTTATAAAAAAAAGGCAAACGAATTCTAATAGACGTTAATTCATCTCATACGTTAACTGTTAAACAACTAAATAGGTCAGTCAAACAAGTACATCGGGCGGGGGTAGTCAGATTATCAGAAATATAAGAATTTAGCTGAGGTTAAAATGATTGATCCCACCCGCGAAGATAAGTAATTTAGAAAAACAAACTCAACAATTGCACTGCATGCATTAACCCATAAAATCACACAAGAGGGTGGGTGGGACACAGTCAAAATTCTAAAAAGTAATAAAGGTAAGTGGAGAGAGAGAGAGAAAAGTGGTTGATTATCGAACCCTGGTTCATCGAGTCTATCTACACCCAACACATGCAATAGGAATGACTCAACGCGAATACCACAGATATGCATCGAAGATATTATTACCACCAATCAAATCAGAGGAGGATAATAAATAATCTTAAAATGTATTCAATTCACATTATAGTATTCTAACATGTTATTTATTTATTTTACTATAAAAACATCTTATATCCCATCTTACTGTATTTTGTTGATAACACTAATATTATTATTTCTAAATGTACTTTATCTTATGTTGATTTTTATTCAGATGTCTAATCATCAATTTCACTCATGTAAATAAATGAAGCAAGAAAGTTGTTTGAGTACCTTGATATGATTATGAGCAGTAATAAATTGTCCTTGAAACGTGTTCATCAGTAAATATTCCTGTACAACACTGTGTGAAACTTTATCAAAATAAAATTCTCTGCATAATGGAGTTATACTCTACCGCCACAATGCCCAAGTTTTATCCTTATATCAATTATTCATTACAGTACTACAGGAAGAGGTCGATTGCGAACTTGAATAGATCAATGGCGAAACCATCTCTGACTACAGCACACTGAATGATACGGGTTCAAATCTCAGGAGGGACATAATGAGTTCCTTCCTTTCTGATTAGTGAGTGCCAACAGGTTCGGGACCGAGATCAGTCACGACTTTCTGGAGATCGCCTTCAACCATTTAACGAAAATACAGAGTACACTGTAATGGCAAGCTATTTAGCATACTGTCGCCATATTGTAAACTTGACTGATAGAATTTAGTCTGCCGTAAGTGAATAGAAGCTTAACTGAACAATTGTTGATTTTATGATGCATATTATTGGGACATGGGCGATGTGTTTAGGAGAGATCAATATATACCTCCAAGATACTGTGTCATGAGCTCACCAGGAATTACACAACGATATGATGATGTCAAAACCAGAATCACAAAGACAAGGCTGATGGATGGGTCCGAAATCACACTGAATCTAGGCCCTCCATCGGGATCTGAATGGCAAACGACATGTTGAATATGAAGCCAAGGGTGACATGGAGGAGATGGCAACATTCATAGGCAATTGTGGAGCCAACTAAAAAGTGATTCAAAGTAACAGGTGTCATGCTTCAATCTGACCACTTTCAACTCTTACATCATAGTGTGTAGGTATAAAACGTACACACATACACACACGCACACAAAGCCACACACCATGAGTCATTTCATTGCTTAATGAGAATTAACGACAACAAAGCATCATTTCAAACCTTATTACATCATAAGTGGTAAAAGTCATCGAAGCTTTTACGCCTTGTCGATCATACAGTATAGCGAAGAATAATCAATAATTCTCAGTAATGAAATAAGAAAAAAAAGGGCGAAGTTATACACACATACAAATAAGTGAATAGATAACTACATATACGCACATCCACTCTGCGAAGCACATAATGACTGACTGAATGATTTATTTATTTATCGATCTATTTAACGATCGATCGATCATCGATTCATTATGAACTAGCTAGATAGACAGGTAGATAGATACACTGATTAATCGATTGCTTTATCGATCAATTTTTTTTAATGAATCGATATTAATTACAGTAAAATATATATATATATATATATATATATATATAATGATGAAATTATTGACGATTAATTATCTTTAGTAATTAGAAAGCATATATACATAATAATTTAATTATTTATTTATCGATTTATATAAAAATTTAATTTATTTATTTACTCATTAACTTAATGAAAATTTAAGTTGATAATAAATGCAATTATGAATTTTTGCTTTCTTCTTCTTCCTATGATTTATAGGTTATGGAATTATTTCTGGAAAAGATTAGGATTCATTTTAATTTGTGTATTTCATCTATCAAAACCAGAGAAGTCTGGATACCTGTTTTGTCCTGGGGTAGGCTCTTCAGAAGTGTGTGCACACACACAGGCGGACGGAACTGATAAGGATATCAAAGCGGTGAGGATTAGGAAAGCAAGGCAAGCTTTCATTACTCTCAAGTCGGAGATCAACAGCAGCACTCAGCATGAAAATGAAAACGAGATCCGAATTTTCAACTCCAACGTTAAGTCAGTACTGCTTGCTATACGGGTTAGAGACTTGGAGTGTCACGCAGTAGGGCACTTCAAACAAACTAAAAACTTTCATCAATAGGAAAGAATATAAGGCATCTACAGTAGTTTTATGGTATAAAGAAGCGACATCTGAAACCCTCCATGCGTAGGATTCTCAATAAAGCAGGAATTTGGCTGGTGCTATTAAAACCTACAAACTCACTCAGCTATTTGGACAAGCTATTTAGGTTGACCCAATTAAACAAAATAATATAATTTACAAAATACCTCCTAATGACTGTGAGTGAGGGCAACAACACAGGTCAAACTAGTAGATTAGGAGTAGTGAAATTATCAGAACATAAGAATTTAACTAAGGTTAGATTGATGGATCACACGAAGATAAGTAATTTAGAGAAAGGAACTCAACAATTGCACTGCATGCATTAACCCACACAATCACACAATAGGGTGCGTGGAACAGAGTCAAAATTCCAAGATGTAATATAGGTAGGTGGAGACAGGGAGAGAGAGGTGGTTGATTACTGAATCCCCGTTCATCGAATCTACCTACACCCAACACACAGTACAGTAGAAATGACTCAACGCAAATACCAGAGATATGTATGGGAGATATTTTTACCACCAGTCAGTCAAATCAGAGGAGGATAATCTTAAAATTCCATTTCAATTCACATACATCATAATATTCTAACAAGTTACTTATTATGACTATAAAAACACTCGTCTTATTTCGCATCTTGTTGTATTTTGTTGATAATACTGATATTATTATTTCTCAATGTACTTTATCTTATATTGATTGATTTTATTCAATCAAATATAGAATCATCAATTTTTACTCATGTATATAAATGAAGCAAGAAAGTTGTGTGAGTAGTCCGTTATAATAAAGGTTTTTGTATTTCCCAATGAATGAATGAAACACAAAACGATATTCTTGTCGTTTTTACTGACGTTTCGCTATTTAATACTAATAGCTTTATCGAAGTATTATTAAACCGGAATTTACAAAATCCACTCAGCTTATATATAACAAAGAGTTAAGGGGTGAGAAAATAGACCACTTAGGTCATTTTAACAGGACGTATTGAAAGTCAAAATAACAATGAATATCACTAAACCAAATATCAAAGGTAAAAGTATATCTGTTATGATATCAAAACAAAGTTTCCTAACTTGATCATCGTTCGTTAGTCTTGGGTTATTTTTAGTTGTCAAGTTGGTGAATTGGTAAAGATAACAAAATTAAGTGTAGAATCTTTCGGGATTCTTTATCTAATTGTGTCTATAAAATAAGATGCTTGGAATGTGATGCGATCTACATCGGACAAACATCACTAGCGAGAGATCAAAATCAGAAGAAATGAACACCGTAGAGCATTTCTTCGACCACCAAGAAATCTAATTGAACTAGAAAAACTTGAAAAATCATCAGCCATAGGTCTACATGCTATAGAATCAGGCCACAAAATTGATTTCGACAATATTGAAATAAAGAAAACATTCCCATTTAGACACTTAGAAAACAGAAAACTTGAGCGAAGAAATATTTACTTTTCAATTAGATCCTCATCTCTGGCTCTACTCTAATATACATAGCATTTTTATTACAATACAACAATTTGCCAATCAAGTGGCGATAAGTTTGTTAACAATAATTAAACAGTGTCAAAATGTCAATGGGTTAATAATTAACGAAGAAAATCAATACACACAATTAGAAGGTAGAAATGGTTAGAATAAATTAATTTTGCAAGGATAACACGTAAACTAAAGATGAAGTGGTCAAAATAAATAAAATAAAATAAATAATTTAGACAAATATAATTTTATAGGTTTAGGGGGTCGGCGAAGTCCTGTTTATTCATTCTTGTGACGATGGCCACGGTAGGGAAAGTGGCTGTACAAATTTTTTCTGTACACATAGGTTTGGCTTCTTCAAATGAATGCCAATCGCCTCAGCCGTCTGTAGAAGACGAACTCGCAAAGCAAAATTAAGATAAGTTGGAATGCGATAAATAATATTAAATGCTCTATTAACATCAATCTTATGCTTAGTATCAACGAGGTGGGCTAAAATAGAGCTACGAATATATCTTTTTTGTCCCTTACTTAACCACGTTGGATGATGTTCGGAAATACGACGATGAACTTGCCTAATTGTACGCCCAATGTAGCTGGCTCCGCAGCTGCAGTCAAACTGGTAGATACACATAGAGGAGGCGAATTTAGGTAGTTTATCCTTATTTCTCGAACATAAAATAGGTGTGGTTGTAAAGAAACAACGTACATCTGCTGCATAATAAGTTCTTTCAACCGCATTCTTCAGGCGCTGTGTTATTAATTCGCTGATTTTGTCACCGAGGGACTGCAATTTTATGAACATTGGTTTTTTCGGGACTGTGGCTATACTGACTCTCTTTGGAGCTGAATTTATATTTTTCTCAATGAATTTATCTGGATAGCCATTTTTTCTAAGTAATTCTCTAATAATCTTAAGCTCCTCATTGAGGCAGTCGTCTGAACAGATTAACCTAGCCTATGAGCCAGACACTTCACGAGGTTACGTTTATATTTCAAAGGTACAAAACTCAAAACATGAGTGTACTGACCTGTTGTTGTAGGCTTCCTATACACATTCCTTCTTAGTGTGCTATCTTCTTTCCTTACCATGAAGACGTTTAGGAATGAGATACTGTCATTACTTTCTTTCTCTATGGTAAAGTTTATTGCTGAATGTGCATCATTAAACTTGTCAAGGATGTTCATTGCATCATTCAGACGGCTGGGGCGATTGGCATTCATCTGAAGAAGCCAAACCTATGTGTACAGAAAAAATTTGTACAGCCACTTTCCCTACCGTGGCCATCGTCACAAGAATGAATAAACAGGACTTCGCCGACCCCCTAAACCTATAAAATTATATTTGTCTAAATTATTTATTTTATTTTATTTATTTTGACCACTTCATCTTTAGTTTACGTGTTATCCTTGCAAAATTAATTTATTCTAACCATTTCTACCTTCTAATTGTGTGTATTGATTTTCTTCGTTAACTATTAACCCATTGACATGTTGACACTGACTAATTATTGTTAACAAACTTATCGCCACTTGATTGGCAAACTGTTGTATTGTAATTAAAATGCTATATATATTAGAGTAGAGCCAGAGATGAAGATCTAATTGAAAAGTAAATTTTTTACGAGTTGATCACGGATTGATATCAGTTAGAGAACCATTGGAAACCAGGGAGTACTGGACAGCTGCTGTTTCATCCTAGTTTTGGGAATCATCGGCAGTACGCACCCACTGGGTTTCGAACCCAGGACCTTCCGGTTACAAGGCAAGCTCGTATACCATTCAGCCATTGAATCGGGTCCCAGTGGCTGAATGGTATACGAGCTTGCCTTGTAACCGGAAGGTCCTGGGTTCGAAACCCAGTGGGTGCGTACTGCCGATGATTCCCAAAACTAGGATGAAACAGCAGCTGTCCAGTACTCCCTCGTTTTCAATGGTTCTCTAACTGATATCAATCCGTGATCAACTCGTAAAACATAACTAATCCTTACAAACCAAAACTATGAAAAGTAAATATTTCTTCGCTCAATCTTTCTGTTTTCTAAATATTGAAATAATCCAGAAAAACGATTTCAAAAATCACAAAGAACGTCTAATACCATCAGAAGCACTTCATATCAAATGGAATCCAAATTGTCTGAACAGGAATGATGGACTAAAACAGAATCTGACCTGGCTACAACACCCACGTTCCCAATGAAGTGGCAAAATCAACACGAATGTGATAAGCAAGTCCACTATGTAAACACACACTACTTTTATAATTTTAGACACTGATCAAATCCAACAATCTACACTTGATTTTGTTATCTTTACACGTATTGACCAACTTGACAACGAAAAATGACCCCAGGCTAACGAACGATGATCAAGTTAGGAAACTTTGTTTTGATATCATAACAGATGTACTATTACCTTTGATATTTGGTTTAGTGATATTCATTGTTATTTTGACTTTCAATATGTCCGGTTAAAATGACCTAAGTGGTCTATTTCTCACCCCTTAACTCTTTGTTATATATAAGCTGAGTGGATTTTGTAAATTCCTGTTTAATAGTACTTTGATAAAGCTATTAGCAGCAGGATTAAATAGCGAAACGTCAGTAAAAACGACAACAATATCGTTTTGTGTTTCATTCATTCATTGGGAAATATAGCTAAAACCTTTATTATAATGAATATCGTCTACCACCCAATGCCCAAATTTTTTCAAAGTGTTAAATGTGAACTTTGTTTGGATATATATATATATATATATATATATATATATATATATATATATGAGTAGTATCTTGATATCATGATTATGAGCAGTAATATAATTTGTGCTTGAAATGTAGTTATCATCAGTAAATATTACTCACTGTATCACACCACTGTGTGAGACTTTATCAATATAAAATTTGATCCATAATTGAATTCCACTCTTAGTTTGCTTATTAGATGTATCACACAGTGAGGGAAACAGTATTATTTACTGGATGACGTTTCGAACACAATCTAGTATTGTTCATAATCATATCAATTTTGATCACACGACTTTGAAATTTGAGTTTTATAGTTTTCTTTCTCTTCTGTTTGTCGTAGTTGGGGTAGTAGAATTTTCCAGATATCTGGCTGGGCAGGTGTTGAATCATTTCTATTACATGTATTTGCAGTCGATTCGATAAACAAAGCTTCTGTTATCAATCTCTCCCTACACCCTGCTGTTACATTAGATTTTAAAACTGTCATCCTATCCCATCCTATTGTATGGTTGTGTGTAACTGCATGTAGTGCTATAGCTGAACTATCCTCTAGACATTTCACTAATTAGTGAAATGTTTAAGTGATAGAGCACAAAAACTAAGTAGTACTAAGGGAAATCTAAGACAAGAAATGATACACATACAAGAAGCCTTGAAACTTAATAATTACCCGGATAAATTAGTCAAGAAATATGTAAGGAAATGTAAATATAAAATTAATAATGATAATAGCGATAGTGATGATGATAATAATGATAACAATAATAATGATAATAATAATAATGTTAATGATGACACCAACAATAAGGAATCTAAATCATCAACAGTAATTCCATACAAGTAAGGAACCTTGGAAACCACCTTACGCAGAATTCTTAACAAGACAAGAATAAAAGTGGTTGGCATTCAAACCACCCACAAACTCATTTAGAAACAAGCTTTATGTATGTCCAAACCAAGTTCACTTTTAACGGTTTGAAAAACAAGCTTTGTCGGTTAAAACACCAATCCTGTGATGCCTTCAACCGACAAAAGAATTTAGTTTATCTAATCCCCTACCTGCAATGATTGTCAGATCAAAAAGGACATAGGTCAAACTAGTAGAACAGGGGCAGTGAGTCAGACTAGCCGAACATAAAAACCTAGCTAAATCTGGATTGGTTGACCCAAATAAGATAAGAAATCTAGAGAATAGTTCAGCTATAGCACTCACTACATGCAATTACACATAACCATACAATAGGATTGGATAGGATGACAGTTTTAAAATCTAATGTAACAGCAGGGTGTAGGGAGAGATTGATAATAGAAGTTTTGTTTATCGAATCGACTGCAAATACATGTAATAGAAATGATTCAACACCTGCCCAGCCAGATATCTGGAAAATTCTACTACCCCAACTACGACAAACAGAAGAGAAAGAAAACTATAAAACTCAAATTTCAAAGTCGTGTGATCAAAATTGATATGATTATGAACAATACTAGATTGTGTTCGAAACGTCATCCAGTAAATAATACTGTTTCGCTCACTGTGTGAAATATCCTATAAACAAACTAATATGGAATTACTTACTACCACAGTGCCCACGTTTTACACATATATGAATTCCACTCTACCGTAATAGTAGTGCCCAAGTTTTATATTTTTATTCGAATAATTCTTAATTTCAAAATAAAAACGAATCCATGTTAGAAGTATTCAAAAAGCCACTAGACTTAAAACTCTGTTCGCTTCACTTTCTCAATTACACACACACAAACACATATGCCCCATTTCTCACACACACACACACTCTCTCTCTCCGTGCACTCAATTTTCTGCTTTGTTTTGCTTTTTTTCACAGGGAATTTAATTTAATCTAATCTAATCAAAACAAATTGAAGATCCTACAGATATGAGTACGCTTCGGTGAATGTACGTTTGCGTGTATCTATCCACCTATCTATCTATCCGCTTATATATCCATGTGTTGTGAGCAGTGGAGCTTATAGATTCCTTAGAACAGCTTGAGTTTAACGCGAGGCTGGGGGGGCAGGGAGGGGTGGTTGAAAGGAGGCAAATATGCGAATAATGCAACAGTCTGATGGGTACCTTTTTCTCTATCGTGTTGAGACAAAATAAGCAATCAAAACAAACAGACAAAGAAAATCGATAACAACCTGTATATATATATATATATATATATATATATATATATATATATATACTTAATGATTAAAAATCAATAAAAGTAACTATACTATTTAATTCATATTGAGTCATGAGATGTTACAGAAGGCTAAAAAACAACAATTCAGGCATTAATACTATCCTTTGTAGACAAAATTATGAGTTTACTCATCGACTGTGTGCAGATGTGGTCGACAATAATCAATCAGAATTTCAAAACACCGTCAGAAATTAAATATCTAGGCGTCATTCTATCTGCTGATCTTTCCTTCCTGGTTGTCTCATATCTTGATGATTTCTACGGAAAATATTCCGTCTTACCACCTTCTACATCAAGAAGTTAAGACATTCTGGAATAAACCAACCCAACCCTTACTCTTACGATTCCTCAACTCCCGTATTCTGCCTATTATTCTCTATTGTTCCCCCTTAGTTTATCCTGGGCCGGCTACTGAAGAAAGACTATACCTTATTACGCAGGATGTTAGAGGTTGTCAGCAGGGTGGTAAGCAACGTGCCACTTAACCAGCTTGTTATTATTCTGGTCGACAGGCACTTGGACTCATGTGAAAAATGGGCTAAATCCATTTTATCTATCTAACCCACACCACCACCCTCTTCATTCACAATTCTCCCCTTGTATCTCATCAAGCAGGCAGACAAGAAGCCTATATAGAAAGCCTATATGCTCGAACTAGCAGGTACAAAAACTCAACCACACATACCCTACTTGGTTAGCTCGTGTTCTGTGCGATAAAGAAAGCATTAGGCTTGATACCTAAAACTTACTAAATAGTCAGTAGAACAATATTTGGATCTCGTCTTTCCAGCTCATATCATTTATAGGTACAACGTTTTCTTTCTTTCTTTTCCTTTTCTCTCTCTCTTTTTTCTCTGTTATGTGCTCCTTTGTTTCTTCCTTCTGCTTACGCCAGTAAATATGCTACCATCTACTTTTCTAACGCCTTCAAACACTCTGTTCAATTTTTGGCTTTGCTGCCGACATGCCAATATGTTGTTGTCATAACTAACTGAGATTAGCCCTAATCTATGTAGAATTTTATTTATTGATAATGTACTAACTGGATGCAATACTGTATGTAGTGAAATGCTGAGAATTCCATTCTGTATTAACAAATACTGTTTTGGAATAAAGGAAATTATTACTTTCACCAATGATAGTGAAGTAATTTAGTGGACGGTGATGACTAACAGTGGAATCAAGGATATGGATTTCGTCCTATATGAGACTCATCATTGGATGTACCATCTAGGAGAGATAGACTGCTCCAGAGAGAGAGAGAGACTTGAACCTCCCCCCCCCTCCTCGTACTCATCGTTTCACAACACGTCAAAGCGTTATGCACTAGACCAGTTGGGTCATGAGGGAACGAAATTCACATTCTCTATTCCACTACTAGTAGTCACCAACCACCAGACACCGTCGAAAGGTCAGCGTATTAAGAGCCGAAATACCAACAGAGGTCGAACATTTTAGCGCAGTCATTCGACAGGAAAATCAAAATATAGAATTAAAAATAAATAATCAATAATTGGTGTTGTTGACAATTGTAAGGATTTGATTTGTTTGAAGTTTGATCACGGAGTGATAATATTAGTTAGAGAACCATTGAATACCACTAAGGAGTAATGGATATTCAACTGTTTCGTCCTAATTTAAGGTTCTTCATCAGTACGCACCTGTGACCCCATTCAACTAGGAGAGAATGTAAGCAAGACCTTCAGATTATAAGGTTAAACTAGACGAACATTCAGCCATTTGCACCGGAATCCAATGGACTATGAATTCTGAGAAGTCGTGATCAATGTGGTCAACCACGTCGACTGTTCAGAAAAACACTTACCGATGACATTAGCTGGCAGTCGTGTAATGCAAATCATGAATTCACCACTTATTGAATTCTGCCTCAAGTGGATGAATGGTCAGCGAGTTTGGCGTTGTAACCTGAAGGATCCTGGGTTCGTGTTTCTAAAGAGCCGCATATTAGGACGAATGAGCTGGCTGTTCAGTATTCTCTGGTTTTCTATCTAACATGAACCCGTGATCAAACTCAGAATGGTGGTAATGTTGACTAACAACTAGTTAATAAGAATACTAATAACTTCCGTTGACATTTAAGATTCATTAGGTAACATCCTACAGGAATATGGTGATTTATTGATCTATGCTGGCAGATCATATCATGCCAAAATAGTTAGTTGAATAGCAGTCATCATCGAAGAGGGGGATGGGAGGGGGTGATCGTGAGGGAGGAAAGACGTGTCGAAGAAGTAAGGCTCGCCTTGGACGACTAGCAAGCCAGCTATATACCGCCTTTCCTCTCTCGGGAGGAGGTCTCATCCTACGGTAGCCAGCAGCCAGCAGATTGGTATTCCGTGTAAATGAAATTTCACAAGTTTTACCTCACTATTAAGTAATGTATATGTGTGAAGAACCTCAAAAAGTTGTCCTCTAGACCATATAGTGACCACGTAAAATTATTGACTTTTACCTAGTCGATATTCTAAGCGAATGATCGTAGAATCAAACATGAAAATTTAGATTTCCAGTTCTTAAAGAATGTGATCGGTATCAAATTAGACTGCCTTACAAAGTGAAAGTTTGCAAGACTTCGATTGGTTACAGGTTTGGTCATCAGCTAATCTCAGTTAGAGATAGAGAAAACCACCGGAAAACCAACAAGAGAGTACTGGACAGCCCCAGTTGTTTCATCCTAATTTATGACTCTGCAGCAATATACACCCATCTGATTCTATACAGGAAGTCACTTGAAGTTCTAGTGAGAAATCATGACCAGTGCGGTTCACCAACGCAGACATGAGAACAGCTACTCCCCCATGACATCGGTTGGGAGTTGCTCTGTATATCGCGAATTGACAGAAGTTAAAATTCCTACCGTGGCCACTGGATCGGGTCTTAGTGGCGGAATGGTCTACGAGCTCACTAGCCTTGTAACAGGAAGGTCCTGGGTTTGGACCTGGTTGAGTGTATATTGCTGAAGATCTTCAAAATAGGACAAAACAACGTGGTGCCTACTAGTCCCTGGATCTCCAATAGTTCTCTAACTGATGTCAGCTGGTGATGAATTCCTGCGAATATTAAAAATCGTGGAGCACTAAATAGCCATTTCACTATAGTTTCGGAATAATTTAATCCACGGTAAATGCTACATCCTTAACCTGATGTTGGTTTGTGACGAAATCTACCCTGAAAGATATCATACAGTCAACCTATGCCATCTATGAAGACAGTGACAGTTGACCTGAGAGCTGCTGGAAGGAATGTAGTGTGACTGTTTGAAAGCTATGCGACTGTTTTATTCTTTTGCTTTCTGAGTTCAATATATTGAGTTTCAAGCTTAATCTTTGAAAATTCAGTAGCACCGGTGGTTCTCTTTACGAGAGAGAGAGAGCCCCCTCTTTATTTGTCTTACTACTACCGATTGAGCTCAAGGTTTAGAAGTGTGTCAACCGAGGGTCGAACCCTGAACTACATGTGGCCTGGTAAGCGATTGTTCTATTACTGAACCACAGGCGCTAGACAGAGAGAGAGAGAACTATAAGTAGAATAAATCATAATAATTTGGATCGTATCAGCATCACCTCTATATTCATTTCCTCTCAGAATGCACCATAAACACTTGAATAGACAAGAAGGTAAGAAACAGTGAGAAATCCTATTGTTACGCCTACCAAAGTATCCTTTAAAAAGCATCAAAACCAAAGAATTTGTAAGGATTGTAACTAGCATTGGAATCCAGCCAGAATGCGCATTTCATCCTATCCTGGACTTGTCATCTGAATGCACATGTACAAACGATTATTAGCTATTCTTATATCTCATTTATTTTTCTTAAGTTAAATAAAAAGAAAGGCAGAATAAATAATTACTAAGCAACAAGAGAAATAAATCAATTAATTCCTGTTCTAGTTAACTGCTACTCATACTTATGAATTCAGAAGTAAAAATTTAACAAGAGGGGAGAAAATTTCAAATTATACAAGTGACTTTCTCAACAACAACAAAAAAACAGATAGATATAAATAAGCAAAACAAGCAAAGCAAAAAGGAATATTAAGAACACCAATCAATAAATCAATCTCGGGATGGCTGGGTGTTTGAATGATACTGTGGTTGTTCCCTTGTGTCTTCAAAATGGAATACAGCGTCTCAACAGCACATTTCCACTTTGTCCTAATCTCTGTGATCCTCCTTAGCTGGTTACACGATTCCGCATAGATTCTCATCTTCTCTAACTTGTACGATCTTCTATATATATCACACTCAGGTCGACGATTTCCTTGAGAGATAGCCTAGCTGGCGCGCAATGTCATTATTCAACGGTCTCCCCAGCATGTACCCACAGTCCATCTCTATTATCTCTGTCGTATTTAAGTATTGGTTTATAAAGATTTGGTTGATTGGTTACAGGATTTCATCATGAGCTTACATTGGTTAGAGAACCATTGGGAAACCACCGGAGAGTACTGAACAGCTGTTTCGTCAGCCTAGTTTGGGACTCTTTGGCAGTACGCGCCCACACCACGGGGTTTGAACCTAGGAGCTTCTGGTTACAAGGCGAGCTCGTAAACCATTGAGCCACTGGGACCCGATCTAATGACCAGCCCTTGAATTCTAACTTCTGTCAATTCACGATATAGCGCAAACGCTAGCCAATGTCTTAGGCGAGTATATGTCCTCACACCCAGGTTTTCCAATGGTTCTCTAACCAATGTCAGCTCATATTTGCTGAGAGAAAGGTTATTTGGTTATTTCACTCCCAGAGTGTCTTGTCGTTGATTTTCTCTGGCTGACTATTAGATCTTCTATATGCAGGCAGAGAAGGCAGGCAACTGTTGATAAAAGTGTGAAGCTGGCTGTTGGAAATGTTTCTTGTGACTTACAGTGGAATTTTCTGACTCATATAGAAAAAACTGAATAACTTAACACTTGTGTTGACCATTCAAATCTTGTTGTTTATGCTGACTGCAGATTGATAAAGGTTTGTATTATCTTTCCACTTCTGGCCGGTACTGATATCCTCATCAGTTCCACAGGTAGTTGAGACGATAATTCCTAGATAAGTGAAGGAAGCAATCTCTTTAGAACTTCACTCGTTGATAGTGATTATTGCTAGTTGTTGTTGTTGCTGCTGCTGTTGTTCCTGGCTGGTTGGCTGGCTGATTATCTTCATCACCTCCGTCTCCTCTCTGTTCATCACCCCTAGAGTCCTGTCTTCACATCCTGCTCTTCAGCTAGTTTGTTGGTTTTCGCTAAATGCAAGTCTTCCAGTTTGTGTGCTATTAGATACTAAGTCATCTGCAAAATCTAGATCTTCTAGAGTCTTATTGTTGGTTTGGTGTACACCTGTCTTCTAGATTCCCGCTGACAGTCTTCCACATAATCTAGTCTATCATAGATTGGTTGAAAGAATCCTCGAGAAAAGAAACAAAATGACTAAAAAATGGGAAGAGAATGTAAGACAGAATAAAGAATCTTATTGTGTTCTCTTAAAGCTACATGAGTAGTGTTCATCGTCTGTCCACCTCGACAACCACCTTCGGCGATAACTTCAATGTAAGTTAGTCAAAACTGGAAATGTATTCCACTTCTTCGTAACTAACTAACTAACTAACAGTTAAATGATGTGATGATGCATTCAGTCACATCAGTCACTTCATATAGCATCATGAAGTCCCCAACCAGAGAGTTTACACCTCCCTACTTGACAGAGTCTTAAAGAATTCATTCGAGGTTTTGGATTGACCACTTCTAACTCTATCCTAAAGTAATCCTCCGTTGCATAACATACATCGAAGAGGAGGGCGATGGCTTCTCATAAGTGACGAATATTTCATCTCTGAAGAATTTCTAAAGTTAGCACTAAAATGAAGTTATCTAGAAGAAGGAACAGTGTATGATGAAAGCTTTACAATTGAACGAACCATCTCAAAAAAAAAAAAAACAAAGTGACACCATAGTAACATCTACTTGATGTTTGATGACTGGAGGATATCGATAAGAAGCCATGGATCCAAGCTTAGTATTGGTAAGCTTCCACCAGTCATTAAGGCTTGTTTGTCTGCAATCCTCAAGGGATTCATATCCCTTCTGCGATTCTCATCTGAGACACCAGTCAGTATTGCAGTCAAAGATGTCACCAACACTGACCCCTCCCCCGTAGAACTTTCATGGATACAACAACCATTCACAGTGCACCATGCACAGTTGTACAAGAGGTCAATGGTGAGTCCGAATAGTTCAGTGGTAAGGTCATTTCTGACTGCAGCGACAAGGTAACACGGATTTGAATCTCAGTAGAGACATAAGTTCCCTCAGGATTACAGGTACACCTTGCTGACTAGTAGGTAACCACCAGCATAATCTCGTTGACTTGGAATATGCAGACGATATAGTCCTTCTAGGCGACGACGCTGACGAAATGCAGAGTCTTCTAAACACCTTGAGCCGCAATCTACGAATGTTTGGCATGCGATTCGCTCCCGCCAAATGTAAGATGATGTTACAGGACTGGACTACATCGACGCCTTGTTTAAAAATAGGAAGTGAAGTGGTAGAGCACGTTGACCGCTTCACTTATTTGGGAAGTACCATCAGCCAGTCTCAACGGGTTGATCTCTGACGAAATCTCAGCACGAATACAGTGGGCTCGTTTCGCATTTGCCAGTTTACACCGACTCTGGCGTAGACGAGATGTTCGACTATAGACCAAAGGGCGGGTGTACTGCTCATCAGTCCGCTCCGTCCTCCTTTATGGTTGTGAGACCTGGCCACTGAGAGTGGAAGACATGAAAAGACTAGCTGTCTTTGATCATAGGTGCCTGCGCTCTATTTCCCGTGTAAAGTGGCATAATAAGGTGAGCAACATGGAGGTTAGGCGTCGAGTTCTAGGTAAACAGGGGAAATCAATCGACGAAGTCGTGAAGCTACAAAGACTGAGATGGTTAGGACATGTGTTACGTATGCCAAGCCATCGCCTCCCTCGACGAGCAATGTTAGCGGATATAGGGTCAGGCTGGTAAAAAGCTAGCGGCGGTCAAACAAAAACTTGGCATCAGTCAATGAAATCCACAACAGTTGGTCTAAGCCACGTAGGAAGGTGTAGACTTCCAGGCTGGGGTCCTCGGGACGGTAAAAATCTATGGTTGGAAACAATTGGTGACATGGCTCAAAACCGTTCTCAGTGGCTAACGCAGATGCATCCACTCCCTGTGACTTATGATCTTCAATGAAACTGTTTTGTATTTCTTTATTACTCCTTTGTCTCACACCTCTGCTCACTGTTTCTATTATGCTTTTCTTGTACTTTCTTCTCTTGCTTCGCGTGCTACACGGAATGTGGCGACTGGAACTGGCGCACATTTGTGCAAAGTTCTATGTCGAAAACAGACAGACAGACAGACCAGCATAAAGCCGAGCTCATGAATGACTTGCTGCAGATTACCTTCAACCATCTAGTATGGTAGATACATCACAAACGTGAGTGATAGAATTCAGTCTACAGCGTACATCAAGGACTCGATGTGCATGACATTAACCACAACCTAGTGTTCGAGGACAATACATCCATCTGAGATAGAAATCCTTACAGACTATGATATAGAGAAGGATTTGTAGCTCAGGTGGATGATTTGAAATTAGTTGTGTTCACTGAGCTGGTTGGTTTAACTACGGAGCACACACAAGCCAACCAGACAAACATCCAGCCACAATCAATTCATTCGATATTGTGCAAACCGAAAGATCCAACAGAAAAAGAAGATAAGATCAATATCATTTACAAAATAAATTACATGTATAAACTGTAACAGACATTACATTGGTCAACAAAGTGGGCGTCCCCTTCGAATCAGAATCAAGGAACGCAAATCAGCCATGAAAAGACATGATATTTATATATATATATATATGTAACAACAGGCGCTTGATGACTACCATGTAGCTTGCCGACACAATGAGAAAGTCTTAAATCCCATAACTTCACAGAATTTGCAGTAGCTGAAAACATTAGGTGACTTAATGACGTACTAGGGCCGCCAAGTGTGATATCCATGATATTAGTTTCACCAGGTGGACAAATATTTTGACAACGCATGGCTTTTGCTTCGAAAGAACCTTCTTGACTTAGCCCACTTGACAGTAAAGTGCGAATACATTTACGTGAATCTCTTCGATCCCAAACTTTAATGAAATACGAGCAAACCGTGAAAATAAGATTTGATCTTTGACACATTCTGACTTTCGTTACATTATTAGGATGATCATGAAATGTGTCTACTTCTTCCATTGTATTTAAATCCCAAATTTTTGCAGTACGATCTTTACTACCGGTTATCATAATGCTGTTTAATACATCAACATCAAGGACAGCATTTGAATGTCCTTTAGCTACACGTGTACATTCGATAGGAGCAGGGAAAAGGGAAGATGAATGAGCTGTTGATAACGATGTAGTATTCATATTGGATGATATTTGAGACGTATTGCCGTTTGCATGAGAAGTAGTAAATGATGTGAAAAATGAAGCCAACGGCTGACTTATAGATTGGGAAGACAAATTATTACCAAAATCAGTCAAAGTGTTTGAACATTGACTTAACGATGAGGAAGACAAATGGTAAGACTGATTTGATGTATTGGTATTCGAAATTAGATTCGTATTTGTATTATTAGTGGAAATCAAGCTTGGAGTATTCAATTTCGTCAAGGGGCGTATCGAACCTCTGGTAGGATTTGGAGAATTTGACATTCCACTGGTAAGCCGATTGAACACGTCATCAGGTTCGGAGAGCATTGAAGATAGAGAAGCCATGGGGGCTGTTTTATCGGTGGGGCTAGTGGGCCTACTTTCAGCTGATACGCTATCAGCGTTGTTAGTAGGCTGTAAAATCAACGAAGTCGACATTGTATGAGGAACACCACCTACATTACTTGTCGCAGAACGCGCTGTTGGCAGTTGTAAGTTTGAAGGTGCAGAGTTTGGAATTCCATCAATGATTGTTACATTCCGTCTAGTCGTAGGAGAATGAACAGCACTAGGAGGTCCTGGCAGCGACACCAAATGTAACAACAGAAGACAAGGGCTGGCAACAGATCGTTTTATTACGAAAATCAACACGTATTTATATATATTTTATGTGCATTAATAAGGCTTATGCAAGCAGAAAAAGGCAGTCTTCTGATTGGTTGTTTCTCGGAAGTTAAGCAGACAAACACAGTCTTATGATTGGTTGTTTTCGATATTTCTCGGAAAGTAGAGCCATCTATCTGCGAATCATATTTGTCCACGTTTAAGTTTGCTGTGATTGATTGTCGAGACAGCCTTGTTCATATTTTCTCACGGCCCATATTAGTGACCTAGACATTGACGTAGATTAGTGTCAACCAATCGGCTAGCAGCTTGCTCTCACCACATATATATATATTCCTGTTTCATATCAATGCATGTAGATAATTATGGACATCAGTCTGATTGGGATAATGCAGAAATTTTAAAACAGAGGAATTCCTAGATGCCTGGTAATCAAGCGAATCAGCCAGCGATTAACAAACATGTTAATATAGACCAAATCCACCAACCAATCAAAAGTAAATCACATGTGACGCGAAAGTTCAAAATCCAAGTCAATAAAAAAAAGCATCACTACAAATGTAAATCGACAACCAGTCACAAAGATGGTAATCAGTAAACACGTAATTCTATCATTCGTGTAGAATTTAAAACAGTTTATTTTATGCTAAGACTTGCGCTGAAGGGGATGTCGTCCAAATGGGAGACGACGAAAGCCGTGAAGCTAAGCCAACCAGCTCCTCAACTTATTATTATTATTTATTTATTATTATATCCTTTAATTCCTAGAGGAACATAGGGCTTCAGCTGCGTGTCTCCACTGCGTTCGGTTTTCTGCCAACTTTTTCACTCTGCTCCAAGTCTCCCCACATGCTTTCATCTCATCTTCACATGACCTCCTCCAAGTTACCCTCACACTGACGACCAACTCACCGCTTCCCTTTCGGTTGGGTTCTACTCGAGCAATGGCTTGTCTAGTGATGTCACTCACTTGATGGTTTCCTTAGAGTATGGCCAGCCAATCCATCTATATTTCTTCCTGCCTATTTGTTTCACAATCGGTTCCTGATCGGTTCTCTCACTGCCAGAGATCCCTGTTGATCTTTTCTGGCCGGCCATCTGATCTTGAGTATAGAGCGAAGACAACTCTTAATGAAGGTCTGTAGTTTGTTTGAGATGCTCTTTATGACGCGCCAAGTCTCTGATCCGTGTAGAGTAGCACTGACTTTACATTAGTATTGAAAATCCGGATCTTATTTTTGATGCTGAGTGCTGTTGATCTCCACACAGACTTAAGAGTAATGAAAGCTTGTCTTGCTTTCCCTATCGATTCTTGCTTTGATATCCTCGTCAGTTCCGTGTGCCTGTAGTTGAAAGGATGCTTCCCAGGTAGGTAAAGCAGGTCAGACAAATAGCTCCTCAAAGAACACAACTAATTACTTCACAGGCTATTTCAGAATCGATGGTTCAACAGTAGGTAGGATAATTTTGATCGTACACTAGTCAGTATCTAGTGTAATGTGTCTAGTCCTTACTTTAATGGAGACTGAATTCTATCAGTCAGTCATGTTTGAAATGTGGCCCGAAGAGTTCAATGGTAACATCATCTCTGACTGTAGCATTCAATGGGTGACACGGGTTCGAATCTTGTTGACTGATGGGTGGGTGTCAACTAACACGAAACTTAGGCCAGGTAAGGCTTCCTGTGGCCGATTACCTTCAACCATCTAATACCACACAGTCCTGTTTTCATTTCCAACTCATGGACAGTAGTAAGCTGAGAGAAGACAAACAGTTGGCTAACGGTAAAGCTACCAAAACCCATCTCGTAAAAGAAAACACATACACGACTAAAATCCGCTAGATGAAAAGAAGCTTTGAAATAAATTCTGAACACACATTCAAAAAAAAAACTACAAGTAGATGGATTAGCCGACCGAAATGATGATGATGATGATGATCAAACTAATGAACTCTGTGTGTAGTTCAGTCAGTCAATCAGTTGACAGAAGAGACATTTCACTGAATACTGTCATACACATACACACAAACATATACACACACTTACATACACACACACACACACACAAAAATACACATTCAAGATATCCATCTAAAATTTAGAAACAGAAAAAGACAAAACGAACCAAAGAAAAAAAAATAAACAGATGGGCGTGTAAGCCCATCTCAAAACCAAAAAAAAAACAGAACAGAAATGAAAGTAGAACAAGAAGAGAAAAGATTATATTTTTTCTTTTTGTAAATCAGCAGGACACCATTTTTGTTTGATTGATTATGCAAGAAGACGACGACGACGATGAAGAGGGAGAAGACGAAGACGAAGAATACAAAAAGTAACCTTGTACAAAAGATCACCGAAATCATGACTGAGAAAAAAAGAAAAGAAACAGAGAGAGAGAGAGAGATGAGTGAAAAGTGCACGCTCTACTGATAGATAAATATCACTCACTACAACACGAGATTGACAGGTATTAAACAGAAGAGATACAAAAACGTTGATATGATAAGTAAAGAAGAGGAATAGAGAGAGAAAAAACGAGAGTTGAAGATCAACAACCTACAGTAGTTAGTTATTCTAACAATTACGTAATAGTTAAATAAACACAAGGATACCACCTTCTACTGAAATAAATAATTAACACAACTAGAATATTTAAAACTGATTACAGAGAGAGAGAGAGACAGGATGGATATAGTTAATTATGGATTAGTGTTTTTAGGAATTCCAAAGTGTGTTTCAGTTTTGATTACAGATGGATATCAGTGAAAGAAAATTCAAGTGTTTCGTCCTAGTTCTCCGACTGTGCGTCGGTGGCACAGTGGTTAGGACTCTCGCCGACCATGCTCATGGTCCGGGGTTCGAGCCCACGCCGGCGCACACCTGATATCTATGGTCGGCCTGCAAAATTTGGGCTACCGATATCCATGCTGAAAATTCCATACTTGTACCAAAAATACAGTGTGGAATCAAGCTGTAAATCAAAATCTTCATCAGTACACGTTCATCATTCCACTCTTGGGGAGTGAATCACAGTCCTACAGAATACAAGACAAGCTCATTGATCACTCACTCATTCATTCACTGGAATAATGGTTGATTAGAGATTTCAGAGCAATTGACAACCGTTAGTATCATACAGGCGAGTATTTGTCCCCAGACCTAACGAGTTAATAGGCTTTACTCAGTAATCACGACTTCTCACTAGAACTCCGGACAAATAATATCGATGGTATTCATTTATCAGAAACATGTGTTGCTAATTACACAAGAAACCTTGAAATCATGGATGGGTAAAGTATGCTGATTATTGAGAAATTGCATCCATCATATCGTATTATTTGATGCCTGATGATACTGTCTACCCACTTGGCTATAATAAATCATAAAGGCTGGAGTTAGCGCGTAAGCCATTAAGCCTTATCTCCAAACCATTTATCGTTGTTGAATATAAAAGTTAGAGGAATTACCCTTAAAGTGGCACCTAACTCTTCGTCTCGTGTTCAGGTTCCACTTCAGTGTTTGTCTGGAGTGCGATTTCATCTAAGTTTCCCCGGAGTGTGTGTGTGTTCATCAACCTATTTCCATTTCTGTTAGCATATTTTTTATGGATAACGGACTCTTGAGTGATTCATTACTCTTCAACAATTGCTTATTGATTGTCCTTCCCAATAGGCTAACTGTTCTTCAGTATGTGATGCATATACCTAGTCTTTGAAACATAGGAAGACGGACTAATTTGACACTCAACATTCGTGTTAAAAATCCGGATCTCATTACTCTCATACTGATTGCAGGTGATTTCCACACTGATATCAGAGTAGTAAACGCCTCTGTCTATCATGCTTTTACGATATTGACTGGCTTGTATATCCTCGTGTCTATGTCATCTGGTCCTAGTTGAAACGATGCTACTTAACCAGATAACTCAAAGAAGTAGTGACTTGCTTCAAATTTAGCCCTTTGATAGTGATCAGTTCTGTTTTGAACTCAAATCTTTCTCTATGCCGGACTAGGTATAAATCAAACATCTAGTCTGACATCTGATGATAGACTGGAACCATGAACCTTAGAGTTCAGCGCCTTAATCGATCTCCATGTCATATTGTAGTGAGAGCTGGCTGCTAGCCAATGTTGGTCACAAAAAAATATGAAGAAAGACTGACTTAAAAACCAATCACAGCAGACTGCATAGGCGGATACAATTTGCAGATATATATTCTGAACTTCAAGAAACGGACACAGAGATGACGGATTAACGTTCAGCTAGCAACCACTAATCAGGAGACTGTGTTTGTTTGCTTACAATAATGTAAAATCTATAAATATCTGTTGATTTCGTAAATAAACGATCTATTGCCTGGTCCTTGCCTTCTGTTGTTATAATATGAGTACTCAACACGTGAATTCGCAGAAGTTAGAATTCAAGGACCATTGGATCGGGTCCCAGTGGCTCAATGGTCTACAAGCTCGCCTTGTAACCAGAAGATCCTGGGTTAAAACCCTGTGGTGTGGGTGCGTACTGATGAAGAGTCCCAAACTAGGACGAAACAGCTGTCCAGTACTCCCAGTCGGTTTTCCAATGGTTCTCTAACTGATGTCAGCTCATGATTAAATCCTCCATGCAATCAAACAAAACTTATTATTATTGTTATTACTATCCCCTAACGTTCCAAGTGGAACATGGGGTTTCAAGCTAGAGTTTTAAAGTTTCACTATCAGTAGTGTTATTCTTTCTTTCCAGAACGAGGTTGCTAGCCCCATGCTAACCCAACATTCCCTCTTTACTGAGCTAAGTATCGGCTAAGCGTAAGGTTCAGGAGTGCGTCAGTCGGGAAATGAACCTCGAACTACATGTGGCATAGTTGGCAAGTGTAGTCTACCAGTGAACCATCAACGCATAACAGCACAAAACTTAAGTAGGTAAGCAGTAAATATACATAGCCATTCTGATTACTGGCCAGTTATCTATTGGTCTATGAGCACACCATCTTGTAGGAACCAGAAGCTCCTGGAGTTCAAATCCTATCGGTGGTAGGTGCTCACTGTTGCAGAGCCCTAAACAAAGAAGATGGATAACTAACTGTCCGGTACTCCATGTGGTTGGTTTTGCCATGGTTCCCTAACCGATGTCAACTTATGATGAAATCCTCAGTATCCGATCATATCAAATCCCTAAAAAGCAACTCTGGTGGGAAGTTGCGAGCAACAATACGGGGTACACCAATTCATCGGATGTGATGATAAATACTCGCTAGCGATGAGATTGGCTAGTGTCTGCCACACTATATCGTGAAATGGCAGAAGCTGGAATTCATGAGCTGGCCACTGGATTGGATCCAAGTGGTAACCGGGAGGTCCTGGGTTAGAATTTCGGTGGTGGTATTGGTGGTGGGTGCGCAGTGTTGAAGAGCCCTGAACAAAGAAGACGAACAGTTGGCTGTCCAGTACTCCCTGTGGCTTGTTCTCTAATGGTTCTCTAACCGATATCAGCTCATCATGAAATCCTAAAGTCAATAAAATGAAATACTTGAAAGCCGACGCTTGAATCAACACTGTTTAATAGGAATAATATCAATAGATGAATATAAGCAAAGAATATGGATGGATAATAGCAATATACATCCAAATACACACACGAACATGCGTACACATTTCCAGTAACACCTCTAAACTCCTCAATTTATTCGTCTATTCCTCTACTCTAGTTGGAAGCTCCTAAACTGAGCTAAAAGGAAGCTAAACAGATAAACAGGATAAGAGGAGGAGAAGAAGGGAGGGAGGGAGGGAGGTAGGAAGAGAGGATGACGCGTGTAACCAAAATCGAGGACAAAACAATATCACCAGCATCAACAACAACAACTGGGAGAAGAAGCAAGTGTGAAACTGGCCAAAATTAGTTCCACATTGTATCATATATATATATATATATATTCTCTATACACTCTAATAAGCATAATGAGCATTATTCATAGTAATAAATAAATAAATATCTGATTATCTGTGTAAACATCTATCATCTAACAACTGTTTATGTCCAATATGATTATTATTATTCTGAGTGTGAATGACAATTCCCATTAAACTAATTAACATACGCCCCCACCACACACACACAACGAATGACAGATCGATAGGAGATCATCATCATCAGTGGTGTTAGCAGAAAAAACAAAACGCAGCATATCACGGACAGTAAAAGGAAACAGTAGAAATCATTACAACATTATACTATAAATATAAGAATAAAACTTGTGCACTGTGGTAGGAGTATAATTCCATTATGGGTAAATTTTTGTTTTGATAAATTCTCACACTGTGTTATACAGTAATGCTTACTGATGACCACGTTTCGAGCACAATTTGTTACTACTCATAATCATATCAAGGCACTCCTCACACGACTTCCTAACTTCATTTATATAGTTACATTCTTTTTCACTTGATTTAATTGGTATTAGTATTTTCCATATTTCAGGTATGAGTGATGACTCATTCCTATTGCATGTGTTGGGTGTAGACTCGATGAACGAGAATTCAGTAATCAACCTCTCTCGTTTTCCACCTACCTAGATTACTTTTTTGAATTTTAATCCTCTCCCACCCTATTGTGTAGTTGTGTGTTAATGCATGAATTGCGATTGATGAGCTTTTTTCTAGACTACTTATCCTTTCAGGGTCAACCATTCTTACCTTAGCTAAATTCTTGTGTTCTGACAATCTGATTACCCTCGATCTACTAGTTTGACCTATGTAGTTGACCTAACTCACAGTCATTGGAGGGTATTTTGTAAATTATATCATTTTGTCTAATTGGTTCGACCTACAGAGTCCTTCAACCTACAGAGCTTGTCCTACCTAAGTGAGTTTGTAGGTAGGTTTAAATGTCACCCTAATTCCTGCTTTATTTATTTAGAATCCTACGTAGGGAGGGTTTCAGATGTCCCCTATTTATATGGTATAACTGTAGATGACTTATATTCTGTCTTATTTATATTATCGTTACTAGTTTCACAATTATTTTTATTTCTCGTTTGGCCTTTTTCGATCTTCCTAATGAATTTTATAGGATAGTTAGTTATTTAACACCAAAGCCTCTTCTATCTGTTTTATTTCATCATTTAGGTCTTTTTTTGTGCTACTTAGTGCTACTCCTCGGTTTGTTAAACACTTAACAAGTAGGACTGCCTTAACAGTCAACGGATGAGATGAATTAAAGTCTAAGTATCTATTAGAATGAGTTCGTTTTTTGTACACCCTAGTGTGTAGTTTACCTTCTTCTAATCCTCTTATTTTACAATCTAACATTCTGCAATAGGAATGATTCATCACTCATACCTGAAATATGGAAAATACTACTCCCAATCAAATCAAGTGAAAATCAAATGAAAAATAATGGAACTATATATGAATGAAATTAGGAAGTCGTGTGAGGAGTACCTTGATATGATTATGAGCAGTAATAAATTGTGCTCGAAACGTGGTCATCAGTAAACATTACTGTATAACACCACTGTGAGACTTTATCAAAACAAAAATTTACCCATAATGGAACAACATTATACTGATGTTACAATTTGCCTGTTTCTACTCTCCACGCGATATACTACTTATATGCATGCGCCTTTATGTATATATAAGTAGTATAAACACAAACATGAATAGTAATTCTATTTTGAATAGGTTTTCAAGTGTTGAATGACGGGGATTTGATTGAGTTATCAAGTTCCACAATGAACTGACTTCACGAAATTCACCTACTCCCTCAGTTTCTGATGGTTCAGTCATTGAAGTGTCAATTCATGATTGAAATTGGAAACAATCAAGACTCCGTAAAGCAACAGTTGAAGTATAATCTAATAATAGCTTTATTATAGCTTTATAATTTGGACTTCGGATCATTCCATCCTATGTCAGTAGAAAATAGGACTGGTGAAAGGTTTAAATGACAGAGCACAAAAACTAAGTAGTACCAAGGAAAATCTAAGACACGAAGTGAGGCATATATGAGAGAAGCTTTGAAACTTAATAATTACCCGGATAAATTAGTCAAGAAATATGTAAGTAAATGTAAAAATAAAATTAATAATAATAGTAGTGATAGGGATAATAGTAATAATATTAATGACGATATGCATGTCAAACATGCACAGCATAATGATAGCACCAACAATAGGGAATGTAAACCATCAGTAGTAATTCCATACAAGGAAGGAACCTCGGAAACCATCTTACGCATAATTCTTAACAAGGCAGGAATAATAGTGGCTGGTATTCAAACCATCCACAAACTCAATTAGAAATAAACTTTGTCGGCTAAAGGATCAATCCTGTGGAGCCATTAAAACAAAACAATTTAGTTTATCTAATACCTTACCTGCAATGATTGTCAGGTGAAATACATTGATCAAAGTAGTAGAACAAGGGTAGTCAGTCAGACATAAAAACCTAGCAAAATCTCGACTAGTTAATCCGAACAAGATAAGAAATCTAGAGAATAGTTCAGCTATAGCTCTCACTACATGACATGCAGTTACACACAACCATACAATAGGACGAGTGGGATAAGATGACAGTTTTAAAATCTAATGTAACAGCAGGGTGTAGGGAGAGACTGATTATAGAAGTTTTGTTTATGGAATCGACTGCAAATACATGTAATAGAAATGATTCAACACCTGCCCAGCCAGATATCTGGAGAATTCTACTACCCTATGACGACAAATAGGAGAGAACAAAGAAAACTTTAAAAACTCAAGTTTCGAAGTTGTGTGGTCGCAATTGATGATATGATTATGAACAAAAATTTTTTTTCGAAGAGTCATCCAGTAAATAATAATACTGTTTCCCTCACTGTGTGATATATCTAATAAACAAACTAATATGGAATAGCTTTATTTTGTATAGCATAGTTTGTGTGCATAAAGGCCTTAAACCCAAGTTAACTATAATAAAAATAATAATTTTTCCTTCACGTTCCCAGTGGAACATAGGGCCTAATGCTAGTGGCTTGAAGTTTCTGTAGCAGTGGTGATTATTTTTACAGGATGGGATTGCTTCCCTCATGCCTAATCTTTCCTCTTTACCAGCATTCTTCTGGCTTAGCGAGGTAAAGAAGTGCGTCGGTGGCCGGGGATCGAACTGCGGACCATGTGCATGGTCGGCGGGCGTCCTAACCGCTATGCCACCGACGACGCACTAGTTCACTATACTTTAGTTAAATTTCATTCTGTGCAATGAACAGTTTACTATATTGGCCTAGTATAAGAGCCTGCTTTGACATCTTCATCCGCGCTACCCGTCTGCCTGTGGTTGAAATCGTGCTTCCTGGCCGGATACCTGAAGAAAGTAACCTCTGTCAAGTCTCACCCAATGATAATAATTAGTGCTAGTTATTGTTGTTGTTGTTGCTGCTGGTTACTGAGTAGTCCTCATCATTTCCATCTTCTCTATGTTCACCTGCAGTCGTGTCTTCGCTGTCTGCCTCGCCTCTTCAGCTAGTTTGTTGGCTTCCGTCCAGGAGTATTTGAGTCTGTGTGTGTGTGTGTGTGCGACATTAAACATAAATCACTTGCGAAGTGCAGATCTTCTAGAGATAATCTTCTTATCCGTCAGTCAGACATATTCCTGTCTTCTCAATCCCTGTGCACCGTCTTCTGTATAATCCAGTTCACCACAATTGAGCACCTTGGTGGCCTGTTCGAATTTTTAGGCCAGCTACTATAATATCTACATATTGCATCCAATCTACCGTTTACTTTTGTTAAGTATGCCGATGACCTCTATGTTTCTATGCCTGTCAACTCTCAGTCAGATTGTTCCAAATTAAATAACTTTCTGTCGGAAATTAGTCAATGGTCCTCTTCAAACGGTCTTAAGCTAAATCCGTCTAAATGTCAGGTAGTCAATTTCACTTTCAGACGTAAACGTGACCTACAACAACTACTTAGCTCACATGGCTCCACTATCATTGACGGCACAGAGGTTGAAAATACATATAATGTCAAATACCTTGGACTGAGTTTTTCCACCGATCTTTCCTGGTCCTCCCACATCTTCCTAGTTACTAGAAAGATGTTTCGCTTAAAGTTCTATGTTAGGAACTTAAGGCAGTCTGGTATAAAGCAGTCTTTACTTTCTCAGTTTGTAAATTCTTGTATTCTACCCATCCTCCTTTACTGCTCCCCATTAATCTTTCCTGGACTACTTAAAAAAAACTTTGCTTTGCTGAGAAGGGCACTAAAAACCGTTAGTAGGGCAAGTGGGATATCGTTAAACCAACTGGCTAACACTATTGTGGATAGACATATAATGTCATGTAAGAAACTAGCGAATACAATATTGTCAGACCTCTAGGATCCTCTCTATACGCAGCTGGCTCCTTGCATTTCATCTGGTAGAACTAGAAGCAGCTATAGGTGGGTATATGCTAGGACTACCAAATACAAAAACTCCACAATACCATATCTGGCACAGCTGTTTTGTGATGAGAAATCCGTTAGATATGTCACGATCAACTTACTGCGGCACTCTAACAAATAGTCCCATTAGTTTTTGTTTTCCTTTCCTTGTTACTATTACACTGTTGTTCTCATCGTCTATCACACATCAACTTTATATTTCATATCCTGTGGTGCCTTGTTTAAAATGTAAACGCAACGCTGTTTTTTTGCTTTTTATTTATTTATTTTTCCTTTTTTGATTTTAAAATCTTATAAAATTTATGAGGTAATTAGATGCAATATATTGTAATGCACGCTGGAAATTCCATACCTGTACCACAAATACTGTTTGGAATAAAGCTGTTATTATTATTATTATTATTATTATTATTATTATTATTATTATCATTTACTCACATTTACATATCACCTAAATATGAATTCTAACAGGATCATTTACTCTCATAACTTTATTAATCATTTACGATCAAATTATTATTGATATCATCATGGGTGATAATAGGCAGCTAGTTTTGTCTTACTCCTGTGTATTCACTTTATACCATTAAACAGATCACATATTCCGTGTGTGTGTGTGTGTGTGCTCTGAATCGATTTCAATTTTCAAAAGAGTAAATCGTGTAATAAAACGATCACTCTCCTAAATTACAAATTAATTTGCAAAATGCTCTCTCATATGTGATCGATATTTAAAAAAACCAGTATATATATATATATATATATATATATAATTTCTGCAAGGAATTAGGTCAAAGTACAAAAAACACAACAATGCTTCCAAGACATAATAATAATAATGAACAACAAGCAATGAAACCCGGGAAAATCGATAGAAAAAATAATCGATAATCAATAAGGTGAAAAACAAAAAAACAAAACAAATTCCAATCTAGAATGTAAAACAACTGCAATCATTTCTCATATATGTGCTTTGCCATTACCTCTGTGTGTGTGTGTGTCTACTGTTTTTGCATAACAACAAGAGAATGTTGAAAAAAATGCGCAATTATAACGATAATGACTTTATATGATAGAAATTCAGTTGGATTGTTAGAATCTTCAAAGAAAATCAATAATGATACCGTTAACAACATTATTGATAATAATTACAATAATAATCATTTAGAACAATACACATTTCAGCGAACAATATTATGCTTTCAATTAGACCTCATCATCAAGCTTAACTCTAAGATATACCTACATAACTTTACAAATTAATGTCCGAATTCAAGTATTGGTTTGTAGGAATTTTTTTGTTTGATTTGGTTACAGGATTTCATCAAGATCAGCTGACATTGGTTAGAGAACAAATGAAAAACCAGCCATAGGAAGTAATGGACAGTTAGATGTTTTGTCCTAGTTTGGGACTCTTCATCAGTACGCACCCACCGGCGCTTGAACCAGAAGGTCCTGGGTTCGAACCCTGGCGGTGGTGGGTGCGTACTGATGAAGAGTTCTAAACTATGCTGACGAAACAGCTGACTGTCCAGTACTCCCTGCAAGTTTCGCAATGGTTCTCTAACTGGTGTCAGCTCATGATGAAATCCAGTAACCAAATATTCAAATATTAACCAATCACAGTGTTTTGTCAACAGGATAACAAGATTGTGCATACAAATTATGAAATTAGTCATAATAATAATAATATTAATAATAATAATAATTGTTATATCAACAATAAGGATGAAAAAGAGAGGCGATCTGTGACAACAAGAATAACGAAAAACAGTATGATTAGACAAAAAAAAACAATTGTTCATGTGGAAGTAGTAGTCGATAAAGACTAAGAAAAACAAATGAGGCGATTACGTAATGCTAGATTGATTGTAAGGGAAGTAAGTGAAACACGTTTTTAATCAAGATGTGATAAGATTAAGGGATGATGGCAAGAGAGAGATTGAAATTATGTACGTAAGGGGTGGTGAAGAAGTCATCAGTTGGTTATGTCTTAATAGGCCAACAATGGAGGGATAATGGCTGTACAAACTTCTTCTTTTGAATGCATAGTTTAGGCTTAATAGTTCAAATGCCTATCGCTTCAGTTGTGTGCGTGCAGTAGACGAATACGAAGTCAATTGGAAAGATTCGATGGAATGCAATGAATTACTTTGAAAGCTTTCGTTTCCTCCACTACATGACCACTACTATCAACTAAATGTGACAAAATGGAGCTACGGATTGTTTTTCTCTATCCACAAGCCCTACTCACAATATTTAATACTCTTCGTAATGTGATATATATATATATATATATATATATATATATATAACCCAGGAAAGATTAATGGAGAGCAATAGAGTACAATAAGTAAAATACAGGAGTTTAAAAATTGCAAAACTAAAGGTTGGTTGATACCTGATTGTCTTAACTTTTTAATGTAGAAGGTAAGACGAAACATTTTCTTAGAAACTGATAAGGTGATCTGGGATGACCATGAAAGGTGAGAGAGGAAAGAACTAATCCAAGGTATTTAATGCTTGACTTGGTTTCAATTTCCGTGCCATCTATGCTACAGACATCGTGGGAACTAACTAACTAGTTCATGTATGTCACGTCGATGCTTGAAAGTGAAGTGAAGTTAACTGACTGACATTTGGAAGGATTTAACATAAGACCATTTGACTTGGACCACTTGTTGATGTCCAACAGAAAGCTATTAAGTTTGGACTCGGAAGTGATTGGCAATGAGTGATACAGTCAAATCATCCGCACATTCGACAAAGTTAGTTTCGTTTAAATGAGGCAGGTCATGTAGGAATAAAGAAAAAAGAAAAGAAGAGAGGACGGCACTTTGAGGAACACTGGCTTTTGTAAGCGAGGCAGAAGAAGATTTGCCATTTGGTTTGTGATATGGATTCTAACAATTATAAATACTTTATAAGTTGTTCTTTATGTTTTTTGTTTTAAATAAAAATGTTTTCAAACAAACAGTAAAGATCAAATAAAGTACAAATTGTTTATCCGCTTTTTACTTAACATTGAAACTTGAACATTCAAGGTCATGTATATATATATATCGTTGTTGTTTCAAACAAACATAATAATAACTAAATAAGTAGGACGGATGAATTTTAAATGACATTCAATGTAATTAATAAGAATGACCTTTTTGGTGAGTGAATAGAAAATAAATATATATTAATAAACAAGAAAAGGAAATAAAGAAAGAAAGGACGAAAAAATAGAAAACAATATCAAGATGAGTTAAACCAAACAATCTCGAAAGGTTTTTTTTAAAATAGGAGAACGACACTGCAGTCAAATGATGACCTTGAACCAACCAAGCAACCGACCAATCAGACTGCTGACCAGCATTTCACAACCTTCGTTGTAAGTTCCTTCCTTACAAATTTCACCCTAACATTAGTTATAACCCTTGATCCCTGAATCAGAATGAAACTTGTAATAATGATTATAAAAAGTATTCATTTGTAAAATGCTGGGCAGTGATATGATTGTTTGGTTGGTTCAAGGTCATCACTTGACTGTGGAGTTTATTTTTTAATGTTACCAGATACAACATTTCCAGTAGTTTAACTCATTGATTCAAAGAACACTCATCTATTTTAGTCAAAAAGAACACATTGTGACATCGTGATTGTATCGCAAGTTGACATCAGCTACAGAACCACTGGAAACCTAGGGGCACTGGACAGTTGCTTCTTCGCTGTTATTTGGGACTCTCCATCAGTACACACCCTCCGAAAGGGTTCGAACCCAGGACACTCCAGTTAGAAGTTGAGCTCGTGGATTAATCGGTGGTACAGCGGTTAGGACGCTCGCCGACCATACAGATGGTCAGGGGTTCGATTCCCGGCCACAGACGCACTCCTTTAACTCGCTGAGCCAGAAATAATCCTGGTAAAGAGGAAAGGTTGGGCATGAGGCTACCAACCCCATCCTGTAAAATAAACACTGCTACAGAAACTTCAAGCCACTAGCTTGAAGCCCTATGTTCCACTAGGGAACGTGAAGGAAAAAAAGTCGTGGATTAATCAACTCCTGAGACCCGACCCGATGCACTGGGCAATGAATTCCAACTTCTATAAATTCGCGATATATATATATATATATACAGCGCAGTCTCTAGCCAATGTCACCGGCGAGAAACTGATCTCTTCCCTAATTTCATGGACCTCACTAGCCATGAGTTTTCTGACTAGAACTTAAAGCAACTTCTTGCATAGAACCAGTTACTAGGGAGCATCAGATCTGATTTGAATAGTTACACGTTTGACTCAGCTTCACAATCTCTCATCATACTGATTTACCCTCCTTACCTAACATTCTACGCTGGCCACAATGATACTTACCATACTATATTATATCTCACTTCAGAGGCTCAGGGATTGACTTGTTACCAGGGAGGGAATAATCTCGTTGACTTAGAATATGCAGATGATATAGTCCTCCCTACTATGTGAAGACGCTGACAAAATAAAGCAGAGTCTTCTCAACATCTTGAGCTGCAATCTACGAATGTTTGATATGTGATTCGCTTCCACCAAATGTAAGATGATGCTACAGGATTCACTGGACTACACTGACTCACTCCTAGCTTAGAAATAGGGAGTGAAGTTGTAAAGCACGTTGACTGCTTCATTTGTTCGGAAATTTCCATCAAACAATGCCAGAGGGTTGATCACTGAAGAAATATCAGCACGGAAACAGAAGGCACGTTTCGTAAATGCCAGTTTACTTCGTCTTTGGCGTAGACATGATATCCGGCTGGATGTCGACCTAAGGGCATTTGTACTACTCATCAGTCCGCGCCGTCCTCTTCCACGGCTATGAGACGTGGCCAGTGAGAGTGGAGGACATGAAAAGGCTAGCTGTCTTTCACCATAGGTGCATGCATTCTATCTCCCGTATGAAGTGGTATAATAGGGTAAGCAATATTGGGGCTAGACATCGAGTGCTAGGTAAGTCAAGAAGGGGAAATCAATATACGAGGCTGTGAAATTACATCTACTGAGATGGTTAGGACACGTGTTACGTATTTCCAGCCTAACCATCGCCTTCCTCGATGGGCAGTGTTAGCTGACATAGGATGAGGCTGGAAAAGAGCCAGTCGTGGTCAAGCCAAAACATAACTTCATCAGTCATTGAAACCCACAACAACTAGTTTAAGCCACGTAGGAAAGTGCAGACTTCCTAACTGGCTGGTTGGGGTCCTTGGGGCGGTAAAAACCAATGAAGGCTGGAGACAATTGGTGATATGATTATTGAATTGCATTTTTGATTTTCCCGTCGATTGTTTGGACCGAAGTGGTCGGTCTCAGGTTGACATGTCGGCTTCTTGTGCAGATGCTTCGACGATGTCTGGGTATTTAATTAGTATACAATTGGTGGATGGTGGCTAGCAGTGGAATCCAGGATAAAGCGCATTTCGTCCTATTTGGGACTCGTCAGCTGGATGTACCTGCATTTTTCAGTGAGTGATGACGTTCCCACCGAAGCTCGAACCCAGTACCCATAGTTTCAAACGCCAAAGCGTTATCCACTAGACCACTTGGGCCACGAGAGCCACCTCTTGTGCAACGGGTCATATTAATTATTGAATTGAATTTTGATTTTCTCGTCGATTGTTTGGACCGAAGTGCTTGGTCTCAGGTTGACATGTCGGCTTCTTGTGGCCCAAGTGGTCTAGTGGATAACGCTTTGGCATTTGAAACTATGGGTACTGGGTTCGAGCTTCGGTGGGAACGTCATCACTCACTGAGAAATGCAGGTACATCCAGCTTACGAGTCCCAAATAGGACGAAATGCGCATCCTGGATTCCACTGCTAGCCACCATCCACCAATTGTATACTAATTGGTGATATGGCTCAGTGATCGTTATCAGTGATGGCGCAGATGCATCCACTCTTTGTGACTTATAGTTTCCAATAAAACTATATTGCTCTTCGTTATTACTATTCTTTTTGTCTCATATCTCTGTTTACTGTCTCTATTTTGAATTCCCTTTTACTTTCTTCTCTTGTTTTGTGTGCTACAACAAGGGAGTGTGGCGACTCAAACTGGTGCACATCGGTGCAAAGTTATTTGTCGCAAACAGACAGAGAGACACCACATTAAACCGCTTCACATAAGAGATAGAACGCAAGTAACTGTGGTCAAGGATACCTAACTAGCCTTTTCATGTCTTACACTTTTAATGACCATGTTTCACAGTCATAAGTGAGGAAAGAGAGAAGTGCTGTGAAGTACATGCTTCCTTTGATTGACAAGCGGTTGGATATCACGTCTACACCAGAGATAACGTAAGTTGGCATATGCCATATTACCTTTCAGTATCCGTGCGGGGGATTTTTTTCAGAAATCAGTCCACTGGAGCTGATGCATGTTTCCATTAGCATTCCAATCCCTAACTTTAAACTAGGAGTCGTTGCAGACCATTCCTGTAGCATCATCTTGCATCTGACAAAAGCAGATCGCATAATAAACATTCAAAAGCTTTCTACTCAGCGTGAAGTACAAAACAAATTGAAATAAATAACAATTTATATACCCACCACAGCTCAAGAGGTGGATCTCATAACCAAGTGGTCTACTCACGTAATCGGGGGGGGTGAGTAGAAGTTGCAGGTACATCCAATTGAAAAATCTCAAACTGGAAGAACTACTCATTGTAGATTGAATTTAAAAAAAAATCAATATAACTCAGATTCTCTCTCTCTCTCACGCGTGCTCCATCTTTTTTAGTAATACTTGAGTAGGATGATCTGGAAAAGAGACTAAAAAGTTTAAGAGTACCACACACTTATATAACCATACACAAGTACATACTTAAAACGTGATAAGTAGTAAGTAGGATAAAATAATGGATCAAGAGTACAACTTAAGCATGTCAATCAAGACAAGACTAGTGGGAATTGCGCGCTCTTAATGAATGCACCAATAAGTACGTTGTGGGGGTACCTGAAACACTGATTGACTGACCAACTAAGTGACAATGGAGATAAATGACAAGTGATATTACATAGATTTTACAACATCTAAGAGTTTCAACACATCGTCAACTCGGAGTATTTGAATAACCTATACTGATACGTAGTCTTCAGGTTAAATGAGCAGGTAGGTAGACGGTATAGAGTAGAGATGGGCCATAAGGGGTAACTCAATGAATCCTCAATGTATTTAAATAAATAAATAAATAAATATAAATGATAATAAAATCCTCATACCTTTCAAATTGTAAAAAAAAGAGAAAACACTCTCTTCTCTACATTAATCAAGTCAAGAAGTAATATCCTTTCATCATTTGTTAACACTACTAATAAGTAGGCATTATAAGTAGTATAGTTATATAAAACGAAAAAAGTCCGACAATGTAAGAGGTTTCTCTACTAACATAATACAATTGCACGCTGTAATGTGCATTATTAATCAGGATATATAACAAGTTTACTCAGACAAACTAAATATAACCATTTAAAGGTATGTAGAACAGAACTCCTCCCCCCTTCCACTACGAACACCAGTGACTACTACTTCTCTGCAGAGTTTCAGGAGATTTATGAAGTAACCCCAGCATGTTAATCTGAATATACAAGTTGACAAAGTTAAAATGCATAAGTATGACTGAACTCTAGCCGAAGTGGCTAATAAATGGTCAATGAGCTTGGTCTACCTTGGTAACCTGAAGGCCCTCAAATTTGATTCCTGATGGAGTTGTACTTGCACACTCATGAAGAGTCCCAAAAGAGGATGAAACAACTAGAGCTGTCCAGTGACTGTTCTCTTGTTTTGCCCCAGTTAGTGACGAATCCTACATTGAAGTCAACGCGAATCGCTACGAAAATCCATAATCTAATCATCTAAATATATAGGATAATAAGATGGTGAATATAAATTGTGCAGTTAGTCATAATAACAGTAATGATAACAATTATAATAATGGCTCGATCAATAATAGGGATGAAAAAGTGAGGCGATCTGTGACAACAAGAATAACGAAAAGCAGCATGATTAAACAAACAAATGTATTCAGGTAGACGTAGTAGTCAATAAAGACTAAGAAAAACCAAGTGAACCGACGAGGTAATGTTCGATTGTTAGGGAAGTAAATAAAACACGTTTTTAATGAAGATGTGAAAAGATTAAGGGATGATGGCAAGAGAGAGGTTGAAAATATAAGTAAGGTGTGGTGTAGAAGTCATCAGTTGGTTATGTCTTGATAGGCCAACAATGGAGGGATAATGGCTGTACAAACTTCTTCTTTTGAATGCATAGTTTAGGCTTAATAGTTCAAATGCCTATCGCTTCAGTTGTGTGCGTGCAGTAGACGAATACAAAGTCTATTGGAAAGATTCGATGGAACGCGATGAATTACTTTGAAAGCTTTCGTTTTCTCCACTATACGACCACTACTATCAACTAAATGTGACGAAATGGGGCTACAGATTGTTTTTTTTTCACTTTGTCAAACCACGATGATAGAAGATGTTCAATAACACGCGTTGGCTAAGCTGTCTATTACGTAGCGCGCTCAACATAAATGTCACCCCAGGAGAGCAGTTGAATTGGTAAATGCAAATAGATGTGGCAAACTATCTAGCTGATCCTTCGTTCGCTTCCCAATCATTCGTCGGCTAGAGAATGACAAATGTAGGTGTGCTGCGTAAAACATTCTTCATGTACTCATGGAAAGTCTCTGAAATAAAATCTCACTTGATAAGTCACCACTAAATTGTAACTTAATGAATAGAGGTTTTTTACCTGCAGTCATAGTCTCAGGAGGTTTTCTCTCTGATGTTTTCATGTGTTTCCTATGTGAAACTACTGGGATAACCCATATAACATAAATCTACGTCAGTGGTCCAGTGAATAGCATTTTTACGTTTGAAATGGTTGGTTAATGAGTTGCAGTCTTATTGAGAATACCATTTCTTACTGTTGGTTAGATACATACATCTGATGAGCCATAATCAAGACGAAGTGAGAGTGTGGATTGACTCCTACTTCCAGCCTCGTTGCCAAAGAAGTAACTACATCTCGAAATATGCTTCAAAATCAAGAATACGCCATTGATATCCATTAAGCCTAAGGTACTGGTTACAGGATTTCATCATGAGCTAACATCAGTTAAAAAATTATGAGAAAATCAACCACACAGAGTACTCGATAGCAAGTTGTTTCGTCCTAATACATGGGACTCTTCAACAATAAACACCAAGTCACCGAAAAGGTTTGAATCCACGAACCTCCGGTTACTACAAGGCAAGCTCGTAGACTACTACTACGCCTGTTCCAACTGCCAATCCATGAACTCCAACTTCTGCCAATCCACCATATAGCCCGATTGACACTAGTCAATGTCATAACTGGACAGTATCTGACCTCACACCTGATGACCTGCTGTACGTCGATGGTGCTCATGACTTCTCACTAGAACCCAGCTAACTTCCTGCCTAAATAGGCCCAGTTGCTATTGACCATCAGATTGATATTCGAGTGTCATTTTTCAGGGATTAGATATGATTACTTACAGGATTTCATCATGAACTGACCTCGGTTAAAGAACCATTGGGAAATCAACCACAGAGAGGGGAGTACTGTACAACCAGCTGTTTTGTCCTAATTTGGGACTCTTCATTTATACATATATATTGATGAATAAATATTATAAATTGAAAAATAAATTTAAATATTAGGTAAAAAATATAAGAAAGAAAACTGGCGATTGCCTATCTTCATTGCTATGGTAACTGGCGTCTAAATGTACCACAAAACTTGTTCAAGTTTCAATAATTACCCAACGAGAACAACAACAAGAGCAAGGAGAAGAAGAGTGTTCACATAAACAAGATTGATACGATAAAAATTTAGTCAGTAAAATGAAGAAACAATTAAAAAAAATTGAATTGTTGCCTATCCCTATATACCTACCAGATATCAGTTTGTTCAGTCTGAAGAAGGATGTGTGTGTGTGTGTGTGCGTGAGTGCGTAGTGCGTGCATGTGAAGTGTGTGTATGTGTATGTATGCGTATATACACATAAAATACTCCAGATAAAATATAAAATGAATACATTTTTTTTTAAATAATTCATTGTAATTTATGATATTTTTATGATTCTTTCTATTCGTCGTATACATTTTATCGTTTAGACAGTTTTATGATGAAATTATGCGCCAAAAAGAAAATGAAGGATCATTCATTTCAAACAGTTAAATAGACAAAGAAAAAAAGAAAGAAAGCAACAAGTTAGCAAATTTGCAGTCGACCGATATTTTTGTAAACCAATGATTCCTTTCATTATTATTTCAATGAAATAATTCTCTTAATGTAGAACTTCAGGTTATCAGAGAATTACAATAAAGGTTTTTATTATTATTATTATTATTGAATTGAACTTTAGATTTTCCGCGTCGATTGATTGGATTGAAGTTCTCAGTCTCAAGTTGAAATGTCGGCTTCTTGTGCAGACGATTCGACGATGTCTGGACATTTACTTGGTAATTAATTGGTGGATGGTGACTAGCAGTGGAATCCAGGATAAAGCGCATTTCGTCCTATTTGGGACTCGTCAGCACATCCTGGATTTCACTGCTAGTCACCACTCACCAATTCAATCGTAATTACATGCCCAGACATCGTCAAAGCATCTGCACAAGACCTAGTACTTCAGTCCAATCAGTCGACAGGAAAATTTCAAAATACAATTCAATAATTAATATGACCTGTTTCACAAGAAAGAGGTGGCTCTCGTGGCCCAAGTGGTCTAGTGTACAACGCTTTGGCGTTTGAAATTATGGACACTGGGTTCGAGACTCGGTGGGAAAATCATCACTCAGTGGGGAATGCAGATACATTTACATGATGACGAGTCCAAAATGGGACGAAATGCGCATCCTGGCTTGATTCCACTTCTAGTCACCATTCACCAATTAAACGGTGTTACTGTTTTTACTGCCATTTCGCTATTTAATGCTGCTGCCAATAGCTTTATCAAAGTAACTTTCTTTTATTCCTTCACGCTCCCAGTGGAGCATAGGGCTTCAAGCTAGCTGCTTGAAGTTTCTGTAGCAGTGTTTATTTTTACAGGACAAGGTTGCTAACCTCATGCCCAACGTCTCCTCTTTACCAGGATTATTTCTGGCTCAGCGAGGTAAAGGATTGCGTCTGCGGCCGGGGATCGAGCCTCGGACCATGTGCATGGTCGGCGAGCATCCTAACCGCTGTGCCACCGACGCACTTATCAAAGTACTACTAAACCAGAATTTACAAAAATTTCAGTATTTAAAAACATCAATAATATGACTGACAAATATTCAAGAATATTCTGTGTATATATATATATATATATATATATATATATATATATATATATATAATTGGATGAAAGATTTCATCATATGCTGATATCAGTTAGAGAGCCACTGGAAAACCTGGGAGTACCGGACAGGCAGCTGTTTCATCCGGCTAGTGCTTGGGACTCTTCATCAGTACGCACCCAACTCTGGGGTTCGAACCGACGACTTTCTGGTTACAAGACTAGCGAGCTTGTATACAATTAACCGCCTGGGACTCGATCCAATGGCCAGTCAATGAATTCTAACTTCTGCCAAGAAGATGAGGCAGTAACTCATCGAAGAAGACATTGAGAAATGGTCGCGCTATGTCGTGAATTAACAGAAGTTAGAATTCATGGACCACCCATTGGATCGGGGTTCCAGTGACTCAATAGTCCACCAGCTCTCTAGCCTAGTAACCAGAAGGTCCTGGATTCGATCCTCCGTGGTTGGTGTATACTGATGAAGAGTCCCAAACTAGGACGAAACATTTGATTATCCAATACTGCCAGGTTTTCCAGTGGCTCTCTAACTGATGTCAGCTCATGATGAAATCCTCCATACAATCAAATAAAATCCTTACAATACCAATACTTGAATACATTTAATTGTAGAGCCAGAAGAGGGAATTTTGTTTTTTCAAGATGTCTGAATGAATATTTCCGCTTTATTTAAGAAAAAAAACAAGTTGTTATCCAGATCAGTGAACAGTGATAAAAAAATAATAAATTTAACGCCAAAACAAGTGTAATTACTGCTAGCAGTTTCTGTTTTTCTCGGAGGAGCCTTTCTTCATAAAACTGCATTTTCTCGATGATGATGACGATGCAGTAAAAAGAGTATTCAGTGAAGCGGAAGTCCTTACACAACCAACTGGAGGAATCCAAAAAGGCAATCTACTCACCCCTAAATAACTCGAACAAAGTGTCGACAATTTCATGAAATGATTCCATGCTTTGCCTTTGACCAACTTTTGTCCTTTTTCAACAGCCCTAATCTTATATCGATTAATGCTACTCGTCGAGAGAGAAAAGGCAATGTGTAACATGTGTATCCAAGCCATTCCAACCCCATCGATTGACTCACCCTTCTTTTTAATTAACACACACTCTACTACGTCTAACCATTTGAATACTACTACCTTCGATATTATTATACCATATAACACAGGGGATAGTAAAACCGCTGCATTTATTAACGAGTTCTTGTCTAATTCATACACAATAAAAAAAAATCAATCGAAGAGTATCAGAAGAAAGCAGACAATAAAAAACCAGATAAAGTCAACATACGATTAGCAGTTGACAGAAAGCGATGAAGTTTAACGACAAGAAACACAGTAGATAAGCTTACACGATGATAAATCCATCTTGGTTTAGTGAATGATGAAAGTGTATGTGTGTGTGTGTGTGTGTGTAGGGATGCAGTTGGTGTGTTGGTTGCATGGTGTTTGCTACTGATAAGATTTACCAGTAGTATATATGTATATATAAACTAGAAGATATGCAAGTGAAAAGTAACAAGTTGGCGATGGAAGAAGCATCCAGAGAAGATAGGACTTCCTTCAGGTGCACATAGAGAAAACAGAGGTGATGAAGATTCCTGGCCAACAGCAACAACAACAGACAACAATCAGCCAGCATAAATGAGAGGAACCTGAAAGGAAGCATCGTTTCAACTATAGGCGGGACTGACGAGGATATCAAAGCAGCGAGGATCGCAAGAGCAAGACAAGCTTTCATTACTCACATCAAGTCTGTGTGGAGGTCAACAGCAGTCAGCATCAAAAATAAGATCCCGATTTTCAACTCCAATGTGAAGTCAGTCAGTACTACTATATGGATCAGAGACTTGGCACTTCATAAAGAACACCTCAAACAAAATACACACCTTCATCAACAGTTGTTTTCGTTCAATACCAATCAAGATCAAATGCCCAGAAAAGATCACAAACAGGCACGGATCTCTGGGAGTGAACCAACCAGGAACCGATTGTGAAACAAATAGGCAGGAAGAAACGGAGATGTATTAGATTGGCCATACTCTCAGGAAACTATCAAATAACATCACTAGACAAGCCCTCTAGGGGAAACCGAACGGAAAGTGGTAAGTTGGTCCTTCAAGGGTGAATTGGAGGAGGTCATGTGAAGAGCAGATAAAAGCATGTGGGCAGACTTGGAGTGGGATGAAAACTCTAGGTGAGAACCGAACGCAATGGAGACGCGTGGCTGAAGCCCTATGTTCGTCTAGGAATTAAAAGAAATTATATATAAAGAGACGTTCATCAGCCAGCATAAAAACATCAAATAGCAGGGAGATAAATTTGATGTCAGAGAAAGTAAATGATTCAGCGTTGCAGAGAAACATGGAAGACGTGAAAGGAGCATAAAGATACACAATGTGAAGACCAGAAGTAGCACAATACGGAACAGATCTGTGCAGATGGTGAGTTGAAGATAAGGCGTACATAATGCCGGTATATATATTTGCTTTAATTCCTTCACGTTTCCAGTGGAACATCGGGCTCCTACAAGCTAGAGGCTTGAATTTTCGGTAGCAGTGGTGTTTCTTTTTACGAGATGGGGTTGCTAGCCAGCCTCACCTGGTCCAACCTTCCCTCTTTACCAGTCTAATTACTAGCTTAGCGAGGTAAAGGAGTGCATCGGTGGCTGGGGGTCGAACCCCATACCACATAAGGAGTGATTGGCGAGCATTCTACCATTGTGCCCCCAACCCCACCGACCCAGTGACTTAATGGTCTACGAGCTCACCTTGTGACTAGAAGGTCCTGGGTTCAAATCCCAGTGGTGGATGCTCACTGTCGAATCATCCCAAACTAGGACGAAACAGCTGTCCAAATTCTTAACATACAGATACTAAATTTCAAATAAACATTCTTTTACCAATATATATACCAATTATTTAATATCGTTCCAGCGTGTTTAAGAAAAAATCAAAAGAAGATTCTCCTGAACGTTTCGCTGATTAAGCCACAGCTTTTTCGTCCAGCAGAATTATTCAGATTTTATTGACCAACATCAAAATGTACAGTGAAAAATTGCCTCAATTGAAGTCATTTCATGTGAAGGCCATTTGTCGATAGACATTAGTACCAATAGAAATATGTAAGCAGTCATCACATATATTTGTAATGACTAATGTCTAACTGTCATATATGCGTACTTGTCTGTATGAATGTGTGTGTGTGCGTGTATGTTGTTTGTCATGTGGGAAACATGTCAAAACATGAAAATATTTGATAACATAGTCATAATATGGGATTGAATTTGGCTTTCTCCCTCATCTGTCTTGCTTCATTAGAGTCTGTCCTATAGGTGATAAGTCTATCCCTTCTCTTCTTTTTACTGCATTCGATGTGGTTAAAATGTGCAAGGTTTCAGAGGTCAACCTTTCTTTATGTGTTGAATGAAAGCTTCTTCCAAGAATTTCGACATTGTTGAAATCAATCTTATGTCCGCTGTCTATAGCAATGCGCATTGCTAAAGCTAATCTTTTTTCTAGACTTTGTAATTGTACTTCATTTCTAGGTGGACGTTTCCGGCACAGCCAGTCTATGTTCATTCACTCTGACCTTCACCTGTAAACTGCTCTCCCCTGTATAGATAGCAAGCATTCCAATTCTGAACACTTTATCCTATAGACACAATTACTTTGTGACATTTTGGGAACTATATCTCTAACATTCACTAAAGCTTCCTCTAGAGAATTAGAGGGCTTGAAATAGACTTTAATATTATATGCAGCAAATAGTCTTTGAAGTTGTTCAGCTAACTCCTCTCGATATGGAATGGCTATCGTCGACAGTCAAGATTTTTCCCTTCTGCTCCTTTTTATTGATAATATTATTTAGTAGGTTTGCTGGATAACCATTTCCAATCGAAATCTGTTTTCTATATTGGATATCTCGTTCTCCATATCATCATTATCTGTGATAATGTTTCTAGCTGTGTTAACTTCAAAGGAACTGACTTCGGTTTATGCAATCTTGTGAGTACATGTCGGTGGCATAGAGGCTAGGACGCTCGCCAAACATACACATGGTCCGGGGTTCGATTCCCGACCGACTCACTCCTTTACACCTCGCTAAGCCAGAAATAATGGTGGTAAAGAGAAAAGGTTGGGCATGGGGCTGGCTAGCAACACCATCCTGTAAAAGTAAACGCCACTGCTACAAAAACTTCAAGCCACTAGCTTGAAGGTGCCCTATGTTCCACTGGGGAACGTGAAGGAAAAAAATGTTCTGATGTTGGTTAATAAAATCCAAATAATTCTGCTGAAGAAGCTGTGGTTTACACAGCGAAACGTTCAGGAGAATCTTTCGAACACTTTTTCTTAAACACTCTGGGGTTATAGATATTAAATAATTTATAATGATTCAATCTAACTCAGCTCTCAAATTATTCCAGGAATTTCGTAACATCTACAGTCTGGAAATTCTATATTAGGTAAGTTTATTTTAAATATCACACACAGGGATGATGCAGTATTAATAACTGGATGACAAGTTGGTTTTGAGTAGAAATTATTACTGCTCATAATCATATCAATTTTATTCAAACGGTTTCATCAAAATATGTCTTACATATTTTTCTGTCTGTCTCTCCAACTTTCCTTGGTTGTTTCTTGCCACTTTCCATATCTCCGGTAGAGGCGATGCGATGCGTTGCGTCATTCCGACTGTACATGTGATGAGGTGTTGAATCAATAAACAAAGCTTCAGTGATTAACCTCTCTCTCTCTCTCTTTCCACCTAACTATATTACTTTTTAATACTCTCACCCTATCCCTTGATCCCACCCCTTATTGTGTGATTACATCCGAGTGAATGCAATGCAGTGCAGTTCAATGGCTGAGTTCTGTTTTTTTCTAGATTATCCAACTTATTAGGGTCAATTGTTCTACGTCTAGCTAAATCTCTAAGTTCCAATAATCTAGTCGACCCTGATCTACTAGTCTGACCTGTGTAATTGACCTCACAGTCGGCATTACATGGTATTTGGTGAATTATATTATTCTCCCGAATTGGATCTGTGTTGGTCTTTAAGCCGATAAAGTTTATTTTTGAGTCAGTTGGTTGGTTGGTTTCAATGCCACCCTAATTCCAGTGTCATTGAGAATCCTATGTAAGGCCTGTGACATTCTTTCTTTATACTACAGTACTACAAAGGAATTGAATTCTATATTTACTTGACCTATCTCTAATGGGACATAATATGAATGCTAAATATTTAGATAACTCGTACGTAGGGGTGTTCCCTGTCTGTCTGTCTGTTTTCGAAAGAGAACTTTGCACATATGTGCGGTAGTTCAAGTCGCCACACTCCCTCCTTGTAGAATACAAACCAAGAGAAGAAAGTAGAAGAAATGCATAATAGAGACACAGTAAACAGAGGTGTCAGTCAAAGGACTAGTGATAACGAAGAACAATATAGTTTTTGTTGGATATTATAAGTCACAAGGAGTGGATGCATCTGCGCCATTCACGACGAAGATTTTGAGCCATGTCACCAATTGTTTCCAACCATTGGTTTTTACCGTCCCGAGGACCCCAACCAGTCAGGAAGTCTACACCTTCCCACGTGGCTGGCTCAAACTAACTGTTGTGGATTTCATTGACTGTTTTGGTTTGACCACCGCTAGGTCTTTTCCAACCTGACCCTATGTCAGCTAACATTGCGCATTATCGAGGAAGACGACGGCTAGGCATGTGTAACACATGTCCTATCCATCTCTCTCAGTCGATATAATTTCACAGCCTCGTTGATTGATTTCCCCTCCCACCTACCTAGCACTCGACTGAAGCCTAACCTCAATAGTGCTCACCTTATTATACCATTTCACACGGGAGATAGAGCGCAGGCACCTATGATCAAAGACAGCTAATCTTTTCATGTCTTCCACCCTCAATGGCCAGGTTTCACAGCCATAAGGGTATTCCCCAAAGACAACTATTCGCCTGATGGGGTATCCTGCCATATGAATTTTTATACTGCCATATATTCTATTAGGATTATTAATTTTAGGTATACGATTAAACCATTTTGACTCATGCGAGGATAACTTCACACGGCGTACCAGGTGACTGGTAGATTTTTTTGATTTCGTTCTTTATGGTGTCCACAGGCTAATTATATGATAGCGAAGATTTGTAGCTCAGGTGGATAATTTTGATGTGGTTTTGTTCTCTGAGCTGTATAGTTAGTTTGCGCAAACTAACTATACAGCTCAGAGAACAAAACCACATCAAAACAGGCTAATTATGCTTGTATGTGTGTGTACGTAATTTAAAAATAAACTTATCTAAGATGGTTACGTCGGTGCGACAGCGGTAGAATGCTCACCAACTACGCCTCATGTGGTCCGGGGTTCGGTCCCCGCCCAACGATGCACTCCTTTACCTCGTTAAGCCACTGAGAAGACTGGTAAAGAAGGAAGGTTGGACTAGGTGAGTCTGGCTAGCAACTCCATCCCATAAAAATAAACACTACCGCTACTGAAACTTCAGGTCTCTAGCTTGAAGGTGCCCTATGTTCCACTGGGAACCCAAAGGAATAAAAAAACCTCGAATATGGAATTACATTCTACCATCATAGTGCCCAAGTTGTACAATTATATTACGGTCGAGAAACTTATATATATATTCCCTTTATCAAATCTCTTTTGTCTTCTACCCATTACAGTCGGATTTCTACCAGTGTTATGTAACCATTCTACTACAAACACACACCACCCACGCATATCAGTTAGATTAGACTAGATTAGACAAGTTTGAAGTGAGAAGAGAGTAAAATAAAAATTGTGCACCCCACCCCCCACCCCGGCAGCCTATGTTCTTATTTCAAATGTCAGACTTAGAGAAAACGGAAAAGAAGAATGGGACTATAAAAAAGAATAATGCAAAAATTTATCTCTGCGATCAGAAAGTCAAGTCTGTCTGAAAATGAATCATTTGACGTGTAAAAAATAAAAGTGATTTTTAGGTGATAAGGAGGGAATGTGGCAACTTGAACTGGTGCACATCGGTGCAAAGTTCTATGTCGAATATAGACAGACAGACAGACAGAACTGATGACCACATTTCGAGCACAATTTATTACTGCTTATGATCATATCAAGTCACTCACTCAAACAACCTTTTCATTTATATACATGAAGTATAACTGATAAATCTAAATCTTATCAAATTATCGTTTGATAGTAAATAAACCCGAGGATGAAATGTATTCAAGCATAAAGTCAACAGTTTCATTCTCTTTTCATTTACTGAGTGATTGAGTGAGTGAGTATCACTGTCCATCCATGTGTAGCATCCATCCACTCGCCTTGTCTAAGCTGAAAACATTCTCAGCTAAAATAACAGACTTCATTGTCCACGTGTAGATAGACTGAATGATAGACAGACAGACAGACAGACGGACAGACAGAGAACCATAGATGGATAGTTAGATAAATACCAAAAGAGAACGAGAGAGAGAGAGGAACAAAGAGGAATTCTGACAACAAGTAAGGAACCTAAAGAACAATCAGGTATACTTCAGCGTACATGTACACGATGAGAGAATAAAAGCCACAAAAAACAATAACAGAAACAGAATTGCGGTGAAACAATTACAAATTTAATTAAATTAATTAATTACAATCCTATAAACATATTGATGTAAGACCAGGAGAGAGAGAGACGAAAATTCAGTGAAGTTATCAAAAAGTGAAGAGGATAAAACGAGGCAGAAAGATGATAACGAACTTAATAATAGTAATATTTATTTATTTGATTTTTTGATTTTTATTTTTTGATTTACAGCTTGATTCCATACTGTATTTTTGGTACAAGTATGAAATTTTCAGCATGGATATCGGTAGCCCAAATTTTGCAGGCCGACCATAGATATCAGGTGTGCGCCGGCGTGGGCTCGAACCCCGGACCATGTGCATGGTCGGCGAGAGTCCTAACCACTGTGCCACCGACGCACAATAACAATAATAAGGGAATTAAACGATCCAATACTCCCGCTCTCTAGTTTTTTCTTCATGCACGAAGTGCGACCGCACCAATGACCTTGAAATGCTCACTGAGCGAATTAGTGAGACCTTTGCGAATAATGTTGTCGTCATCAGAAAAATATGCTCATCGAAGTGTTATGCTTTTGAATGGGATTTCTGGCAAGTTACAACTTAGGTTTTGGCGAAGATTACGTTACGATTCAAGCCAAGGACTATTGAGGGTTAGATTAACCTAATAAAGTCGACATTAGGGTTAGTTCGAGTTTGATGATAGTTAGTTTAGGCACATTTTCACGTCACGGTTGGGTTCAGGAAAGAATAGGTTTATTGTCAGTGTTATCTAAGTGTTATAGTGTTATCTAAGAATAGAACTTTTGGACTGTGGAGGTAGACTATAATTCCATTATGCGTAAAATTTATTTTGATGATGTCTCACAGTGACGACACGTTTCGAGTACACTTTATTACTCAGTAAATGTTGCTGCATAACACTGTGAGACTTTATTACATTAAATTCTACCCAAAATAGAATTTATCGTCTGTTGATACTCGGGTTGAAACGTAAAACTGAGAGCTATTTTTATCACATGTGAGAGCAAGGTACCCCGTGTAACACTTTTCTACAGTTTTTATGCATCTTTTCATAAATATATGTATTCCATACATAAAAGTGCCTCCTTCACGTGACTGGTGTTTTTGAGATCATTCGGTGATTGGTAGTTTGTTAGGTAGTGGTGCTTAAAGTTTAATTTTGCCGAAAACTACCAGGATGGAGTACTGGAGAGCTGTTTCAGCGTAAAGTTGGGAGTCATTGGCGGTAAACACCCATTACAGGGAGGTTCAAAACCACAGATTAGCGAGATTAGCGAGCTCGTAGATCATTGTTATTGGGACTTAACTCCACAGCCAGCTCACGAATTCTGACCTCTATCAATTTGTGTTATATGTATTTCACGAGACTTGAACCAGTATTTGTCCTCACTCTCGGCAACCAGATGGACCCCACTATTCACAAGTTGTCACAAGAATTCCAAGCAACTTCGTCCGGTAGTAGACCAGACACTAGTGAGTACTGGATTAATTTTCAAATCCCTACAAGCAAACATATATATGTATATATACTTCAGTTTTATTCCTTTACGCTCGCCATAGAACATAGGGCTTCCATCTCTGAGCTATGAAGTTACAGTAGCGACAGTGGAGCTAAGCTGGTTTAAAGGGTAGGGCTCTTAGCCTCACACTAGTCCAAACTTTCCTCTTTCCAGGGGCTTACTACTGGTTAATTGAGGAAACCAGTGGCTGAGTATTGAGCACCGGTAAGTATCTTGCGAGCGAACAGCAAAGACGGATTACGAACATACTACAAAAAAAAAACAGAAATATATTTCATTATCATGATAAAGTTTCGCAGATGATTTAGGTTGCATGTCCAACACAGAAACTCGAAGACTTGCAAGGGAAAACCAATAAACCGCTGAAGAGGTGAGGTAGCCAGAGAAAACAGGATTCCAGGTGAACACAGAGAAGACAGAGGTGATAAAGACAACCAACCATGATCAACAATAACAACAACAAGCAAAGGGAGAGATTCGGTAGAGGTTAGTTACCTTATTCACTTATCAAGGAATCACGATTTTAACCACAGCGGCTACCACTGATGAAGATGTCGAAGCAGACCACAGGGGTTCGGAAAGGCAAGATACGCTTTCATCAGCCAGAAACCAGTTTGGAAGTCTTTTACACTGCACTCAGCCAACATTAAGAATAAGATTTAGATTCTGTTCAACACAAATGTGAAGTCAGTCAGTCATCGCTTCTATATGGGTCAGAGACTTGCATTGCGCACCCGTCAAGAAAAGTATTTCCAACAGCTCAATGCAAACTTTCACCAACAGCTGAAACCTTTGCTGGCTGGCTCCATAGTGAAGATCAAGTGGCAGGTTGGCAGGCCACAAAGAATTAGCAGCAAGAAACTCTGGCTGCGAACAAACCGACAGCGAGAGTCGACTGCTCAACAAGTGGATATGTAGGTGAGAATAGAAATGGTTTGATCAAGCATACGTTGAGAAGGCCGTCAAATGATATCGCTAGTAGTGCAGGTCATTCATTGCTCGAGTGGAATCCAAATGGGAGGGGGGGGGGTGACAAGTGGATCGTCAGTGAAAGGCAACAAATGGCCACAGTAGTCAATATATATATATATATATATATGTTTCGTCTTGGTTTGGGATTCATCGGCAGTACGCACCCCCAAGCGTAGGGTTCGAACCCAGGACCTTCTGGTTACAAGGCTAACAAGCTCATAAGTCATTAAGCCCCTGGGACCCGACTCCTCAATGTCCAGCCCATAAATTCTAACTTCTACCAATTCGTGATTCCCAAACTAGGATGAAACAGCTGCCCAGTACTCCAGTGCTGGTTTTCAACAGTTCTCTAACAGATATCAATCTGCAGTCTAACCTGAAATAAATAAAATCCTTACAAACTAATTCTTGAAAAGAATAAATTAGATTGTCTAAAGGAATCTCGATTAAACAGGGATGGGGGAAAGGAAGTTAGTCATGAGAGACAGTTGAATCACAAACAATCACTAAACATATATGGGGTCATCAAAAGAAGATTTTAGGAGTTCTGAACTTCACGGATGATAATTTATGTTTAATGTCACACAAACTGGAAGACCTAAGATGGTGGTGAGAGGGGACCAACAAGTTGATAGAAGACGCAGCTAGAGAAGATACGACAGACATCAAGTGAGCATAGAGAAAGCAGATATGATGAAGATGCCTCCCCTCAACAACAACAGCAAGAATAATGAGGCTCAATCACCATCGAAAGAAGATATTTGAAGGAGGTTACTTCTAGGTATCATAGTGTCAACTACAGAGAGATACCGAAGTCATGATAGCGTTATTAGAAGACGGAGATTATCTGAAAAATGTAATGTATTATTGGCGCTACACATTTTGAACAATCTGATCCCTCACACATTTACTTGTCAAGTCGATATATATAGAAAGGTTAAATTAAACAAAGTGAGAGAAAGATAAGATAATAGCTTTATTCCAAATCAGTACTTGTGATACAGAATGGAATTCTCAGCATTTTTACTACAATATTGCATACAGTTAGTACATTGACAATAAATAAAGTTCTACATAGATTAAAGTTATCTCAGTCAGTTTTGACAACAGCATATTAGCATGTCGGTAACAAAGCCAAAATTTAAACAGTGTTTGAAGGTGTTAGAAAAGTAGATACTACTAGCATATTTACTGGCGTAAGCGATATCAAAATGGTCGAGATATACAGAGTGTGAAAGAACGAACAAGAATGTTTCAAGTAGAGTTTGTAAGGAAGAGAGAAAAAAACGTTACATAACAAAAATAAATACAGAAAGAGAAAAAAATAGGTAGAGAGAAAACGTTGTACCTGTAAATGATGTGAGTTGGAAAGATGAGATCCATTTGTTCTACTGACTATTTAATAATAAACCATTTTGCACGTGAAGGTGGGAGAGCATATCCCAAAATGGCTAGAAAAACAAATAAATTGTGACAAGGCAATAGATGCAGGTGTCAGACAACCAACTACGTCTATAGGTAAACATCTAATCGAGATGAACCATAAGATTGATGTCAACTCAGCCTTCAAGGTCATTCGTAAAAACGGTCAAGGGCGCTTATTGATTCATAAACTTAAGCCCGCCTTGTGTATTCAAAACAATTTGTTATCACTCTTAACCTACCTTGGTAATCCTTATTTGATTGGATTACCAAACGTTTGTGTTAATTATACTTAATTCTTTTTTTTATCTTTTTGTTTAATTTAACTTTTCCATATATACTGACTTGACAAGTAAATGTGTGAGGGATCAGATTGTTCAAAATGTATAGCGCCAACAATACATTACATCACATTTTTCAGATAATCTCCGTCTTCTAATAACGCTATCAAAATTTATAAAAGGGACTAATTGTTTTAAAGTTATGATAGGAAAAGCGAAATAAACCTTCATTACTCTGGAATCAGTGTAGAGATCCAGAGTACTTCACACAAAGGATGCGATCCAGTTTCTCAGCACTGATATCAAGTCAGTCAGTGGCTTTTATATGCTACAAAGACTTGTCGTAACGCAACACACACAAAGCATTTCCAGTATTGCTAATCGTAGACTTTCATCGACACTTACCGATTTCATCAGATCAGATGGCTAGAAAAGATTAGCAACAGAGAACTCTGACTGGTAACGAACCAACCAAGAACCTATTAACCAATGCCTATAAAGAAGAATATGGAGATGGCTTGGACACACACTCTGAGGAGGCGTGGCTCCAAAAGTGAGACGTAGGAGATCGTATGACAAGGATATATTGAAGACCCCTCCCCTCTACAACAACAACAAGAATAACGAGGCAAAGGGTTTGAATACATTTCAACGCACCCCACCCCACCTCAAACAAATTGAAGAAAATCCTCAACCGATTGATTTATGCAACTGTAACAGATACCCAGATCAACGAAAAATAATGAAAGTAGGTTATTATTTGTTTTCATAGTATCGAAGACGGTTTCTCAAGCAAACAGACAAATAAAGAAAATTGAATACTACCCGTTAGACTCTGTTTACACCGCGAATGGCTTAATATGGTTGTTATTGTTGTTATTGTTGATGCTGGAGGGAATTTACCACCTAACGGTCATATAAACAGACAAACAAAACAAACAAATCAATATAAATCAATAACAATGTGACTATCCTGGGTTTTCTGGGGGATGGGATGTTTTCTCCCTCTTCTAGCCAAAAATAACTTAGATAAAGTGATAAATTTAAGCAAACTGGAAGTTAAACTTAAGAGGATAATTAGGTGAGAATAGGCGAAGTTAAACAATAAACATCAATAATGACGTTGGTAAACTCATTCAGACAAAGAAAGGAGGCAATGTAACTAGACGAATACCAGTATATTCATAGAAAACATTTTTCAAGTAATGGTTTTGTAGGGATTTTGTTTTGTTTTGTTTGATTGGTTGAAGGATATCATTAAGAGCTGACATCGGTTAGAGAACCATTGGAAAACCAGCCATAGGAAGTACTGGACAATCAGCTGCTTCGTCAGCCTAGTTTAAGAATCTGCATCATTACGCACCCACTACCGACAGGATTCGAACCCATGACCTTCTGGGAACCGATCCAGTGATTCATGAATGACTAGCAGGTAGAGCAGGTTGAAAGTGAGGCAGTAACACATCGAAGAAGACATTGCGAAGTTGTCACGTTATATCATGGATTCTCAGAGGTTAGAATTCATGGACTGGCGATTGGATCGAGTCCCAATGGCTTAGTGGTCTACGAGCTTGGTAGCCTTGTGATCAGAAGGTCCTGGGTTTGAATGCTTTCGGTGTTGGGTGCGTACTGATGAAGATTCCTAAACTAGGCTGACGAAAGAGCTGATTGTCAAGTACTCCCTGTGGCTGGTTTCCCAATGGTTCACTAACTGATGTCAGCTCATAATGAAATCCCCCAATCAAAAAAATAAATGAAGAATGAAGTACAAGGATATTAAACGGAATATTCGACTAGTTTTAAGTTAGATTAAGGCAAGAAGAAGGCTAGGTTTGACGTAGGGAAAGGGGTTGAGGGTTGGATTAACCTTAACCTGGAGAGAGATATTAGAATTCGTTAGGGGCAAAGTTAAACTTTCGACACCACTAACAACCAATCAGCAAACGACCTCGAATGGACCAATCACATTAAAGAGGCATATGTGATGAATCGAAATGTATATTTGTAGAAAAAAGCATAAAATAGAGAATAAAAAAGTTACATGGGATATCTTTCTCAAACATGTAAGAGAAATATCTCCCAGTTTAGCATGGGACTGTCAATGGAGAAGTTACACCATATCCTGTACATATATTCATCCAAATGACCATAAATGAGATCCATTTATAGCCCTTATCCTATTTTTCAACCTGCCCCAAAATCCTTCAATAGAAATTGTATGTGTCCTCGTAACGGGATCCACAAAATCACTTGAATGGTTGACTCTGTGATGAATATATCCCAGAGATGACAGTGAATTGTAGCCTTTCCACTCGTCGGTGTGTATAATTGACCCCCGCTTAACAATTCTGGTAACAATAGGTATAAGAGTAGTTGCTTTTCTATCTGCTATCCTTAGGGAGAGAACGACCTAGCGAAAAAGTTCCTACGAAATATTAAAATTATCAGCATACTCTCTCTAGCGTTAGTAGGCTTCAAACATATAGCACAACGATGAACAAACCCATCAGTTGATTTGGTATAGCTTTTTAAAGTCATGATACCACCACACAAAAAAAATTCGCTCTTTCCGGCGCAACTCAAATCCAGGAAATACTGGAAAACGCTAACCTCCTCGAATTGCAACAATAGCTTTGTAAGGTCACGCATTAGAAATGAATCAAGCGCTATAAAACATTGGACTGCGTTCGTGAACCTCATTGGATAATTCGACATCGTTCGTGAATCTCATTGGATAATTCGCTGATTGGTAGTTAGTGGTGTCGAAAGTTTAACTTCGCCTCGTTAGGGTTAGGGTAACATTAAGAAAGGAAAGATTCGAGTTAGAGGTGTTGAGTTAGGGGGACCAAAAGACAATACGCTTTCGTCTTCTCTGGACTGTTGAAGCGCTAACCAGACAGACAGAGAAACTGGTAACAAGCTTGTTGAATTCTACTAACCTGATTTTTCTTAAAAATCTTTATAATTCTTGTATTTCTTTCGAACGCCTATGTGTAATTGAAAATTTCTCCTTCGTTTCTATATGCCTCTGGATTATAATCCATTCGTCAAATTATTCATATTATTACGTAACTCCGTTGCACTCCATTACCATTCTTCTTATGCACTGACTAATAGTAAGTACTATGATTCTGACAACTCATCGCTTTATTTACTATCTATCCTCTTTTGTGAATGAGAGATTGTAGATAAATGGAGTTGTATAGCCAAGGGGAAGAAAATGAATTCGCCGCGAGAAAAGTCTCTTCGCTCATTTTGTTCTTATCACTAACTTCCTGACTGACTGACTTCCTGACTGACTAACTACTTTCAACGTAGAACTTTCCATAGATGTGCACCACTTCCAGTTGCCATTCTCCCTCCATGCAGCACACAAAGCAAGACGAAGGAGAGTAAAGACAACCTCAAAAGAGAGAGATAATAAACATAAGTGTGAGTGAGAGAAACAGAATAGTAGTAATATGATATGAATGATATGACAAATCGTCAAAAAGAGTAAATACATCTATGTCATCCATTGAGAACGATTTTGAGCCAATCATATCACCAATTATCTCCAGCCTTCATTGGTTCTTACCATTCCGAGGACTCCAATGAGTCAGAAGGTCTACACACTTCCCTACATGGCTGTCTGGTTGGCTGGTTTAGACTAACTGATATGGATTTGATTGACTGATTCCACCGTGTTTTGGTTTGACCACACCAACCACTATCTCTTTTCCAACTTGATCCAATGTCAGCTGACTCACACCATAGATGAAGATTATTTATAGATGTAAACAGGACACCAATACCTATCCGTAAAAGTAATCTCACGCACCACTCTCTCATTGGTTAACCAAGTGTCTGTGTCAATACACTGAAAGATATCACCCACTAATACTCTAGTCCAAATGATCTCGATTTCATAGAAGTTTTTTTTTATTTCCTTCACGTTCTCAGTGGAACATAGGGTTTCAAGCTAGAGGCCTGAAGTTTCTGTGGCAGTGTTTATTTTTACAAGATGGGGTTGCTAGCCTCATGCCCAAACTTCCCTCTTTATCAGTCTTATTACTGCCTAAGTGAGGTAAAGGAGTTCGTCGGCCGGGGATCGAACCCCGGAGCATATGCATGGTCGGAGAGCATGCTAACCGCTGTACCACCGACGCTTCATGGAAGTTAGTTATTTAGAATCCACGGGTCATACAATCCTAACTTAATTGGCGGGATGGTCAAATTAACTTTGTCTCATAACCTATAGCTTATGATCCCTAGTTGCTATGGTCACAGGTGCGTGCTGATGAAGACTTCCGATAATTAGGAAGACGAAACATCTAGCTGTCAAATACTCTCTACTAGTTTTCATGTCTGTCATCAAAATTAAAAGCGATCTGGAAAGGTAGATTTGAGAAAAAAAATTCCATCTGAATTGAAGCGACTGGATTTATCTGCTATCCAAGAGTTAGTCTGTAGGGATTATGACGGATTGATGAAATCAGCTAGAGAATAATTGGAAAGCCACCACTGGACAGTTGTTTCTTCCCAGTAGATTAGGACTCATAGACAGTACGCATCCACCCCAGGTGTTTCAAACTCAGGTCCCTGCGATTCCAAGGCTAGCGAACTCGTAGAGCCTTCAGCCACCTGCTAGGAACCACCGACACTTCAATGGTGCGACTAGCACAAGTTTATGTCATGGTCCATTTTTAAATATATATTTAATCAATGTGAAGCTTCAAAGGTTCATCAACAAGTATGGAAGATCTGAAGTCAGAAATGTAAAACAAATCACAGTGGGAAAAAAGCCAATCTACTTTCAACTTGATTATAAAGGTGAAAACATTGCAGCAATCATCAACAGAAGGCTGAGTACATCACTAGCCATAGCCTATCCTGCAGCTAGCTAAGTTGGTTCCCATCTATCGAAAAACTTGCTCTTTGATGCAATCAAAAATCGACAGATATCCTTCTCATGTTACCTCCAACTGTATATACAAATTTACACGTATCTGCGGGAGCAGTTACATTGGAAGGATAGAAAAAAGAAGGGCATATCGACGATTTTCTGAACATGTAACAAAAAGCTTATGTCTGAAGGGAACGAATGCTTTAAACAGTACCATCGCCAGGCATCTCCTAGACACGGGTCAATCGTGAGGTGGACGGCGAAAAGTCGTACAAAATTATCAATAGGCAAAAGAGATCAATTCTTCTCAAGTTTGCAGAAGCAGCAATCTCCATCAAGCACCTGAAACCTGATTTATGTGTATGTCCAGAAAGAAGAAGCGGTTATCAGTCTTTCTTTGCCCTTCTGCCTGGTAAATGGATATTTTTATCACTCTTTCATCAGAATGCGTAGTGCTGAAAAATTTCCATTGTGTATGATCATTATTGTTCGGAATAGTGTTTAATATTACCTATATATATTACTGTATGCATATATTGATCGATTGATTTTTGTTTAAAATGAACTCTGTGAAAGGATGTTAAAGTTATTTTTGTAGATATATTTAATAATGTCTTTGCCCTGTAAGCAGCTGACGAGAAGGCAACGAAATAAACACTGATGGTACCACTTTATTTTGCAAAAACCGCTATAATTCTTGTTTTGTTCAAATTCATTAAGGGGAATGAATGTATGAAGCCATATTTTATTGTTATGAGAAGATGCTAGTCATAATGCTATCTGAACTGAGTATAAACAAATAATCGGATAAACAGATGTGTGAACAACATCAACTCACTTGGATAGATAGATAGATAGATAGATAAATATATAAATACGTATTAGTAATCATAATCATAATCAAATCAGATATGAATCTGGGATGGAGAAGAGGCGTGCGCGCGCGCGCGCGAGAGAGATAGAGTGAGAGAATAACCGGTTGATCACTTCACGAGAACAGGCAAAGAAAATAAAAATAGAAACAAGAATAGCAATAACAGAAAACAAATTTTTTCTCTGTCTCACTAAATGATGCTTAGCTCGTGGGTGTGTGTGCGCTTATTTTCCCACGAGAAATATGTAAATATTTTTATTTGCTGTACCTCTCTCTCTCTCTCTCTGATAGCTACTCGCTAGGCTGATGAAATTCAATTAGGTATGAGTCAATTTTCCCATGTATGTGTAAACTGAAAATATCTGATTAAGCGTGATGGCGTATATACTACTGGCTGATTGATATGATAGATATGATCATGAGTTGACATTAGTCAGAGAACCAATGAAAACAAACCGGTTGTTTCGTCCTAGTTTGGGACTCTTCATTAGTACTCATATAATTGTGTATTAAATGAGTTTATTCGTTAAAAAATACACAGTGATACAGTATTGATAACTGGAGGACATTCTAAGCACAACTTATTTCTCAAGGGACTATTCACACTACTTTGATATCCTTTGATTTTACTGGTAGTATATCGGGATGATGTCATTCCTACTACATGTGGCAGGTATAGATTCGATGAACTGTCTGTCTGTCTGTTTCCGACATAGAACTTTGCACATATGTGCGGAAGTTCAAGTCGCCACACTCCACTCCGTGTAGCACGCGAAGCAAGAGAAGAAAGTACAAGAAAAGCATAATAGAAACAGTGAGCAGAGGTGTGAGACAAAGGAGTAATAAAGAAATACAAAACAATTTCATTGAAGATCATAAGTCACAGGGAGTGGATGCATCTGCGCCACTGAGAACGGTTTTGAGCCATGTCACCAATTGTTTCCAACCATAGATTTTTACCGTCCCGAGGACCCCAGCCTGGAAGTCTACACCTTTCTACGTGGCTTAGACCAACTGTTGTGGATTTCATTGACTGATGCCAAGTTTTTGTTTGACCGCCGCTAGCTTTTTTCCAGCCTGACCCTATATCCGCTAACATAGCTCGTCGAGGGAGGCGATGACTTGGCATACGTAACACATGTCCTAACCATCTCAGTCTTTGTAGCTTCACGACTTCGTCGATTGATTTCCCCTGTTTACCTAGAACTCTACGCCTAACCTCCATGTTGCTCACCTTATTATGCCACTTTACACGGGAAATAGAGCGCAGGCACCTATGATCAAAGACAGCTAGTCTTTTCATGTCTTCCACTCTCAGTGGCCAGGTCTCACAACCATAAAGGAGGACGGAGCGGACTGATGAGCAGTACACCCGCCCTTTGGTCGATAGTCGAACATCTCGTCTACGCCAGAGTCGGCGTAAACTAACAAATGCGAAACGAGCCCCTTGTATTCGTGCTGAGATTTCGTCAGAGATCAGCCCGTTGGGGCTGATGGTACTTCCCAAATAAGTGAAGCGGTCAACGTGCTCTACCACTTCACTTCCTATTTTTAAACTAGGCGTCGATGTAGTCCAGTCCTGTAACATCATCTTGCATTTGGCGGGAGCGAATCGCATGCCAAACATTCGTAGATTGCGGCTCAAGGTGTTTAGAAGACTCTGCATTTCGTCAGCGTCTTCGCCTAGAAGGACTATATCGTCTGCATATTCCAAGTCAACGAGATTATTCCCCGGTAGCAAGTCAATCCCTGAGTCACTGAAGTCACCTAGGGTTAAGTCCATTAACACATCTATGATGAAGTTGAATAGGAAAGGAGATAATGGGCATCCTTGACGGACACCACTGGTTGTCATCAGTTCAGATGACAGCTCGCCGTAAGCCCTCACCTGGCTGTATGAGTACGAGTAGAGTAATGGCCTTAATCAGTGCAATATATTTTCTCAGAATTCCCTTTACAGCCAAGCATCTCCAGAGAACTTCTCGATCGACAGAGTCGAATGCTGCCTTTAGGTCAAGAAATATAATGACTGATTCGATGAACGCCTAACTATATCACGTTATAGTAGTGTCACTCTGTCCCACTGTATTATTTCATTATGCGTTAGTACATGTACTGTCTGTATGTCTATCTATTTTCGACATAGAACTTTGCACTGATGTGCACCAGTTCAAATCGCCACACTCCATGTAGCAGGCAAAGTAAGAGAAGAAAGTAAGAAAAAATGCTTAATAGAGACAGTAAACAGAGGTGTGAGACAAAGGAATAGTAATAACGAAGAACAATATAGTATCATTGGAAATCATAAGTCACAAGAAGTGGATGCATCTGCACCAGCCATTGAGATCGACTACTTTGAGCCATATCACTAATTGTCTCCAGTCTTCATTGGTTTTCAACACCCCGAGGACCATAACCAGCCTGCCAGGAAGTCTACACCTTAGTACGTGGCTGGCTTAAACTAACTGTTATGGATTTCATTGACTGGGGGCATGTTTTGGTTTGACAGCCGCTAGCTCTTTTCCAGTCTGACCCTATATCTGCTATCATTGCCCGTTGAGGAAGGCGATGACTAAGATTACTGAGTTCCGACAATTCGAGTAACTCCAGTCTACTTCTCTTACATTCATTGAAAGGTGATCTGTAAATTATCTTATTACTTATTACTATCATTCATTGATATCAGTTAATGACTAAATCCCTATTAAAATCTCATATTCGCTCCTTATGCATTTCTAATGGAACATAGGGTTTCATGTCATGAGGTCTGAAGTTTCAACAGCGGTAGCTAACCTCAAGCTAGCCTAGTCTTCCCTTTTTTTATCACCTGCCTTCCTCTATCGGTTAAGTGATGCTTTAAAGGTGAGCTGGGATCACGGGGTTAAACCTCGGACCAGGTACGCATGGCATGGTTGACGAGTATTCAATCACTCCTGAACCACTGACTCACTCAAAACCGAGGTATATTATATTATTATTATTATCATTGTTCCTTTGGGTTCCGAATAAAACATAGGGCTTCAATAATACATTTCCACTTTGTCCAGTTCTCTGCTGTCTTCTTCAGATGACTGGCTCCATGATTGACCATAATCTCACATCTCCTCCATGTTATCTTAGCACCCACTCGTCGCTTCCCACTGGGATTCCATTCTAATGATGGTCTGTGCTGCGCGCCATGTCAATCGACAGCCTCCTCAAATGGCGTATACCCGGTCAACCTATCGCCATTTTCTCCTACATACCAACTTGTTGAGCAATCGGCTCTTGCCTGTTAGTTTGTCACACTCCAGAGTTTCTAGTTGCTAATTTTTTCTGCCCCACCGGCTGGCCATTTCATCTTCAAGATGGAGCCAGTTAGCGAAGTGGGCAGCTATTGATAAAAGTCTGCAGTGACCTGTTGAAAATCCTTTTCGTCATGAGCGCTCAGTGCATGTTTCTGACCCGTATAGAAGCAGTGTTGAACAGAATCCGAATCTTGTTATTTATGCTGGCTGAGTGAATACAGTGCAAAAGATTCCCAAACTGGTGCCAGGTTGATGAAGGCATGTCTCACCTTTCCGATTCTGGCTGGCCTCCTTTGACATCTTCATCCGTGGTGTCCTCCTGTAGTTGAAAGCGTGCTTCCTGGTTGGATATGTGGAGGAAGTGACTAACCTCTGTCGAATCTCTCCTTTTGATTGCGATTTGTGCTTGTTGTTGTTGTTGTTGTTACTATTTCTGTCTTTTGGTCATCGTAGATTATATCACTCTGTCTAACTAGCTCAATTGGGTTCTTTAGCCTACTATGATTGTGTGTGAGTGAGTTTATAAGTTTCAATACCACTCTAACTCCTTCCTGCCTTTTGTTAATCAACCTACGCAGTGTTTCAGCTGTCCCTACCACATACGACAAAACTCCAGATACCTTGAATTCCTTCTTATTTATGTTACTGTCAATACCTAGCCTCACTACTACAGACAGCTATTTTTTTTTCTTCTTTAATTGTGAGCTTTCTTAATGCCAAACACAAAAAAAAATAATTTCTAGAAATCATCTGGTAGTCAAGTGAATGAATGAATGAATGAATCAGAGATTAACAGACACACATCACTTACTCTACTATTATATAGATCACATTTACCAACTAATAATAATAATAATAATAATAATAATAATAATAATAATATTAAATACATCACAAATAACAAGAAAGTTCAAATTCTAAATCAATAAAAAAAAATCAATACATATGATGTCAATTCACAACCAATCATTCATTATTCATGAAGAATTTAAATAACTTCACTCTTTATATTGAAGCTATCGCACTGAAGTGAGATTGTCTAGATAGATGAAAGTCAACCACTTAGATCACAGAACACAATCAAGTCAAAATATTAAGGCAAAGTTAAACTTTAACAACCACTAACTAACTAACTAACTAATAATAATAATAATAATTTTTGCTTTATTCCAAACACAGTACTAATGATACAGCAAGGAATTTTCAGCATTCAGTACAATATTGCATCTAATTTACCCAAAAACGACAAAAAAAATTAAAAATACACAATACATAACAGTAATAAAACGATTGTTATAGCAGCTACATACCAAAATACTGTATGCCATACGGAGAAAAGATGCATAAAGTACAAAATTGTTGTAATAATAGTAATACCAACTAAAATAAAATAGCAGAGTAATAATTAAATGATAGAAAGTGTGACACCATAAAATACAGAAAGATGAACGATGAAAGGGTCGATTCACTGTGCTAATTACATAGTAACTTATGTGTTTCACGTCTAACAGAGTCTTCGTCACATAAAGTACGGGCTAAATAGGGTATTGTAGAATTTCTGTACTTAGTGATACGAGCATATAACTTTTTATATTGACTTCTCATCCTACCTGATGAGATACAAGGGGATAGTTGTGAATAAAGGGGGTGCAGAGGGTCTGACAGTACAGCCTTTGCCCATTTTGTACAGGAATTTATGTGTCTCTCGACTATAATATTGGCGAGCGCACGCTGTGGCAGACCACAAGCCCTGCTCACAGCACTTAATACTCTTCGTAATATGATATAGTCTTTTTTGATAAGCCCAGGAAAGATTAATGGAGAGCAATAGAGTACAATAAGTAAAATACAGGAGTTTAAAAATTGCAAAACTAAAGGTTGGTTGATACCTGATTGTCTTAACTTTTTAATGTAGAAGGTAAGACGAAACATTTTCTTAGAGATAGATAAGATGTGAGATGACCATGAAAGGTCAGAGGAAAGAACTAATCCAAGGTATTTAATGCTTGACTTGGTTTCAATTTCTGTGCCATCTATGCTACAGGGATCATGCGAGCTAACTATGTTCATGTAAGTCACATCGATGCTTGAAAGTAAAGTCAACTGCCTGACATTTGGAAGGATTTAACATAAGACCATTTGACTTAGACCACTTGTTGATGTCCAACAGAAAGCTATTAAGTTTGGAGCTGTCAGACTCGGAAGTGATAGGCAGTGATACAGTCAAATCATCCGCATATTCGACAAAGTCAGTTTCGTTTAAATGAGGCAGGTCATGTAGGAAGAAAGAAAAAAGAAAAGGAGAGAGGACAGCAACTTGTAGAACACCGGATATATTAAGCGAGGTAGAAGAAGATTTCCCGTTATATACAGTATACTGCATTCTATCAGAAAAATAGGAATGCAACCAACTCTTTGCCCAGGATCCTGTTTGTGTCAACGATAGCTTATTTAACAAAAGGCCCCTAGGTACAGAGTCAAAAGCAGATGTGTAGTCTAAGAAAGCACTACGAACATATTTAGCACCTTTGTCTAAACAAGAGACAACAAGACAAACAAGACAACCGCAGCATCCAAGCTACTTCTACCATGTTTGTATGCAAATTGTTTAGGATCATTAAAAGGTTTCAATGCGGGTTCAAGACGAAGTAAAAGTAATTTTTCCATCAATTTTAAAAAGGGGGAAGTAATTGCAATAGGCCTAAACTTAATATCAGTACCAGAAGATGGCTTTGGTATAGGGTTAATTTTAATGTTTTTCCCATGCAAAAGGTAGAACTTTACCGGAAAAAGAAGAATTAAAAAGGTTAGTAAGAGGACAACACAAAATATCAGCACAATTCCTGAGGACAATGGCAGGTATGCCGTCAGGACCAAGGCTATGAGAAGGCTTAACTACCAATCAATCAGTGAATGACCTAGAACGCAACAATCACATAGAGGAGGCACTTTTATGTATGGAATACTCTTATATTTACGAAAAAACATGCATGAAAACTGTAGAAAAGTGTTACAGAGGATACCTTCCTCTCACATGTGATAGAAAAAATACCTCTCAGTTTTAGGTTGGAGTACCAACAGGGTATACTTCCATTGTGGACAGAATTTTATTTTGATAAAGTCTCACAGTATTTTGATTTGACACTAGTAAATAGTATGACATGTCTAGTCCTCTCATTGGTGCACACTGAATTCTATCATTCAGGTTGGCAACGTGGCCACCATTTTGTGTAGCTCCCCATCACTTTGCACGTTGATTTGATGATATTAGATGGTTGGAGGCAATCGGCCACAGGAAGCCTCTCCTGACCTAGGTTTTTCGTGCTAGTTGACACTCACCAGTCAAACAGAAAGGCGTATCTGCGACCGCTTTGAAGGAACTCATGTCCGTCCTTCTGAAATTCCAACCCACGTCACCCAGTTCCGGCTGCAGTCAGTCAGAGACGTTACCACTCAGCTAGCTAGCTATTTGGGCTCGCGATTGACCTCCTGTAGGACTAGACATGTCACACTAGTTACTAGTGTCACATCAAAATATCCACTACAGTCCTACAGAAGGTCAATCACAAGCCCAAATAGCTAGCTCAGTGGTAACGTCTCTGACTGCATCACTCACTGGGTGATGCGGGTTCGAATTTCAGAAGGACAGACATGATTTCCTTCAAGGTTGTAGATACGCCTTGCTGACTGGTGAGTGCCAACTAGCACGAAACCCAGGTCAAAGGCTTCCTGTGACCGATTGCCTCCAACCATCTAATATCATCAAAGTCTCACAGTGTTATACAGCAATATTTACTGGGAAATAAACTGTGCTCGAAACGTGGTCATCAGTAAATATTACTTACTGTATAACACTGTGTGAGACTCCATCAAAATGAATTTCACCTACAATGGAATCATACTCTACCACCACAGTGCACTAGTTCTATTCTTATATCAACAGAGAAATTTAACCACATTCTATGCATGCGATTATTTAGGTCTTCTAACCCTAACAATAACCCTAATCTTTCCTGAACCTAACCCTAGCGTGGAAATATCCCTAAACTAACTGTAATCTAACTCGAACCAAACCTAATGTCGCCTGTATTAGATTAACCTATTGCTGACTCATCCTCAGCTTAAATCGTTACATAATCTTTCCCAAATCTAGGCTGTAGCTTCCCAGAAATCCTATTCAATAGCATAACACGTCGATGAGCATATTTTATTGATGATGGCAACATTATTTGCCAGCTTTCACTAACTTGCTCAGTGAGTATTTCAAAGTCATTGGTGAGGTCACACTCCATTGGCAGTTAGTAATGAATGCTTAAAGTTTAGACTGACCAAAATGTGTGACAGTATATCATTCCATCAACACACGCACATGCACTCCACCTTCTCTTTAGAAAGATGCACAGCATTACACTAAAAGCTAATTATTTCAAAAATGGCGCGCGAGTACAGTTTGCAATTCAAGGTCATCGCTGAACAATTAAAACAACGTTTGACAAAATGAGTGGTGTATATTTGATAATGAATTAGACAGGCGACTAGCTATAAATCGAGGAAAAAACATGAGAGACATGGGAATATATAAATAGGATAATCAGACAAACTGTGTAGAAAAATACATTCTTTTGCATTAAAGCATTATGATAATTGACAAGTTGAGCATAATTAGAGATGAATACAAATCATTGGCTATTTTGAATAATTTTAGGGACAACAATTGACTATGCATGTGAATTTAATTATGCTAAACAGGTAATTCATGAACCAGGACGTCGTGAGATACACATATTTCAAGTCAAAGGATCACCTGCCGTGTGGAGGGAGATGGGGCTTCGCTCCCAACCCTCACACAAACTGTGAAATTTTGTGTGGCTTATTTCTTGGTGTCCATAATAATAATAATAATAAAAATAAAAACATACTCAAATGCCAAAACATTTTTTCAGCTCGTAGGGAAATAACGCTCCTATGGTTATGAATGCAACCACCAACATCTTGACGCAGTGGTGCAGGAATGGTGAGAAATTAGAATTTATGAGGTAAATGGAGATTCTGTCCCAGTGGTTGAATAAGCAATAAGAATGATGTCTGATTGTAAATTAAAGATCTTGAAATGAACACCTAGCCGCGGTATGCATGCACTAGGTGTACATGCTAGCGCGAGCATATCGGCTTTCTATATAGGCTTCTGGTTCTGCCTAATGAGATACTAGAGGAGAGTTGTGAATGAAGAGGGCGGTGGTGTGAGTTAGATAGATAGAATGTATATAGCCTATTTTTCACATGAGTCCAAGTGCCTGTTGACCAGAATAATAACAAGCTGGTTAATTGGCACCCTCTGGCTTACCCTGTTGACAACCTTTAACATCCTACGTAATAAGATATAGACTTTTTCAGTAGCGCAGGAAAAACTAATGGCGAACAATAGAGAATAATAGGCAGAACTGCGAGAGTTAATGAATTGTAGGAGTAAGAATTGGGTTGGGTTATTCCAGAATGTCTTAACTTCTTGATGTAGAAGGTAAGACGGAACATAAAAGAATAATCCTGAAATAATACTAGAAAATCCCATGCCAGGTATTAATCCCACACTGAAGAACACGAAGAAGAAGAAGAATAATAAGGAAAATCAATAATGAATAATGCCAGCACGCTCACACACACCTTGGGGAGAACAAAATCCCTTCTGTATTACTTCATACTAAACAAAATACAGTATATATACATAGTTAAACGCTAATTAATTCTATCTACACACAAGATATAATCTGATGGGGATAATAAAGAAAAAAATAAAACTATTAGAATACATTATCTACGCTATCATAGTGGGCGAAACTGTAATTTTATACGGTCGTGAAAGGAATTTACAGCTCTAGGTGGTATAATGTAGTTTGATTGGGAAAGCAGCTAAAAATTGAAATCAACATTAACTGACTACTACAGAGTGTAGGCGATCACTCGAGTAGAATCCAAATGAGAAGCGACGAGTGGGTCTCGTCGTCGATGAGTCTGAGGGTGACATGGAAGAGATTGTGTGGCGAGTTGGTGGAGGAGATGACAGATTACGGGGCGATCGTGCAGCTGGCCAGTTGAAGAGGACAGCAGAAAATAAAAAAAGAGAGTGGAGATGTGTCGTTGAAGCGACATTTTCCACTCGAAACTCAAGAGAATAATAATAATGTATTTAATTGGTGTATAGTGACTAGCAGTGGAATCAAGCCAGGATGTGCATTTCGTCCCATTTTGGACTCGTGGTCATCTGGATGTACCTGCATTCCCCAGTGAGTCAGTGATGATTTTCCCGCGAGGCTCGAACATAGTGCACATAGTTTACAACGCCAAAGCGTTATTCACTAGACCATTTAGGACAGGAGAGCCACCTCTTGTGCAACGGGTCATATTAATTTAATTGAATTCCATAAACTATGGGCATTGAGTTCGAGCCTCGGTGGGAACATCATCACTCACTGAGGAATGCAGGTACATCCAGGTGACCACGAGTCCCAAATAGGACGAAATGTGCATCCTGGCTTGACTCCACTGCTAGTCAGCATACATCAATTAAATACTAATTCAATGTCCAAACATCGTCGAAGCATCTGCACAAGAAGCCAATATGTCAACCTGAGACCGAGGAGCACTTCAGTCCAATCAGTCGGCGGGAAAATCTCAAATTCAATTAAAATAATAATGACTATAAAACAATAAGGAATAATGCAGAAGAATTCAAATATTTTGGTGCATAGAAACTCTGATAACCTAGTGATTTAAACAGGCCGTTATTATCAACACAAAATATTTGACAATTCATGCATGATATAGGCAGAACCAATGGAATGTTCCAATGTCCTCGGAAAGAACGTGTTTCCAAATGACTCAGAAAAAGTTACACGCACGGACATACAGAATATCCAAATACACTTAAAGAGATCTCAATTAGGAAAACATTCAACGCCTTCAATTGTAAAGCATTTATCCATCAGTGTCTTCTTACTACGTTAATCTTTTATTTGATTGGTTGGAGCATTTCATCATGAGCTGATATCAGTTAGAGAACTATTAGAATTCTGGTTCTATTCATGCAGTGACCAGTAGGGTGCAGTAGGTTGAAGGTGAGGCAGTAACTCATCCAAAAAGACATTGCGAGCTATGTCATTAATTGGTAGAGGTTACAATTTATGGACTGGTTGGTCATTGGATCGGGTCCCAGTGGCAGATTGAATGGTCTACGAGATCACTCGCCTTGTAACCAGAAGGTCCTGGGTTCGTTAGAAGCCTGTCAGTGGTGGGTGCGTACTGCTGAAGAGTCTCAAGCGCTAGTCTGACGAAACAGCTGGCCATCCAGTGCTCCCTGTGCCTGGTTTTCTAACAGTTCTCTAACTGATATCAGCTCATGATGAAATCCAAATCAAACCAACCAAACAAGGCAAAAAATAATCCCTACAAAAATCAGTACATGAAAATCTTTTATTTCAAATAGTTTAAGGTCATAGCAGATAAAGAAGAAAGCACTTTAATGGATAAATCACATGCATCTTGTAAACTGTACGCGTGTACAGCAGCAAAAACAAAAACTATAAACTTCAACCTTTGCCTACTACTAAGTGTATGTGTATATATATATATATATATATATATATATATATGTGTGTGTAGGGACAGTTTGACCTCTTATACAAAAAAAACGAATACAATTAGGTATTAATATTTGTACTTATATTTTCTACATATAACTGATTAACGATCAAACATTTTACTTTTCAAATCCCCTATTTACACATTTAGGTAAAACTGCAACAACAGCAACAACAACTAAAACAAATGGAACGAAGCAAATATGCATTGCCTTTCCAATCCAATTAGTAGTTCCTCATCAGCTGCTAGCACAAAAGTTATTAAAACTATTTATTATGGTAAATGTTAGCAATAAGATGTCTACATTTTGAAGGAGTGATGAAAATTAATTGATTAATTCATTACGGAATTCAACGTAAGTAAGTGAATTCTTTGGGATCAGAGACAAACTATTACATAATCAAGAGATTTGTAAAATACCAATGATGACTAAGAAGAAGAACAGGATGACTCAGAAGACATACTGCCGTGTTTTGTCTCTTCAGTGTGTATTTACTAGTTTAACTTCTCCTGTGGAGCTAGTTACATTGAGAACATCATCCTCATGACCAGTGAGGTTCATCCAGTCGAGTGTGAGGATGGAGTTCCCAACGATGACATTGGTTGGTGCCAGTCAGGATAAATCACGAATTGGTAGAAGTTAGAATTCATGGACTGGTCATTGAATCGAATCACAGTGGCTGAGTGGTATACGAGCTCGCTAGCCTCGTAACCGGAAGGTTCTGGGTTCGAAGCCTGGAGGTGGCGGTTGCCCACTGCTGATGATTCCCAAACTAGGATGAAACAACCAACCGTCCAGTACTCCTTGTGGCTAGTTTTCAATGGCTCTCTAACCGATGTCATCAATCCGTGGTCAAACTCGTATAAAGTTTTTTTACATCAGAACTCTTTTATCAATCAAGCAATTATTTATAGTTCATCACTTTTAGGTATAGGTGGGGTGGGTAGCGAAATTAATTGGGTCATCAAAACATCAATTAACGAATAGATGTTATTAACAAGATATGTAAGTTTTGAAGGAGGGAATGGTGAAAATTAGTTATGGAATTCAATTCTGAACACCTCACATCTTGGTTTGGTAAAGGTTCGAATAAAGCTAAACGCAGCTCAATGCAATATTAACTCATCTTTTCGATACTGAGCAACAAGTCGACTCGCCTTAACAAAGCTTTTAAAGTTATTTATCGTATTTCAACCAACCTTTGGCTTCATTGTCTACGAGTACAACTTTTACATACAGTAGAAGCAATCAAAATACATCTGGACAAGGTAAATCTGTGTGTTTCAAAAGAAATTTGTACAGCCCCGTTCTTTTTTTTTTTTTTGATTACAGCTTGATTCCACACCGTATTTTTGGTACAAGTATGGCTAACCTTGGCCAACTACATAATATGCATTAAGTTGTACAAACTATTTTCCCCTCCCTTAGTAACACTTTGTTTTAACTTTGTTAATTTTCACAATTTTAGCTAATTCTATTAACTTGTTTGTATTTTACGTAATTCTTCTTGAACATCATCGCTATTTTACAAATTTCTTTGGTTATGTAACAACTTGTCGCTAATGCCCAAGAATTAACTTATCTTGATCTCCATAACTAATATTCGCCACCCTCCCTGGTGTGAAACAGACAGCGTGTGCCAACGGAATGTTATTCTCACATATTCACACAGTTCAATTCGGTATTAACAATACAATACGATGAATCTATTTGAACATTCTATTTGATGTTAGAGTCGGAATGTTATTCCCACAATTCAGTACTGCCTTGGCAACAGAATACTATGTACATGTATTTGAACATTCTATTTCATGTCGTTTGATCTGAACCGAAATCACACGCTCAATGATTGATTGGTTAACGAATATAAACTGTAGATATATAAAAACAGCCGTTCGATCAATGAAAAATATACCTTGGTTCTCGAGTCTTGCCTTCTGTATTCAAATTGCTAATAAAATCTGTTAGTTAATTGAAGTTTTGATGACTTTCAACCTCTTAATTTCTCTACCCACCCCGCCTATACCCCTACCTAAAGCTGATTAACTAAAATAACCACTTGATTGGTAAAAGAATTAGTGTCCAGAGCCAGCCAGCCAGCCGATGACGAAGGAACTACTGATTGAAAGGCAATGTATATTTCTTCGCTCAATCTCGCTCAACATCAGTTAGAGAAACATTGAAAACCAGGGCTCGAACCCCACAAGGCATGTACTGATGACTAGTGGCGAACTGGGACGAAATAGCAAGCAGTTCAGTATGCCTTGCTTGTGTTCAATAGTTCTCCAACTGATATCGATCCGTGATCATACTTGAAACAAGCAGTACATTTTATTTTATTTTAACGACCATGAGTGGGAACCATGAGATGATTACATCATTTTCGAAAAGTGTTTCTCTTCGTATAATGCCTTATTTAAATTAATTCATAAATTCCGATCTCTAATAATACAATAACAACAGCAATTTCTGCAAGGCATAAGATGATACCATCGTTTATTTCAACGGCTTCTCATCACCTGCTGTACAATCTTGAAGAAATCAATTAAGTTTATGTAAGGAGTGGTACCAACAGTTCTTGCAAATTCAATTCCTCTGGAATGACATCAGCGAGACATTCACACAATGTCTAAGGAATACGGTGATAAAAAGAGCATTCCTTGCTGCCGAATTACGTTGTGTATTCAAAATCACCCCCATTTTGCGTTCGGTAGTAAAAGATAAACTGCCTAATTTTGCCTCTTTCATGTGTGAATCTACCAATTTAACTGCTCACTCCTGTGGAGTGAGCCAGTTACTTCTATAGGCCATACAATTAGGCGTGTTTCTCGTCGGATTTCTGAACATTACCAGGCCTCATTCGTTAAGTAAAGAGCAAACAAAATCCATTCACACATAGTGCTATTCTATCTCATCTTGTGGATACAGAACGCAAGATTGATCTTAACCATGCTTTTAGGGTCATTTACTGCATACCAACAAATCTTAACTTCGCCTTAAAAGTTCGTTTACTAAATATTGCTGAGGCTGGCTGTTGGGATCCATATTAAGAAGCCAAATTTATGTGTGTATCCGAAAGTAGCTATTTCAGACATTGTCTGTACTTACCTTGGCTACCTAGGTTAAAATGATCCCTAATTTTTTTATAGAAATTTCCATAATTTTAAATGATATTCAATTTGTTATTATATTTTTACTATTATTATAATGTATGCATCTTTAATGAACTGTGGTTATTCCATTGTGATCTTTCTTAACAAATCGATAATATTCTAGATACTATTCTAGAATATTCGATGTATATAAACATATATATATATATATATATATAATTGCTCAAAAATTATAATTTATACACAGAATGCTCAAGTTTAGGTGATCAGGCTTCAAATATGCTCAGAAATCGTCTCTCCAAATCAGTCAGGAAGACATTCTTTGCTGCAGCCAGCCATAAGTTGTTCTTCATCTCTGTAAAAGATAAACTCCATCGCCTGGCCACTTTCATATACATTTTTCAATTCATTTGTTCTTGTGAAACAAGGTACTTTGACCATAGATAGAGAATGCTTTCACCATGGATACGAGAACATATTCCGGCATGGTTTTGCAAGAGAGAAAGGAAGAGTGTGCAAAGCTCTATTCTAGAAGACAGTTGTTGATCACCTTCTATCACTCTACCAACCCTGATCATGCCGCCAAATTGTGTGCGTTTTCTTCATTCTTCTAAACTTTTAAAGACATTGCATGCCTTAACCATTCTCACATGAATTTAAGTCTAACCTTTGTGTACAAAAGAATTATGCGCAGTCCCTATTTCTGCTTCGGTCGTACACAGACAAACAATTATTTATACTTTTTTTTCTATAGTTTAGTTTGTAAGGGTTAGTGATATTTTTACGAGTTGATCACGGATTGATATCAGTTAGAGAACCATTGAAAACCAGTCATAGGGAGTACTGGACAGCTGCTGTTTCATCCTAGTTTGGAAATCATCGTCAGTACGCACCCACCCACTGGGATTTGAAACCAGGACCTTCCAGTTACAAGGCAAGCTCGTATACCATTCAGCCACTGGGACCTGATTCAATGGCTCATGAATTCTAACTTCCACCAATTCGTGATTTAGCGTGTCATTTAAAATCAAATTTCTTTTTTTCTCTCTCGTTTATATCACCTTTTTTAAGCAATATACACTTTCTGATGTTGTCAGTTGATAGATAGTTTTTATTCCCGGTTATTTTGGGTTCTCGACTTTTTTTTTTCGTTTGGCGTTTACTCATACACCACGCTAGTATGATACACAGACAGCTAGATAGATAGATAGATAGACAGACACATAGATAGATAGACAGACAGACAACACAATGAACAATCTTGTACAAAATCAAGCAAAACGTATTCATTGACTATTGAAGCAGTCAGACAGTACTTTATTATTATTTTTTTGAATTTATTGATTGGAATTATTGATTAAATTTTAAATATATATATAATATATATATATATATATATATTATATATATATATATATATATATATATACTTTAATAGGCTAGGAATAAAAAGAAATTAACAGAATATACAACCATGACCATTTCTACTTCTATTAAACGTAATTTTAAAAAAACACTAACTTAAACAAACCGGATTTAATATTTCACTTGTATTATTTCTGTCTTTTAATAAGGTCAAAATAAGCGTGTGAAATTCAAACGAAACTTTTAACCTAGACTAAAAGAGTAAGTTTTAGACAAAGATGAAATATAAAGTCAAGTAAATATACAAAGTAATGAATAATCTTTAGCTGCCTATGATCAAATATACACACATAATGAATGATATGATATATATGTAAGTGAGGTGTAATTTTGTCTAGGTAAGAAGAATTTCTCCCTCCCTCTATCTCTCTCCTTCTCTCTGTGTTTGCCTTATCAGAAAGATTAACTTCTTTTGAGAAGAATATAGAACTGAAGTTAATTAATTGCACATACACACACACACACACACACACACACAGGAAAGTGATCAAGGGTGAAAACAAGGGAAGTGAACACAGGGAAGAAAAAAGAAGAACCATATTCCTAAAACTCTTCCCATCATCTGTGGAGGATGGGGAGTAAAGTATATTCAAGTGCCATTTTGTCAGATGCTAATTGATTGAAATAGAATATCTAACGGAAATCAGGTTAAGCTTTCAAATTTAATGGCAATACATGAAATTTTTAGAAAAAACAACCTCGATTATTTCGTTTCTGCAGAGAAGACATTGTCATTATCAAAAGAGTTTAGCCCAATCTAACCTCTTATTGATATAAGTATAAAACTTGGGCACTGTGGTAGTGCATAACTCTATTATGGATAAGATTTTATTTTGATAAATCTCACAGTGTTGTTGTACAGTAATATTAACTGATAACCAAGTTTCAAGCACAAGCTATTACTGCTCATAATCATATCAAGTTACACAACTTTTTTCTTTCATTTATATACATGTGTGGAATGGATTAGATATTGGATTAAAAATCAATGTGAGATAATGTCCATTCAAAAATAATAGTACGAGTGTTATCGAACCATTAAAATCATATGGGAAATACGAATGTTTTATACGAGTGTTTTTTTATAGTTATAATACGTTATTTAATTGGATTTTCTTTGGCGTTCGAAACTATGGGTACTGGGTTCGAGCCTCGATGGGAACATCATCACTCACTGAGAAATGCAGGTACATCCAGCTGACGAGTCCCAAATAGGACGAAATGCGCATCCTGGCTTGATTCCACTGCTAGTCACCATCCACCAATTGTATAATACGTTATTTGTTAGAATATTTTGATGTGCTTGAATTCAAATAGAATTTTAAGATTATTTATTATCTTCTTCTGATTTAACTTGAGGTAATAATATCTTCGATATTTCTGGTATTTGCATTGAGTCATTTCTCTTGCATTTGTTGCGTGTAGACTAGATGAACAAAGATTCGGTAATCAACTTCTCTCTCCACCTACCTTGATTACTTCTTAGAATTTTAACCCTTTCCCACCCAATTGTGTGGTTGTGTGTTAATGCGTGAAGTACAATAGCTGAGCTTTTTTCTAAATTACTTATCTTTTCAGGGTCAACCATTCTTCCCTTATCTAAATTCTTATATTCTGATAATCTAACTACTCCCGACCTGCTAGTTTGACCTATGTAGTTGACCTCACAGTCATTGCAGGATATTTTATATATTATATTATTTTGTCTAATTGGGTCAACAGGATCCTTTAACCTACAGAGATTGTCCCCAATCGATTCCATACATGTATATAAATGAAGGAAAAAAGTTGTGTGAGTGAGTGACTTGATATGATTATGAGCAGTAATAGCTTGTGCTTGAAACTTGGTTATCAGTTAATATTACTCTGTATGACAACACACTGTGTGATTTATCAAAATAAAATCTTATCCATAATGGAGTTACAATCTAACCTCTGCTTACATGCGTCGGTGGCATAGCGGTAGAATGCTCGCTGACCACGCCTCACATGTGGTCTGAAGTTCGATCCCCGGCCACCCAAGTACTCCTTTACCTTGATTAACCAGTAATAGGACTGGTAAAGAGGGAAGTTTGGGCATGAGTCTGGCTAGCAACCCCATCCTGTGAAAATAATCACCACTGCTACAGAAACTTCAAGGCTCTAGCTTGAAGGTGACATTAGGAAAGTAAAGGAATAGAAAAAGAAAACAACCACTGTATACAGAGGGAATGGTGGAGTGAGAAAACCTCTCATTTTATGTTTTCTTATATTGCATAACATTTCACTGACTGAGTTATTTATTTGCCCATATCATAATTTTAATTCAACTTTTCATCGCTCTGTTGTTCAATTTTCTAGTCTATCTCTAGGCAATGCTTGTTTCTATTGGAAATTTGAACTCTGTCGTCACTCTCTTTCATTTTTTGATCATCTACTGATTAACCTGTTTGCTTAAATCATTTCGGAATAATGACGTTTTTGTACTTTCTATCAGTAACTCAATGTTGTTGTGAGAAAAATCATGTTCACACACTATTTTCATATTTGAATGAAGTAAGAACAACAGTGATTTTTTCAGAATAAAATGGTACCATCATTGCTTATTTTGTTGGCTTCTCATCAGTTGCTTACAGGCCAAAATCATTATTAAGTATATCTACAGAAACAATTTTGACATACTTGCACACAGAGTTCATTTTAAACAAAAATCAATCGATCAATATATGCATACAGTAATATATATATATATATATATAATATTAAAAACTATTCCGAACAATAATGATCATACACAATGGAAACTTTTCAGCATTACACATTCGGATGAAAGAGGGATGAAAAATATCCAGTCACCAGGTAGCAGGGCAAAGAAAGACTGATAACCACTTCTTCTTTCTGGACATACACACATAAATCAGGTTTCAGGTGCTTGATGGAGATTGCTGCTTCTGCAAACTTGAGGAGCGTTGATCTCTTTTGCCTATTGATAATTTTGTACGACTTTTCGCCATTCACCTCATGACCAACCCGTGTCAACGAGATGCCTGGCGATAGCATTGTTTAAATTATTTTTTCCCTTTAAACATAAGCTTTTTGGTACATGTTCAGAAAATTGGAGGTATGCTCTTCTTTCTATTCTTCCACTGTAATATATATATATATATATACATTACTGTGTGCATATATTGATTGATTGATTTTTGTTTAAAATGAACTCTGTGTGCAAGTATGTTAAAATTGTTTCTGTAGATGTATTTATCAATGACTTCGGCCTGATGAGAAGCCAACGAAAGAAGCGATGATGGCACCATTTTATTCAGCACCAACTGCCACTGTTATTCTTACTTTATTCAAATTAATTGAAGGGAATAAATGTATGCAATACTTTGATATTGTTTGGGATGCATGCAGTTGAAGAGAGTCCTATTTGCTGATATATACATTCGTTCTTTCTTTATTCAAACTATTTAAAGGGAATCAGTTATATGACGTGAGAGTTAGTCGAACCTAAATCTGGTATAGGTCCGTGTAATCTTTAAAAACTGATTCAAGCCACTTATGGAGACAGACAGACGGACTGTCTGGTTGGTGTCTTCAAGATACTGAGAACCAATGACTTGAAACTGTTGGTTATACGTATTTCAAAATCAATGTCAGTGGTGCAGATGTATTCAGTCTTCGTAAACTCCACTAGATGCATAAAATCTTCATGTTTTTCCATCTATCTGTGAACACTTCTTGGAGTCAGATTCTTTAGTTCCATGTGATTTATCCTTTAAACTTGTGTCTATAGGGTTAAATTCAATCACTTGAAAAGTTTACGCTTAGAGTTTGCCAACGGATTGATATGAGTTAAGAGAACCATTGAAAACCAGCCAAAAGGAGTACTGGACAGTCAGTTGTTTCTATCTATTAGATTGGAACTCATCAGCAGTACACACTCACTGGGATTCGAGTCTTGGTTCTCTAACTGATATCAATCTGTGACCTAACCTAGAACTCATGAAATCTCTACAAACTAACTCTTGGAAACTAAAGTGATGCTCGCCAGTGACCAGATGACTACAGAATGAAGTTGATTAGAGTTCTAGTGAGCAGTGATGAACACCAATCGGGCCCACCAGGTTGTGAACAGTGAGGAAAATACTCATCAGTAATGACATTGGCTCGTGCTAGTCGCGCGAAATGTATATATCAGTCATTGGTAGAAGTTGGAATTCATATGTTGACCATTGAAGAGTCGGCTCCCAGCAGTAGCTGAAAGGTCTACGAGCTCACTAACCTTGTAAACGCAAGGTTGTGGGTTCGAAGCCGTGTAGTGGATGCGAACTGCTAATAAGTCTCAATCTTTCTGTCCGTCTGTTTTCAACATAGAACTTCTTCTTCCTTCTCTATAATATACTGTGTGCCAAATAAATTGCCAAAAACATCGAAGCACCGAATGCTCCAAATAGCAGAGGCTATTGCGATTCGCCTCAAACAACCAGCGCTCTGTGTTCAAAAAAAGCAAGTCCAGCTCCTACTACTGCCCTGGCCAGCCTTCAATAGAGACTATAAATTCATGAATTTGTAATATTATCCTTCCTAATTCTTCTAACATTCAGCTTATTTTATGTTGGTGCTATCGAACTATAATCTATCAATATTATTGATTCGGTGTTATTTAAACAACCACATTAATGTTGTTCATAACATTCATTCATTCACTACAATGTATGTTTATATAACTGTAGAGCCTGATGATGAAGGGGTTATCAAAAACAGTAGTCTTTGTTCAGTATCCATTCTTGTGAAAATTTTAATGGGCATTTATATTTATTTATTTTTAATAAGTGTGAACATAATTTAAGCAGTGTTACCACTATTGATCTTGTATTTCCCCTCACTATACTATATCAACAGAACATTAGATTCAATACTCTATAATAACATGCTAAAAGTTCCAAACTGAATCGACAATATTGTTTGAAACAAACTCACTGTTATTATTATTACTATTATTATTATTATTATTATTATTATTATTATTATTATTATTATTATTATTATTAATACTCAATGATCTCAATTCGTGCTTAGAATATTTTTGACTTTATATCGTAAGCGTGGTCTAACTCATCTGGTTAATTTTGTTTTAATTTCTAATTTTATTTATATATTTTGAGTAAATCAGATCCAAGGTGTTGTGACAAATGCTGAGAATTCCATTCTGTATTATAAGTACTGTCTGTTTTGGAATAAAGTAGATTATTATTATTATTTATGTTTCCCCAACTTCCATTTGCTGTTTATTTCCACTTTCCATATCTCTGGTAGAGGAGAAGCGTTGCGTCATTCCGATTGCCCGTGTGATGAGGTGTTGAATCGATAAACAAAGCTTCAGTGATTAACCTCTCCCTCTCTCTCTCCACCTAACTGACAATATTACTTCTTAATACTCTCACCCTATCCCTATAATCCCACCCCTTATTGTGTGATTATATCAGAATAGCTGAGCTCTGTTGTTTCTAGGTTGTTTAACTTAACAGGGATAACTATTCTAGGTCCAGTTAAATCTCTATGTTTCAATAATCTAGCTGACCCTTATCTACTAGTTTTGTGCTGGTGTGATGCAGACAATGTGTGCTAACGGGATGAATATTTTTCTCACATATTCACACAGTTCAATTCGGCATTAACAACACAATACGATGCATATATTTAAACATTCTATTTTATGTCGTTTGATGTGAACTGAAATCACACGCTCATGACTGACTGGTTAACTAATATAAACTATATATATATAAACAGCGGTTTGATCAATGAAAAATAAACCTTGGCTTCCGTGTCTTGCCTACTATGGTTACAGTTTGAACTCTATGTAACTGACCTTACATTCATTATATCAAAGTATTTGGTAAACTATATTACTTTTCTTAATTGAATTTATTGGGTCCTTAAGCCGACAAAGTTTATCTCTGAGACAGTTGGTTGGTTGGTTGGTTTAAATACTATCCTAATTCCAGACTCATCACTGAGAATCCTATGTGGGGCCTCTGATGTTCTTTCTTTATAAGGTAGTACTGTGATGAGAGCTGACTGCTGGCCAAATTGGTGGACAGTAATTTACGTCAATGTTTACGTCCTCAATATTGATCGTGAGAAAAATAAGAACAAAGACTGATTGAACAACCAACCACAACAGACTTTACGTAGGTAGATACAATTAGCAGATAAATGATCTGACATTCAAGAAACAACCACAAAGAGATGAAAGATTATCGTTCAGTGAGAAACAACCACTGATCAGAAGATTGTGGTGTTTTTCTGTTAACAATAATCTATAATAATGCAAATGAAAATAGATAAATATGTGTTGATTTCTGGAAATAAACGATCTTTCGCCTGGCCATTGTTTTCTACCGTTACAGTACTACAGAGGCTTTGAATTCTTTATTATTTTATTTTCATCCCTTTTACTGCCAGTCTTAGGTTTTCGATGCTTCTTGATACATATTTTTGAATAAATTCTGGTGGATAGCGTGTTACTCACACGTAATACTTCATTTATTTGTTTGACTTCATTGTTTAATTCTTCTGGCCTACTAGTTAGCTAGACTTAGAATAAGTGACCCTGTAAAGTTAAATAACCTAGAAACAACAGAGCTCAGCTATTCCGATGTAATCACACAATAAGGGGGTGGGATATAGGGACAGGGTAAGAGTATTAAGAAGTAATATAGTCAGTTAGGTGGAGAGAGAGAGAGAGAGGGAGAGGTGAATCGTTGAAGCTTTGTTTATCGATTCAACACCTCATCACACGTGCAATCAGGATGACGCAACTCCCATACTGGAGATATGGAAAGTGGCAACAAAAAACAAAGGGAAGTAGGAGAGACAGAATAGAGAGAAAATATATACATAAGACAATTTGTGAAACTGTGTGACTAAAACTGATATGATTATGAGTAGCAATCATTTCTGCTCGAAACCTTGTTATCCAGTTGCTAATACTGCAACATCATAGTGTGTGATACTTATAATAAACTTATCTAATTATGGAATCACATTCCAAGTTCTACTTTTACATTAACATTTTGATGTCGTTGAATGGGGAAATATTTCTTCAGATTATGAGATTTTTGGGGAATTTGGATTAATATTTTCAGTTCAATTGAATTTGAGATTTTCCCGTCGACTGATTGGACCCAAGTGCTCCTCGGTCTCAGGTTGACATGTCGGCTTCTTGTGCAGATGTTTCGACGATGTCTGGGCATTGAATTGGAATTTAATTTGTGGATGGTGACAAGCAGTGGAATCAAGCCAGGATAAAGCGCATCTCGTCCTGTTTGGGACTCGTCAGCTGGATGTACCTGCATTTCCAAGTGAGTGATGACGTTCCCAATGAGGCTCGAACCCAGTGCCCATAGTTTCGAACACCAAAGCGTTATCCACTGTTAGCCGCCATCCACAAATTAAATTCTAATATTATCAGTTGTTCGATTTTCATCACGAAGCGACATCATTCACAGCGTCGACATATTGTCTGATATCTTTACCGATACCTTCCCGAGCTGACTGTTCCGAACTACTGAATACCTTTCTTTTTTTGATTACAGCTTGATTCCAAACTGTATTTTCATTACAAGTATGGAATTTTCAGCATGGATATCAGTAGCCCAAATTTTGCAGGCCGACCATAGATATCAGGTGTGAGTCGGCAGGAGATCGAACCTAGGACTATGTGCATGGTCGGCGATAGTCCTAACCACTGTGCCACTGACGCATTAGCCAGTGGTCTAAGCTTAAACGTCTTGCATTAAATCATTCCAAATGTCAGAGAGTGAATTTCACCTTCAGGAATAAAAGTGACCTTAATGAATTCATCACTAGTTCACACGATACTTGTAGTTTAGAGGGCACTGATGTAGAGAAGAAGTCAAGAGCATTAAATACTTCGGAATAGTTCCATCATCTGACTTTACTTCGTCAGCCGATATTCTGTCTATTTCTAAGAAAATGCATCATAGTCAGTTGAAGAAATAAAAACAAACTGCTTTATTTGTTTCGTCTCTTCCATGTGCATTTATCAGTTACATTGGGTGTTACGATCAGGCAAGTTCATCGTGGAATTTCTGAACACCATCCTGCATCTTGGTTTGACAAAGGTATGAATGAATAAGGCTACACACATCTCAATACTAGTGCTCATCTCGTCGACTCTAACAAACCCTTTTAAGTTACAAGTACGACTTTTCCATACAGTAGAGACAATCGGAATTCATCTGAACAAGTCAAATCTGTGTATTCAAAGGAAATTTGTACAGCCCCTTTCTTTTTTGCCTAACCTTGGCCAACTACATAATATGTATTAAGTTTTGAAAAATGACTTTTCCCCACCCCTTGTAATACTGTCTTTTGACTTTTATTTTATTTATGATTACATTTTTAGCTACTTCTATTAACTTGTTTGTATTTTTACGTAATTCTTTTGAGTCGTCCTATTCTTCTTAGTCATCGTAGCTATTTTACAAAGTTCGCGATTACGTAATAACCTGAATTCCGTAATTATCCTCCGTCTCTCTAAAACTTAGATATCTTGCTCCTAGCAACGACTAGTTAATTGTTTTGATTACAGAAAGAGGGGCACACCTCCGATTTTCTGAACATGTGCCGAAAAGCTTACGTCTCAATGGAACAAACTCTTATAGTAGCGCTATTACCAGACATCTCCTCGACACGGGTCATGAGGTGGAAATCGAGAAATCCTTCAAAATTATCAATAGGCAAAAGAGCTCCATTCTCCTCAAGTTTGCCGAAGCGATTTCTATCAAACGCTTGAAACCAGATATATGTGTTCAGAAAGGAGCAGTTATTAGTCTTTCTTTGCCTTGGTAACTGGATGTCTCTTTTCTCTCATCTGATTACGTAATCTCTGTCTTTAACCTCACCCTCCTTTTATAATCTGTAATTTCGCTTGTCTCTTGTTTCTATGATTTGAGTTCAAGTCAGTACATTGTTACCTAACTTATTAGTCACTATGCTTCTAACGCATATCTCATCTTTATTACGTAACTCCTTTACCATTTTCTGCATACATTTATTTTGTTTAAACTTGAACTCCCTGTGTAAAAACTATATAAGCGCAATTTTCTGAGCACTGTTTACTAATTGTGGAACTTTCTGTTAACTGACAACATGTAAAACTTACAAGTATGTTAAAACTTTTCTGTGCGTAAACCTCATAATTTACTTAGGGTGTAAGTAGCAGTTGAGCTGATGAGAAGCCAACGAAATAAACAATGATGGTACCACATTATTTTGCACAAGCTGCCACTGTTGTTCTTGTTTTATTCAAATTCATCAAGGGAATAAATACACAATGTTTTGATAACTTTTAACCTCTTAATTTCCCCACCTTTCCGTATACCTAAACGTGATTAAATAAAATAACCACTTGATCGGTAAAAAAAAATTTGCGTGTAAAAAACACTTTATATAAGTGTAGAGCTAGCCAAGCACTGATGAGGAACTAATTGAAAAGGGGATCTAAGTGGCCACTGAACTCCACTGGCTAGTTCAAGTGGTTGAATGTTTAACACTCTTGGTCTTGTAACTCATAGGTCCCGGGTTCGCGATGCTTGGTCAGGTGAGGTGATAGTTGTGCGTACTGATAAAGAGTCCCAAAGTAGGCTGGCGAAACAGTTAGCCGTTCAATGTTCACTGCTTTTCAATGTTCTCTATCTGGCTGATTTTAGTCCGTGATGAAGTCCAGTAACTGAAATTATTACTTCCCTTCTGTGAATAAATGGGTGTATTTTAAGTGATAGTAACATATGTCGCGTAGCGTTGGCGTGAATAAAGTCGACTATAATAATTATATTAATATTATTACTATTATTATTATTATTGTCATAATAATTGTCCACGTAACACATGGTGAAGCTTTAAAAACATCAACAACAATAACAACAATATGTAATTAATTTCCGATAAAACTGATAAGATGAAAGATACAGAAAAACATCATGTAGGCGTTTTGTGTGTGCGTGTATGCGAGTATCGAACGCACAGACCAAGAGGATGAAAATAAAAACGATAGCAAAGTTCTCATTTGTTACAGGAATTCATCATGAACTGACATTGGTTAGAGAACCATTAGAAAATCTGGGAGTATTGGACAGCTGCTTCGTTCTAGTTTGGAACTTTTCAGAAGTACGCACCCACCACCGACAGTGTTCTAACCCAAGACCTTCTGGTTACAAGGCTAGTGAGCTCGTAGACCATTAAGCCACTGGGACCCGATCCAATGGCCAGCCCATGAATTCTAACTTCTGCCAATTCACGATACAACACAACCACTAGCCAATATCTTCGGCGAGTATTTGTCCTCACACCCAACCTCCTGCACCATACTGGTCACGACTTCTCACTAGAACTCCACGTAAGATCAGATGGCCGACCAGAAAACATCAGCAACAGTGATCTCTGAGAGCGAACCAACCAGGAACCGATTGTGAAACAAATAGGCAGGAAGAAATGGAGATGGATCGGCCATACTCTGAGAAAACAAATCATCAAGCGACATCACTAGACAAGCCATTGCTCGAGGGGAACCTGACCGAAAGGGAAGCGGCGAGCTGGTTGTCAGTGTAAGGGTGACTTGGAGGAGGTCATGTGAAGAGGAAGAGATGAAAGCATGTGGGTAGACATGGAGCCAGGTGAAAACTCTAGCAGAGAACCGAACGTAATGCAGACGCGCGGCTGAAGCCCTATGTTCCTCTAGGAATTAAAAGAAAAATAATAATTATTATTATCACTACCAATAGCTTATATTGTTTTAACGTTATTCTTATTGTTATTATTCTTACTATTATTTTTTTTTCAGTTCGTAATTCTTGAAATATTTAGGTTATTCCTCCGATGACTAATTGTTTATATAATTGATATACTTGAACCATAATGCACTTTATCTTAATTTTATACCGCTTCTTCTGTGTAGAGTATCCAACTGAGGCTGAGTGCTACTGAAATTTGCGTCGGTGGCACAGTGGTTAGGACTGTCACCGACCATGCACATGGTTCGAGGTTCGAGCCCGCACCGACGCACACCTGATATCTATGGTCGACCTGCAAAAAACTTTGGGCTACCGATATCCATGCTGAAAATTCCACACTTGCACCAAAAATACAGTTTGGAATCAAGCTGTAAATCAAAAATCAAAGAAAAAATTTTTAAAAAAGACTTTATCAAATCCCCCATTATTAACGTCCTTTATATAGCTTGTTTTAAATATAGCATTAGTCAACGGTGGCGCCATACTGCGAGTAGTTAAATTCTGAGTACAATAATTAACTAAGAGACTGTATTCAATAAATTTATTATCAGGTTATATATCAACAGATTAGTGCGTCTGTGGTTCAGTGATAGAACTGTCGTCAACCACCAGGCAGGTACTCCGGGACTGGATCCCTGGCCAACGACGCTTCCTCTTAACCTCTATGAGCCTGTAGTAAGGCTATTAAAAAGGAAAGATCGGGCATAAGGCTATCAACCTCATCCCATAAAAAATAAACACCACTGTTACGGAAACTTCAAGTCGCTAACAAAAAAAAAGGATTTATCCTAAAGTACAAGAGAGAAATAGATGAAAGAGAGAAGTCTCCAACAGTTGAAATGAAAAAAAGTGTTCATTTGCCTCCCATACAAAGGGGAAACAGTATCGCAAAAGATTGAAAAGAGGATGAAGGGAGCAATAAAGAGATGCTTCCCTGCAGCCAATCTGGTGACACTATACAGGTCTATTTTTTTTCCTTCACGTTCCCAGTGGAACATAGGGCTCCAAGCTAGTGGCTTGAAGTTTCTGTAGCAGTGTTTAATTTTTACAGGATGGGGTTGCTAGCCTCATGCCCAACCTTTCCTCTTTACCAGGATTATTTCTGGCTCAGTGAGGTAAAGGAGTGCGCCGGCCGGGGATCGAACCCCGGACCATATGCATGGTCGGCGAGCGTGCTAACCGCTATACCACCGACGCACTTTTTTTGGGTGCATCGGCGGCCGGGGATCGAACCCTGGACCATGCGCATGACAGGCTAGCGTCCTAACCGCTGTGCCACCGACGCACGATACAGTACTATAAGGCAATCGAAACTGGATAAGTACCCTGCTGATGTTACCTACAACTGCATTTATAAATTAACGTGTACCTTCGGCAGCAAGTACATTGGAAGGACAGAAAGAAGGGCTTCTATCCGGTTTTCAGAGCATATTCCAAGAAACTTATGCATAAAAGGAAGCAGATATTTACAAAGTGCAATTACCAAACACCCATCATGTGGATACGAGTCATTTTGTCGACATTTCAAAATATTCAACATACAAGGGACAGCGAATCTAATACGATTTACTGCTGAAGCAATTGCAATCAAACGTCACAGACCAAACTTATGCACACAGAAAGAGACTGTGTAGTCAATCTCTCACTCCCTTGGTAACCGTATCACTTTTATTACACTGATTAGTTATACCCACTAGTGAGCTCAACTCAGAAAGCAAGTTTTCAAATTGATGAACTTTGACCTTCTTGAGTTGCCATGTTGACACTGTTTATTAGAATTTTCTGTTTTCTGTCTTCTCTCACCCCCTTTTCCCTTTCGTTTTTCATAGTTTGACAGCATATAAATTGATGATGCGTTCACCTTATAACGTTTTCTCTATTACTTTTCAAACAATGAAGTATGAAATGTTATTGCTTATAACTATTGTAATTTCAGGTAGTTTGCAGTTAGCTGATGAGGGGGACCTGTGAAATAGAATGACGATACCACATTTTATACTGCAAATCTGATCTTTCTTTCTCTATTGAAATATCCCCTAGTTTTATGTGATTTTTATTTTACATTAATATCAATTTGTGATTAAATCCCTACTAAAATCCCCATATTCTCTCCCTATCCATTCCCAGTGGAACACAGGATCTCAAGCCATGAGGTCTGAAATGGCTAACCTCAAGCTAGCCTAGCCTTCCAGTTTTATCACCTGCCTTACTCTATCGATTAAGTGATGCTTTAGAAGTGAGTCGGGTTCAGAAGGGATCGAACCTCGGACCACGCACATTTGACATACTTGATGAGTATTCCATCAGTCTTGAACCACTGACTACCACAAAAACAATGTGAATTCCACTATCTCTAGAAAGTTGACTACCACTAATCAACTACAAGGTGATATAGTTATTGATTTTGAAGCTTCATCTTTGCGTGCCAGCATCCGTGAGTGTGTATGTGTGTGTGCGCATGTGTGCCAGCTTGCATGTCATAGTTCATCATTCATGATATCAAATACCACATAGCTGACACTAATTAGTTTAATACACACACTCACACACACAACATCAACAACAACAAAAATCTACCGTTCAATAAAATCTGTTTATGTACATTCACACACACACACACACATAAACACAGGGATACACACACGCACTCACAGAGAGAATGGCGTTGACAATAGAAATGATGAACCGGAAATGAAATTTGACCTAATAAACAAATATCTGATTAGTGAAACAACACCAATAACAACAACAACAACAACAGCGACACACATGGACATAAGCCAAGATTGAACAATTTTAAAAATTTGTTACTATTATTATTATTATTATTATTATTATTATTCTGATGACCGCGATGATATGTCTTTTTGAGTAATTACACCAAAGTTATAAAAATAACAAAAAGTAATACAACTGATTGACAGGAATTGAACATTCAAAGACATCATTGGTATGGGGTTAGGGGCGTAGACAGCTGGGCTGGGCTGGGTTGGGGGTGGGGGTGACTGGCAAACGGGGAGTTGGAAGAAAGTCAGTGTAATAGATTTCTAGAGATATAAATACAACCCCCTCTCTCTTGTTTTCTCTGATCAATATAATATTCTAAAATAATTTCGATGAATAATCGTTTCCTGTTCAGTGAATGGATTCAGTGTTTAGAGGAATTCACATAACAATCCGTATATATGTGTGTATATGTTAGGTAGAAATATTATTATGATTATAATTAGGAAGGAATTTATAACAACTGGGTTTAAACACACCAAGTTAGGCAAGAGGACGTTTACTTGCTCGTGACATTGGCTGGCAATTGCGCTATTTATATATACACACGTATATGACCGCGAAGTAATTTGAAAACTACTCGAGTACTACAGCGTACAGTGCCCTAAATATTCATCAACCTTATTCAACAGCTAGCTGTACGACAACGGTGGCACATGTCAAGTGATCCATAGCGGATTATGCATCAGACAGCGGGAAACGAAAAGACAGGGAGGGATATCCTGGACCGACATGAAAAACCTAGAAGACCTGGATTTCGCCCGTGGATGATTTATGTTTGATGTCACACGAAATCGAAGATTTACAAGAGAAAACCGACCGATAAACTGGTCGAAGAAGCAGCCGGTGAAGACAGTACTCCAGGTGAACATAGACAAGACGCAGGTAGGTTATGAAAATAATCAACCAACAACAACAGCAACAACATCCAGCATCAATCACCATCAACGGAAGGGATTTGAAAGAGGTTACTTCATTCACTCACTTATCTAGGGAACATTGTCTCAACTACAGGCAGTCGGAACGCGCGAGGATGTCAAATCGAGCGAGAATCGGGAAGGCAAGAAGCACTTTCATCAATCTGAAACCAATCAAGGAATTCATGTCCCTTCTGAGACTGGAACTTGGGCCACTGAGTTACTTTGAGCTGACGACTAACCTACTGTAGTATTGTAATGGATATTTCAATTTGATTTTGTTAGGTAATTCGTAACTAGTACCATAATGGAGAAAACTTTTCTTTTGATAAAATCACACAGTGGTGTTATACAGTAAATAATATTTATTGATGACAGCGTTTTGACCGCAATTTATTACTGCTCATAATCATATCAAGAAACTATTCACACAACTTTCTTGCTTCATTTAGAAGATTGATGATGATGTGCGTCGGTGGCACAGTGGTTAGGACTATCGCTGACCATGCACATGGTCCGAGGTTCGATCTTCTGCCGACTCACACCTGATATCTATGGTCGGCCTGCAAAATTTGGGCTACCGATATCCATGCTAAAAATTCCATACTTGTACTGAAAATACAGTTTGGAATCAAGCTCTATTCAAAAATGAAAATAAATAAATGAAAATTGATGAATAGACATTGGGATAAAAATCAATAACACTTCAATAGACATGTGTGAAACAGAAAGGAGGATAAAGTACATTGGGAACCACTATTCGTGTTATCAATAAAATATAGTATAATGAGGATTAAGACGAGCGTTTGTTGTTAGACAATCTACTATAAAGGATAAAGTACATTCGAAGCAAGAAAGTTGTGTCGGAGTACCTTGATATGATTATCAGTGGTAATAAATTGTGCTCGAAACGTGGTCACCACTGTGTGACTTAATCAAAGCATGCGTTCCTGTAGACTGCCTGAATTAGCAGAATTTGAAATTCATGCACTGGCTGGCCATTGGATCGGGTCGGATCCCAGTGGCAGATTGAGTGGTCAATAAGATCACTCACTTTTTAACCAAAAGGTCCTGGGTTCGAACCTTTTCGGTAGTAGGTGTGTACTGTTGGAGAGTCCAAAACTAGCCTGCAGGTTTTCCAATGGTTCCCTAACCAATAGCAGTTCATGATGAAACCCTCCAACCAATAAAAAAATAATCCCTAAAAAACCTCAATACTTGCAAAACAAGATATTAGTCAACCAGGGTAATGAAAAATCGAAAATAATAAATACAGAACGCTTTGTATACGCAGTATTTTGTTCTGTTAATCTAATTTACAAATTACATAATCTCCAGGTACCATTTTTCACAGTGACGGTGAGGGTGGTTGCCGAGGGAGCTATTGATCAATATCCAGATATTACGCGGGACATGAAGAAAGACAGATAGAGCAAAATAAGGAAAACAATCCAGTATGGTAAAAAAAAATCTAGAGAAGAAATCAACCAGTCAATCAATCAATAGGTCGATCAATTAATTCCCAAAGGTGTGTGCATAATCTCTAATTCATTAATTATAAAGATTTTTTTTTTGCTTTTTGGTAAAATTACAAAGTCACTGATTTTAGATCAATAATAACAAGTATAATAAATCAAGGAAGGAATACTTCGATTTGAATAGCTTCTATGAGGCTGATGTATAACTCTCTATACTAGGTGATTATTAAATAATGCAAAAAATTAAGGATTATGTGTCAGACAGTGGGAAACGAAAAGACAGGGAGGGATATCCTGGACCAACGTGAAGAACCTAGAAGACCTGGGTTTCACGGACGATTTATGTTTGATGTCACACGAAATCGAAGACTTACAAGAGAAAACCGACCGATAAACTGGTCGAAGAAGCAGCCGGTGAAGACAGTACTCCAGGTGAACATAGACAAGACGCAGGTAGGTTATGAAAATAATCAACCAACAACAACAGCAACAACATCCAGCATCAATCACCATCAACGGAAGGGATTTGAAAGAGGTTACTTCATTCACTCACTCATCTAGGGAACATTGTCTCAACTACAGGCAGTCGGAACGCGCGAGGATGTCAAATCGAGCGAGAATCGGGAAGGCGAGAAACACATTCATCAACCTGAAACCAATCTGGAAATCTTCGTCACTCAACTCAGCATCAACACTAAAATTCGGTCAGATTTTCAATACAAACGTCAAGTCAGTCACTTCTTCTATACGGATCAGAAACTTGATGGGCGGGTCACAAAGAATATTTCCAACAGCCTGTTGCAGACGTTACCTTTATCAACCAACAATTGTCTTCGCTGGCTCTATACTGAAGATCAGATGGCCGGGCTGAAAAGAATCACCAACAAGAAACTATGGGAACAAACAAAACAAAACAAGGACCAATCACCAACCAACAAATATACAGAAAAAAGTGGAGATGGATTGGACACCCGTTGAGGAGGCCGCTGGGTGACATCGCGCGCGCGTCAGGCCATTGCTGGAGTGGAACCAACCCGAAAGGGAAGCAGTGAGTGGGGCGTCAGTGCAAGGGTGACATGGAGGAGGTCGTGTGAAGAGCAGTTGAAAGAGTACGGACTACGAGGATGCAGGTGAAAAGTACAGCAGAAGGAAGACAAAAGCAAGTGGAGACGTGCAATTGAAGCCCTATATTCCACTAGGAACCCAAGGGAGCAATGATGATAATAGTAATAAAACCTTGATGGTCAATGAGGTTAGGAAAGCATCTGAATCTGAGTTTTCTTTTGAGTATGTATTAATCAGTTAAGCTTTATAGTGGGGATGGATTTTGACAATTTCAGCAATATGTGTAATAGATGAACTCTTGAGGTAAAATTAACATCAGTCTTGTGTTTTCTGTTGTATTCACAACTGACGTGGTTGGCTTAAACTAACTGTTATGGATTTCACTGATTGATGAAGCCATGTTTTCATTTGTGCTAGCTTTTTCCAACAACCTCATCCATCCTATGTCAGTCAGCCAAACATTGCTCATTGTTAAGGAAGGCAACTGATGGCCACACATGCATGCGTAATACATGTCGTAATCATTTCGATCGACGTAACTTCACAACCCTGTGGGCTGATTTCCTCTCCTTGGTTCGCCTAAACATTCTACGCTTAACCAACTCAACGACAGTTAGCCAGTCTTTTTCATGTCTGTCACTTTCAGTGACCATGTCTCGCTCGGAGACAGGCATAAAAGAGGACAGGGCGAACTGCTGAACAGTACATATGTCCTTTGATCGACAGCCAGCTGGATTACAGGTTTACTAAGCCGGCGATGGAGTAGGCGGTTGCAAATACCAAACGAGCCTTCTGTATCCATGTTGAGATTTCGTCAGCAATGAACTCGCTGGGGGGGGGGTGAATTAATTGGTCAACACGCTCCATCAACCACTTCATTCCCAATCTTTAAGCTAGCAGTCAATGTAGCGAACTATGAATGAACTAATGTTTGTCCCTTACTTAACCACTTCATAGGATAGTGTTAAGAAATCTGATAATGAACATAAAATAAGGGTGATTTTGAAGAGACAGTTTAATTCTACAACCTAGAGTAAATACTTTGTAATATGCATTAAAGCATTTTTCAGAATAAAGTTGTTATTAATATATGTTGTGTAAGACTAAGACATTGTGATGGATATATCAGATCAATCGTTACTATACGACTTCGAAACTTACGTTTTATAGTTCTCTTTATTCTTCCCTATTCTTCATCGTCCTAGGGATAGTAGAATTTTCCAGATGTCCGGTTGGAAAGGTGAATTGAATTATTCACTTCTATTACACGTATTTGCAGTTGATTCGATCAATAAAGCTTCCGTAGTCAATCTCTCCCTGTGTGTGTGCCGCTCTATTAGATTTTAAAACTGTCATCTTATCCCATCCTATAGTGTATGACTGTGTGTAACTGTATGTAGTGAGTGGTACAGCTGAACTTTCTTCTAAATTTCTTATTAGAGTCAATTGATTTTAATTTCGTCAGGTTTTCATGCTCCGTTAGTCTGATCAAGCCCCCCCCCAGTCCTACTACTTTGACCTGACACTCATTACACAGGCTATTAGATAAACTAAATTATTTCGATTAACAGGCTTCATAGAGCCCTCTAACCGACGTAGTTTGTCTCTAAGTGAGTTTGTTGTTGTTGCTGATGGGAGATTGGATACTAGTGTATATAGAGAAACTATACATGTAATCGGATATATGGATTTCCTATCATCCCATCCTATGTCAGTAAAACATAGAAACATCATCTTTCACTGAGAAATGCAGGTACATCCAGCTGACGAGTCCCAAATAGGACGAAATGCGCATCCTGGATTCCACTGGATAAGGGAGAAAAACTAAATAGTACTAAGGAAAATCTAAGATAGGAAGTGAGGCATATAATAGAAGCTTCACCACTTAATAATTACCTTGATAAATTAATCCGGAAGAATGGGGGAAAATATAAAATAAAATTGATAGTAATAGTAGTTATAATGACAACTATAACATTAATGACGACACGCATGTCAAACATGTACAGGATAATGACAACACCAACAATAGGGAATTGAAATCATCAGCAGTACTTCCTCCCATACAAAGAAGGAACCTCGGAAATCTTATGGTGGAGAATTCGTAGAAAGGCAGGAATAAAAGTGGTTGGCATTCAAACCACCCACAAACTCAATAAGAAACAAGATTTGTCGGTTAAAGAATCAATCCCGTAGAGCCTTTAATGCAAAACAACTTAGTTTATCTAATACCCTGCCTGCAATGACTGTAAGGTCAAATATATAGGTCAGAGTAGTAGAAGGAGGTCAGTCACATTAGCTGATTACAAAACCTTTAAACTGGTGAGCACAACCACGAACTTCATCTTCGATAAATACACAGATAACCCCGGTGAGTTCGTTCCTTTTTGTATTTGTCCTTGTACTATATTTTATTCGACATACTTTTCGTCATGAGTGATCCTAGTCCCAAGGTCATTCGTATTCGCTCAACTCCTAAAACCATTCAGCTCGTACCATACTGGCCAGATAATGCTGATACGTGGTTTCAGATAGCTGAATCAGATTTTTGTGAACATGGGATAACCGATCAACGTTCACAGTTCCTTGCAGTTATTCACGCCCTACCACGGGAATTCAGCAAATGTGTAACTTTGCAGATGTCGAGTCCCGAGGTAAGTTACTCGTACGAGTTGCTTAAAGCATCCCTCCTCAGAGGAAACTTTCTCACGGACCGACAACGTCTGGACGAATTATTTCGTAACATCGAGTTAGGGGATCAGTTAGCCGTGAGCATGCTGACAGGAATGAGAGAGGTTATTGTCCAAAGTCAGTTCGATGAAGGACTGTTTAGAGAACTCTTCTTATCCAAGCTGCCACAGTCCGTGCAGACTGTACTTGTGACAATTCAGGGTGTTATTATAGATGACCAGGCTATTTCTGCAGATAAGATTCCAGAAATAACTAAACAGTCAGTCCCTGGAATATGCTTGGTGGCCAGGCAGACTTCGAGTAAGGATACCGTAGTGATATAGTTATGCAACTCCATCCAGGAGATGTTTAGGTCAAGCATTCCGGTCATTTGGTACTCCGTCGTGTCAATTTCCCGCACGATAACCAGCTAGCTTAGCTTCCGCTTCAATCTGCGATTTGGTTCCGAAATATATCTCGTAATTTGGACAATCAATTGTGGTGTTTTGCTTTGCCTTTGGTACACAAGAAACAAATAAGATAGAATTCGCGAACGTCAATAACTTCAGCCTTTAAAACAAAACAATTAAGTTTATCTAATACCCTGTTTGCAATGATTATCAAGTGAAATATATCGGTCATAGTAGTATAAGGAGGTCAGTCATATTAGCTGATTACAAAACCTAACAAAATCTAGATTGGTTGACCCAAAGAAGATAAGAAATCTAGAGAATAATTCAGCTATAGCACTCACTACATGACATGCAGTTACACACAACCATACAATAGATTAGGATGGGATAAGATGACAGTTTTCAAATCTAATTTAACTGCAGGGTGGAAGAAGCAGGATTGATAACAGAAACTTTATTTATCAAATCACTCGCAAACACGTTCAACAGGAATGATTCAACACTTGTTCATCCAGATATCTGGAAAATTCTACTACTACCCCTACGACAACAAATAGAAGAGAACAAAGAGAACAAAGCTATGTCGTGAATTGGCAGAAGTTAGAATTCAAGGACCATTGGATCGGGTCCTAGTGGCTCAATGGTCTACGAGCTCGCCTTGTAACCAGAAGGCCCTGGGTTCGAACCCCGGTGGGTGCGTACTGATGAAGAGTCCCAAACTAGGATGAAACAGCTGTCCAGTACTCCCAGGTTTTCCAGTGGTTCTCTAACTGATGTCAGCTCATGATTAAATCCTCCATGCAATTAAAACTATAAAACTATAAAAGTTTCGAAGTCGTGTGATTATGCTTGATGATATGCTTTTATGAACAATACTAATGATAAATTGTGTTGGACACTTCATCGTCTAGTAAATAATAATACTGTTTCATTGTGTTTGTGTGACATATTTAATCAGTCAACAAAAATTAATTTGAAATAAAGTTGTTGTTTTTACATTGTTATTACATTTGTTGACATTAATCCATCTATCTAACACCCTTATATATATATATATATATATATATATATATATATATATATATATATATATATATATATATATATATATATATATATATATATATACTCAACTCTTCTCATATGGACTGATTTATATTGACAACAATGAGACTATGACAACTCATCACTTTTGTTATTATCATCTTTCATCCAAAATAATTATGAAATGAATACGATTGTACAGCCAAGAATGGAAGAAAATGAATTCACCGTGAAAAGAGTCTCTTCGCTGTGAATACTATTATTTTATTTTATTTTTGAATACAGCTTGATTCCACACCGTATGTTTTTTGGTACAGATATAGAATTTTCAGCATGGATATCGGTAGCCCAAATTTTGCAGGCCGACCATTGATATCAGGTGTGAGTCGGTAGGAGATCGAACCTTGGACCATGTGCATGGTCGGTGATAGTCCTAACCGCTGTGCCATCACTCACCCCCTAACTGACTTGACTGACTGACTAATTGATAGAAGTGTCAAACTTGGGCACTGTGGTAGAGTATAACTCCATTATGGATAAGATTTTATTTTGATAAAGCGTCACACAGTGTTGATTGTACAGTAATATTAACTGATGACCATATTTCGAGCACAAATTATTACTGCTCATAATCGTATCAAGTTACTCACACAACTTTTTACTTCATTTATATACATGAGTGAAACTGATGATTAGACATTTGAATAAAAATCAATATGGGATAATTTACATTCAGAAATAATGATATGAGGGTTATTGATCAATGACAATAAGATGGAAAATAAGACGGGTGTTTTTATAGTCAAAATAAGTTATTTATTAGAATGTTATAATGTACTTGGATTGAAATCGAATTTTAAGATTATTTATTATACTCCTCTGATCTGACTGAGTGACTGGTGATAATAATATCTTCGATATTTCTGGTATTTGCATTGAATCAAATCAGAGGAGGATAATAAATAATCTCAAAATTCTAATTCAAACCAAGCACATCACAACATTCTAACAAGTCACTTATTGTGACTATAAAAACACTCGTCTAATTTCCCGTCTGACTGTATTTGATCAATAACACTCATATTATTATTTCTGAATGTACATTATCCTATACTGATTTTTATTCCAATATCTAATCGATTCCACACATGTATATAAATGAAGTAAAAAGTTGTGTGAGTGATGCCTTGATATGATTATGAGCAAACGTTTCTGCTCGAAACGTCATCAGTTAATATTATTGTATAATAACACTGTGTGATTTAAAACAATTAGTCCCTTTCATAAATCTGAATAAGGCATTAAGAAGACGTTTTTCACGACATGATATCGTCATTTCGTAGTTTCTTTACAACCGCTTTACAACTGCTAACATGGTTAACAATAACAAAATTAAGTTCATGAAAATTACTCAGTTAAATAAAAAACAAAAGTACATTCTAATGACCAATCATCACATTTAAATAGGTCATGTAGTCCATGGTAGGCGAAGATTGAGGTCTATTGATTTTTGTACACACAGTTTGTGCTGTATGTGAATAATCCCCGAAGTGCTTCCATTACCTTCAATAACCAACCTAGAATTTGAGTTATGTGACGAAATAATTGTGAAACAGTCAATAATATTGATTTTGTGACCAGACATTAATAAGTGTTTTGCGACGGATGATGCTCGATTTCTATTCAAATTAATCGCGTTGGGATTTTCAATATGATTTAGTAGCCATTTTGGAACATGTTCTTTTCGACGATGACATCGGAACATTCTGTCGGTTCTACCTATATAGGTGTAACCGCAACTGCAGGTGAACTTGTGGATACAGTTTGAAGTAGAGTTCACAGAATTTCATCCTTTAATCGTATATACAGGGATCGAAAATGTTCGGCATTTGAGGGTGAAAGAGATGAGGCATAGAATGTGCGTTCGATGGTATACTGGAGTCTTAGAGCTGTCAACTGCATAATCTAGTCACCCTTGAATGGTAGGTTAATAAAAATAGATAGCTTTCCTTGGTACAGAAACTGTCTTTCCGAGATGTGATCTTTCTTTACTGTGACAAGTCACTCGAATATTTGGATGAATATGATTATGTAGGGTAATAAAGTTTTCAATAGATTTACTGTTATTACCATTAATGAGAGTATCATCTATATAACGTTTATATAGCATAAATTCTCCAAGCATACCTTGCCTTTGTTACTCTAATTGCGACATGAATATATCTGCTAACAGGGGCCGCAGAGGGCTCCGCATCGCCACACCATCGATTTGTTTGTATGCCTTTTCTTGGAAGGTGAATCTAATATTTTATGTACACATTAAGATGATGTCTTTGATGTAAGTGACGGGAATAGGTAAGTTTATTCCGTTGCTTGTGATATAATCGCAAATGAAATCAACAGTTTCATAAAGGGGAACATTGGTGAATAAAGATTCTATGTCAGTTGAACACATAACCTTTTCCTTAATGCTCAAGGTGTCTAGCATTTCTGTAAGATCATATGAACTTTTTACTGAATGATTTGGTAATAAGTCTCTTACAGGCGTAAGGACCTCTGTATGATTAACCAAAATATAATCTTATCCAAAATGGAGGGACAAATTACCTACTTTCAACATAAAACTTTTCACAGATGTGCACCACTTCCAGTTGCCAATCTCCCCCTCCATGCAGTACACCAAGCAAGACAAGAGCGTTGAAAGAGATCCGTCAAAAGACAGATAATAAACAGAAGTGTGAGTAAAGGAAACAGAATAGTATGAATATGGAACAACAATAGAGTTTAATTGAATGATATAACAAACCATCGCAAAGAGTGAATGCATCTGCGCTAGCCATTAACAACGATTTAAAGCTAATTATATCATCAGTTATCCCCAGCCTTCATTGGTTCGTACCATCCCAAGGATCCTAATCAGGAAGTATATTTACTGTGAACACTACTTATATTGTTCTTTTCATTCATGCCGTGATTCTATGGTGTGGGGGGTGGGGGAGGGGGGAAGCATTATTCCTAAGCATAATGCGGTTGTTTGAATATACTAAGAACCAATAATTTGGTTTCAGGAGAGGAAACGTAACAAGTTTTATCATGGAATAATGACTACCAGCCATTATGATGATTCTTATTACAATAATAATAATTATTATTATTATTACTACTAACTATAAATAGATACGATTAAAAATTATTGTTTTGTCTTTTATCATTCGATCTGATGTTTTTTTTTAAGAACTTTGCTCACACTTTATTTATAGCTGGGATGTGTAATGCATTTTTTTGAAATTTGATCTGTTTATTTGTTGTTACCTAATTTGGAAATAATCTACGCCATAATGTGAGCAGGTAATCTGACACTTTAAGTAAAGACTTCAGTCGGACTACTATATATATATGTATATATATGGCTTCGTGCGTCGGTGGTACAGCGGTGGAATGCCCACCAAGCACGCCTCATGTGGTCTGGGATTCGATCCCTAGCCACGGACGCACTCCTTCATCTCGCTAGGCTGGTAATAAGACTGGTAGAAAGGGAAGGTTGGGAATGAGGCTGGCTGGCAACCACATCTCGTAACAATAAACACACCTGTTAGCGAAACTTTATGTATACCAACCAACCAACTCTATAAGAAACAAACTTTGTCGGTTTAAGTATCCAATAGATCCAATTATGAAAAATAATATAATTTGTCAAATACCATGTAATGAGCATGCGATCAATTAAATACGTCAAACTAGTAGATCAGGATCAAGTAGATTATTGGAACATAAAAAATTTAGCCAGTTAGACCTAGAATAATTGACCCTGTTAAAGTGAATAACCTAGAAAAAAAGGAGCCCTGCCACTGCACTGCACTGCACTGCATTGCATTCAGTCGGATGTAATCACACAATAAGGGGTGGGATGGAGGGACAGGGTGAGATTATTAAAAAGGGTAATAGTTAGGTAGAAAGAGAGGGATAGATTAATCACTGAAGCTTTGTGTTATCGATTCAACGCCTCACAGGTGCAATCAAAATGACGCAATGACTATACTGAAGATATATAAAGTGGCAACAAACAACAAGGGGTAGAGGGAGAGAGAGAGAGAAAGAGGGAAACTGTGAAACCATGTAACTAAATTGATATGATTATGAGTAGAGATCATTTATGCTCGGAACCAAGTCATCCTGTTGTTAATAGTGCATCATTACTGTGTGATATTTAACATAGACTTATCTAATATGGAATTACACGCTACCACCACAGTGGCCCAGTTCGATACTTACATTGAAACAACATGAATGTTTTTCAAATCATAAAGTCGATATCACGTACAGTTAGCTTACATGTCTCCTACAGGTAGCTAAAGGTGTTGCAATAAGATCGACTTAACTTGAACTTTGTATCGAAAACGAACACGTTCAGTCACTGTTCCTACCGTGGGCAAACTTGAATTAAAGTTTTCTCTTCTCAACAAGAGTGCTTCTTCCCCTAACCCTCTTTGTTTTGTTTTTTTCTATCGTTGCTTATTATTACAATTATTATCATTATTATTGGTCATAATTTATGCCCTTCATGCAAACATTCACTCTATACTATCGAATTTTTCATTTATACCATCCGGACTTATTATTAGTAGTGATATTATCTGTTTTCTCAATATATGTCGCCTCCACCTGTTTCTCCATTTCACATATTGGTCATTTCATGATGAATCTCTTATTACAGTCTTACCATCTCCTCTTTAATAATAATAGTAATAATTTGCTTTATTCTAAAACAGTACTTGTGATACAGAATGGAATTCTCAGCATTTCACTACATACAGTATTGCATCCAGTTAGTACATTATCAATAAATAAAATTCTACATAGATTAAGGGTAATCTCAGTTCATTATGCCAACAACATATTGGCATGTCGGTAGCAAAGCCAAAATTTAAACAGAGTGTTTGAAGGTGTTAGAAAAGTAGATACTAGCATATTTATTGGCGTAAGCAGTAACAAAAGGTCGAGATATACAGAGTGTGAGAGAACGAAGAAGGATGTTTTCAATAGAGTTTGTAAGGAAGAAAGAAACAAAACAGCACATAACAACAAGAAAAAGAGAAAAGGAAAAGAAAGAAAGAAAATGTTGTACCCAAAAATGATATGAGTTGGAAAGATGAGATCCAGTTGTTCTACTGACTATTTAATAATTTATAGGTATCACGCCTAATGCTTTCTTTAACGCACAGAACACAAGCCAACTAAATAGGATATGGTTGAGTTTTTGTACTTGCTAATGCGAGCATATAGTTTTCTATATAGGCTTCTGGTTCTGCCTGATGAGATACAAGGGGAAAGTTGTGAATGAATGAAGAGGGTGGTGTGAGTTAGATAGATAGAATGGATTTAGCCCATTTTTCATATGAGTCCAAGTGCCTGTCAACCAGAATATTAACAAGCAGGTTGAGTGGCATGTTGCTTACCCTGCTGACAACCTTTAACATCCTGCGTAATAAGGTATAGTATTTCTTCAGTAGCCCTGAAATAACTGCGTTGTACTAGCCACTCACCCACCTGACACCTTCTATAACCCTTGAACTGACTTGTCAATTGTTTTCCTACCCCACATTCTACAAATCTATTATGACTAATCACCATCATTATTGTCTCGCATTTCACCGAAATATTTTGTAATTGAATTCAGCCCAAAGCACGTTTGTCATACAAATACTACAATTTATTTTGTCACCCCATAACTAATCTATTATTCTACATCAAAAAGATATATCCGTTGCATAGCTGGCCATTATTGTAATGATAACAAAAATTATGTTACATAATTGTTAGAACCTGAAGAGGAGAATTAATTGCAAAGAATATTTTCCGTTCAGATTGACTTTTAAAACCGTCAATATTGCTAATAACAATTACTCTTCAAATATCACTACTATTTAGACGTGTCAGTGTAGTGCAACCACTTAGCAATGCCTTCTTCGATGACTTTAACTGCTTCACCGTCAACCCACTGTACTCTACTGGTCACGGCTTCCTACTAGAGAACCAGCCCAGGTTGACTGCCTGAACAGAGCCAGTTGATTGTGAGTATCAGATCAATTTTCAAGTATTGATTTTGTAGCGATTTTGTTCGACTGGTTGTAAGATTTCATCATGAACTGATATCGGTTAGAGAACTCTTTTGGAAAGCCAGCCAGGAATCGCAGACTACGCTGACGAAACATCTGTCCTGTAGCTGATTTTTCAAATAGTTCTCTAACTTGAGAAAGAATTTATCCAAAAAATACGAGCTCAAAGTTACCAATAACAGCATAAACAATAAACAAAGAAAAACAAGCAAGGACTTACATTATAAATATTTAATTTATTTCTCCTTGAATTGTGTTTATTTCCGTGTGAAATTATAGCGGTTAATTAAAAATAGAATAATTATTGTAAAGTCTTCTCTCTGTATGTATTTATTTGTTTATTTTTTGGTGTTGTTGTTGGTGGTGTTGTTTAAATGTAATATTGAATGAATCAATCAATTGTAGCGCGTAATTTTTAAATCACCACAATAGACGGAGAGACAGCGACACACAGATAGATAGATAGCGAGAGAGAGAGAGAGAAAATGATTCAAATTAACAAATGTGCAATTCAATATTCAATATTTATTCATATTTATAACTTAAATTATTACTATCATACACACACATAAGGTAGATAAAGATTAATTCTAGCAAAATATTAACAATATTTATAGATGTATCTATATAAAAATGAATGTATACCACATATATACATCTATGTTTATGGTTGGATAGATAGATAGATAGATGAATGGTTGGATAAAGCATATATAACTCTCATTCTCTCTCTCCCTCCTCTACCTCTTACTCGTCTTTCTCCCTATCTAACTAACTAACTACACTGAATAATAAAATCACTTATCACACTACAATAACGTCGACTACTACTTCTACTATTAACGCTAACTACCTTCTCATGATTGGTTGATTAAAGTACATATTGAATAGAATTTACTGAACAGAAGAAATTAACCAATTAAAATCATTTTACAATGTCATATTAATATTACTACTACTATTATTACTATTAGTAGTATAATATCACTATGATACATACATAAAAAAGAGATATGAAGTATATTTTGCATAGCATGCAATGCATGTGTATGCGTGAACACGTGCCTTGGCAATAGTATTAATACTAATAATAATAATGACAATTGAAACAGTTAAGTCCCTTCGATAGAAATTTAAATAAGGCATTCTAAGAAAGGTAAATATTACTGTGAAATAATCCTATTAAAAGAACACACACAATATTCAGCGAAGAGACTCTATCCAACAACGAATTTATTATCAAGTTGTACAATCTTACATTATATGGTTTTTAAGAAATTATATATGGCGTGAGAATGCAATCATTTATGGCTATGAAACCTGGTCATTGAGAGTGGAAGACATGAAAAGATTAGCTGCCTTCGTTCATAGGTGCCTACATTCTATCTCCCGTGTGAAATTGTATAATATGGTGAGCAATATTGAGGTTAGGCATCGGTCGAGTGCTAGGTAAGTTGAGGAGGGGAAATCAATCAACGAGGCTGTGAAATTACATAGACTGAGAGAGATGGTTAGGACATGTGTTACGCATGCACGTCTAGTCATCGCCTTCCTCGACTGACAGGCAATGTTAGCTGACATAGGGTCAGGTTGGAAAAGAGCTAGTTAGTGGTAGTCAAACCAAAACATGGCACCAGTCAATGAAATCTACATCGCTCCCCTCCTCCAAAACCTTTAAAAATTATAATTGTCCAAATTATTTTATTTTTTATTTATTTTAACCACTTCATCTTTAGTTTACGTGTTATCCTTGCAAAATTAATTTATTCTAACCATTTCTACCTTCTAATTGTGTGTATTGATTTTCTTCGTTAACTATTAACCCATTTACATGTTGACACTGTTTAATTATTGTTAACAAACTTATCGCCACTTGATTGGTAAACTGTTGTATTGTAATAAAAATGCTATATATATTAGAGTAGAGCCAGAGATGAAGATCTAATTGAAAAGTAAATATTTCTTCGCTCAATCTTTCTGTTTTCTAAATGTCTAAATGGGGATTTTTTCTATAGTGAAATCCACAACAGTTAGTTTAAACCAACCACGTAGGAAGGTGCAGACTTCCGGGTTGGAGTCTTCGGGATGGTAAAAACCAATGAAGGCTGGAAGCAATTGGTGATATGGCTCAAAACCGTTCTCAGCGATGGCTGGCGCTGATGCATCCACTCCTTGTGACTTATGATTTCAAATGAAACTATATTGTTCTTCGTTATTACTATTCCTTTGTCTCACATCTCTGTGTACTGTGTCTCTATTAAACATTTCATCTACTTTCTTCTCTTGTTTTGTGTGGTACATGGAGGGAGTGTGGCGACTCGAGCTGTCGCACATCGGTGCAAAGTTCTATGTTGAAAACAGACAGACAGAATCATAGGTGTAAATACATGATACAATAATAAAAGTATCAAATGCAATTAAAATATTTGTGATTACAATTAATCATAGTTAAATGTCAAGTAGCAAAACAGTTAATTCCTAATTGTAATTGTATTAATCTGACCCTTGACCGGAAATTATTAGTCTGGAACTTTCCTAACCATCTATTATAAATACACGAATGTACAGCCTAGTTGAAGATTTCGTCGAAAAGAAAATTTTCTTCACTGCAATTGTCTTTTTGTTCCATATATAGAATAATTCATAAGATGTATATATGTTGGAATGGAGTGTCTAATTATAGGGTTAGCAGGTTAATATAAAATGTTACATAACACGGTGTGTGAAATTTGATACGACAGAATTCAATATTTAAAAAAAAATTTTGGATTTAGAATAAGAAGTGGGACAAGCAGAAACAATTCAGAGTGAGAATAATAATAATAATCGTAGTAATAAGGGAAATAAAATTTTAAAAAAAATAACTGTCTTTCCCTCTACAGCCAATGCAGCAGTAGGGGTTGTACATACTTTTTTGTACACAATGGTCTGGCTTAAAATTATAAAATGGCTAAAGCCTCCACTGTCTTTAGAAGTCTGTAACGAAGAAAACGCGGCCAAGTTAGCATAGATTCGGTAGGCGATGAACTTAAAATCATGGTCAGGGTTGGTAGGGTGACAGAAGTCGATCTTCTCACATCCTTCCTTTCTCCCTTGTAAAACCATGTTGGGGTATGTTCTCATATTTGTGTCAAAAGAGTTATCTGGCTACAGCCAATGTACCTTGCTCCACAAGATGAGCAGGTGAATTGATAGATGCACATGGAGGTGGCCAGATGGGGGAGCTTATGCTTTACAGAGACGGAGAACAGCTTGCGGCTGGTGAAAGTCATTAGTAATTTTGCTGCAAGGAGTGTCTTACTGACTGCTTTAGAGAGACGATTTTTGAGCATATCTGAAGCTTGATCACCAAGTTCATGAATAAGGTTTTCTTTGGAACTGAGTCGGTGACCAGTTTAGACAGCTTATCTTTCGCGTTACTGTCAATAAATCTGTTCGGGTAACCGTTTTCTGCGAGTGTGGCTTTTAGGAAGTCAAGTTATAAGTCAACACGATCAGAATTAAAAATATTCCTTATCCTAAAGCAGAACGAATGAATTAGGTGCCTTTTGCTGGAGGTAGTCACCCAATTATAAAAATTAGTTAGATGTCAGTTCCATGTACGTTTCCGGTGGGTGGATCGTTTGAGAGATCCCTTGTTACGTCTACTAAGGCACACATCAAGAGACAGAATACTTAGTTCAGATTCCTTATCTGTGGTGCATTTCAAAGAAGGATGGCAGTTATTGAAAGCAAACAAGACATCATTAAGAATTACGTTATTATCATAGATAACGAAAATGTCGTCTACGTATCTTTTATAAATATCGAAATGATCGATGCTCTGATTAAGTTGAGAGTTTTCAAGCTTTGTTATAAAACAATCAGCTAGCAAAAGACCCAGTGGTGATTCCATCACAATGCCATCTCTCTGTCTAAAAATCTCATTATTGAAGGTGAACTGAACATTCAATAATACTGTGTTTTCATACATTCCCTATATGATCACAATAATAAAATTTACAAAATTTCCCAATTTCATCACAAAGAGAACTATCGGAAAACCAGCCACAGGGAGTACTGAACCGACAGAAATTTCGTCCTAGTCTTTGGGACGTTTCATCAGTATCCACTTAACACAAGGATTTGAACGAACCCAAGACCTTCCAGCTTCAAGACTAGCGAGCTCACAGACGAGAAGGTAATGGAACCTGCTCCAATGGCTTATGAATCCTAACTTCTGCCTATTAATAGTACTTATCCTCATATCCGACCTGCTGTTAGCTTTTCGTCACAAATAAACATTGGAGAAGTTCAACAATAGCGTCCTAGGAGTGTGAATGCTCCAATGACCTTGAACGTATGCTAGTCGTTGGTTAACTGCACCCGTCATTTTGATAACTGATATATTAAAGCTATTCACCAAAATAAACAACAAATTTCACTCACATCACATTTGATAGTACTGTCTGGACAATGTGTTAATAGTTCGTTAGGGTTAAGATAAATATTGGGGTAAGGGTTAAGATCAGGATCATAATTAGAATTAGGGTTAAGTTCACGGTTAGGATAAGGGTTGTAATTACCTTTAGGTTAAGGTTAGTGTCAGTGTTAAGTTTGGGGTTAGATTCAGGACCAAGGTTAGGGTTACGATTAGGGAAAGATTTACAGTTGATGTGATTTATTTTAATTTGTTTTAATATTCACATTTTCCTGAGAAGGAGTCGTCGATCCTCTTACTGGAAACAATGGTAATTTAGCCGACAGCTTTTGCGAAAGACTGCACAACAGGATAAGAGAGATAGACGATTCACAAAAAACAACTCGCCTTCAGTCACCTCGGTGAGTAACATGTACTGAAACTAATCTAACTTAGCAACTGATACTCCTCACATTACAACTGGAACATATTTTTAAGTTCTGTCAGAGAAAGATACCCTATTTTAATATGTTTCCATGCATTTTCTTGTAAATATACGTCTTTTTTTGTACAAACATTTATCGTTTTTATGATTGGTCGGCTGAAGGTCACTTGTGCGCTCTCGCACACCTGGAATGCTATTGTTGAACTTTGCCTACACATTTAATCATAGGAAATAATAAAAAGACGGTTGTAACGACAAAAAGTTTCTTTTCGATGAAGTCACCGTCAACTAGACAGCTGTACATTCGTGTATTTATAATAAATCGGTAGGAAAGTTCCAGAATAACTTCCGGTCAAGGGTTGAATTAATAAAAATTATAATGAGGAACTAAAATGATTTAATAAACAAGGGGACGGATAAAACTCAAAACAAAGTAGCATCACAATCACTGAGAAGATTGACATTTTGTGCAATCAGGTGTCAGAAATGTAGAAATAACAAAATAGATAGACAGGATGTTTGGATAAAAAAAATCTAGTGGGTTCATAACTAATGTGACGAATAATTGTTTATGCAGTTAGAGATTAAATGTGTAGAAATATTAAAATAACAAATTAGACAGGAAGTTCGGACTTGAAAATACGGTAGTGTAAATAGTAGAGGGATTAAGGAAAACTTAAAAAATAACATGAATAAACAGGAAGTGTGGATAAGAAAGGCAATCGGATAATCACTATTGACAGAATTGTGGTGTGAGGTGGCCATGAGAAAATATGAGCAAGGCTGATTCAGCAACCAATCACAGCAGACTTAACGTGGCAAAATATGATTCGCAGATAGAGAACTCTATTTTTTTCGAGGAATCCCGAAGCAACCAATCAAAAGCCTGAGTTTGTCCGGTTAACTTCTGATAAACAACCAATCAGAAGATGGCGCTTGTCCACTTGCATAAGCTATAATAATGTATGTGAAATATATATAAATACGTGTTGATTTTCGTAATAAACGATCTGTTGCCTGACCCTTGTCTTCTGTTGTTACAGAATTACGTGTTTATGATCGTCATGGCAGGGACAAGGTTCGGACGTATTATTTTGGATGTATAGCGTGGGTTTGAGTTTTTGGATAGATGGTGCCTCGGTTATGCCCAGATGTCTTAATTTTACTCCCTTTAATAGGTTTGATCGAATCGTGTATATGATTTTGAAAGATTTTTAGGAAGCCTTTGAATGTCCTGAGTTGACCAGATGTTCTGCCACTGAACTATATACACATTTACGTTTGTTTGAGTTTTATCCGTCCCCTCTATCTTTATTATGGCATTTTAATTCCTAATTGTAACTTTATTCATTTGACCCTTGACCGAGAATTATTCTGCAACTTTCCCACCCATTTGTTATAAATACACGAATGTACAGCCTAGTTGATGATTTTGTCGAAAAGAAAAGTTTCTTCAATGGGACCATTATTTTATTATTGCCTATAAACAAACATCAGTTGGAGGGAAGGTAGAGGGGATCAATGAAAATCAGGAAATAGGGGAAAGCCGGCTGTTTCGTCTCTCTACTTTGAGACTCTTCAGCAATGCAAACCCACGACCCAAACCTGATCAGGGATGGAACCCAGGGTAATTCAGGTTGAGAAACGAAGCTCACTGACGACGGTTCAGCTACTTAGGTTGGATAGAATTCAATAGTGTATGAATTTTAACCTGGTATAACAATTAATCAGGTGTATATACCTGTATAAAATAAAAGTGCAAATTTTCGAGTTGATTAGGCGTAAAGGTTGAAGTTTATTGTTTCTTGCACACACACATGTTGTTTGGGATGCATGTGATTGATGCATAAAGTACTTCTTTCATCGCTTTTAATAACTTTTGAAAAGCAGTCATGCATATTGATTTAGGGATAAGGTATGCATAAATGCTTTGCAATGGATCATCATGTTGGATTCCTACTATTCTGCTTTTCTATCTAGGAAGATGTTCCTTTAGACGACATTGGGACATCTTATTGGGGTTACCTTCATATGCGTATATATATGAAGTAGAACAGGTCGCAGGTAAAAGAGACCTCAGGAAATTATATTCATTTATTTTATTTTAATTACAGCTTGATGCCACACTGTATTTTTGGTACAAGTATGGAATTTTCAGCATGGATATCGGTAGCCCAAATTTTGCAGGCCGACCATAGATATCAGGTGTGCGTTGGCAGGGGGTCGAGCCCCGGAACATGTGCATGGTTGGCGAGAGTCCTAACCACTGTGCCACCGACGCACACAAAAGCCGGTATGTCACTGCCAGGTCTCTATCCGGAAAGAGATCAACCCAGATGATGAAACCAATAAAAGATACTACTCAAGGAAGCCAGATTACAAAGGAGAAACAAATCAAACGATGAGCAGATCACTTTAAAGGACTCTTGAATCAACCGCTACCTAGAGCTCGCCAAAAATAACACCAACAGCACGCACCCAACTGTCAGTGGACACCAATCCTCCAACGAAAGCAGAAATCATGAATGCGATCAAGATACTGGAGGGCAGATGGGGAAGGCAGCAGGACCAGATAGAATTCTCCCCCAAAGCACTGCAAACCGACCAAGACTCTATAGCAAATGTAATCATTTCATTATTGCAAAACGTGTCTACTGATTGCTAGAAAGACTACCTTGTCAAATTACCAAAGACGAGCGACTTACACCTCTGCAAGAACTGACTGGCGTGGAATAATGCTCTTTCCGATGTCAAGTAAAATAATAAGTCTCACCATCTTGGATAGAATAGAAGATGCACTGGATACAGAACTCCGCCCAACACCTGGAGCAAGCTGAATTCAGGAAAGGCAAATCGTGTACTGATCAAATTGCAACTCTACGCATAGTTATCGAACAAAGCATAGAATGGCAGGAAAACACCTACTTCAACTTCATCGACTTCAAGGAAGCCTTCGACAGTGTTGACTGCTAAGTAATTTTGGAACTGCTTCAACAACCATAGCGTGCAGTGCCAAAATTTTTTATCAACCTCAGCCAGCAGCTGGTTATATGACAATGCCGAGTATCAGGTGATCCACAATGGAAAACTCAGAGAGGTGTTCGAAGCGCATACAGGGATAAGACAAGGCTGCCGGCCTATTATCACCAATGATATTCTTAGTTATGTTGGAGAGGATTATATATAAGACTGTGGGTAGGGATAAGACAGACAGACAGACAGACATTAGATCGATTGGAGAGATTCTAGAAGATTTGGATTTCGCGCCTGGATGATTTATGTTTAATATTACACAGAGAAACTCGAAGACCGATTTAGGAAGATGTTCTTTCCAACAACATTGGAAAATTCTACTGTTTTTTTTTACCTAAATATCTACGTGTGTAACCGCGATTGCAGGTGAACTTGTAGATGATGCAGTATCAAATAGAGTCCACAGAATTTCATTCTTTAATCACAGGTAAGAGAATTGAAAATTTTCCCACGACACAATGTTGTCTGACCTGAAGAGCAAACCCAATCCTCCCATGATATTTCTACTTTCTCCCCCGCCACCTCCTCATCTTGAGAAATACATGACATTTAGTTAAAAACCAATTAAAACAAACATGTGAGCAGGAGTACAATTCGAAACCCAAGATCATAACTAGATAGTTAGTCTTATTACTAGGAAATAATATTAGTCTTTTCAATCAAATACAGTCAGATAGGAAATAAGGTGTTTTTACAGTAAAATAAATAAATAACTTGTTAGAATGTTATAATATGAATTGAATTGAACTACATTTTAAGATTATTTATTATCCTCCTCTGATTTGACTGACTGGTGGTAATAATATCTTCCAAACATATCACTGGTAATTGCGTTGAGTCACTTCTATTGAGCATGTGTTGACTGTAGACTGGATGAACAACGATTCAGGAATCAACCACCTCTCTCTCTCTCTGTGTCTCCACCTACCTATATTACTTTTTAGAATTTTGGTTCTGTACCACACACCCTATTATGTGGTTGGGTGTTAATGCATGCAGTGCAAGTGTTGAGTTTATTTTTCTAAATTACTTATCTTCTCAGGGTCCGTCATTCTTACCTTAGCGAAATCCTTATATTCATTCGGACAATCTAACTACCCCTGACCTACTAGTTTGACCTATATAGTAGTTGACCTCATTGACAGTCATTGCAAGGTATTTTGTACATTATATTTATTTTGTTTAATTGGGTGAACCTACAGGATCCTTTAGCCTACAGAGCTTGCCGCTGCCTGAGGGAGTTTGTAGGAGGGGTTTAAATGCCGCCCTAATTCCTGCTTTATTGAAAATCCTAAACAGAACCTCAGATGTCCCCTCCTTATATGGTAACACTACTGTAGATACCTTATATTCTCTCTTATTTATGTTATCATTATTAGTTTCACCATTATTCTTATTTTGCTTTTGGCCTTTTTTGATCTTCCTAATGAATTTTATAGGACAGTTACCTAACATTAACGTTTCTTCTACATGTTTTATTTCATCATTTAGATATTTTGTTGTACTGCTCAGTGCTATTTCTCTTCTAACAGGTTGTAGACATTTTAAATACTAGCAAAAATTAAATAAACCATTCAAGGTCATATTTCAATACATTAAAACAAAGTGACCGAATGAGAAATTATGTCTAATATTCAATGATGTAGGTTATTAGTAGTGGAAGCCAATGGTATCAATTGCTCCCGTGAGTATTTAAATTGTTCACAACCTACTGATTAGCGAATTTCTAGTAAACTTGAAAAAAGGCCTGACTGTGAGTAGCAGTATATCCCGACATATATGAGATAATTGTTCTTGAGTTATATGCCCTTGTGTCTCAAAGAATAGTACTCTCATGAATATTTGATAATCGGCTTCCAACAGATAGTTGTGAAGTTCTGTACATTACACACGTAGACACTGTCCAGAATAAACCCATTACTATTATTATTATTATTATTATTATTGTATCATATATTACTTTTTTTAATTATGATAATCAGAATCTACAATAATTTTACAGAAACTAACTGTATTACAGTACTTTATATATATATATATATATATATATATATATATATATATATATATATATATATATATATATATATTCAACAGCTGAATGCATAGTCAGGTAGTAGTAGTAGTGGTAGTAGTAGTAGAAATCTCGTGTCTCTTCGTGTGTGTCTGTGTGTGAGTGTGTGTGTGTATTTGTTATCACTTGTCTTTGGATAATAAAAACTGCAGCATATTACAAGTTTATGATTTCACGAGATTACAGGAATAAAAAAAACAAGGTATTCTTATACTTCTGATAGCCCGACTATTACAACTACAACTACTAAAACTACTGCGCATTATTTGAAGAGATTACACCTGTGTCTTATTTATTAACTAGCCTGTAATAACGACAAGACAGCACCAGCAACAACAAGAACAACAACAACAGGTGTACCGACATCTCACTTAGACTGACATAATAAGTCTTACGGTGGGGACGGCTGTTTTCTCTTCTTCAACTGCAGTCAGGTGACATCAAAGATGAGGACGTCAAAGTCATCCAGGAACAAAACAGTTAAGACACAGTTTCATTACTGTGAAAACAGTGTAGAGATTCACAGCAGATAACACACAAGGGATAAGATCCACTTTTTAACAATAATGGTTCTCAAACTTGACTTAGGGGTCACAAAAAGTATTTAGAATAGGTGACTGGAGACTTTTATCAACAACTACCTACTCTAATAGCTCCATATTGATGATCAGATGGCTTGCCTAACAGTACAAAGAACGAATCAAGAACCTATCGGCCAACAAATATGCCGAAAGAATCGGAAATAAATCAGGAACAGGCTGAAGAGACTATAGTGTGGACATCAGTCCAAGGGTGATATGGAAGAGATGAAAGCACTACAGGCAAGTGTAGAATCAACTGGAAAAGACTACATGCGACAGAGTGAGATGGAGAAGTTCCTCGGCTGAAGTCTTATGTTCTCCTCAAAACCCAAGGGAATAATAATAACATGTAAGTATGTGTAGTTAGTCGGTCAAATTATCAGAAGAGATGTCGTTCCTCTCCTTGTATGTGTGCATGTGTGTTTGCTCTCAATTGTCTTTATTAATATAAGATGCCGCATTACAGGTTTATGATTTCACGAGACTACACACACACACACACATACACAGAGAGAGGAAAAAGAGATAACGTTTTCATATACTTGTTTGTGATATCACTAATTATTGCGACTACAACTCATGCATGACTTAAAGATTACACCTGTGTTATTTATTAACCAGTCTGTAATCACGACAAGACAGCAGCAATAACTACAACAAAAACAACAGGTGTACCGAAATCTTTTGCTTAGCTTGACATACAGATCTTCGTAATGGAGAACAGTAGAGAGTGGACGATAGTCAACACCATAAAACTAAATGAAATCATATAATAAAATAAATTATTAGATAAGAGATAATGTGAATAAAATTAATGTATATACATAAGTGCTTTATGTATGATTCTACATTTATTAGCGTAAATATTATTTCACTATTACTATACTCTCTTGGGTTCTAAGTGGAACATAGAAGGCTTCAATTGAGGGAAATCTTAATTTTCTCTGTTATCTGCAGTCCTTATAAGGTGGATCAACGATTGCCTGTAAACGTGCATTCCCTCCTCACGTGATCTCCCCTGGGTGACCCATGAGAAACGACGGCTAACTCGTCATTTCCTTCTGCGGTTCCACTCGAGGGATGGCCTATCGCATTATGTTACCCAACGGTCTTCTCAGAGTGCTCCCCATCAGTCTCTGTTTCCTTCAACATATTTCTTGGGCAACAGGTTCTTGACTGGCTCAACCCTCAAAGTTCCATGTTGTAAAATTCTTTATGGTCAGTCATCTGACCTTCAGTAAGGAGCGAAAGTAGCTGTTGGTAAAAGTCTGAAGCCTGTTAGAAATGCTCACCAAGTATCTGAACCATAAAGAAGAACTCACTGACTGATCATTGGTATCGGAAGTCCTGAATTCAGCCTTTATGCTGAAGCGGAGTACGGAAGATTTCCAAAGAGATTACAGATTGATGAAAGTCTGTCTTGCCTTTCTGATCATCACTGGCTTTGAAATCCTCATGTGTGCTGTGTGTCTGTAGTTGAAATGATGCTACCTGTCCAGCCAGATAAGTGAAGAAGAAAATGACCTCTTTCAAACTCTTCCCGTTGATGGATAGTGATTGGTGCTTGTTGTTGATGTTAGTTAGGTGTCTTCATCACCTGTGTCTACTCTGTGTGCACTTGAAATTCATAGTGAGAATAAACTATAGAAAATCAGTTTCTCAACTGTTTAATCTAAAAGTTATGGCACAAATGTGGATTTTGAAGTCAGTCGGGACTGGAAAAACAAACCAGGCTTACATTAATCTTATATCGTTATGGGAATTTGTTGCACCCAACTCAGCATAAGGAACAAGATTCAGTCTTTCAACACTAATGTCTAGACAGTATCTCTGAATATTGGAATGCGTCACCAAGATGCATTTATAACAGGCTACTGCTGTCTTACCTCCACAGCTACTTTCACTAGCTCCACAGTGAAGATCAAATGGCTAGGCTAGAAAGGATTAACAACATAGAACTTTGGAAGCAAATCAGTCAACAACACATATTCCGAAGAAAAAGAAAGTGGATCACACACACACACACTGAGAAGACCGTTGAGTGACATCGCACTCCAAACAGACCCACGAATGGAACTCCAATGTGAAATAACAACTTAGGATTATGTCCTACGTTGACATGGAGGTTGTGTGAGAAAAAAAAATAAAATTTTATGCGCAATTTTAGGGGAAAAAAGGACGACAACAAAGTACCAGATAAAATGAAGATGTGCCTCGATTGAAGGCTATCTTTGCTGACTCCATACCGAAGACGAAATGGCCAGCCAGAAAAGATGAGCAACAAGGAACTCAGGCAACGAAGCTGGCAAGAACTTTTAACCGTATACATATCCTGAATGGAATGGAAATGGACCGGACACACGCTGACGTAACCACTGAATTATGTCGCACGCCAGACAGGGCGTCAAATGGAACTCGAACGGGAGTCGACAAATTAGGCCTGAGTCCGATGAAGACATGTAAGAGATCGTGTTAAGATTAGAAGAAAACCTATGAACAATTGTAGAACCAGCAAAAAAAGGGCTGTAGAAAGCAGGATGAAGTGAAGATGCACCCCGGTTGAAGTCCTATTTACCAATCAGAATCCAAGAGAATAAAAAACCCAAAATGGAGAGATTTATTTTTAAAAATACTTCTAGACATTTAAGTGTCAGTTTGCAGGGATTTGATTGCTTATATCACTTCATCATTAGCTGAAATCGGTGAGAGAACCATTGGAAAACCAGTTGCAGAGAATACTGCACAAACGGCTGTTTCTTCAGTCTAGTTTAGGACACTTCATCAGTACCCACACACCACAGGAGTTCGAACCCCCGGTAGCTTCCACTTATAAGGAAGCCCATATGCCATTAAAACACTGGAACCAGATCCAATGGCCAATCCATGAATTGCAACTTCTGACAAATGTTTCGGCCGAGTCTGAGACTTTTCAGGAGTACAGTGTGTCCATGTAAAGCCAATATGTAGAGATAGAATAAATGCTCTAAATATGTATATATGTTTTTATTTTCATTCACAACAGTATTGATATGTTTTTACGAGTTCGACCACGGATTGATATCAGTTAGGGAACCATTGAAAACCAGCCACAGGAAGTACTGGATACCTGTTTCATCAGCCTAGTTGGGGAATCATCGTCAAGCTCGTATGCCATTCAGCCAGTGCTGGGAGCCGACTCTTCAATGGACACCTCATGAATACTACCTTCTACCAATTCGTGATTTAACACGACTGGCACGAACCAGTGTCATCCGTAGGACATCTATCCTCACATATGACTGGATGAACCTCACTGGTCACGGGTCCCAATGGCTGAATGTTATATGAGCTCGCTAGCCTTGTAACCGGAAGGTCCTAGGTTCAAACCCTGGCGGCGGCGGTGGTGACTGCGTACTGCCGATGATACCCAAAAGACTAGGACGAAACAGCTTGCTGTCCAGTACTCCCCCTTATGGCTGGTTTTCAATGCTTTCTCTAACTCTGATATCATCAATCCGTGATCAAATTCGTAAAAACAAAACTAATGCTTACAAAACCAACTATAGAAAAATAAAAATAATAATATGTTGTAAAGTTTTCTGACAGAATTTATGATACACATTTCTGAGTATAAGGTGGCCAAATAATCATAATAATAACTATAATGTGACAACAAGTAGCCTACACGTGTGTGTACACCATATTATATTCTTATTCAGTTTTATCAGACAAATAACCCAGAAAAGAGCACCCATTGTACTTCTTTTCTCTATATGTTAGGAATGTTGACTGGTAGTAGTAGTAGTAGTAATAGTTTTTCAGATAAGACAGAAATATGGCGTGATAGTCTAAATTCTTAAAACAAAAAGTGTAATTCTGTTAAGTTCATTCTATACAAGAATAATATATCATATAAGACAGAGTGATCAGTTGCTGTCGCATTTCAAGACGATCTCTACTACAGACAAGCGAAAGAAGCTCTTTGTGTAATTTGATACTCCAAAAAGTATTGGTTTTGTGGGGATTTTGTTTGATTGGTTGGAGGATTTCATCATGAGCTGACATCAGTTAGAGAACCATTGGAAAACCAGCCACATGGAGTATCAAATGGTTTTTGAATTCCGATTTCTGCCAAATCACAACATAGCGCGACCATTTCACAACGTCTTGGCTCGAGTCCCACTGGCTTAATGGTATACGAGCTCACTAGCCTTGTAATCAGAAGGTCCTGGGTTCAAACCTCAGTATGTGTGTACCGCTGAAGAGTCCCAAACTAGGACGAAATAGCTGTCCAGTACTCCCTGTGGATGGTTTTCTAATGGTTCTCTAACTGATGTCAGCTCATGATGAAATCCTGCATGAAACTTCGAAAAGTGTTCAACAGAGAAATATCAGAAAACATAATGCCAACTGATTCCATTCTCTCTGAGCTGAAAGTGAAAACCAATCACTAGAGTACACACCACTGATGAGGTCCAACCCAAAACCTACCTAGAGGGTTCAATCTGGATAGTAATTACTACTAGATCATTGTGAACAGTACATAACTACTCATTTCAATCAGTCAGTAGTATAGCACCATCATACATTCATGCCTGCTTCGTTGATTACTACTTATAATAGTGTCAAGCGGAGCATATACTGGCTGTACTGTGTATAATGTTGATTTCCAGAGGAGGAAACTTTAATGAAATTCCACCTCCTCGAAATCTGTGTACATTACAAACAACCAATGTTAGATGGTTAGAGATAATCGGAAAGAAGCCTTGTCTGACCTAGGTTTGGCGTTATTTGTTGCTCGCTAGTCGGCAAGACGTATCTGCGACCTTGAAGGAACTCATGTCCCTTCCGTGATTCGAACCCAAGGTTGCAGATACATATGCCTTGCTCACTGAATGGGAAGTAGTAGTTATTAAGAAGACAATTGTAGCGAAGAAACTTTTCTTTTCGACGAAGTCATCATCTAGGCTGTACATTCGTGTATTTATATCAAATGGATGGGAAACTTGCAGAACAATTTCCGGTTGAGGGTCAAATTATAAAAATTACAATTACGAGTTAGAATGCCATAATAAACAGGGGGACAGATAAAGCTCAAACAAAGTAGCATCATAATAATTAAGAAGATTGACATTGTGCAGTTAGGGGTTAGAAATGTAGAAATAACAAAATAGACAGGATGTTTGGATAAAAAAACTAATGTGATGAATAATTGTTTATGCAATCAGGGATGGTTTGATTGGGTTTGAAACCTATGCAATTAAAGGGAGTGAAATCAAGACATCTGGGCATAGCCGAGGCGCTAGCTATCCAAAAGCTCAAACCCACGCTTTGTATCCGAAAGAAATACGTCCAACCCCTGTCCCTGACATGGCCATCATAAACAAGTAATTCTTTTAGTAATGATCATCCCATCGCCTTTCTTATTTAAACTTCCTGTTTACTCATGTTATTTTCTAAAGTTTTTCTTAATCCCTGTTTACACTACCATATTTTCATACCCGAACTTCGTGTTTATTTTGTCATTTCTACATATTTAATCCCTGATTGCACGAACAAAATTATTCGTCACATCAGTTATGATCCCACTAGATTTTTTTTCTTCGCTGCAATTGTCTTCTGAATGGGAAGTGCCGACTAGGACGAAATCTAGGCTCCGGCAAGGCTTCCTGTGGCCGATTGCCTCCAACTATCTAATATCATCAAATTAATATGCACCGTGATGGTGAGCCAGCCACCAAGTGGCATCATCGTGGCCACATTGCAAACCTGACTGATCGAATTCAGTCTGCACCAACGCCGAGGACTAGACACACATCACACTAGTTACTAGTGTTCAATGATAGTAACAAATAACCAGTCACATACAACCGGTTGCCTTTATCAGTTTGAATAAAGTTACGTCACAGTTACGTCAAGTTGTAGATAAAAAGTATAGGCAACATAATTTTAAAGATGACGTGATCGGATGAATTATTCAGTGTTTAAAAAAAAGAGTAACTATTTATATAATAATGAGATAAGTGAAGGGTGGGGTGCAGAGTTCAGATTTCTCTTGGAAACAAGGATGAACTAGAGACAAAATACAAGATTGAAAAACAGAGTGAATTTATACATATTAAAGTGGAGAGTTCAGGAGGGTGAGTGGGGTGATTGGGGAAGTAAAATTATAAAATAGATCAAATAATTTAATTTAGTAGATTTAGAAACTAAATCGTGAGTTCAACTCAACTAAGTGCCACAGCAGAACAAAACACAAAGGCAAGCGAATAGGACAATGCCAAAATAGAAACGAAACTGAAGCTCTAATGTAGAACAACCTGGTGCAAAAGTACAAAAGTTCAAGCTGTTACACTTCAAAAAGGGATTATACGCGGAAAACTGATTACATGGAGGATTTAATCATAAGCTGACATCAGTTAGAGAACCACTGGAAAACCAGCTGGGAGTACTGGACAGCTGTTTCGTCCTAGTTTGGGACTCTTCAGCAGTACACACCCACCGGGATTCGAACCCAGGACCTTCTGGTTACAAGGCGAGCTCGTAGACCATTGAGCCACTGGGACCCGATCTAATGGTCCTTGAATTCTAACTTCTGCCAATTCACGACATAGCGCGAAAACTGATTACATGGAGGATTTGTCTCCGCAATTCACAACGACTTCAAGTTGTGTCAAACCATGTGTTCTTAGCGTGAATTAATCCAACATATACGGACTTCACAGATTAATTAGACAGATGGCGACCCTCAGTGGAATCTCCTAATGAGCAATTCATCTTATTTTGTGATTATGTAAGCTTTGGCATTGACCTCATTCCACCCCACCCCCCACCTTTGATATAGTGTATTTTTGCTTGTCTCTTGTTTCTATGATTCGAGTTGAACTCAGTACATGATCACCCAATTTATTTTTCAATTATCATATTACGCATCTTTCGTCTTTATTACGTAACTCTTTTGCCATTTTATGCATACATTAACTTTGTTTAAACTTAAATTCCCTGTACGAAAACTGAATAAGTGTAATTTTCTGAACACTGTTCACTAAGTTCAGAACCTTCTGTCAACTGACATCATGTAAAATTTACAAGTATGTTTAAACCACTTTTGTACATAAACTTGATGATAATTTATTTAGGCTGTAAGCAGCAGCTGATGAGAGAAGCCAACAAAATAAACCATAATGGTACCATATTGTTCTGCGCATAGAAACTGCTATGTTTGTTCACAGAGGTTTGCTTCATTACACAACGTATCATAAGCTGATTGACGTCAGTTAGAAGACCACTGAAAAACCACTAGAGAGGACTGGACGGTTAGCTATTTCTTCCTAGTAGATTGGATCTCCTCATCAGTACGCACCCACCGGCAAGGGTTCGAACCCAGGATCTTCCAGATACCAGGTACAACCACTGATAACCAACTCAATGGTAAATCGGTGTACACAGTTGGTAACAGTTATGTCCAACGACCCCTCAACCAAAATAATTTAATTCAATTAATAGTGTTCTCTGAGCTGGTTGGTTTAGTTGCTGAGCTTTCGTCGTCCCCCCTGATGGACAACATCCCCCTTCAGCGCAATATTTAGCATAAAGTGAAATGATTCAAATTTCTTCATGAGTGAGTGATATAATTGCTTCTCTCGGTAACCATCTTTACATATGTATTGACCATTTTCTATTGACTTGAATTTTAAACTTTCTGGTCACCTGAACCGACACAGGAAATTTAGAAACACAAATATATAGAAAATCAACGCTCACACACACAGATCAAAAATACTCAACTATACTAGCAATAATCCGATTACTCACTGACAAACAAAACTGTGTGCAGATATTGTATAAAAGAGTTCAAACACAATTTAGCACTCCAGAGTTGAAAAGAATGGAAGAAAAATACCTAATAACAACCTTTTTCAAAAAGAATGATTATCCCTGAAATTTCATTAGAAAGTGTTTAAAATCGAATCACAACACCAACAACAAGGAACCATCATCAAGGAACACAAGAAAATTCATCCTACTATACATAAGAAATATCTCTGAAATAACAGCTAGAATACTGAAACCGTTTGATATACATATAGCACACAAACCAGCCAGTCAAATTGCTTAATTCAATATTATGCAGACCAAAAAGATCCGATAGAAAAAAGGGATAAAATTAATACCATTTACAAAATAAACTGCGTGTATGAACTGTAACAAGCATTACATCGGCCAATGTGGGCATTCCTTTCGAATTAGAATTTGATAGGATCCCACATATTTTGGTATTGACTGTTTAATCTTGCATATATGGTATGTTATCATTCTCACACATTTTGGTAGTGACTGCTAATTTTGTATATATGGTATATTATCATTCTCACACATTTTGGTAGTGACTGCTAATCTTGTATATATGGTATATTATCATTCCCACACATTTTGTTACTGACTGTCAACCTCGCACATATGGTATATTATCATCTCTCACGCACTTTGTTATTGGCTATTAAGATCAATTATTTCAAATGCTATTAGCTGTCCATATTGTTGTAAAATGTATAAATACCATGGTTTTCTTTATCGTTGTTGCACTTCAATACACAGTCACAGTCCAGCCTTTGTCTTTTGATATTTGCGTGCTTTACTAAATCGGAAGGTACGACAAGCAGATAGGCAGATTAGTTCAGGCGCAGACAGAGCAAGGTGAAAACGTCTTCATTCAACACCCTACCGTTATAACAGAATTCAAGAACAAATCAGCCGTGAAAAGACATGATATAAATTCTTTAGTATCAATGCATATATACAATCATGGACATCAATTTGATTGGGATAATGTCAAAATCTTAGACAGAGGAAACACCACCAAAAGTGCAGTCAGGGAATTCCTAGAAGCCTTGTACTCAAACGAAACTGCAATTAACAAACACGTTAATATAGACGAAATATACAAACTCATAAAAAGTAAATCATATGACCAAAAAGTTTAAAATCCAAGTCAATAGAAAAGGATCAATACATATCTAAAGGTGGTTACCAGAAGACGCAATTCTATCACTCATGGAGCATCTAAATCAGTTGACTGTACGCTAAAAATTGCGCTGAAAGGGGATGTTGTCCAGAAGGGGTATGACGAAAGCTCCGCAACTAAATCAACCAGCTCAGAGAACACTATTAATTGCAAATCATCCATTCTGAACTACAAATCTTCTCTCTATTATAATTTAATTCACTGACTGTTGGGTTAATTCAAAGGAAAATCTAATTATACCTTGATTGAATGTGCGAATCAAGGATGTATTTGTTCAAATATTTAACTTGACCGCCAGAGAATATATATAAATATATGCATATATCAATTATTTCTACTTCAATTCCAGGACACAATTATAAATTATATTTTAATAAATACACGATAAGCATCTGTTGATAATTTTTGTACATCAAACCGTCTGTTCTAAATTGATACAAAGTTATTAATAATCATAATAATAACAGCAATATAGCACAAATGTGCAATTAAACTGTCTCTAGTAGTTCCCCCCCCCTATCCCATCCCATCCCATCATCAGCACACACTAGACTAATTATTCAACTTGGTTGGCAAGGATGATGATGTCAGGGGGTTGGAAGACAAGGAGAGACAGACAGAGATGGATAAGAACTGTGCTATCGGCACAAATTAGGCATACTGAATCAATCTGATTTCATGCATTCAACAGGCAACAAATGTCTTCTTTATATAAAAACAGGAATATAGAAACATCTGTGTCTGATTTAATTTAAATTATTATTATTATTATTATTATTATTACGATTATCTCCTCAATGAAGTAATTTTCACAAGTTATTTTGTAGAATTGATACCAGTTCTAGAGAGAGAGAGGGAGGGAGAGGCAGAGCGATTGAAAACCAAGTAGGATGTTTTGGTCGTAAACATACAGTCGATTCAAATATTTCAGATCTGATCAATACACTATCAGATAAAGTGGATGATAATGATACCTTTTTATCTGAGATTAATTCAACGGCTGCTGCTACCACTGCCTCAACAGCAGCTCAAAATGCTTCCTCTGCTATGCCAAATCATAAATTATTAAATTCATCAAATCAAAATAGTAGTAGTGATACTAGTACCTTTCTAACAGATCCTAGCATTTCAGATTCTACTGGTGTTGGTACAAAGGGGATTAGTCGTTTAGATTCAGGTAAAGATCCTAGTGCAGCTGATCTCCAAAGTTGCACTTTGAAGCTTGTATCTGAAGCTGAAGAATAAAGTCTCTAATCTTATGGTTGGGAGCACGAACCAGTTTATTGAATTGAGCCATCTCTCGTGTCTCAAAAGTAGTTATATGGAAGTGGTCTATCAGAAGTTCACGGAGATTTTCATATGGCAGAGAAATGGGTTTATCTGGAAACAACAGAGTCTTCACTAAGCTATAAGCATCTAGCCCAATAGTAGTAATGAAATGTGCTGAAATTTTGTCATCCCGAACATTCTTTGAAATGCACCATGCATCGAAGCATTCAAGATATTCAGGAGTTTCCCGCGGTGAACCATTTATAGGAAACTTTCCAAGGTTATTTAGTTCCATCGCGACGCCAAATTGTTGTAATTTTTTGTAATAGTAGTATTAGTATTTCGAGATGACCGAATTACAAGAATTCAACCAAAACACAGAGAGGGAAGAATTCAGAAATTTGTATTTGGCGGAATCATTGCTCAATTCATAGATGTATTGGACGAATAGCTAGTTGTTTCGTTCTAGTTTGGGAGTCTTCAACTGTACGCATCCCTCTCCCACTCAACAGGGAATCTCACTTCATCATGCATAAAATTTTATTTTGATAAAATCAGTTAGAGAACTAATGAAAACCAGCACTGGAGTACTAGACAAGCTCGTCCACCATTCAGTCACTGGGATTCGACGCCTCAATGGCCAGTTCATGAATTCAAACTTCTATCAATTTATGACTTTAGCGCGACTTGCACCAACCAATATCATCAGTGGGAACTCTATCCTCACTCCCGACTATACCTTATTTTACGCAGGATGTTAAAGGTTGTCAGCAGGATAAGCCACAGGGTGCCACTTAACCACCTTGTTATTATTCTGGACGACAGGCACTTGGACTCATATGAAAAATGGGCTAAATCCATTCTATCTATCTAACTCACACCACCAACCTCTTCATTCATTCACAACTTTCCCCTTGTATCTCATCAGGCAGGCAGACCAGAAGCCTATATAGAAAACTATATGCTCCTCTCACTAGCAAGTTCAAAATCTCAACCATACCCTATTGGCTGGCTCATGTTCTGTGCGATAAAGACAGTATTAGGCTTGATACCTAAAACTTATTAAATAGTCAGTAGAACAACTGGATCTCATCTTTCCAACTCATATCATTTATAGGTACAACGTTCTTCTTTCTTTCTTTTCCTTTTCTCTCTCTTTTTTCTCTGTTATGTGCAGCTTTGTTTCTTTCTTCTGCTTACTCCAGTAAATATGCTACCATCTACTTTTCTAACACCTTCAAACACTGGCCTGTTCAATTTTTGGCTTTGCTACCGACATGCCAATATGTTGTTGTCATAATGAACTGAGATTACCCTAAATCTATGTAGAATTTTATTTATTGATAATGTACTAACTGGATGCAATGCTGTATGTAGTGAAATGCTGAGAATTCCATTCTGTATTACAAGTACTGTTTTGGAATAAAGCAAATTATTATTATTATGGACCCCACTGGTGGTTACAACTTCTCAGTAGAACTCCAAGCAACTTCATCCTGTTGCCCACCAGTCACTAGCGAGCATCAGAGTAAAGATAAAGTACATTTGGAACCACTATAAGTCTTATTATAAATTAAAATGTAACAGGATGGAAAATGACACGAGTGTTGTTAGTCAATAAGATGGGAAATAAGATGTTTTGTCAAGAAAATAAATACGTAACTTGTTATAGTGCGAATTGAATGAATACATTGCAACATTGTTGATTATTATCCTCTGATTTGACTGATGGTAATAATATCTTCTATAATTCCATGACCATCAACGGGAGGGATTTGAAAGAGGTTACTTCATTCACTCACTTATCTAGGGAGCATTGTCTCAACTACAGGCAGTCGGAACGCACGAGGGTGTCAAATCGAGCGAGAATCGGAGGGAAGGCGAGAAACACATTCATCAACCTGAAATCAATCTAATCTGGAAATCTACGTCACTCAGCATCAACAATGAAATTTGGTCGGATTTTCAATGCAAACGTCAAGTCAGTCAGCTCTTCTATACGGATCAGAAACTTGGCGGAAGGGTCACAAAGAATATTTCCAACAGCCTGTTGCAGACCTTTATCAACCAGCAACTGTCTTCGCTGGATCTATACTGAAGATCAGATGGCCGGGCCGGAAAGAATCACCAACAAGAAACTCTGGCCGGGAACAAACAAAACAGGAACCAATCGCCCAACAAATATTATGCAGGAGAAAGCGGAGATTGATTGGACACTCGCGGCCGCCGCTAGGTGACATCGCGCGCGCGTCAGGCTATTGCTCGAGTGGAACCCGACAGAATGGAAAGTGGCGAGTGGGACGTCAGTGCAAGAGTGACATGGAGGAGATCGTGTGAATACGAGTTGAAACAGTATGGACTAACATGGATGCAAATGAAAAGCACAGCAGAAGATGGAAGCAAGTGGAGACGTGCAGTTGAAGCCCTATGTTCCACTAGAAACACAAGGGAACAATAATAATAATAATTCAATATTAGTTTGTTTATTGGATGTATCACACAGTGAGACAGAATTATTTACTGGATGACGTTTCGAGCAAAATTTATTATTGTTCGTAATCATATCAATTAGAATCACACGACTTTGAAAGTTGAGTCGTGTGATTACAATCGATATGATTATGCACAATAGATTTTGTTCGAAACGTCATCCAGTAAATAATGCTGTCTCACTGTGTGATATATGTAATCAACAAACTAATATAGAATTACTTACTACCACAGAGCCCAAGTTTTACACATATATTAATATCTTGTATACATATCCTCGGTAATAGCCTTTTGAGTCACTTCTGTTATATGTGTTCGGTGTAGATCACTGTATGAACGAGGATTGAGTGATCGATCTCTCTCGTTCTCCGCCTACTTACCTAGCTACCTACCTACATTAATTTTTAGAATTTTAACCCTCTCCCACCCTATTGATATGACTATGAGCAGTAATTTGTGCTCAAAACGTGGTCATTAGTAAATATATACTGTATAACACTGTGTCAGACTTTATCAAAATAAAATTTTATCCATAATGGAGTGTGGTCAAGAAGGCGAACTGCACACTAGGGTGTACAGAACACCAACTCATTCTAATATTGGATATTTAGACTTTAATTCATCTCATCCGTTAACTGTTAAGGCAGTCCTACTTGTTAAGTGTTTAACAAACCGAGCAGTAGCACTAAGCAGCACAAGAAAAGACCTATATTATGAAATAAAACATAGAAAAGGAGGCGTTGGTGTTAAATAACTATCCTTTAAAATTCATTAGGAAGATCGAAAAAGGCCAAACGAAAAATGAAAATAATTGGGAAACTAGTAACGATAACATAAGTAAGACAGAATATAAGTCATCTACAGTTATACCATATAAAGAGGGGACATCTGAAACCCTCCCTACGTAGGATTCTAAATAAAGCAGGAATTAGGGGGACATTTAAACCTACCTACCTACAAACTCACTTAGGTAGGACAAGCTCTGTAGGTTGAAGGATTCTGTAGGTCGAACCAATTAGACAAAATAATACAATTTACAAAATACCCTGCAATGACTGTGAATGAGGTCAACTACACACAGGTCACACAAATAGATCAACTGTAGTGAGATTGCCTGTCAGAACATAAGAATTTAGCCAAGGTTTGAATTATTGATCCCACGAAGATAAGTAATTTAGAAAAACAAACTCAGCAATCTCATTGCATGCATTAACACACAGCCACACATTAGGGTGAGAGAGGGTCGAAATTCTAAGTAATCTAGGTAAGTGGAGACGAAGAGAGAGATTGATTACTGAATCCTTGTTCATCGAGTAATCTAAACCCAACACATGCAATAGGAATGACTCACCACTCATACCGGTTGTATGGAAAATAGTGCCACCAGTCAAGTCAAGTGATGGAAAATAATATGATTATGAGCAAAAATTGTGCTCGAAACGTGATCATCAGTAAACATTGCTGTATAACACCACTGTGAGACTTTATCAAAACAAAATTTACCCATAATGGAATTATACTCTACCACTACAGTGCACAAGTTCTATTCTTATATCAATGTTATATCAATAACACAAAATCAATCTAACACGTTCACATTCAATCACTAGGATGGAACCTGATAACTGACTAGTTCGTGAATTCTAACTTCTCTTAATTCATAATTTCCAGTGTGACCACCTCCAGCTAGTGTCTTTAAAGTGTATTTGTCCGTATAACCGACGACTTGGTCGATCCTACTGACTATAGTTTATCACTAGAAGTTCTAATCAACTTCTTCCCATAGTCATTTAGCCAGTCACTAGTAGGTGCTAAATTAATTGTATTTCAAGAGTTCGTTTGCAGGGATTTGATGTCTCTCAATGTTTAATCACGGATTGATATCTGAGAGGGAATTCGATCTCTGGTGGGGCTATGACTGCTCACAGGGGAAATCTTCTAAGCTAGGATGAAATAGTTGACTGTTTAGTACCCCTTGATGGTTTTCAATACTCATTTAACTGATATTAATCGACGAAATAAGATAGGTGAAAGGAGAAAATCATCTGCAAACTACGGCGAAACAGTTAGTGATCACCGAACTGAGTCATATCAGTTGATGAGATCAAGCAGATCACATATCCTGTGTGTGTGTGATCCGAATAATTTCGGTTTCCAGAGGAGGGAAACCTGTGGTCGAATTTTACCACCGAGAACTGTAAAAACTGTGAACTCCATTTATACTCAAGTGTTAGTTCGCAGACATCAGTTAGATCAAATCCCTGGAAACCAAAACTTGAATATCAATCTGACGCTCACTAGTTACTGGCCCTATTCACGTAGGTGGGTAGTTACCTGGATTCTAGTGGAAAGTCATGAGCACTAATATGTTACAACAGGTCATCGGGTGTGTGGGACAACTATTCGCCAGCGATGACATTCTCTAGTGGTCTCGCTGTTCCGTGAATTGGCAGGAGTTGGAATTAATGGACTGGTTGGCCATTGGATCGGATGGGTACCAGTGGCTTGATAATGGTCCACGAGATCACTCGCCTTGTAACCAAAAGGTTCTGGTAGGTGCCTCCTGCTGACGAAACAGCTGTTTGTCCAGTACTCCCCGTGACTGGTTTGCCAATGGTTCTCTAACTGATTTCAGCTCATAAGGAAATCCTCCAACCTATCAAACAAACAAAATCCCTACAAAACCAATACTTGAGAATATATCTTCATCAGAATGTTGCGTTTGTCATTCGCCTCTGTCAAGTGTAACAGGATGCATCACAGAACTGGGATGTACCGACTCCTAGCTTGAAGATAGTCAGGAGTGAAATGTTAGAGAGTATTGACTACCATTTATTTTGAAATTCGCATCAGTTCTAGTGGACTGATTGCTGAAGAAATCTCAACACAGACGCAAAAGGTTCATTCTTGGTGTAAACGTGATATACGGGATCGGGTCCCACTGACTTAATGGCCTACGAGCTTACTAGCTTTGTAACCAGAAGGTCTTGGGTTCAAAACCCGTGGTGTGGGTGTGTACTGATGAATAGTCCTAAACAACTAGGATGAAACAGTTAGCTGTCCGGTACTCCCTGAAGGTATTCCAATGGTCCTATGGTAATTCATGATGAAACTGTGAAATTTGATTTATAGTGCTACCAGATCACCTAGTTAACTGGTTAGAAATAGGGTGATTAGAACTGATTAGGCTCTCTGAGACGAATCGTGAACGGCCATCCAGTGTTGGCCGTTGGTTGGCTGGCAAGCGCTGTGGCTGCTTATTATGTGAGTGATATACAACTACTCATCTCAATTAATTAGTACACATGGTCCGGGGTTCGAGCCCACGCCGACGCACACCTGATATCTATGGTTGGCCTGCGAAATTTGGGCTACCGATATCCACGCTGAAAATTCCATACTTGTACCAAAAATACGGTGTGGAATCAAGCTGTGATCAAAAATAATAAAAAAAATATAGTAGTGTAAGTTATAACCACTCTAGCTTAGTACACGTGATATCTGGCTGGCTATCGGCCAAACAACGTGTATACTGCTCAGCAGTTCGCTCTATCCTCCTTTACACCTGTCCGTGAGCGTCATAGTGCCATTGAAAGTGGAAGACACGACATCAGTCGATGAAATCCAAAACAGTTGGTTTAAGCCAGCCAGCCGCGTAGGGAGGTGTAGACTAATTGGCTAGCTGACTGGATGGTAAGAACCAATAATGGATAGAGACAATTATCGGTGATATAGCTGAAAATCATTCTCAAAGGATAGTGTAGATGCATTGAATCTTTGTGATGATTGTGTCATATCGTCCAATGAGACTCTAGTGTTCTTCTATATGGTACTATTTATTCTTTTTCCCTTGCTCACACCTCTGTTTAGTGTATCTGTCTTTATTCTCTTTCGTCTTGCTTTGTACGTTGCATGGAGGGAGAGTAGTCGCAACTCAAACTGCTGAAGACATCTGTGCAAAGTTCTATGTTGAAACCAGTCGGTCGGTCAGTCAGTCAATCGGTCACTGTACAACAACAATAATAATATGCAGTGACAAGTGTATCTTGTTTTTGACATAGAGAAAAATAAACGAGGGGAAAATATGACGGAAACAGGATTTCCTGTTTCCTTTACCCTTGAAGCATTTGACATCGGAAATGAGAGAATGGAGCAAAACAACGAGGAGGGAAGGGAGTGAAGCACACAATGTCGATTAGTTTATTGTACTATAAGGAAATGAATCCTTTAGAATAATGAATAAAAAAATTGACAGTGATTGACTCACAAAACTGAGGGTGAGGGTGATGATGATGATGCAGAGGAGGGAGAGAGAAAGAGAGACAGAGAGGGGGCAAGGCAGAAACTCACGTGATCATAAACAACAAAAAAATGACATTTGACAATTAATCATTATTGTAAGCCTAATGAAGCAGGTTACTATTCTATTCTAATCTATTGTGTTACACTATTCGTTATTTTTGTCCTAAATGGGACATATGGATAGCTTCACCAGCGGTCGGTTGGTTACCTTCCATCACTTACAACTGACTGACTCCACTCCGAACAGTTCCTCTCCAAGAAGGCGTTCCTTTTATATTTACAAGATCTCCTCCTACAATGTGACACACAAATATCTCACCCGTCAGGTTAAAATAAAGAAACTGACGTGTGAACACAGAACTACCCATTAAAGACTTAATGTTGAGTGTAACAAGCTGTGTGAGTCATTATTTATAAGCAATATTACACAAAATATGATGTCACGCAATCATCCTTTCTGAGGATACAACTCAAATGTCGACTTGTAAAGGCTTTGTGTTTGCATTAAAGGCTCACACAATCCCGCCTACGATAATAATAAATTTGACTGGTGAGTAATAGTAGTCAGACTTGAGCGGATAACATTCTGACCTATGCCATTTGAATGCTAAACTGAAGGTTTTGAGCTCCATCGGAGTGTCATCGGAGTGTCATCCTCAGAAACTGTAAACTAGAAACAAGCCGTATTAGTACGCACCCGCCGCCAGGGTTCGAACCCAGGACCTTTGGTTACAACGCTCTAGCGAGCTCGTAGACCATTAAGCCACTGAGACCTAAACTGGAACAAAACAGCTGTCCAGTATTCCTAGGTTTTTCAATGGTTCCTTTAACTAATGTCACAGCCCATGATGAAATCCTCCAACCAATAAAAACAAAACGTCCCTACAAAACCAACACTTGAAGACAATGGAACAGTATTTCTTACTGCATGACTTTTCGAACACAAATGAAATTAGTCACTCCTCCAGTAGAGCCAATCAATAATTTATACATACCAATCAGCTGTTCTACTGCTACCTGATATCAAAACATCCCCTGGGCTCATCATGAATAACCGAGTTTCAACATACAACTTTGTAAGCAACTAAACTAGTTCAAGTTGCCATACAAAAGTAGAGAAAACAGAAAAGAAGAGATTCAAAAGAAGCACAAAACATCAGAAATGTTGAAGGAGATACACAACAGTGAAACAGAAAAGTATAACAATTTAATGTTTGGTTAGTGGGAGATTTTACTGTTTCCGCCTTAATCTTTCCTTAGCTATTTAAGAAAAGACTTTATTAACAATCAGAAGGGCATTGAAAGCTGTCAACATAGTGAGTATGATATATCCCTAAACCAACTCGTTAATGCTGTTGTAGTTAGACACTTAGATTCTTAAAAGAGATTAGGGAATATTATCTTGTCGGACCTTGGGTGTTCTTTCTATACCCAACTCTCTCCGCTTTCATCTCATCAGGTAGGGGAACTAGAAGCAGCTACTGTAGACTATATGCACGGACAACTAAGTAAAAAACCTCTATAACACTCTATTTGACCAGGACACATTTTCTGTGATGAGAAAAGTGTAAGGCAGGGGAACTATTGAATTACTGTGGAACTCTAAGCAGACGGCCCCATTTTTTTTGTTTGTCCTCATTGTTACATTGTCGTTAATTTTTTCACTTAATTTAATTTTATATGGAGGATTTCATCATGAAATGACATCAGTTAGAGAACCACTGGAAAACCTGGGAGTACTGGACAGCTGTTTCGTCCTAGTTTGGGACTCTTCATCAGTACGCACCCGCCGGGGTTCGAACCCACGACCTTCTGGTTACAAGGCGAGCTCGTAGACCATTAAGCCACTAGATTAAACTAAGACGAAACAGCTGTCCAGTATTCTCAGGTTTTCCAGTGGTTCTCTAACTGATGTCAGCTCATGGTGAAATCCTCCATACAATCAAACGAAAATCCCTACAAAACCAATACTTGAAAATTAATCTGATGCTCACTAGCGACTGGCCCTATTCAGGCAGTTAACCTGGGGTTCTAGTGGGAAGCCGTGACCAGTAGGGTACAGCAGGTCGAAGATGGGGCAGTAACTCGTCGAGGAATACATTGCGAAGTGGTCGCGCTATGTCGTGAACTGGCAGAAGTTAGAATTCAAGATCCATTGGATCGGGTCCCAGTGGCTCAATGGTCTACGAGCTCACCTTGTAACCAGAAGGTCCTGGGTTCGAACCCCGGTGGGTGGGGTTATTAGAGGTGATTAGGAAATTAGATGTAATATTGTATATTACATGCTGGAAATTCCATATTCGTACCAAAAAGTACTGTTTAGAATAAAGCTGTTATCATTATTATTTTGAGTAGTACTAAAAAGAGCGAGCCTCTCAAGTCTGTGTGGAGGTCAACAGCCCTAATAAGCATGAAAATGAAAATAAGATCCGGATTTTCAACTCCAATGTGAAGTCAGTCAGTGCTACTTACTATTCGGATCAGAGACTTGGCCAGTACGTCATAAAGAGCATCTCAAACAAGCTACAGGCCTTTATTAAAAGTTGTCTTCACTCAATACTAGTCAAGATTAGATGGCCGGCAAGAAAAGATCAGCAACAGGGAACTCTGGGAGCAAACCAACCCGGAAGGAACCGATTATGAAACAAATAAGCAGAAAGGAATGGAGATGGATTGGCCGGCCATACTTTGAGGAAACCATCAAGTGACATCACTAGACAAGCCGTCGCTCAAGTGGAACCCGCCAAGTGGGAAGCGGCGAGTTGGTCGCCACCCAAGGGTGACTTGGAGGAGGTCATGTGAAGAGGAGATGAGAGCGTATGGGCAGACTTAGAGCGGTGTGAAAACGTTGGCAGAGAACCGAACGTAATGGAGACGCGTGGCTGAAGCCCTATATTCCTCTAGGAATTAAAGGAAATAATAATAAAGGTGACGTCGCAATAAACGAAGACATGCTCATGAGTGAATAAATCACTCAATAATACTCTAGAAGAAAGTGAACAAGGGGACAAAGAAACATGGAAATGCTTTCGAATTTATTAACAGAAAGAGAGAATGAGTGAGACGGCGAGAGGACAAGGAAGGAGTAAGAAACACAGGAAACAGATGCCTTTTTAAAAAAAACCCAGAAAATACCTCTTAAAAAAGAGTGAAACAAACAAGAAGAAACATTCGCCCATGTCTGTGTTTTTATGGAATAATAGAGTGTACAACCTGTGAATAAATGAATAAAAGGAAGATATCGTTACTACTTCTACTCTTAATACTGTAGTATGTGCTACTGACAAGAATTATCAGTAGTATATGGACGTAGATTGATAGGAAGTAGACAAAATTGCGAGCAACATTTCGAGCCAGTGTGCGATGTGGTCAGGAAATTATCTCATTGGACAACTGTTCATCCCAATGTTTAGGCCTCAGAAAATCAATAACCAATCAGAACAGTTTCGCCATGCAACGCCTTGAAGATAGTAGTCTCTAGAGGTCATTTTATAAAAAGCCTGCATGGAACGCACAATACCTATATTTTAATAGTTTTTGTTCAAATAGCTGTAAGCGAGTACTAGTCGAGACTCTATACTATAGAGCTACAAGAATATGCTGCACAGAGATGTTAGAGGAGGGATTTGTGTTTCTCGAAAAGATGTTGAAAAACAGCAGTTACCCTCAAAGGTTTATTAACAAGTAGCAAAGATGTGAAGGTTGAAATGTCAAAAAAATTACAGTGGGAAAAAAGCCCATCTTCATTCAACTCGATTTTATAGGTGAAAAATATTACAACAATTGTCGACGTCACTAGCCACAACCTAACCTGCAGATAGCTAAGTTAGTTCTCGTATATCGAAAAACATGCTCTTTGGTGCAGTCAACAGATATCCTTCTCATGTTGACGCTAACTGTGTATACAAATTTACGTGTATCTGCGAGAGCAGTTACATTGGAAGGACAGAAAGAAGTGCACATACACCTCCGATTTTCTCAACATGTACCAAAAAACTTATGTCTCAAGGGAACAAATGCTTTCAATGATGCCATCGCCAGACATCTCCTTGACACACAGGTCATGGGGTGAATGCCGCAAAATCCTCCAAAATTATCAATAGCCAAAAGAATCAAATTCTCCTTAAGTTTACTGAAGCAGTTTCCAGTTACATCAAGCGCCTGAAACCTAATTTGTGTATTCAGAAAGAAACGGTTATCAGTCTTTCCTTGCCCTACCTAGTAACTGAATGTTTTCATCCTCTCTCTCTTATCTGGTTACGTAATACCAAAAGATTCCAGTATGTATGATTATTATTATTGTTTAGAATAAAGTGTTTATTATTATTATCATAATTATTAGCATTGTATGTATATATTTATTGAGTGATTTTCGTTTAAAAATAAACTTTGTGCAAGTCTGTTAAAAAATGATTTCTCTAGATAAAATGCTGATGTGAAGCCAACGAAATAAACATTCATGATACCATTTTATTCTACGAAAACTACTGTAGGTAGTTCATGCTTTATTCAAAGAATTGGTTTAGCCTTCAGATTATCAACAACCTATCAAAACAGTTCATTATCCTCTAACTTAGCCAATTATAAATGTGCTTAAAAATATATAAATATGATGTGATATTCCTCAGTACAAAAGTTCGTTACCAGGTCTCTGGTCTTCTGCTATTTCACTACTACTAACAATAATAACAGCAATAATAATCCCATTCATATATGTGGATGTGCATGCGCGGACTGATAAAGTGGAACACACACACAAACAAAATAAAAAGTACACCAATATAATTAAATTGATGAAGTAAGAGAAGTTGACATAAAAGAAGGTAAAAGGCAGAAGCCCAGTTTCTCGCCTGTGAATGTCACAGGCGATTGCGTTCAGTATATTACGAATTGGTATAAGTTAGAATTTATGAACCGCTGAATCGAATCCCACAAGTCTGAATTGTCTACGACGTTGTCTTGTAACCGAAAGGCTCTGGGGTTCAAAACTATGTACTGGGTGTGTACTGATGAAGTGTACCAAAGTAGGACGAAGTTGGATCATTTTGTCTATTTAGTTGACTATTGTGAACAACAATTGGACATTCAGGGCAAATCTCAACAGGGTTCTTTTACATGATGCGTAGGTATTCCGATGTTCAATTCCTTTGAATTAATATACTCAAATATGTAGGATTTCGTTTATTGTTACTATCGTAAACAAAAAGAGACCACTCCTAGTGGAAACATAATTCGATAAGAGAAGTTTATATTTTCGATGGAATTGCCAAGATCAAAACAATTTCAGGGTCAGTGGCATAAAACCGCCTTTCAGACTAGTTCCAAGGGGGTTTCATAAGCATTGGACAATGCAATGATAAGGTGAATTCACCATGTATGTGTGTACTTTCAGCACTCTATACACTCGAGGTATGTACATATATTTTTCAAGACTTGATTTGCATGGATATGGTTTGTTTTTCACGTTTGACCCAAGGATTGATGAAATCAGTTAGAGAACCATTGAAAACAAGGCACAGGGAAAACTGGACAGTCAGTTGTTTCAACCTAGTAGATTTCGACTCATCGACAGTACACCCCCCGCCCCACAGAGTTTTACAAACCAGGACCTTCTGGTTACAAGACAAGTGCGTAGACCATTCAGACACTAGAACCCAACTCAATAGTCAACCCATGAATTCTAACAACTTCCAATTTGTCATTTCCAGCATGAATACGAACCAGTGTCATCGGCGAGCATTCGTCCTCACTTCCAACAAGAATGGACCCAGCCGGTCACGACTTCTTACTGGAACTCTGTTCAGTATCCAGTCACTAACAAGGATTGGTTGTTAAATTTTCGAGAATTGCTTTGTAGGGGGATTTGATCTTTTTCCAAGTTTGACCATAGATTTAATATCAGTTGGAGAGCCATTGAAAACCGGCGGAGAGTATTGGACACCTACCCACCGGGATTTTAAACTCAAGATCTGCCGGTTGTATATATCTAAGCTAGATGTTTTCACAGGGAGTCAAACATTTCGGTGTCAGTGAATGAATGATTCAGTCTTCAGTTATCAGAGGATTTCTGTTCAGTTTTTACTCCAACCTATTTGTTTTGATTACATAATAAACCTTCTTGAGGTTTAACTACATGAAAGTATGACTTCTAATAGCACTGTTTACTATGGCGAATATATTAACAACATTTACAATCCACTGATTCACAAATTTCTATTAAACATGTGATTAAAAAAAGATTATCCTCGACGGTAGGTTATCCCAATACCATGAGATGACCATTCCACAGTGGTGTCCCCTTATAAACTGGCATTCAACAAAATGTTATCGTGTATTTGTCGAAGAAAAAAAACGAAGAGATATCATCCTAATTGGTTGGTGTGGAACGCTTCATGTCAGAGGATCCACAGTCAGTCAGTCTTTTCTATTTGAAGATCCTCAATGAAGGATATAAAAAATATGGTGCAGTAAACTCCGTTGAAAATTCTGTACATTATATAAATATATTGTTCAGAATAAAGCTATTATACAACAATAATTCTAATTTAACAATTTAACAATTAGTGTTCCCTTTATGAATTTAGTTAGACAAAGCAATAAGAAGACGTAATTTGTCTCAATCGTGTGTGTAATATGTTGCATTTGCGCACAACACTTATTTCGACCAATCTAATCCATCACATACACGGACTTGTCATAGGATTGTATATATATATATATATATATATATATATATGAAATTAATAAAAAGTTGTTAAGAGGTGAGAAAATAAACTACTTAGGTCAAGTTAATAGGATATATTGAAGGTGAAAATAACAATTTTTATTATTATTATTATTATTATTGCTCCCTTGGGTTCCTAGTGGAACATAGGGCTTCAACTGCACGTCTCCATTTTCTTCTGTCTTCTGCTATACTTTTCGCCTGCATCCATGTTAATCCATATTCTTTCAACTCCTCTTCACACGATCACCTCCATGTCACCCTTGGACGTCCCACACGCCGCTTCCCTTTCGGGTTCCACTCGAGGGCTTGGCACGCGATGTCACCCAGCGGTCTCCTCAGCGAGTGTCCGATCCATCTCCACTTTCTCCTGCATATTTGTTGGGCGATTGGTTCTTGCTTTGTTTGTTTGTTCCCATAATTCCTTGTTGGTGATTCTTTCCAGCACGGCCATCTGATCTTCAGTATTGAGCGAAGACAGTTGTTAATAAAGGTCTGCAACCTTTTGGAAATATTCTTTGTGACCCGCCAAGTTTCTGATCCGTATAGAAGAATTGACTTTACGTTTGTATTGAAAATCCGAATTTTGTTGGTGATGCTGAGTGACGAAGATTTCCAGATTGATTTCAGGCTGATGAATGTGTTTCTCACCTTCCCGATTCTCGATTTGACAATCAAGATCACTAAACCAGATAAGGGAGGTAATAGTGTAACGATAGAAGACAAGAGCCAGGCAACAGATAGTTTCTTGAGAAAATCAACAGATATTTATAGATTTTTATGTACATTATTGTCAGAGGAGAAGCACCCTCTTTTGATTGGCTGTTTTCTTGCTGAAGGTTATTTTGTACTACTTGTGACCGACCGTTTCTCAGAAAATTAACTCATATATCTGCGAATCGTATTTGCACACTTTAAGTCAGTTGTAATAGGCTGGTGAGTTCCTCAGGGTTAATAAGCTTTGTTATTGTTTTTCACCTGACCCTGATGGTTTAAACTTTCATATTGTCAACTAGGGCTTCCACAAACCTTAAGAAACGCCCTCTCCAAACACGCTTGATGGATAGGTTTATAAGACGTGTAAACATCAAGTTTATATTATGTCTCTATAATATGTTTCGCAACAGAGAAGCTAGGTTGACGTCTGTTCTCACCATTAATAAGTTTTGGGGATTCTATTTTCTTCTGGAGCCATTTAAGAATATGCTTTGAAGCCAGGCTTTACTTGCAGAGATCGATGAGTCCTCCTCTATGTATGTGTGTGTGTGTCCACACGTACATTCAACTGGGTAAATACAGTTAGATTTGATATCAGCTTGTTAGAAATGTGTTGCGCAAATACATTACACGATTCAGATAAATTATTATTATTATTATTTTAGAAGTACCACAGTTTGATTTTCTGAACGTATTTGCTTTTTTTTTCATTTCACCCCTTGAGACCAACTATTGATCAATGTAGGATTAGTCGTTTGGCATAACGGACTGATCATGTGGTACAGTTCTCTTTATTATGAAGTATTCATAATGGTTATTACTATTATTACTACTACTATCATTATTGTTAGTAATATGATTGTCACCGGTATGCAACACAGCACACACTGCTCAAATACCAAGAGATAAACTACAATAAAAGCACATGTCATAATCTTAATTGTAATAAGACTATTCAATGCCTTGCAGTAAAATAGAATGAGGTTTGTAGTGAGCAATCATTCATAATAATTTTTTCCATTAATTACAATTATTTCGAGCCTTCATCCACTCTCTCTCTCTCTCTCTCTGAGATGATAGACAGTTTAACAAAATATTACACGTGTATTAGAACGTAGCATACATTTTTTATTTTTCAAACTTTTTATTTGACCAGCAGGTTGTAGAAATGAGTGAAACGAACGATGACATTGAGACAATTAAAACACAAAAAAATTGATACGAGTTTGAACACGGATTGATGATATCATTTAGAGAACCACTGAAAACCAGAAGCTGTTTTATCCTAGTTTGGGGATCATCAACAGTACGCACCCAACGGGGTTCGAACCTGGGAACTTGCAGTTAATTAAAGCGAGCTCGTGTACCATTCATCCAGTGGGACGCGACGCCTCAATGGCCACTGCATGAATTCTAACTTCTACCGATTCGTGATTTAGCGCGACTAGCACCAACCAATGTCATCGGTGGAAAACGCATCCTCACTCCCTACTGGATGAATCCTACTTGTCACAACTTGTCACTAGAACTCCAGGAAACTCTGTCTACCCAAATAGAAGCTGGTAGTTGGCGTAAAGTTTGATCCACAATGCCCCAGGGATAAGCATCAGGAGTTTAGTTCTCATTACTTTCCACTGACTAAACTAGGTTCACATGTCATTCAATTTCTAAGGAAATGTTGTGTCTAAATTATTATGACTATATTAATAAGAAGTTAAGACAACTAGGCGTGTAACTCAGTCTCTACCTTTACAGTTTTTTTTTTAACTCTTGCATCTTACGTATTGTTTGTGTTACTGCTTCCCCCAATCTCACTAATGTCTTTTGTGGGATATCCAAGAAGGACTCTGTCATATATTGCGGAAGGGTATTTAACGGATTTCAGTAGGGCAAGTGATGTGAGACAGCAAGTCAGCTAGTCACTATTGTAGTCGACAGACACTTGAACTCTTAACAACTGACTCATTCAACTCTCCCCGCCTTGCATCTCATTAAGCAGGACTAGACGTCTTTATAAAAGAGTATACGCTCATACAACTAAGTAAAGAAATCTGACCCACGTCCTATGTGATAGAGATAATGTTAAACTCCAAAAACCTACGACTTAGTATGTTATTAGAAAAATAATAAGATGGCTCTTTTATCCTCTTCTATCTAAGTATCCAATACTGTCCTAAAGGTGGCCAGTTAGGATCCCAAATAACTCAGTGGTAATGTCGTCTCTTACTGCGCCACTAAGTAGTGATCCACTTGGTCCGAATCTCAGAAGGGACATTAATTCCTTCAAGGTTGCAGAAAAACCCTGCTGACTGACTAGTGCCTGTCAACTAGCACATAACCTAGGTCAGGCAAGCCTTCCTGCGATTTGCCTCCAACTATCTATTATCAACAATTCACAGGGCCAAGTGACTCATAGAGTTCAGTCTGCACTAGACACAAAGGGGACTTTTGATGTGGTTGTGTTCTCTGAGCTGGACAGCTGATTTGCGAAGCTTTCATTATCCTACTAGGTGACATCTTCAGTGCATACTTCAATTCGTTGAAGTGAGCTTCTACATTTCTCCACGAGTTTATTAATCATCTCTCCAGGTGGGTGACCTTGGACGTGATTGGTTGTTCTTGTGTTTTCACACCTTCTAGGTTACTTGTAATGGAACTGATTGTTTCTTTGACTTGAACTTTGACCCTTTGTGTGTGTGTGAGGTTTCTCTCTTATCGGTTGATAAATTTTGTCTATTTCTATGTGTCTCGATGTTGATTGATGATTCACTTGAATGCCAAGCTTCTAAAAATTCTCCAGCATTCTTGTTGTTTCCTCTATCTAATATTTGAACGTTAGTTGTCCCAGTCAAATTGATGTCCTTGGTTGTCTGTGTATAGTGATATGAGGGAGTGGATATCATGTCTTTTGACTGCTAGCTTATGATCTTGGATACGAAGACGAAGGGGACGTCCACTTTGGGCAATGTAGTGCTTTTCGCAGTTGTTACAATTTATTTTGTAGACAATTTTGGTTTTATCTTCGTTCGCTGTTGAATCAAAGTTCAAGCCAAAGAAACAATCAGTTCCATTACAAGTAACCTAGAAAGTGTGAAAACACACAAATCAACCAATCACGTCCAAGGTCACCCATCTGGAGAGATGATTAATAAACTCGTGGAGAAATCTAAAAGCTCACTTCAACGAATTGAAGTATGCACTGAAGATGTCGCCTAGTAGGGTAATGAAAGCTTCGAAAATCAGCTGTCCAGCTCAGAGAACACAACCACATCGAAATCATCCACCTGAGCTACAAATCTTCTCTATCATATATAAAGGGAACTAGAACATCACACGATTATTAAACTAAACTAGTGTGCAATTACTATTTACCAAGGTGAATATTTATATATTTATATATATTTTATGTACATTATTAAGGCTTATGCAAGCAGAAAAAAGCAGTCTTCTGATTGGTTGTTTCTCGGAAGTTAAGCAGACAAACACAGTCTTATGATTGGTTGTTTTCGATATTTCTCGGAAAGTAGAGCCATCTATCTGCGAATCATATTTGTCCACGTTTATGTTTGCTGTGATTGGTTGTCGAGACAGCCTTGGTCATATTTTCTCACGGCCCATATTAGTGACCAAGACATTAACGTAGATTAGTGTCAACCAATCGGCTAGTAGCCTGCTCTCACCACACTCGTCCCACCGTCAAATAGCTTCGTGCGCAGTTTCATAAAATATTATCCTCCCACTCTATTGGTAACGATATCATCTTGGAAACAAGCTAATTCGTGACCAGTGAAGCCCACTAGGTTGGGAGTGTGGAAAAATAGTCATACCAAGGCATTACTCACACAACTTTCTTACTTCGTTTATATACATGAGTAAAAATTGATGTGATTAGACATTTGAATAAAATCCGTAATATAAAATAAAGTAAATTAAGAAATAATAATATGAGTGTTATCAATCAATTACAATCAGATGGGAAATAAGACGAGTGTTTCTATAGTCAAAATAAATAACTTGGCAGAATGTTATGATGTATGTGAATTGAAATGGAATTTTAAGACTATTTATTATCCTCCTCTGATTTGACTGACTGGTGGTAATAATATCTTCCATACATATCTCTCGTATTTGTGTTGAGTCACTTCTATTGTACTATGTTAAGTGTAGATTACTCGATGAACGAGGATTCAGTAATCAACCACCCCCACCCCTCTGTCTCTCCCCGCCTACCTATATTACTTTTTAGACTTTTAACTCTGTCCCACACAACCTATTGCGTGGTTAGGTGTTAATACATTGCTGAGTTTTTTTTCTTCTAAATTACGTATCTCTGTGGGACCAGTCATTCTAACCTTAGCTAAATTCTAATGTTCTGACAGACAATCACACTACTCCCGATCTTCTAGTTTGACCTTATATAGTAGTTGGCCTCATTGACAGTGACTGTAAGGTATTTTGTAAATTTTATATTATTTTGTTTAATTGGGTCAACTCACTGGGTCCTTTCACTTACATAGCTTGTCCTACCTGAGTGAGTTTTTTTTGGAGGGTTTAAATGCCACCCTAATTCCTACTTTATTGAGAATCCTATGTAGGAAGGGTTTCAGATGTCCCCCTCTTTATATGGTAAAACTAATGTTGTAGATAGATGCCTTATATTCCCTCTTATTTATGTTATCATTATTGCTTTAACCATTATTTCAATTTTGCTTTTGACGTTTTCTGATTTTCCCAATGAATTTTATAGGAGAGTAATTTAACACTAACGGCTCTACTATCTGTTTCATTTCAACGTTTACTGTACAACACTGTGTGTTTTATCAACACAAAATCTTATCCATAATAGGGCTTTTAAAATTTTCAGTAGCAGTGGGGTTTCATTTTGTACGAGATTGGATTGCTAGCCCCAATTAGCCCAGCTTCCCCTATTTACCAGCCTTATTACCGGCTAGGAAGGTTTAGCAGTGGCGTCAACCAAAGATCGAACCCCCCCCCCAGACCACGTAAGGCATTGGTTAAAGGCGTTCTACCACTGCACCATCGACACATATTTGAGTCATAAAGTCAAACACTAAGAATACACGCAAGCCTCAAACCAACACTATCAAAGACCTAAGAAAAACTGACGAGAATTCATCTAAAAAATGGCGGGGGTGAGGAGTGAGTGGCGGATAAAACTCATTCACCTACACATTCATTCATATTCACCATTTTTGAACAAACTGAACAAATTCTAAGGAAGAAGAAATATTTCGCGAAAATTCATCCGATGCTCGCCAGTGACTTGCTGCAGAATGGAGTTTCTTGGAGTCAGTTCTAGTGAGAAGTCGTGACCACCACAGTGAGGTTCATCCAGATTTCACGTGTAAGGATGAATATGTCCCACCTAAGACAATGGTTGTTGCCAGTGGCGCTAAATCACGAAATGGTAGAAGTTAGAATTCATTCGGTGGCCATTGAGGCGTCGGGTCCCACTGGCTGAATGGTATACAAGCTCGCTAGCCTTGTAACTGGAAGGTCATGGGTTCGAACCCTGTCGGTGGTGGGTGCATACACTACCGATGATTCTCAAAAACTAGGCTGTCGAAACAGCTGGCTGTCCAGTACTCCCTGTGGCTGGTTTTCAATGCTTCTCTAACTGATATCATCAATTCGTGATCAACTCGTAGAAACAAAAGCAAACCCTAACCAATAGATAAATACACCTAATCTTAGTTTTATGTCTAATACTCTCCTAATTATAGAACGACAACAACAATAACAGTGAAAATCGACAACGCTGAGTCTATTTAACAGTTGAATAACCTCCAACCAGACTGACTAATCATCATAATAATAATAATAATAATGAAAGCGGGGGAAAATCAATTGGAAAGGAGAATAATCATGATAATCATAATAATAATAATAATCATATACGAAAGAAAAATGTTGGCATATAAACATACTTCAACTGAAGAACGAAAAAATGAAGAAAGAAACAAGCAAAACAAAACATAAAAATAGCAAAGATGTGGGCGTTGGTATTTTTTTTTCACCTGCGTGTGTCCAGTTATTATGGATATTTTTTTTTCTCTTGTAATCGTGATCATATTGTATGCTTTTATGATGATAGCGCTTAGATTTTTTTTACTAATCTCTGTCTGGGTTCTTCTCTGTCTCCCTTTTTTGTCATCTGTGAGTTACCAAAACTCTCTGAAGACTTTATTTCTCTGCGTTCCTGTTTTTAGAACGCAGGGCTTCAAGGTCTAAGGCAGGATGGGGTGGGATGGGGTGGGGAGTAGTGATGTTGGTAGGCTCTCCCGTTGGCTCAACCTTCCCTCTTTTAACCGGGTTAACCTATAAGTGAGAGCTATAAAGGGTGTGTGTGGACAAGAAGTCGAACGCCCGGAGGAGGAGGACGTAGTGTAGCGTGGTTATTGAGCGTTGTATCAGTGAATAACAGACGTACAACCAACTTCTTGCATGACTGATTGGTTTCAACATAGAACTTTCCAAACCACTTCCAGCTGTCACTCTACCTCCATACAACACACAAAGCAAAACGAAGGAGATTCATTAAAAACAGAGAGATAATAAACCGAAGAGTAAAAAGAGTAGTAATATGGATATTCTTCTACAGTTGAGATAGTCTTAATCGGACGGCATCGATCGATGTAATTCAGGGAGTGTCATTTCAGTGTACATGAGTTCAAGCATTTATGGTGCCGTCTGACATGTTTCCACAATACTTTACTATATTCATATTTATCCAGAGAATTCTTTCAAAAAAGAAAATTTTTGCATTCACCTCAGCAAGCTTGACGGACAAACGTAGAAACTTGTCCACTTCCTTTACTGTCGAACGATACTTGCTATTCATCAATCAAATCGCGGAATATAAACTTTTATTATTATTATTTCCTTTAATTCCTAGAGGAACATAGGGCTTCAGCCGCCCAAGTTTCCATTGCATTCGGTTCTCTACTAGAGTTTTCACCTGGCTCCAAGTCTACCCGCACGCTTTCACCTCCTCTTCGCATGGCCTCCTCCAAGTCACCCTCACGCTGACGACCAACTCGCCGCTTCTCACTTGGAGGGTTCCACTCGAGAGATTGCCTGGCGTGTGATGTCATTTGATGGTTTGTTTCCCCAGAATGTGGCCAATCCATCTACATTTCTTCCTGTCTATTTGTTCCACAATCGGTTCCTGGTCGGTTCACTCCTAGAGATCCCTTTTGCTGATCTTTTCTGGCCGGCCATCCTATCTTGATTAGTATTGAGCGAAAACAAGTGTTGATGAAAGTCCGTAGTTTGTTCAAAGTGGCCTTTGTGATGAGGTGCCAAATCTGTGATCCGTGTAGAGTAGCACTGACTTCATATTGGAGTTGAAAATCCGCATCTTATTTTCATTTTCATGCTGAGTGCTGTTGACCTCCACACTGACTTGAGAGTAATGAAAGCTTGTCTTGCTTTTCCGTTTCTGGATTTGATATCCTCGTCAGTTCCAATGCTTCCCAGTTAGGCAGGTAAATGAGGTTGTTTCTTTCAGATTCCTCCCATCTATGCTGATTGCTGTCTGTTGTTGTTGCTGCTGTTGGTGTGGCCCAGTAATATTCATCACCTTTGTTTTATCTATGTTCACCTGAAGTCCTATCTTTGATGCTTCTTCTATCACCAGCTTGTTGCTTTTCACTTGCATATCTTCCAGTTTAAGGGAAATCAGACATATATCATCGGTGAAGTCCAGATCGTCCAAGTTGTTTTTGTTTAGTTCCATTTTATGCCTGTTTCCTCATTGCCCGTCGTTGTCTGTCTCATTATCCAATCTACTGCAATCAGGAGAATCATTGAAGATAGCAGGCAGCCAGCCTTGTCTTTCTCCAGTCTTCACTTCAAAAGATTCTGTGAGTTTCCCGTTGTGGATTACTTGTCATGCAGCATTGTCGTACAACTGTTGGATGAGATGTATAATTGTTGATGGTACCCCGTAGTAGCGAACCAGTTTCAAAATCGCCTCTCGATGGACGCTGTCTTTTGAAGGCATTTTCAAAGTCAATGAAGTTGAATGAGGTAGAGAGCGGACTGCCATTCCAAGCTCTGTTTAGCGACATAGGGCAGGGAACGCGAGGTGAAGGCCGGATAAGGGAACTTCAATTAATCCACTTCTATGCCTAGTTCTATACTGAAATTCAGTCAATCAGTGAATAAGTCTCCCAGCTACACAATTATACATTTTAATTACATAATGTCACAATATGAATATAACTCATTAGGATCATTCGAACAATAATACACGTCTTCAGTAGACCGAAACATCTATGAATGAGTATTAATAAAAAAGTATGACAAATAATCAATAAATCGATTGGTTACAGTCATTTAAAGTTTGATATAATTTAGAATATTCTTCTTTTTACTAATAATTTATCAAAAAAAAAATAATTAATTTCGTGATGTATAACTGTTATGTGAAACGAAATTAGGTATCATACGACTTTAAACCTATATACCTACATACATACACACAAACACAAATACACGTATGCACAAACATATATATGTATGCAAACACACATATACATATAGAAGCATAAAATAGCTTGTTACAACACGCAATCTTTCAGTACTTCGAAGGCATTTAAACAGGATTAACTGTCATCACCACCACCGTCATCATCATCATCATCATCATTATCGATCTCATCCAGTTTCACTCATCACCATCATCATTATCATCCTTCCATATTTTGAGCAACAGAGGAAAGAGAATACAAGTAAATGTATTGCAACAAATTCATCAAGGATTTATCTTTTATTTTTTTTGATTACAGCTTGATTCCACACCGTATTTTTGGTACAAGTATGGAATTTTCAGCATGGATATCAGTAGTCCAAATGTTGCAGGCCGACCAAAGATATCATGTGTGCGTCGGCAGGCGATCGAACCTCGGACCATGTGTATGGTTGGCGAGTGTCCTAACCACTGTGCCACCGACGCACATAATTAGGCGAAGAGGAGTGAACTCAAATGAAAATTAAACTATATATCCATATGAGATAAGCTTGGTTTAAATCCTACCTATTCTTCTTTATTGTTCACCCTTATTCTTTCTTGGTTTGCTGTTTAAAAAGGACTATGTCACAATTCTCAGAATACTGAAGACTGTCAATGGGGTGAACACTGTCGCAGTGGACCACATAGTTAATGTTGTTATCGATAGGTATTTGACTTTGTGCAATAAATTTGCTAGAGGGATTTCACCATGAGCTGACATCAGTTAGAGAACCGTTGGAAAACCATCTGGGAGTACTGGATAGCTGTTTCGTCCTAGTTTGGGACTCTTCAGTGGTGCATGCTTCACATTTTAATCAGAAGGTCCTTGGTTGGAACCATAGTGAGTGTGTACTGAGTGGGTCCCAAACTAGCCTGAAGAAACAACTTTCCAGTACTCCAGTGCAGGTCTCCTAATGGTTCTCTCTAACCCATGTCAGTTCATGACGAAATCCTGCAGTTAGATTATTGAAATAGAAAAATCTAGCAAGGCCTAGACCCTGCTAAGTTAAGTGGGACAGACAGAGTGAGAGTATTAAAAAGTAATATATTTAGGTGAAGAGAGACAGACAGAGGTTGATCACTGAAACTTTGTTAATCAATTCAGCACTACACACGTACAATCTAAATGACTCAGTACCTATACCGGAGATGATAATAATAATAATAATAATAATAATAGCTTTATTCCAAACGGTATTTGTGGTACAGGTATGGAATTTTCAGCGTGCATTACAGTATATTGCATCTAATTACCTCATAAATTATATAAGATTTTTAAAAATCAAAGATAAATAAATAAAAATAAAATATAAAAGTTATAAATAAATAAATAAATAAAAATTAAGAAAAAACAGCGTAGAGTATTACATTTCAAACAATGCACCACAGGATTTGAAATATAAAGTTGATGTGTGATAGAAGATGAGAACAACAGTGTAATAGTAACGAAAAAGGGAAAACAAAAACTAATGGGACTATTTGTTAGAGTGCCGCGCTGTAAGTTGATCGTGTCATACCTAAGGGATTCTCATCACATAACAGCTGTGCCAGATATGGTATTGTGGAGTTTTTGTATTTGGTAGTCCTAGTATATAGCCGGCCTCCTATAGCTGTTTCTAATTCTACCAGATGAAATGCAAGGAGATAGATGCGTATAGAGAGGATGCTCGAGGTCTAACAGTATAGTATTCGCTAGTTTCTTACATGACATAATATGTCTATCTACAATAGTGTTCACCAGTTGGTTTAACGATATCCCACTTGCCCTACTAACAGCTTTTAGTGCCCTTCTCAGCGAAGCAAAGTCTTTCTTAAGTAGTTCAGGAAAGACTAATGGGGATAAAACAGGACTAATGGATGAAACAGACTGAGACACAATTTATGTGTATGGTCTTTTATTGTAATGGTTTTCCGTTGTTTCTACTTCTTTTTTGTTCAGCTCTCGTTTATTTGATCGCGTAGTTTTTGGCTTTAACACTTCTTTCCATTTATCTAAACTGTATTTTCGTTTATTCTTTAAAGTTATATCACGGATTGATATCAGTTAGGGAACCATTGAAAAGCAGACAACAGTAATGGACAACCAAATGACTCGACATAGCTTGGGACTCCTCCTCAGCAGTAAACACCAATGATCCTACCACTAATGATTAAACCTGAGACCTTCAGGTTACGAGGTTAAGCTTGTTGTTAACTATTCAGACATTTGGGTCGGGATTCAATGTCTTATGAATTCTAACTTCTATGTATACATGATTTTGACGCCACTGTCAACCCCTGTCATTGCTGGCGAGTATTTTTCCTAACACCCACCCGATGACGTGGTGACACTCCACTTAGTCACGAATTTTCACTAGAACTCCAGAAAACATCATCCCGAAGCCAGCCAATCATTAGAGAGTTAGTTTGTAGCCAACTTTGCTGCTTCCCTACTGAAAATCAAAATGGCCAGCCAACCGGCCAGAAAGAATTAGTGACAAGAAACTCTGTAGTGGAACAAACCAACAGGCTGCAGACGATTGTTCAACAAGTGAATATCCAGGGGAAAATGGAAATGGATCGATTGGGCAAACACAACTGAGGAGGCAGTCAAATGATATCGCGCGAAGTGTACGTCAACCCTCAAGTGGGATCCCAATAGCCTGTGACGAGTAGATCATCGATGAGAGGTTGACATGAAGGAAATTGTATCAGTTTATGATCAATATTGGCGCCAGCTAGGGAGAACAACACTAAACAGAACGAAGTAAATATGTTCTGTTGAAGTTATATGTTCCACTTGGAACCCAAGGGAATAATAATAATATAATTAACTGAAATCATGTCTCATTTGAAAGGGCGTTAAAACTGCTCTGTATGGGAACTTAGCTGACTTATTTCTTCACGTCTCTGCGAAGTCGATGAAACGAATGGTACATACCATCATAGTCTGCCCAAGCCTCTATTGCTTTCACTTTTGTCAAATTCATACTTGGGAACAAGTATATACGATTAGATAATCAGTTGAAGAGAGAGAGAGAGAGAGAGAAAGATAAACCTCAGTTTCTCAAGTGCTCGACACAGAATAAATATCATTTCATCCATACAAAAACTAGTAAGCACTAATAGCTGTTCTTTTTAACAGTCCCCAGAGTTTTGTTACTGACTGACTCGAGGCAGTCGGAACTCAAGAATCATTGGATTCTAATATAGTTCAAAGACCACGGCTGACGAGTAGTCAAACGCATTTCCAACAGTTTGATATAAAATTTCATTAACAGTTGCTCATGACCAGATGGTTAACCAGAAACAATGCGCAAAAGGAAAGTGTGGCAACCCACCAACCAACTAACAACAATCTACTACGCACCAAAAGATACACAACGAAATGGAAATGGGTTGGATATACTCATAGAAAACTGTTGAGTAACAATCAGATACCAGGTTGTCGAATTGAAGCGGTAGATTAGGCATTTGACAGTGACACGGAGAGGTCAATTTGAGATGGAAATGAAGATTTATGAGGAGACGTGTAACTAGTTAGCAGTGGCAACAGAGAGTAAAATGCAACGGGGAAGGTGCACATTACGGCAGATTAGAAAGAGTGTCTGTTTGTGTGTTGTTGGTTCAATGGTAGAAGATGCTAGCCAACTACCCACCAAGTGGTTCGAAGTTCGATTCCCAGCCTAAGTGTTCTGAAACCTCATCTAGTTAACTAGGTAAAAGAGTAAGCGGAGAAAAGATGAAAAAAAAGGAAACAAAACCACCAATTAATGCTGGAACTTCAAAGCTCAAACTTGAAGGTCAATGTTCTAATCAGAAAGCAATAGAATAAAATAAATAAATAAATAAAAGGAGGAGAGAAGTAAAAGAACACCTTGACAAATTCTCCCGCCACCCCTCACCCCCACCATATGAGGAATAAACACTGATAATACAAATAAACAATCGAACAGATGGTTCCTCTAGTGCTGGAGCTGTCGCAATGTCAACTATTTCTTAGAAGCTGTTAAAATTTACATCACAGAGAAGGAAAACAGTAAGAATAAACACAACAGACTGACGCTTACAAATAAGCAAAACAGAATGGGGAAAACAATTCAGTGATATTGATTTCTAGGTTTGTAATAATTTCTATTGATTTAGTGATGAAACCGACAACAATAAGAATGACACCAACAATAATGCCGTAAGACAGATGCTTCGTCCTAGTTAGAGATCATTTCACATAGAACACCATGAAGATGAAGAGCAATCGAAATCAGGATCTTCTAATCGTAAGACAGAAAAGGGAAAAAAAAGTTTTGCGTTTGATTTCAAGATGTACACACTAGTGAAGAAATTCTAAACTAGAAATTGAAGCAACTGTTTAGAGGTGAATGTTTATCAATGATTCCCCTTAACTGATGACATTTCGTTAGTAGTTAATAACCTAAACTGACTACTGTGCGTTGGTGGTACAGCGGTTAGGACTCTCACCGACCGTGTATATGGTCTGAGGTTCGATCCCCCGCCGACGAACACCTGATATCTATGTTCGGTCTGCAAAATTTGGGCTACCGATATTACATGCTGAAAATTCCATACTTGTACCAAAAATACGGTGTGGGGTCAAGCTGTAATCGAAAAATAAAGAAAGTACTTATAAACCATAATGAGAAGAGATTGCATACTAGATTGTAACCACTATCATTTGCCTAACTCCAGTGTCCATTGTTCCAAATTTTTGTTTAATTTTATCATAGATGTACTAATGGACTTAACCCTAACTGACTTCAACGACTCAAAGATCGACTTGCCATATCTGATTTAGTAGACGTGATATCCAGATGACTGTCTACCAAACGACGTGCTTACTTACTGATCAGCACTTCACCCCATCCTTCTCCATGGCAGTTAGACATGACCATTGAAGGTAGAAGACATAATAACACCAACTAGCTGTCTTTCATCATAGGTGTCTCCGCTCCATCTCTCATGTTAGTTAGCACTATAATAGGATGAGTAATAATCAATTGGTTTGGCGTCCACTGTTAGGTTTAGGTAAGGAGGGAAAGTTAGTCGATGAGCTTGTGAAGTTACATCGATTGAGATGATTAAGACATGTGTTACGCATGCATCCGTAGCCATCCATTGCCTTCCTCGACAATAGGCAATGTCACCTGACTGACATAGGATGGATCAGGTTGTTCGGAGTTAGCCAGAACGTGGTGGTCAAACGAAGACATACCGGCATCAATCAGTAAGATCCACAACAGTTAGTTTAAGTCAGCCAGAATGCAATCTAGCTAAGTAGAGAGGTGTAGACCTGTTGGATGGCTTGCTAACTGTTTCGGGTGCTCGGGATGGTAAGAACCAATGAAAGATGTATACAATGAGATAGATATTGTTCAAAATCGTTGTCAATGATGGCGCAGATGCATTCACCCTTTGTGATGATTTGTCATATCATCCATTGAAACTCTAAACCCTGGTTTGTTAAAGCACAGAGTAGTACGCGTTCGAGTCTCAGAGCGAACATGTCTAGTCCCCTCAAGATCTCAGATACATACGCCTTGCTGACTGACTAGTGAGTGCCAATAAACCCGGAAACTAGAACATGCACAGCTTCATACCGATTGCTTCCAACCGTTTGTCAACAACAAGAAGAACTACTTGCATTGCAATACATTTGGCGATAAGTGCCGCGCCTGTTGTATGACAGTCAATGATAAGCAACCTGGCTAACCTAATGTCAATCGATCGAGAGGTGGTTGACGCGATGACCAGCTCCCCCTGAGGTTGGAAGATGAAAGAACAATCCAGTCAGTCATACCTTAACACATAATTTCTGAGATTAGTGAAAGTATTCCGCACTCAAATCGCCACACTATGAATCATCATTAAACAGAGCTTGGAATGGCAGTCCGTTCTCTACCTCATTCAACGTCATTGACTTTGAAAAGGCCTTCAAAAGACAGCGTCCATCGAGAGGTGATTTGGAAACTGGTTCGCTACTACGGGGTACCATCAACAATTATACATCTCATCCAACAGTTGTACGACAATGCTGCATGACAAGTAATCCACAACGGGAAACTCACAGAATCTTTTGAAGTGAAGACTGGAGAAAGACAAGGCTGGCTGCCTACTATCTTCAATGATTCTCCTGATCGCGGTAGACTGGAAAATGCGACAGACAGCAACAGGTAATGAGGAAACAGTCATACAATGGAATCACACAAAATACTTGGAGGATATAGACTTCACCGATGATATATGTCTGATTTCCCACAAAATGGAAGATATGCAAGTGAAAAGCAACAAGCTGGTGATAGAAGAAGCATCAAAGATAGGACTTCAGGTGAATATAGAGAAAACAGAGGTAAGTGGTGAAGATTCCTGGCCAACACCAACAGCAGCAACAACGACGGACAATAATCAGCATAAATGGGAGGAATCTGAAAGAAACAACCTCATTTACCTGCCTAACTGGGAAGCATTGGAACTGACGAGGATATCAAATCCAGAAACGGAAAAGCAAGACAAGCTTTCATTACTCTCAAGTCTCTGTGGAGGTCAACATCACTCAGCATGAAAATGAAAATAAGATGCGGATTTTCAACTCCAATATGAAGTCAGTGCTACTCTACACGGATCACAGATTTAGCACCGCGTCACAAAGGCCACTTTGAACAAACTACGGACTTTCATCAACACCTGTATTCGCTCAATACTAATCAAGATAGGATGGCCGACCAGAAAAGATCACCAACAGGGATCTCTGGCAATGAACGAAACAACCTAGCAGGAACCGATTGTGCAACAAATGTAGAGGAAGAAATGGAGATGGAAAACCATCAAGTGACATCACACGCCAGGCTGTCGCTCAAGTGCAGTACGAATTCGAAAGCGGCAAGTTGGTCTTCAGTGCGAGTGTGACATGGGGAAGGTGATGCGAAGGGGAGATGAAGGCATGTGGGCAGACGTGGAGCCAGGTGATGAAAACGTTGGCTGAGAACCGAACGCAATGGAGACGTGCGCGGCTGAAGCCCTATGTTCCTCTAGGAATTAAAGGAAACAATAATAATAAATAATAATAATTCCACAATCAAACATGTGTTTTAGTTCAATCAGATCAAATTATCCCTCCAAGAAATTCGTTAAAAAGAAGTGACTAATTTTTGAGAAACTAAACTATGAAAGTATTTATACAAATAACAATTTTTACCATACACCTCTAAGTAGCAAGTTTACAATATAAAACGCGCTTTGTGAATTTTCCTACTGGAATGTCAATCATTGTTGATTGTAACACAGTTTGATAAATTAAATGTGAATACTCATCGTCATCGTCATCACCATCAGCATCGAATGCAAAAGTTAATTGCACACAGCATGGAATAATCTGCACACCTAATGTATATAGGAGAAGATTAGCGGAGATACACAAACACACAGCTACATTCAATACAATAATGACTAGATAACTAGCCATTGCGTTGCAGTTGAAATTTTATTATGTCTCGACCGATAGATGCTACCTGGATGTAGTGGTCGAGCCCCGCGTTACTAGCACAATTACTCAAAGAGTTACACTGAATGGAATCGATGTTCCTGCAGGTACTACCATGTTAGGAAAGACAGTTACCGTAATAGGGTAAATTGCATGTAGGCGAGAATTTATTATTATTACTGTTCCCTTGGGTTCCTAGTGGAACGAACATAGGGCTTCAACTGCACGTCTCCACTTGCCACTTCTGTCTTCTGCTGTTCTCTCCACCTGCATCCATGTTAGTTCATACTGTTTCAACTCCTCTTCACACAATCTCCTCCATGTCAACCTTGCACTGACGTCCCACTCGCCGCCTCCCTTTCGACCTGGTTCCACTCCAGCAATGGCCTGACGCGCACGCGATGTCACCCAGCGGCGGCCTCCTCAGCCACGAGTGTCCAATCCATCTCCACTTTCTCCTGCATATTTGTTGACTGGCGGTTGGTTCTTGTTTTGTTTGTTCCCAACCAGAGTTTCTTGTTGGTAATTCTTCCTGGCCCGGCCATCTGATCTTCAGTATAGATCCAGCGAAGACAGTTGTTGGTTGATAAAGGTCTGCAACAGGCTGTTGAAAATATTCTTTGTGACCCTTCTGCCAAGTTCCTGATCCGTATAGAAGAGATGACTAACTTGACGTTTGTATTGAAAATCCAACGGAACTTTGTTGTTGATGTTGGCTGAGTGATGAAGATTTCCAGATTGGTTTCAGGTGGATAAATGTGTTTCATGTAGGCGAGAAGAGGGATGTAGAATCAACTCCTGAAGACCGTATGCTAGGACGACTAAGTACAAAATCTCTGCAATATCTTATTTGGCCGGGACACTTTTTATGTGATGAGAACAGTGTAAGACAGGGGAACTACTAACTTACTGTAGAACTCTAAGCAAACGGCCCCATTTTTTGTTTGTCCTCATGGTTACATTGTCGTTAATATTTTCACTTAATTTAATAATTTTATATTCATTCTCTTATTGAACAATATTATGAATGTACACGGCCTGTTCTAATTATTACACCATCAACGAGGAAATTAGATGCCATACTGTACTACTGTACTACATGTTGGAAATTCCATATTTGTACCGAAAATACCGTTTGGAGTAAAGCTGTTATTATTATCATTATTATTAATACCATGATCAGTTTTACTGGGTATTCGAATTGATACACATTGGTCGACATACTACTTATATGCATCCATAAGTAGTACACCCCACAATATTACTACTACTACTACCACCAATAGTAGTAATAGTAATAATAATAACAATGATCAAAGGAACCATCTTTTCGGCAGAATCTTAGGCATATTGATTAAAGGAGAGGAGAAAAGCATAAATAAAGAAAGAAGAGTCTAAGAAAATACACTCGACGAAGACTATCTAAGCTAATCTAATCTCATCATGAATCGAAAAATACATGTACATACATACATGCATATTTACATAAATACATACATACATACATAGATACAGTGAACATTTGTTCTCTTATCAACTCGAGTGTTTCTAGCGTTGTCTAATACGTCAGTGTGTGTGATGTTTATTATAATCGTCATAAATAGATAAAATTGAAAAAAGCACCAAGTAATGATCACGTTTTCTATCTGGTAACTGTCACATGTTTCTGAAATGTAGAATGTCGCAGGAGTAGTGGTAGTTATTTGTACTTTCAAAGAGTTAGGCGGGTGGAATCATGCTGTTGTCCACGCAAAGTGAAAAACTAAGTCGAGTCATCCTAGAGAGAATAAAAGATGTCTTGAATGTAGAACGCCATCAGAATGGAACAAGCAAATCATTTTCAAATTATTTTATTTTTCTGACTACTTCATCTTTAATTACGTGTTATCCTTGTAAAAATTATTTTATTCTTATGACCACTTCAACTTTAGTTACAAATTATCATTGTCCAAATTGTTTTATTTTCTTTAACAATCTGTTACGTAATCAACCTGTCCACAAGCTTATTCCTTAATTGCTCTTCATTTTTCCAAAATTATGCATTATGCAATCCACTTGTTGTAACCATTTCTACCTTTTATTTATATATATTAATTTTTCTTCGTTAATTATCACCCCATTGACATTTTGACACTGACTAATTATTGTTAACAAACATATCGCCACTTGATTGGTAAGTTGTTGTGTATTTGATATGTATCCACACAATATGTGTGTTTGTTTTTGACAGTCTGTTATATTTTGCTATGTATATATGGGGCGTTATTCCATTATAATTGGCAATATGCTTTAGTCTGTCCACTAACTAAACAAACATGTCTGACCTTGTTGTCACATGACATTACAACCAATCATGTTCGATAGAGCATCAGTGACCGTGGAGCGATTAGGAAACTGCTACATCACTACGGAGTGCAGTTTCCCATGTCTTTCCCAAACACATTCAACAGTTGGCTATATGACATCGGCACGTGTCAGGTGATCTATAAGGGTAAACTCAGTGAAGACAGAAGTAAGACAAGGCTGTCTGCCTGTTATCACCGATGATATTCCTAATTGTGGTGGACTGGATTAAGTGTTATACTGTGCATAGGAGCAAGAGAACAGGAATACGCTACACTGACCGATAAGAAAACTTTAGAAGACCTATGTTTCCTGGATGACTCATGTGTATTGTTGTTATACAAACTTTAAGACTTGAAAGCGAGAAACAAAAAGCTTAGCATGAGAGGCAGGCAGCAAAGACGAGAAAATCTAGGTGAACACAGAAAAGACGATGGTGATGAAGATGGCCAACTAATCGGCAACAACAACAAGCACCAATCACTATCAACGGAAGGAATCTACAAGAAGGTATCACCCTCACTTATCTTGGGCGGTATCGTGTCAACTGCAAGCACATCAAACGTAAAAGCATATCACAAATAAGTGAGGAAATGCAAGACAGTCCTTCATTAAACTAAAATGAATGTAGAAATCTATTGCACTATTCAACTACGAGCTTTTTAACTGCAGCAACTTTAATATACGCTTTTGGAGCTGGAGTTATAGAGGCTGCTGGCACCAGACTTGCCCTCCAATTGGTCCTCGTTAAAGGATTTAAATTGTACTCATTCGAATTACGGAGCCTCAATTGAGTCCCGTATTCGTATTTTTCGTCACTACCTCCCCGTGCCGGGAGTGGGCAATTTTCGCGCCTGCTGCCGTCCTTGGATGTGGTAGCCATTTCTCAGGCTCCCTCTCCGGAATCGAACCCTGATTCCCCGTTACCCGTTATTATCATGGTAGGCAGATCACCTACCAACAAATTGATAGGGCAGACATTTGAAAGATCCGTCGCCGACACAAGGCCGACTGCGATCATTAAAGTTATCCAGAGTCATCACAGAATTCAACAGAGACAGCCGAAACTGCCCCCGGTTGGTTCTGTTCTAATAAATGCACCCGTTCCCTTGCGGGTCAGGGCATAATTGCATGTATTAGCTCTAGAATTACTACAGTTATCCATGTAGCATATATGATCTAAGGAACCATAGCTGATTTAATGAGCCATTCGCGGTTTCACCGTTTTAAGGTATGTACTTAGACATGCATGGCTTAATCTCTGAGACAAGCATATGACTACTGGCAGGATCAACCAGTTTATTCACACCACGATACACCCATTGACTGGGCATTGGTTTTCAGGAGAACCGAACACACGCATCCCCGCCTCTTGCGAGACGAGAACGGCATGCAGGATCAACCTGTGGCGCAACCACTCGAGAGCCCTCTCCCTCGGTGGACCATTCGCACCGTTTGTATACATAGCAATACATAGGTAAGCACTGTTACGCCGACCACTGATCGCGTCAATCAATTAAGCACTGCATACACAAGCTCAATAGAACCCATCTCGCATACAAGACCTGTCAAACGTATTATTATATGCAAAAGTAGCACGCATAGCGACGCTATAGTGACAATAGGCCCCTATAAACGAAGCCAGCAGCCACCAAATTCAATGAAATCGTTATCCCTGCCAACCAAATTAGCATGCAAATAGCTTCCATACCAAGACTATAGAAAACCATAACACAGTCAATAAGCGAGCCATGAGATCAATTTAACCCACGCTCATATCGTCTATATAGCTTATGCTTATGAATAAATAAATAGGTGTGAATTTTCAAAACTTCTGTGAAATCACTTCTTGTATATGGTTGGAAGACTTGACCAGCGTGTCATTAAAAGCATTTCCAACAGACCACTTGTAAACGCTTATCAACAACAGTTGCCTATAAGGTCAGCTTATTGAATATCAGACAACCGAACAAAAAGGATAAGCAAGAAGGAGGTTTGTCAATGAAACCAACTGATCAATAAGCTTATCAACCAAAAAATATACAGAAGAACATGGAGATGAATGGGAAACACTCTGAAGAGACCGTTGTGAATGTGACATCGTACAATAGACTGACATTTTCAAATGGAACAAACAAGTTGAGCACAGCTCCAAAGTTGACTTAGAGGACATGACAGTCTACTGTCATTGGTAGAGTTAACCAAAGAGGATTACAGAGATCAGAAGAAAGCATAAATAAGGTGTGTTAGCTTACTACAATACCCTTCTTTATAACGAAAATGGAAAATCTCCCTATTCTGTACATAATTAACCAAGTTCTAAGTTTTTTGATGTTGCAAAGCTTTCTTTACCCCAGTACACTAGGGCAACATTTTCAGTGAATACACACTTCAATTTGATGAAGTGAAGTTTTAAATTTCCCCCCCACGAGTTTATTAATCATCTCTCCTGATGGTTGTGGTCACCCTTAACAACGTCGTGATTGGTTGTTTTTGTGTATTTTCACACCCTCTAAGCTGCTACTTGTATCGGTATTTGGTGCTGATTGTTTTCTTGACCTGAAGTCAAACTTCAGGTCAATCAATAGACACATCGACAATCAAAAAATTTACCAGTCGATAAGAAGGACACCGCCCCCCCCCACACACACACACAAAAAGGGGCAACAACTTCAGGTCAAGGAAACAATCAGCACCAATACCAATGCAAGTAGCAGACAAAAGAATGTGAAAATACACAAAAACAGACAATCACATTCAAGGTTTAGTAGAGGAGAGGTGACTAATAAACTCGTGGAGAAATCTAACAGCTTACTTCAACAAATTGAAGTATGAGCTGGAGATGTTGCTTAGTTGGCGGGGGGACGGCGGCGGTAATGAAAGCACCTGAACTATTAAATCATCCATACAAATCTTCTCCAGTAGTATACCTACATTCTAAGTACACACATAATTTAAAAAAAAAGCAACCAAGAAAAGGACTTATATAACAGTGGAAAAACCAAAGGAAAGAAAAAACTACCCAGAGGAAGCAAGAAAGAGAGAAAGAAAGAAAGAAAAAGTGATTATTGAAACCTTCTGCAATATCGTTATTGTTTATCTTTAGAGGGAAAGGGAGAAGAAATTACTGAAATGCATCAATTCTTCAGTTCACTTGTTGCAGCAAATCAAGAAAAAAAAGAGGCATAAACTTAACTGTATAAATAAATATACATAATGAAAAACACAGCATCAATCATTGAAGCTTTAATCTTCAATTTGAAGAGATTATATTCTCATGAACTAAAACTGTTTATATATATATATATGACAATCATTCATAAACAATCCTACGCTTCATTACAAAAAAAAGACGAAAAAACCAGAGCCAGGGAGAGAGAATGAGATTAATTTTTCATGAACTGCTTCTTTGATTCGAAAAATAAGACTCAGAGAGAAAAAGTGATGCGTACTTAGGATTGTTGTAGGTAGGCAGCTTTAAGACACATGTGTGTTTGCATCCGTGTGGATGTGTGTATGTGTGTGTTCGGGCGCACATTGAATCATCTTGATGCCTTATGAATGGAATGGTAGGTACATTCATCATTTGAATAAAGCAAGAACAACAGTGGTAGCTTGTGCAGAATACGAAGATGGTACCATCATTGCTGATTTCGCTGGCTTCTCATCAGCTCAACTGCTACTTACACCCTAAATAAATTATGAGGTATAAGTACAGAATAGTTTTAACATACTTGCAAATTTTACATGTTGTCAGTTAACAGAAAGTTCCACAATGAGTAAACAGTGCTCAGAAAATTGCGCTTATATAGTTTTTACACAGGCAATTCAAGTTTATACAAAATAAATATATGCATACAATGGTAAGGGAGTTACATAATAAAGGTGAGATATGCGTCAGAAGCATAGTGACTAATAAGTTAGGTAACAATGTACTGAGTTGAGCTCAAATCATAGAAACAAGAGACAAGCGAAATTACAGATTATAAAAGGAGGGTGAGGTTAATGACAAAGATTGCGTGATCAGATGAGAGAATAAAGACATCCAGTTACCGGGCGGGTGAAGAAAGACTAATAACTGCTTCTTTCTGAACATATAAATCTGATTTCAAGCGTTTGATAGAAATTGCTTCGGCAAACTTGAGGAGAATGGAGCTCCTTTGTCTATTGGTAATTCTGAAGGATTTCTCGATTTCCACCTCATGACCCGAGTCGAGATGTCCAGTAATATCGCTACTATAAGAGTTTGTTCCCTTGAGACGTAAGCTTTTCGGCACATGTTCAGAAAATCGGAGGTGTTCCCTTTTTTCTGTTCTCCCAATGTGGTCAGAAAGAAGCAGTTAGTAGTCTTTCCTTGCCAATCTTGGTAACTGGAAGTCTTTTTTCTCTCATCCGATTACGTAATCTTTGTCTTTAACCTCATCCTCCTTTTATAATCTGTAATTTTGCTTGTCTCTTGTTTCTATGATTTGAGTTCAACTCAGTACATTGTTACCTAACACTATGCATCTAACGCACATCTCATCTTTAATACATAACTCCTTTACCATAATATGCATACATTTATCTACTTTTTTGGTTTAAACTTAAACTGCCTGTGTAAAAACTATATAAGCGCAATCTTCTGAGCACTGTTTACTCATTGTGGAACTTTCTGCTAACTGACAACATGTAACATTTTCAAGTGTGTTAAAACGTTTCTGTACTTATACCTCATAATTTATTTAGGGTGTAAGTAGCAGTTGAGCTGATGAGAAGCCAGCGAAATCAGCAATGATGGTACCATCTTCGTATTCTGCACAAGCTACCACTGTTGTTCTTGCTTTATTCAAATTCATCAAGGGGAATAAATGCATGACATTCATGATTGTCAACTAAGGGTTGTAAACGTTGTCATATATCTAGCTAGCCCTTACTGAGTATTGGTGTTAACTTGATGGTCGGTCAAGAAGCTAAATGACTTTGAGAGTGGTTGTTGGAGGAGATCGATGGGAAACATGGTCTGCTTTGACCTAGAGCTTCATACTTGGTGTACACTTACACCAATTAGTCAGAAAGAGGTAACTTCACAGTATAGCAGAAAAGTCATTTCTTCTATGGAATTCGAACCCGGAGCACTGCTCAGTGATGCTGCAGTATGAGATGTTTTACCGCTGACCTATTCGAATTCATGATTCACTTGTCCTGTAAGTAGTACTGTAGTGTGGATATGTTGGTTGGTGGTCACTAGAGTGTCTTTAGTGTTGGTGAATAGAATAAAGATTTAAATACATGGAGGTAACTGAAGAACATTTTGAATGCTAGCTTCCATAAACTAACCACAAAGCTCTAAAACATTCCCCCTGACCTCTTCCACGACTGCGAGAGACACGTGGCCATTGAAAGTGGAAGACATGAAGACACGAACTAGCTATTTTTCATCATAGGTGTCTTCGTTTTATCTCCCGTGCCAGGTGGTGGCATAATAGCACGAGTATTATTCAGTTGGTTAAGTGTCCACTGTTAGATCTAGGTAAGGAGGAAAGTCAATTGACGAGGTTTTGAAGTTACGTCGATTGCAATAATTAAGGCATGCATGTCCAGCCATCAATTGCCTTCCTCAACAATGGGAAATGTTAGCCGACCGATATAGGATGGATCAGAATGTTGGGAAAGAGCTACACCGTGATAGTCAGACGAAAACATGGTGGTATCAATCAATGAAATCCATAACAGTTAGTTTAAGCCAGCCACTTAGGGAGGTGAAGACTGGTTGGCCGGCTGGCTGGTCGGGGTCCTCGAGATGGTAACAACCAATGACGATTGAATAAAATTGGTGTGGTGGCTCAAGATCGTTCTCAAAGGATAGTGTAGATGCATTCACTCTTTGCGATGATTTGATATATCGTCCAATGAAACTCTAGAGTTCTTCCATATTACTACTATTCTTTTGCCCTCACTCACACTTCTGTTTATTATATCTCTGTCTTTTGATAGATCTGTCTTTACTCGCTTTTCTTTCTTTGTGTCCTATAAGGCAGGAGTTTGGCAACTGGAAATGGTGTACATCTTTGGAAAGTTCTATGTTGAATCCAGTCAGTCGGTCGAGTAACAAAAAGCCGACTAGCTTATATAAAGAAATTATAAACGCTAATTATCTTCTTGAAGTCTAACCGTTGAATTAATGCGTTGTTTGTGGGAGATTTCTAATGTGTTGTTTCAAACATTATATTTTCGCCGCCAATGTCAAACTCCTCAGACGAATAAACCAGATGTAAGCCGAGTACTGAAAGAAGTACTTTGCACAAAGGCATAACAGTTCAAGCTCCCATGTGGCAAACAAAGGCAGATAAAAGAGACAAAATAAATGCAAACGTGAGGGAGAACACAACAGTTTAGGAAATATAGAGAATCACAGAGGCTGAATGCATCTGCGCAGCCATTGAGAATGATTTTGAGCCACATTAACATCAACAGTTTCCAACTAGTGGGTCTTAGAATCCTGAGGACTCCAACCAGTCTGGTAGTTTACACCTTCCTACACGGCTGGCTCAAACCAACTTTCAAAGACATCATAGCCTGATGACAGGTTTCGGTGTGACCCCACCCTCCAGTAATTCGTCTTCAAACCAATCAATCACATATTAACTAAAATTACTTCCCGTAAAATGTGGTGTCTTTGGCGTGTGCGTAACACGTATCCTAGCGACTTCAATAAATGTAGCCTCAAAACTTCATCGACTGACTCTCTGTCCTTACACATAAAACTCTGCAATATTTAGCCTCAATATGACTCATCAAATTATACTACTTAACACAAGAGATAAAAGGCAAACATCCGTCGTCTAAGACAACCAGTCTTTCATATGCTTCACTTCCGATGGTCGTGTCTCACAAACACAATGGAGGACAAAGCGATTATTAGTATTTTTATTTAATTCTATTCGTAAGAGAGTATATCAAGGAATTGGATTTGCAAATAACACTAATTGGTTGCTGGCAGCTAGCAATAAAATCCAGAACACAAGAGTTTCGGCCTGTTTGCGACTCGTCAGGTGGATGTATATGTGCCCATCCTATCCTGCTTCCTAATAACTGTGAAAAATGGTCTTTGGATATGGAAGACTTGAAGAGGATGGCATGTCTTTTACCATACATGCTACTTGTATTCTATCCCTCGTATTAGCTGTAATATAATATGATGAGTAATATTCATGATAGGCGTAGAGTATTAAACGGTTGGAGGGCAATCGGAAGGAAGCCTTGTCTGACCTAGGTTTCGTGCTAGTTGGCACTCACTAGTCAGTCAGCAAGGCATATGTATCTGAAACCTTAAAGGTACTCACAATATCCACTCTGAGATTGGAGCCCAGGTTACTACTTAGTGTTACAGATGGAAATGTCGTTACCACTGAGGTATTCGGGCTCACGACTGATCATTTCCTGTAGGTTCAAGACTTCATGCCGATTGTTTCCAACCATGTAATATCAACAATTCACAGTGGAAAATGATAGTGAGCCGCCATCTAGCATGGTGGGCACATTGCAAACTGGACTAACAGAATTCAGCCTGCACCAACACCAAGGATTAGCCAATCAAGATAAGCGTAGAGTATTATATTAGGTAAGAAGGGGAAAATTAGTTACGAATAATAATAATAATAATGAATGTTTGAAGGTAATCCGCAGGGAGCCTAATCTGACCGAGGTTTCGTGCTAGTTGGCACTCACCAGTCACCAAGGCATATCTGAGACCGCCGTGAAGGAATTCATGTCCCTTTTGAGATTCGAACCCGCGTCACCCAGTGAGTGCTTCAATCAGAGACGTTAACACTGAGCTAGCTGTTCGGGATCGCGATTGATCTTCTGTAGTGAGCACTTTGATTGGACACTAGTAAATAGTGTGATGTGTCTAGTCCTTTCTTCCCTGCACACTGAATTCTGTCAGTCAGCTTTGTAATGTGGCCAGCATTCCAGGTAGCTTGCCATCTCGGTGCACATTGATTTGATGATATTAGATGGTTGGATGCAATCGCCAATCATTTTTTTTCCTTCACGTTCCCAGTGGAACATAAGGCTTCAAGCTAGTGGCTTAAATTTTCTATAGGAGCGTTTATTTCACAAGATGGGGTTGCTAGCCAGCCTCATGCCCAACCTTTCCTCTTTACTATCAATATTTCTGGCTCAGCGAGGTAAAGGAGTGCATCTGTGGCCGGGGAATCGAACCCCTGGACCATGTGCATGGTCCGCGAGCGTCCTAATCGCTATGCCACCAACGCCAATAATAATCACTTTATTCCAAGCAATAATTTCGTATACAGAATGGAATTTTCAGCGTTGTACAACAATACTGCAACGATTTATCTCCTTCGTCAAATAAAATTTGTTAAAGACTCATTGAGGAGAACAGACAGAAAGAAATCCCTACAAACGGTGCAAAATAAAAGTGTATACATACATATGACTTTACCGTTTAAAGTAAACGCAGAAACTGAATGGCTGGAATCAAAACTTCGTAAAATTATACCAACGCACCGTAAGCTCACAAAACCTCATTATATCATACGGCCTTAATACAACCATAATTGCTTATTTGCGTCATTGGCATTGTGGTTAGGACGCTCGCCGACCATGCACATGGTCCGGGGTTCGATCCCCGGCCGCCAACGCACTCCTCCACCTCGCTCAGCCAGAAATAATGCTGGTAAAGAGGAAAGGTTGGGCATGAGGCAGGCTAGCAACCCCATCCTGTAAAAATAAACACCACTGCTACAGAAACTTCAAGCCAATAGCTTGAAGGTGCCCTATGTTCCACTGGGGAATGTGAAGGAAAAAAAAATTGTTTATTTACCAAAACAACAGACTGAAAGTAACCAGCATTACACTAAGCAGTTCAAAAGACAAAAGCACTGAGAGAGAGAGAACACCTCTGAGTTGCTGAACATGTACCGAAAAGCCTACGTCTCAAGGGAACAAATGCTTTCAATAGTGCCACTGCCAGGCATCTCCTTGATTGTTACGAGTCATGGGGTGGAAATCGCAAAATCCTTTAAAATTACCAATAGACAAAGAAAGGTGAATTCTCCTCAAGTTCGCTGAATCAATCTCTATTAAACTCCTGAAACACGATTCATGTGTGTGTTCAGAAAGAAGTAGTTATCAGTCTTTCCTTGCCCATCCTGGTAATTGGATGCCTTTACTGTCTCTCTCTCTTTCATTTGATTACATAATCTTTGGTTTTGATGTCACCCCCACCCTTCGATTTGTGTGTGATTTTACTTGTCTCTTGTTCACAGGATTTGAGTTGAACTCACTACATTGTTACCTAATTTATTTTTTACTCGTGATCTTACGCATCTCTCGCCTTGATTACGTAACTCCTTTACTATTGTATGCATCCAATTACTTCATTTAAACTTGAACTCCCAGTGTGAAAACTATAAAAGCGTAATTTTTTGAGCATTGTTCACTAAGGTTGGAGGTCCAGGTCAACTGACGTCATGTAACAACATTTGCAAGTATGTTAAAACTATTCTGTACATGAACTCGATAATAAATATCTTCAGGCAGTAAGCAGTAGTTGGTGAGAAGCCAACTAAATAAATGATGATGGTACCATATTAATCTGCAAAAATCGCCACTGTTGTTCTTGCTTTATTATTCAAAGGTAATTGTAGGCGAACTAGTATTTGGATACATTTGCTCTCTCTCTCTCTCACTAATGTATTTGAACAGCTGCCTAACAACAACATGTCGTTTACGTGTAGAGGCTCATAAGGAAAAAAACCACAACATATAATAAGGCCATAAAGAATGGAAGCAAGGCGCCATTAAATTCAACCCCACCTACCTACCTATCTACCTACCTACCGACCTACTTAAGAAATTAATTACCCAATTCAAATTCTCTTTTAGTCTCTTGGTGAAAGAGAACTGCTAGGATAGAATAACCCGCTTATTTCGGCAAGACAATAATCAACAATTATGCGAAATGTTGAATACAAACCAACTTGTAAATTAGACGCATATTCACAAAAAACCATTTCACTATATGTACACACACACGTATACCATATCACAACACAAACAAACTTCAATGTCGTCTAAAGAGTAAGAAGTAGTCTTCCTGAAACGGGTACGAATCAGACTTCTTCAAACTGCAGAAGCAATGGCGATTCACTCACTGAGTCCTGAACTCTACATACAGAAGAAGTTCGTTCAATCAATACACTTGCAATGGGGACGTAATCTATCTTATTACCGGACAAATAAATTCTACCTAATCTCTTTTTTTCCCGTCTCTTCATTAGTATAATTTTGCCTTCTCAATTGTAATATTTTGCATTTTCAACTTTCCTGTTCTCTACCCCTACCCACCCGATTTAATTTCTACACCTCACTACCACATGGTTGCTGACTTGACCAACGCTCAATTTCTAGTTGTTTATGTTACGTCATCCAATTTATTTGCTCAGTTGTAGTTCTAATTTAAATGGCATTATTATCTACCCAACTTCTACTTAGTCTCTACCTGTAATTACCTCTGTTGCTAACCTGACCTAAGTTGAAACATTTTAGTCAATTATATTCTGTCATCTGACTTACTAACACAATCTTACTTTAAAATAATAGAAAAGATTTGTAACTCAGGTGGATGATTTGGAATTGATAGTGTTCTCTGAGCTCCTTGGTTTAATTGCGGAGCTTTCATCGTCTTTCTGGACGACATCTTCAGCGCAGTATTTAGGATAAAGTGAAATGATTTAAATTTCTTCATGAGTCTCCCGGTAACCATCTTTAGATATTTATTGACCGTTTTCTATTGATTGGGATTTTAAACTTTCTGATCACCTGATTTACTTCTTATTAGTTGGTATATTTCATCTATATTAACGTGTTTATTAATTGCGTTTTGATTTTTGATTTTTTTTTGATTTGATTTTTGATTTTTGATTTACAGCTTGATTCCACACTGTATTTTCGGTACAAGTATGGAATTTTCAGCATGGATATCGGTAGCCCAAATTTTGCAGGCCGACCATAGATATCAGGTGTGCGCCGGCGTGGGCTCGAACCTCAGACCATGTGCACGGTCGGCGAGAGTCCTAACCACTGTGCCACCGACGCACAGGCTTCTAGGAATTCTCTGGCACATTTGGTGTTAATATAGATGAAATATACCAACTAATAAGAAGTAAATCAGGTGATCAGAAAGTTTAAAATCCCAATCAATAGAAAACGGTCAATAAATATCTAAAGATGGTTACCGGGAGACTCATGAAGAAATTTAAATCATTTCACTTTATCCTAAATACTGCGCTGAAGATGTCGTCTAGAAAGACGATGAAAGCTCCGCAATTAAACCAAGGAGCTCAGAGAACACTATCAATTCCAAATCAATCTTACTTTAGTTGCTGTCTAATTAACCTTGTTTCTATATTAGATCATTCTTGTATTACCTGATTAATAATTTAAACTTGACAAACCTCATGTACATACACACACACACACAAATAATTGTATATAAATGCGATTGTACAGCTATGTGAATGAATTCGCCGTCGAAAAGAGTCACCTCGTTGAACGTCTTCTCTTTTTCATAATGATAATAATTATGTGTATATACTGAGAGACTGGAAAGCCTAACTGTCTATTATTTATTATTTTCTATTGTTACTTTGGCTTCTGAGTAGATCATAGGGCTTCAACCTGAGAATATCTCCATTTTCTGTCCTATTTTCTGAGGTCCTTTCTAGCTGGTCAAACGATTGTCCATAATCTCTGATCTCCTCCTCGCACGATCTCCTCTATGTCACGATCGTACACCCCAAAACATAAGATTTCACTCAAGCACTGGTCTGGCACACAATGTCACTCGTGTGTTCGATCCACTTTCGTCTTCTTCAGGATATTCCTTGAGCAATAGATTCCTTGTTAGTTCACTTTCAGAATATCTTGTTGCTAACTATTTCTGCCTGGCTAGTTGATCTTCAGTGAGGAGTGAAAGCAACTGTTGATGAACCGGTTGGAAATGATTTTAGTGATGCGTGAATCAAGTTCCTGACCGATAGAGGAGAACCGGTTGATTTAACAGCAGTGGTTATAATCTGAATTTCACTCTTTTGGGATGAGTGCAGACTTCCAAAGGGATCTCAGAGTGATGAAGGTTTCTCTCGCCCTTTTGATCCTATCTGGCTTTGATATCCTCATCCCTGAAGCATTCCTTGTTTCATATTGTTAATTCTTTCTAACCACTTGATTCTCAATCCGGAGGGAAGATAGTCACTGATAGAAGTTTGAGGCGCCTGTTACAAATGCTTCTCGTGACACGCCAGTCAAATCTTTGAACCCTATAGAAGAGGTGATTTCACAATACAGTGTCGGAAATCAAGACATACCTTTTCATGCCGAGTGTAATGGACTTCCACTCTCAATTTATATTGTTGAAGGTGTGTGTGTGTGTGTGCCTTTCCAACGACAGTTTTGATATGTTTCAGGATTTCATCATGAGCTGACATTAGTTAGACAACCATTGGAAAACCAGCTGGGAGTACTGGACAGCTGTTTCGTCCTAGTTTGGGACTCTTCATCAGTACGCACCCACTGGGATTCGAACCCAGGACCTTCCGGTTACAAGGCGAGCTCGTATACCATTAAGCCACTGGGACCCGATCCAATGGTCCTTGAATTCTAACTTCTGCCAATTCACGACATAGCGCGACCGCTAGCCAATGTCTTCGGCGAGTATTTGTCCTCACACCCGACCAGCTGCACCCTACTGGTCACGACTTCCCACTGGAACCCAGGTAAGTACCTACCTGAATAGGGCCAGTCGCCAGTGAGCATCTCATTGGTATTTAAGTGTTGGTTTGTAGGGATTTGATTGGTTTCAGGATTTCATCATGAGCTGACATTAGTTAGTTAGTTTTGATATGCTCATTCGTTTGACGTGTCTGTATTTGAAAGTATGCTTCCTAGATTAGGGAAGGGAGTGATATTTTTCATACTTCTTGCCTTAATAGTGACTGCTACTGATTTTTGTTGGTTTAGGCCTGTTAGTCTTCGAGTTTTTGTGACATTAGACATAAATCGACCTTGAAGCTTAGGCTTTCTGAAATCTTCTTACAGGTGAGGCGTATTCCTGTCTTCTTGCTGTCCATGCTCACAGTTCCATATAATCTACCTGTAGGAGACTGTGATGGATATTTTGATTGGAGGCAAACTAGTAACTACGATTATACGTCTTAGTCCTTGGTGATGGAAACACGTAAAATAGGTTAACACATTCATTTTAATTTAGTGAAGGTGTGTTTTACCTCTACAACCCTAGTTTAATATCCTCAATCTTTTGGCCTGCCAGTATAAATGAGGGAGGTGCCTTCCTTTAGATTTCTCCCGTTGATAGTGATCGGTGCTTGGTGTTAGCTGTGGTGGTGGTGCGTAGGTATCTTCATCACCTCGATCTTTTCTATGCTCACCTGGAGTCCTATCTCCGTTGTCGGCCTCTTCTGCCAGTCTGTTGGTCCTCGACTTCAAGTCTTTGAGTTCGTGTAACATTAGACATAGATCAACTGTGAAACCCAGGTCCTATAGTGTTTTCTTATCGGTCCAACGTATTTCTGTCTTCCCGCTCTCCACGTACAGCCGGACGCATAATCCAGCCCACCACAATTACGAATATCATCGATGATAACATTCGACCTTCTCTAGCTGCTGTATTCATTTCAATTGCCTCACTGAGTTTTCCGTTATCGATCACCTGACACTTGCTACTGGCACACAGCAAACTGTTGAATGAGGATGGTAAAGATTCGGGTCACTGTACTCTACAGTGTCGAAGTACTTTACGAATTACTCCATGGTCAATGATGCTCTATCGAAGGCCTTTTCAAAGTCGATGAAGTTGTTGAGGTAGAGAGAGAGAGAGAGAGTTGACTGTCATTCTTTGCTTTGTTCAACGATGATGATGATGATTATGCGTAGACTAGTAGTTTAATCAGCATATGATTTGCTTGTTCCATTCTGGCGGTGTTCTACATTCAGGACATCTTTTATTCTCTACAGGATGACTCGACTTAGTTTTTCACTTTGCGTGGACAACAGCATGATTCCACCCGCCTAACTCTTTGAAAGTACAAATAACTACCACTACTCCTGCGACATCCTACATTTCAGAAACATGTGACAGTTACCAGATAGAAAACGCGATCATTACTTGGTGCTTTTTTCAATTTTATCTATTTATGACGATTATAATAAACATCACACACACTGACGTATTAGACAACGCTAGAAACACTCGAGTTGATAAGAGAACAAATGTTCATTATATCTATATATGCATGTATGTATTTATGTATATATGCATGTATGTATGTATGTACACGTATTTTTCGATTCATGATGAGATTAGATTAGCTCAGATAGTCTTCGTCGAGTGTATTTTCTTAGACTCTTCTTTCTTTATTTACGCTTTTCTCCTCTCCTTACATCAATATGCCTAAGATTCTGCCGAAAAGATGGTTCCTTTGATCATTATTATTATTATTATTGTTACATTAGTAGTAGTAGTAGTAGTATAAGTATTACTGTGGAGTGTACTACTTATGAATGCGTATAAGTAGTATATCGACTAGCATGTAACGATTCAAAGACCAATGAAGCTGATAATGGTGATAATAATAATAATAATAATAATAATAATAATGACAGCTTTTTTACTTACAACAGTATTGTTGGTACAAATATAGAATTTCCAGCATGTAGTACAGCAGTACAGTATGGCGTCTAATTTCCTCGTTGATGGGGCAATAATTAGAACAGGCCGTGTACATTCATAATATTGTTCAATAAGAGAATGAATATAAAATTATTAAATTTAGTGAAAATATTAACGACAATGTAACCATGAGGACAAACAAAAAATGGGGCGGTTTGCTTAGAGTTCTACAGTAAGTTAGTAGTTCCCCTGTCTTACACTGTTCTCATCACATAAAAAGTTGCCCAGCCAAATAAGGTGTTCTGGAGGTCTCACACTTATTTATCCGAGCATATAGTCTACAATAGCTGCTTCTAGTTCCTCTACTGGATGAAACGCAAGCGGTGAGAGTTGTGTATAGCAAGGACATTCAGGGTCCGACAAGATAATATTTGCTAATTACTTGCATGAGTCCATGCGTCAATCTAAAACAGCAATAACGAGTTGGTTTAGCGACAACCCCCCTCCCCCACTCACCCTACTGACACCTTTTAGTGCGCTTCGCAGGATAACAAAGTCTTTCTTAAGTAGCCTAGAAAAGATTCAGGTGTGGGAGAGCAACAAAGAAGGATAGGCTGAAAACAAGAATTAATAAACCTAGAAAGTAAAGACTGAGTGATGATAGCAGATTGTCTTAACTTCCCCACATAGAATGTTAAACAAAGCATCTTTCTACTCACTAACATGATACGGAAAGGCCAGGGAAGATAATCAGAGGAAATAAACAGTCCAAGGTATTTGACACATTCGATTTAGCTTCAACCCCCTGTGTCATCTACGATAATCAAACCATCCGAAATCACCTTTTCATATAAATTGTGCTTGCATCTGAAAGTGAAATTAACAACTTGTCATTGACATTTTGAGGGATTCAGCTTGAAAGTATTTGACAAGGACCACTGACTGACAAGAAGCTGTTCATTTTGGAGCAATCTGATTGAGAAATAACCATCGGCATAGCAACAGTCATATCATATCGGTATACTTAACAATATTAGCTTCATCAGAATGCGACAAAAACAGCTGATCGTCTCCCACATACTTCTTACTAATTTTCAATATGTATTACTCTAACTAAAATCAGTTGATGATTTGAAAACTCTACATGAATCAAACCAACTCCAGTCAATGAGCTGATTTTTTTTTTATAGTTTATTCACACTCATAATTTCAAGTGCATAAAGAGAAGACAGAGGTGATGAAGGCGCCTAATCAAGAACAACAAAAAGATACACCAATCACTATCCATCAGCGGGAAGAGTTTGAAAGAGGTCACTTCCTTCTTCAATTATCTATCTGGCCGGATAGCATCATTTCAACTGCAGACACACCGCACGCACAAGGATGTCAATACCAGTGAGGATCAGAAAGGTAAGACAGACCTTCATCAATCTGTAATCAGTTTGGAAATTTTCTGCACTCCACCTCAGCATAAAGAATGAATTCAGGACTTCGGACATCAATGTTCAGTCAGTGAGTTCTTCTATATGATTAAGATACTTGGTGAGCATTTCTAATAGGCTTCAGACTTTTACCAACAGCTACTTTCGCTCCTCACTGAAAGTCAGATGACTGGCCAGAAAGAATTTTACAACATCGAACTTTGGGGTCGAACCAATCAATAACCTGTAGCCCAAGAAATATGCCAAATAAAATGGAAATGGGTTGGACACATGCTGAGGAGACCGTTGAGTGACATTGCACGCCAAACTACTGAATAGAATACTAGTAAGAAATGACGAGTTGTGCGTCGCTTCTCGTGGGTGATATGGAGGAGATCATGTGAGGAGAAGGTGAGGGCTAATAGGCAATCGTTGACCCATCTAAAATGGACTGCAGAAAACACGACCAAATGGAGATGTGCCCCGATTGAAGTCTTTTATGTTCCACTCGGAATCCAAGGGAGTATAGTAATAGTAAAATAGTCATCAAGCTTATGGACATAGAAGCATAAATAAAGCACTTATGTATATACATAAATTTTATTCACATTATCTCTTATCTAATAATTTATTTTATCAAATGATTTCATTTAGTTTTATGGTGTTGACTAGCGTCCACTCTCTACTGTTTGTCATTGTGAAAATGCGTATGTCAAGTTAAGTAAAAGATTTCGGTACACCTGTTGTTTTTGTTGTTGCTGTCGCTGCTGTCTTGTCGTTATTACAGGCTAGTTAATAAATAACACAGGTGTAGTCTTAAAGTCATGCATGAGTTGTAGTCGCAATAATTGGTGATATTACAAACAAGTATAAGAAAACGTTGTCTTTTTTTCTGTGTGTGTGTATGTGTGTGTGTGTGTAGTCTCGTGAAATCATAAACCTGTAATGAGGCATTTTTATATTAATGAGGAAAAGTGAGGGCAAACACACACATACACACACAGGGAGATGAGATCACTTCTGATAATTTGAACGACTAACTACACATACTTACATGTTATTATTATTCCCTCGGGTTTTGAGGAGAACACAGGATATATCAGCCGAGGAACTTCTCCATCTCACTCTGACCCATGTAGTCTTTTCCAGCTGATTCCACACTTGCCTGTAGTGCTTTCATCTCTTCCATATCACACTCGGACTGATGTCCACATAATGATCTCCTCAGGCTGTTTTGAATTTATTTCCGATTCTTTCGGTATTTCCGTCGGCTGATAGGTTCTTGATTCGTTCGATGCACTATCAAGATTCCTTATTACCTATCCTTCCTGGTGGGCAGGCAATCTGATCTTCAATATGGAGCCAGAGAAGTAGGTAGTTGTTGATGAAAGCCTGTGGTAACTTATTTAAAACACTTTTAGTGACCCGTAAGTCAAGTTTGAGAACCATTATTGTTGAAAATGTGGATCTTATCCTTTGTATCATCCTGCTGGGGATCTCAACACTGTTTTCACAGTAATGAAACAGTGTCTTGCCTTTTTTGTTCCTGGATGACTTTGACAGCCCTCATCTATGATGTCACCTGACTGCAGTTGAAGAAGAGAAAACAGCCATCCTCACTGTCATGCTTATATCAGTCTAAGTGAGATGTCGGCACACCTGTTGTTGTTCTTGTTGTTGCTGGTGCTGTCTTGTCGTTATTACAGGCTAGTTAATAAATAAGACACAGGTGTAATCTCTTCAAATAATGGGCAGTAGTTTTAGTAGTTGTAGTAGTAATAGTCAGGCTATCAGAAGTATAAGAATACCTTGTCTTTTTGTTCATGTAATCTCGTGAAATCATAAATTTGTAATATGCTGCAGTTTTTATTATCCAAAGACAAGTGATAAGAAATGCACACACACACAGACACACACGAAGAGACACGAGATCTCTACTACTACTAATTCGAATAACTTACACATACCTGATTATGCATTCAGCTGTTGAATATATATATATATATTCTACAAATTAGGATAGATAATAACATATGCATGATTACGTGATTACGTCATCCGTGAGGCAGCGTTTAGTTGAAGCGATACACTGTAGATAAGTGATGAAAGAAAAGACTGAAATAACAGAGAAGATTTGTAACTCAGGTGGATAATTTGCAATTAATAGTGTTCTCTTAACTGGTTGGTTTAGTCGCGGGGCTTTTGTTGTCCTTCCGGACAACGTCTTCAGCGCAATTATATTACTCATCGAGAAATTTAAATCATTTCACTTTATGCTAAATATTGCGCTGAAGATGCTGTCTAGAAGAACGACAAAAGCTCCGCAACTAAACCAACCAGCTCAGAGAGCACTATTGATTGTGAGAGAAGAGACTTTCGTAAGATTTCTTTTACTGCGTCGGTGGCACAGCGGTAGGACGCTCACCGACCATGCACATGGTCTAGGGTTCGATCCCCGGCAGACACACTCCTTTACCTGACTTATCCAGTAGTGAGACTGGTAAAGAGGAGAGGTTTGGCATGAGGCTAACAACCGCATTCTGTAAAAATTAACACTGCTACAGAAACTTCAAGCCTGTAGCTTGGAGCCCTATGTTCCACTGGGAATGTGAAGGGAAAAAAGATTGGTGTTTGTTGCTGTTATTGTTGTTGTTGCTGGAGGTGTAGACTGCCTTACAGGGGTCTTCGGGACTCTAAGAATCAATGACTAGAGACTGTTGACGATATGGCTAAAAAGTGCTCAGTTCAGTCCCCCCCACACACACAACCTGCCACCTGCCCACATTTTCCAATCATCCTCTAACTGAAGTCGATTTGTGATCAATAGTGGAATAAATCGAATATCTGCAAAACCAACACTTGTAAAGTATATTCATAGTATATGCTCGTTAAATAGCTCAACTTTCAAAAGACTTCCATTTTCTATCTTTCTACGTGTACTGTAAGTTCGAACATCACTCGTAACCTTCAATGTCTTTGGCAATTATTGCAGTAGGATTGCATATTTAAGTAAACATTTTTCCGCTCTAAAGTACAATCATGAGTGGTCACGGCAAAGGTGGAAAGTCTCAAGCCAAAGCTAAAACTCGATATGCTAGTGCTAGTCTTCAGTTCCCAGTTGGTTGTATGCATCGTCTGTTGCGCAAGGGTCACTAAACTGGAGCCCCCGTCTACTTGGAAGCTGTTCTCAAGTACCTGGACACTGAAGTGCTTGAATTAGCTGGTTATGCCACCTGCGACAATAAGAAGATTAGCAGCATCCCTTGTCACTCGCAATTGGTCATCTATAACGATAAAGAATTGAAAAAACTGCTCGGTGGTGTAACCATCGCTCAGAATGGTGTGCTGCTTAACATCCAGGAAGTGGTACTGCCCAAGAAGACCGACAAGATGAAGGCCTAAGTTCATTGCTGTGAGGCTTGAGAGCCAGAGAAAATAAAACTGGCCCTTTTTAAGGCCTCGTTGGGCCTTAGTGGCACAGCGGTTAGGACTCTCGCCAACTATGCACATGGCCAGGAGTTTGATCCCCAGCCAACTCACAGCCGATATCAGTGCTCCGCTAGCTAAACTTGAGCTACCAATATCACGTGCTGTAAATTCCATAGTTGTACCAAAATACTGTGTGGAATCAAGCTATAATAAATAAATAAATATTCCTCTGCGTTCTAAGTGGGACAAACGGCTTCAGGCCTCTTGATCTCTAAAGTTTCAGTAGCAATGATGCGTATTTTACGAAGTGCGACGGTAGTAAGGTCAAAAAAGACGGAAGGTTGAGCATGAGACTCGTAACTTCACACCGTAAAACAAAATAGCACCATGGCTACTGAAACTTCAAAGTTTAAGGCTCAGAGGATCTCTATATTCCACTTGAAACGAAAAGGAATGAAAAGAAAATACAAGTGTGAAATAACAAGTTTACAGTAGAGACAGCGAAAACAGATCTTCAGGTGAACAGAGACGAAACAGAGGTGGGAAAGATACTCAGCCAACCAACAACGACAACAACGAGTACCAGTCAATACTGACGGGAAAAGTTTACATGAGGAAGTTGTCACTTTCACCCAACGTCACAAGTTAAAACGGTCTCAGGTCCCTCGCCCGAAATTCCAGTGATATGGATCGATCGGAAAGATAGAGAGAGAGAGAGATTGATTACTGAATCCTGGTTCATCGAATAATCTACACCCAACACGTGCAATATGGGAATGACTCATCATTCATATCGGAAATACGGAAAATACTATTACCATTCAAATCAAGAAATGAAAAATAGTCTGAGTAGTGTCTTGATAAGATGATTATGAGTAGTAATAAATTGTACTCGAAACGTATGGTCATCAGTAAATATTACTGTATAACACTGAGACTTTGATGATATTAGATGGTTGGAAGCAATCGACCACAGGAAGCCTTGCCTGACCTAGGTTTCGTGCTAGTTGGCACTCGTCACCAAGGCATAAATGCAACCTGGAAGGAACTCATGTCCCTCCTTCTGAGATTCGAAACCGCGTCACCCAGTGCTGCAGTCAGAGACATTATCACTGAGCTAGGAATTCGGTCTCGCGATTGACCTCCTGTAGGACTGTTGTGGGTATTTCGATTGGACACTAGTAACTAGTGTGACGTGTCTAGTCCTTTCTTTGGTACAGACTGAATTCTATAACTCAGATTTGCAATCTGGTCAGCATTGTGTTACCACCAGTAGTAACGTCTCTGACTGCAGCACTCACTGAGTGATGCGGGTTCGAATCTCAGAAGGCGGGACATGAGTTTCTTCAAGGTGGTTGCAGTTATGCCCTGATGACTGACTGGTGAGTGCCAACTAGCACAAAGCCTAGGTCAGGCAAGGCTTCCTGTGGTCGATTGCCTCCAACTATCTAATATCATCCAGTCAATGTGCACGGTAATTGCGAGCTAACTAGAGTGGTGGCCACATTGCAGACCTGAGTGACAATTCAGTCTGAACCAAAGGAAGGACTAGATACGTCACACTAGTTGCTATTGTCCAATCAAAATACTGTGAGACTTTATCAAAATAAATTTTACCTCTAATGGAATTTTACTGAAAACACTGCAATACACACAAAATTATACCGTGTTAATAAGAGCCAATGGGCAAAGGAATTTTTCAAAAGTTGGTTAGTTTGTAAGGATTTGACGATTGACTGACATCATTTAAACAAACCTGAACACAGCAAGAACGACAAATGTACCAAAATGATAATATGAACTCATTTAAAAAATTATTTCGAGGATTCTTCTCATCTGGCTGCCTATAACCTAATCAATACAAAAATGTGAATCACCACATACTGAAGATTTGAACATACATTTTTCATGATGACAAAGAGTAACATAAGTCCGTAATGATGTAAGTTGTTAATTAATAAAGGGTAAACAAAATTGACTATTTATAGGATAATTAGATGACCAGACTTGGAAACGGAAGGAGAGAGTTCGACAGATGTTTTGTAGGTAGAAAAAACGTCTAACTGGAAAGAGTACTTGTATCAGGATTTCATCATGAACAGACATCGGTTACAGAACATTTAGAGTACTAGATAACCAACCAGTTGTTTAATCCTCGTCGTTTGGAACTCTTCAACAGAACGCACCTATCACCGACAAGGTTTGAAACCAGCACCTTCTGGTTACAAGGTTAGTGAGCTCATAGGTCATTAAGCAGCTGGAACCCAATCGAATGGCCAAACCATGAAATCCAACTTCTGCCGATACTTGAACAGAATAAGTACAACAGATAACAGGTTACTGATATAAGAATAAAACGCGTTCTAATAGATATTTAGACTTTAATTCATCTCATCCGTCAACTGGCTGTGAAGGTAGGCTTAGTACAGTGTCTAACAAACCGAGCCATAGCAGTAAGCAGCACAAGAAAAGACCTAAATGATGAAATAAAACAGATAGAAGAGGTGTTGGTGTTAAATAACTAACTATCCTATAAAATTCATGAGGAAGATTGAAAAAGGCCAAACGAAAAATGAAAATAATTGGGAAACTAGTAACGATAACATAAATAAGACAGAATATAAGTCATCTTCAGTTATACCATAATAAAGAGGAGACATCTGAGACCCTACGTAGGTTTCTAAATAAATAAAGCAGGAATTAGGGTGGCATTCAAACCCTCCTACAAACTCACTCAGGGACAAGCTCTGTAGGTTAAAGGACCTAGCTGACCCAATTAAACAAAATAATATAAATTACAAAATACCCTGTAATGACCGTGAGTTAGGTCAACTACATAGGTCAAACTAGTAGATCGAGGGTAGTCAGATTGTCAGAATATAAGAATTTAGCTAAGGTAAGAATGGTTGACCCTGAAAGGATAAGTAATCTAGAAAAAAGCTCATCAATCGCAATCCATGCATTAACACACAACCACACAATAGGGTGGGAGAGGATTAAAATTCTGAAAAGTTATCTAGATAGGTGGAAAGCCAGAGAGGTTGATTACTGAATCCCTCCTAGTTCATCGAGTCTACACCCAACACATGCAATCGGAATGAGTCATCACTCATACCTGAAATATGGAAAATACTACTACCAATTATATCAAGTGAAAAATAATGGAACTATATACATGATGTTAGGAAGTCGTGTGAGGAGTACCTTGATATGATTATGAGCAGTAATAAATTGTGCTCGAAACGTGGTCATCAGTAAACATTACTGTATAACACACTGTGAGACTTTATCAAAATAAAATTTACCCGTAATGGAAATAACAGGTCACTAAACCACAAAAAGTATGTTTTATCAAACAGCCAAAAAAATGGAGGGGGCAGTGATACGGTGAGTCATTTCTAGACGAAAAATAAAGTCATTTTTAGACAGGATAGATGACGTAATATAAAATTTGTACACATCGTTATCTATAACCAAGATAGCGTGAGAGTCATCACTGCCACTTTCTGCCTACATAGATTTGATTTTAATCGTATCATGGAGATTGCCTTCTATAAATAATGAATCATTTTCATCCTTAATTATTTGTGCGTCGGTGGCACAGTGGTTAGGACTCTCGCCGACCATGCACATGGTCCGGGGTTCGAGCCCACGCCGACGCACACCTGATATCTATGGTCGGCCTGCGAAATTTGGGCTACCGATATCGCATGCTGAAAATTCCATACTTGTACCAAAAAATACGGTGTGGAATCAAGCTGTAATCAAAAAAAGAAATTACATCATTCAACACTAAACCTATTCTTAGCTCCTACTAATTACTCCATGTAATTGGGGGAAAAATATGTTCAAATCGCTACTATAATTTATACTTTTGTACTGTTCAGTTCTTTGTATTTTTCAAGTATTGGTTTGTAGGAATTTGGTTGATTGGTTACAGAAATTTCATCATGAGCTGACATTGGTCAGAGAACCATTGGAAAACCAGCCACAGGGTGTACTGGACAGCTGTTTCGTCCTAGTTGTTTAGGACTCTCCGGCAGTACGCACCCCATGACCACGGTGTTCAAACCTAGGACCTTATGGGTACAAGGCTAGCGAGCTCGCAAAGAACTAAGCCACTGGGACCCGATCCAATGGCCAGCCCATGAATTCTAACTTCTACCAATTCACGATATAGCGCGACCCCTAGCCAATATCTTCATCGAGTATTAGTCCTCACACCCGACCTGCTGCACCCTACTGATCACGACTTCTCACTAGAACCCCAGGTAACTACCTTCCTGAATAAGGCCAGTTGCCAGTGAGCATCTCATTGATATTCAAGTATTGGTTTGTAGGGATTTGGTTGATTGGTTACAGGATATAACCATAAGCTATATTATTATTATTTTATTAAAGCTTGATTCCACACAGTACTTTTGATACAAGTATGGAATTTTCAGCATGTGATATCGGTAGCGCAAATTTTGCAGGCCGACCGTTGATACCAGGTGTACGTCAACAGGGGAGTGAACCCCGAACCATGCGCATGGTCGGCGAGAGTCCAAACCACTATGCCAATGACGCCATTTGCGAGGAATCATCGAAATAATAAAAATGAACCCATAATTTCATCTCGGTACATTTGTCCTTTATGCTTCGTTCAAGCTTAGTAGTTGGTCACTGACGAAATCTCAACACCGATACAGCAGTTTCCTCTGTCATTTGACAAACTGTGACACCTCTAGCTTAGTAGATGTGATATCCTGCTGACTGTCGACCAAACGACGTAGTACTTACTGACCAGCTGTTCATTTGGTCCTCCCAAATAGCTGGCTGTGGGTGAGACTGGAAGTGCAATACATGAAAAAGCGCCAATTAATTGTCTTTAATCATAGGAGTCCCCGTTATATCTCCCATGCCAGGTAATGGCATAATAGCGTGAATAATATTCAGTTGATTAGGCGTCCAGTGCTACGTCTAGATGAGGAGGGAAGGTCAACAAACGAAGTTGTGGAGTTAAATCTATTGAGATGGTTAGAACATCTGTTACTCATGCATGTCTAGCTATCCATTGCCTTCTTCGACAATGGGTAATATAAACTCACTGATATATGGCAGATCAGGTTGTTGGGAAGGAGCTAGCACATGGTGGTCAGACAAAAACATGGAGGCATCAGTCAAACCCGGTGCATGCGTACTGATGAAGAGTCCTAAACTACAACGAAACAGCTATCCAGTACTCTCAGGTTTTCCAATGGTTCTCTAACCAATTTCAGCTCATGATGAAATCCTGTATCCAATAAACCCATAACAGTTTAAGCCAGCCAGCCAGCCACGTAGGGAAGTGTAGACTGGTTGGCTAGCTGACTAGTTGATTGGGATCCTCGGGATGATAACAAACAATGACAGATGCAGACAATTATCGGTGAAATGGATTAAAATTGCTGTCATATCATCCAATGAAACTGTATTGTTCATCCATATTACTACTATACTTTTTCCATCACTCACACTTCTGTATATCACCTCTCTCTGTTTTTAATCTGTCTTTACTCTCCTTGATATTACTTTGTATGGCTGCATGAAGGGAGAGTGGCAACTGGAGGTCGTGCACATCTGTGCAAAGTTCTGCGTTGAAACCAGTCACTCTAGTTAATTAGTGGAAAGAAATATATCAAGTAGTTAGAGAATAGCTGAAAACCAGCAAGGAGTATTGGACAGCGAGTTTGTTTCTCCTGGTCTGTGATTCATCAACATTACGCAGTCACCAATGGTGTTCGAAACCACGACCTTCTGATTACAATTTGTCCTTGCAGACCATTATGCTACTGCTTCTTGATCAAGTGGCTAGCTAATAAATTCTGACTTTTACTAATTCATGAGTTTCACGCAATCGTTGCTGGTGAGTATTTGTTCTTACTCCCGACAATCTAGTGGACCTCACTGGTCACGACTTCTCACTCGAACTCCAGTCAACTTCATCCTGTATTCATTTTCAAGAGCTAGTTTGTAAGGATTTGAATGAACCATAGTTACCTAAAGACTATGAAGAAGACAAAAAAGCCTGCACTGTCAACTGCCCAAGAATTCTTAACCCATTGACGTATGGTATAGTGGTGAGCTTCTACCACCACCCGGGGGTCACAGCATTCCTAATCATCCTTAAGCCGGAACAAGGTAGGTTAAGCAAGATAAATTTCTACATTATTACTATTATTATTACTATTCCCTTAGGTTACAAGTGTAACATACAGCTTCAACAATACATGTCAACTTCATTCTAATCTTCTGGTGTCCTCTTCAGCTGGTTAGGCTCCACGACTGCCCATAATCTATCATCTCCTCCTCCAATTCGCCGCACGATGTCCGCCATGTCACCGACGACCAACTCGCCGATTCGCATTGAGATACCACACGAATAATGGCCTACAATGGAGCACGATGTCATTCAACGGCCTCCTCAGTGGCGTATGCCTGACCAATCCATCTCCATTTCTCCTACATATCCATTTGTTGAGCAATCGGCTCTCGCCTGTTGGTTTGTTCCCCTGAAGAGTTTCTTGTTGCTAATTCTTTCTAGCCGGCAGAGTGCCCATTTTATCTTCAGCATAAGGCCAGCCAGCGAAGTGGGAAGCTGTTGATAAAATTCTGCAACAGGTTGTTAGAAATGCTTTTCGTGACGGGCATGCAGTGCAAGTTTCTGATACATATCGAAGAAGTAACCGACTGACTTCACATTTGTGTTGAATAGAATGCAAATCTTATTCTTTATGCTGACTGAGTGAGTGAAGCAGAAGATTTCCAAACCCGTTTCAGGTTGATGAAGACCTTATTTAGCCTTTCCGATCCTCTCAGGCTAGCTTTGACTTCTTCATCCGCCTGTGGTTGAAACCGTGCTTCCTAATCAGCTAAATGAAGGGCAGTAATCTCTGTCAAATCTCTCTCATTGATGGTGACTAGTGCTGGTCCTAGGGTTGGTTACCTTCATCTCCTCCGCCTTCTCTTTGTACACGTTCACCTGGAGTCCTGTCTTCACCGCCTGTTTCTTCAGCAAGTTTGCTGCTTTTCACCTGTAAGGCCAGTATATAAACTACTTACAATTTACAAGTAATATCTTCAACCCCTGGATATCAATAGACAGTATAAGTTTTTGTCGTTTTTCTAGATATTCTATTAATTCTTGAAGTGTCAGTTATACTTCGTTAGTGGAGATTCCGTTTATACACACACACACACACACACATACACACATAGACACACCAAACAGGAATGATAAATTATTCACATCTCTATGTGTATGTAAGTAACTGTCACTTTTTCAGCTAATATTCCTTCTGTCAATATTGTCTTTTTTTCATGAAACGCCAGTTTTGAATGAGTGAGTGAATGAAAGTGTGTACACCTCTTATGCCAAATGACCACGTGAGCTGGCGTGTTAAAAATAATCATCATTAGCAGACTATGAAAGTATGTAAGTTATAAAAGTTTCTCTCAAAAACTTTAACTTGTTCATAATATATAACGGTGTATATTACCACCGAGTGAGTGTATGCATGCGTGTGTAGGTGTAAACCCACTTCAAGCATCAGTAGATTTATTTCACTAAGACTGATACTAACTACTTGAAGAAGAACCTCCCCCCCCAACACACACAGCGGGACGAAGGAAGGAAGGGGGGACAGAGAGGGAAAGAGTAATCAACATACATCGTTTGCTCAACATTCTCAAACTAGGTGTTATATATATACATATGTGCGTGTGTGAATTATTATAATATTATTATTATGATTCCATTGCCTTCGGTTCTCTGCCAACGTTTTCATCCCGCTCTAAGTTTGCCCACACGCTTTCATCTCCTCCTCACATGACCTACTCCAAGTCAACCCACCCTCGCACCGACGACCAATGGCCAATCTAATCCATCTCCATTTCTTCCTGCCTATTTCTTTCACAATCGGTTCCTGGTTGGTTCGCTCATCGCCAGAGATCTCTGTTTCTGATCTTTACTGGCCGGCCATCTAATCTTGAGCATTGAGCGAAGACAGCTGTTAATGAAGGTCTTTAGTTTGTTTGAGGTGCTCTTTATGACGCACCAATTCTTCGATCCGTATACTAGCACTGACTGACTTCACATTGGAGTTGAAAATCCGGATCTTATTTTTGACGCTGAGTGGGCTGTTGACCTCTACACAGACTTAAGAGTAATGAAAGCTTGTCTTGCTTTTCCGATTCTGGCTTTGATATCCTCGTCAGTTCCGTCCGCCTGTAGTTGAAACGATGCTTCCCAAGTAGGTAAGTAGGTGAAGGAGGTTGTTTCTTTCAGGTTCCTCCCATTTATGCAAAATTCACTTTAAGGGTGTCAGGAGACCTCTCAGCTAGTTTGCGAGGACTCGCAGGTGTAAGGATAGCAGAAAAATGCAGGTGTTAGGATAGAAAAATCACTTCTTGACTGACGGCGCTACTTGTCGTTGCCCTTTCATAGTCTCCGCTTACGCCCTAACAGACTGCAATTCAAACAGGATATGTAGTACTGAAGAATCTAAAATTTGGTTTAGAACACCTAACCGTCCAGTACTTCACTGTTGGTTTTCAATGCTTCTCTAACTGACATCTTAACCCTGCCGTCAGAACTTGAAAAAGAAGTCAAAACCCCTACAATAAACCGAATGAGAAAATTATCATTCAGAGGAGGAAGAAGAAGACAAATGAAAGAATTTGAGAAAAGAATATCCTTATGGATAAATTCCTCTTCCGGTTCTAAAGTTTTACCTATATATATATATTTCTGTATACACAGATCAATGAAATTGCAGTTCAAGAAAGATGCATTCTAAAAATGTAATACTAAATTGTACATCAAATAAATATAAGGAAATTTCCACAGTAACAAATTAAGGATTAATAAAACTTTCTATAGTTAATAAAACCTTGATGGTCAAGGTAAGTAAGTAAGGAAGGAAAGTGTATGAACCAACTTCTTCTCTTCAATACATAAATAAGTTAGGCTACTTAATGTGGATTCTGACAGCCTCAGCAGTAGGTAACAGACGAACTCTTACGGGGAAATTAAGCTTACTTGAAATACTGTCGATGACTTTCCAAGTCGCCTTGTTAACATTTGACCTCGTGATCTTTATCCACAAGATGATATAGAATAGAACTACGACTGATCGTCAGCACAGAAACACAAGTTTCGTTTGTCATTCGACTGAGAACTTACTCAATCTACAGCATAGCAGACGTGTTATCTGGCCGCATAACCATCAAACAACGTGTGTACAGATCAGAAGTTCGCTCTGTTCCCCTCATTTATGCCTAGCTATGAGCGAGACACGTCCATTGGAAGTGAAAGACATCAAAAGGAAGACTATCTATCTTTGATCTAAGGTGTCTATGTTATATCTCCCATGTTAGATAGTGGCATAATAAGGTGAGTAATATTGAGGAAAGGAGTCGAGCACCACGTCTAGGTAAGGAGAGAAAGTCAATCGACGAGGTTGTGAAGTTACATCGATTGAGAGAGATGGTTAGGACATCTGTTACGCATGCATCTCCCCTAGCCATAGGATAGCCTTCCTCGACAATGGGTAATGTAAGCTGACTGACATATGATGGAACAAGTTGTTCGGATAGAGCTAGTGGTGGTCAAACCAAAACATGGAGGCATCAGTCAATCAAATCTATAACAGTTAGTTTAAGTCAGTCACGTACGGATGTGTTGACTAGTTAGGGTCATCGGGATGGTAAGAACCAATGACTGGTGGGGACAATTGGCGTTGTGGCTCAAAATCGTTCTCAGTGGCTAGTACAGATGGATTCACTCTTCTTCACTTGTTATATCATCCAATAAAAGTCTATTGTTCTTCTATATTACTACTGTTCTTCTTCACTCACTCACACCTCTGTTGGCCATCTCTCTCTCTCTTTTGAATCTATTTCTTTATGTGCTACATGGAGAGTAGTGGCGAACCGAACTGCTGAACATTCGTGCAAAGCTACATTTTTTAATATTTTATTTTGATTACAGCTTGATGCCACACTGTATTTTCGGTTCAAGTATGGAATTTTCAGCATTTGATATCGGTAGCGCAAATTTTGCAGGCCCACCATAGATATCGGGTGTGCATCGGCAGGGAGTCGAACCCCAGACCATGTGCATGGTCGTCGAGAGTCCTAAACGCTGTGCCACCGACGCAGTCATATATTATATATATATATATATATATAATTTCAGGATCGGAAGAGGAATTTATCGAAAAGAATATATTTTTTGTGCTTGAATTTTCTATTGTCTTGAAAAAATAACATAATTATTTGTCTAATGCAAATTCTGGCCTGATCAAATAGGGTCACCAGACAGTAGAAATAGTAGTACTGGTAGAATAAGACAAAAAGAAACAATGGCAATCTCAACAGAAATTCAACTTGTCACCTCTAGACAATAACAACAACAGGTAAGACTTATCCAGCGAATATCATCTAATGTGCGTGTGTGTGAGTGTAGAAGAAATCTCGCCATTATAAAGCCCGTCTTGCTTTTGTCTAACCACTTGAAGTCAAATATTTAATATGGTAAATATGATTTTACCAGAACAATGAATATTTCATTTTCCACATGGTGTGAAAGTTCTCTCTCTCTACTTTATTTTCAAATTATTCCACAAAAGACAATATCAAGATCGTTCCAGTGCCTAAATCAACAAGTGGACCTAATGTTAAGTTTAAACCCATTGCTATTACTTCACCTTTTTTGAAAGTTATGGAAAGACTTATTTTACTTACCCTCTTTAAAGCCTTTCATCAATGACCCCAACCAGTTTGCTAATAAACATAGTAGGTGTACGTTAGATGCCGCTGTTGTCCTACATCATAGTATAGTCTCTAGTTTAGATAAAGCAGCTAAATATACGTTCGCTGTGCCTTCCTTGATTACACATCTGCATTTGACTCTGTTCCCAGGTCTCTCTTGCTAAGTAAGCTTGCTGCAACACAGGCTGAGAGCTGGACAAATAAGTGGTTGCATTCCTGTTTTCTCTGATAGGAAGCAGTACACCGTCTACAATGGAAAGTCCTTCACTTACTACCTCACTTACTTTAGCTGGTGTTCCTCAAGGTGCTGTTCTTTCTTCTTTTCTATTTTCTTTTTTCTTACATGACTTGCCTCTTTCTGATGTAGCCACTTTTGTTAAGTACGCCGATGACCTCTCTGTTTCGTTTCTATGCCTGTCAACTCTCAGTCAGATTGTTCCAAATTAAATAACTTTCTATCGGAAATTAGTCAGTGGTCCTCTTCAAACGGTCTTAAGCTGAATCCGTCTAAATGTCAGGTAGCCAATTTCACTTCAAAACGAAGTCGTGACCTACAGAAACTACTTAGCTCACATGGCCCCACTACCATTGATGGCACAGAGGTTGAAAATACATCTAATGTCAAGTACCTTGGGCTGAGGTTTTCCACCGATCTTTCCTGGTCCTCCGACATCTTCCTAGTTACTAGAAAGATGTTTCGTCTAACGTTCTACGTTAGGAAGTTAAGGCAGTCTGGTATAAAGTAATCTTTGCATTCACAGTTTGTCAGTCCTTGTATTCTACCCATTCATCTTTCCTGGACTACTTAAGAAAGACTTTGCTTCTCTGAGAAGGACACTAAAAGCTGTTAGTAGGGCAAGTGTGAGGATATCGTTAAACCAACTGGTTAACACTATCGTGGATAGACATACAATGTCATGTAAGAAACTAGCGAATACTATACTGTCAGACCTCGAGCATCCTCTCTATACGCAGCTCTCTCCTTGCAGTTCATCTGGTAGAACTAGAAGCAGCTATAGGCGGCTATATGCTAGGACTACCAAATACGAAAACTCCACAATACTATATCTGGCACAGCTGTTATGTGATGAGAGATCTGTTAGGTATGACACGATCAACTTACAGCGCGGCACTCTAACAAATAGTCCCATTAGTTTTTGTTTTCCTTTCCTCGTTACTATTACACTGTTGTTCTCATCTTCTATCACACATCAACTTTATATTTCAAATCCTGTGGTGCCTTGTTTGAAATGTAAACGCTACGCTGTTTTTTGTTTTTTATTTATTTATTTTTCCTTTTTTTGATTTTAAAATCTTATAAAATTTATGAGGTAATTAGATGCAATATATCGTAATGCACGCTGAAAATTCCATACCTGTACCACAAATACTATTTGGAATAAAGCTATTATTTCTATTATTATTATTATTATTATTATTATTATTATGAACAATTTCATACAATGATTCCCTTTTATAAATTTGAACAAAGAAAGAAGGAAAATTTGCGCGAAGAATAATCTCGATCCATTTAATTTCGTCGGTTCTCATCATCAACTGCGTACAACCTGAATTTTTTAATAAAGAAATTAAAAAGTGTACAATTTTTAACAAACCTTTTTACATTAGGAAGCATACTGTCAGGCCGTCGTGGTAAAATAAGGCGTTGAGATTTACAAGGTGTCCAAAGTGTTACGACATACATATATGTATCTTGATAGTGAGAAGTTTCTTGAAAAAAATTAATTAACAATTGTGTTGTTGCGTCGGTTCACAGACTCTGCAAACATGTACCAAGGAACTTCCGGTTAAAGCGACCAAATTGTTCAAGCTCTTCAATCGCCGCCAAACACCTGATTGACACAGGACACCAAGTAGATGTGTTGGAATCATTCAAAATAATTAAAACAGACAAAGTACCTCAAGTCTTCTTAGGTTTTCTGAAGCCATACCAATGAAAACGATTGAAGCCTGATTTACGTGTCCAAAAAGAATCCGTTGTTGGACTTTAATTACCCTGGTGACTCACTTCTTTATAACTCTTTGTTTTCTAATTTTGTTAGCTTATCTTTTCACTCCACCCCCCCCCCACCTTTATTTTTCGCTTAACATTCTTAAGCGATAACTTTTCTTGATCTTCTGAGTTCTGCTAACTCACTGTATTACATCATCAACTTCTCATCTGACCTCATGTGCACTGAGATTGTAAAATTTTGATCTTATCTTATCTAATTACGTAACTATTGCCAAATTTCTTTTGTTACCATGTCAACAACACAACAGTTAATAAATTTTTCTTCAAGAAACTTCTCTCCATCAAGGTATATATATATATATATATATATGTATGTCGTAACACTGGACACTGTAAATCTCAACGCTTTATTTTACTATGACGGCCTGACAGTATGCTTCCTAATGTAAAAAGGTTTGTTAAAAATTGTACACTTTTTAATTTCTTTATTAAAAAATTCAGGTTGTACGCAGTTGATGATGAGAACCGACGAAATTAAATGGATCGAGATTATTCTTCGCGTCAATTTTTCTTCTTTCTTTGCTACAATGTACAATGTCAAGTGAAAGAGAGAGGATATATAACCATGGCACTATTGGTTATAGGATTTCATCATGAACTGACAACGGTTAGAGGACCATTAGAAAACCAGCCACAGGGAGTACTGGACACATGTTTCGTTTCAGTAGTATGCACCCACCACTGACAGGGTTCAAACCCAGGACTAGTGAGCTCGTAGATCATTATAGGCCACTGGCACCCGATCCATCGGTCAGCCAATGAATTCCAACTTCTGCCAACTCAAGATATGGCGCTACCACTAGCGAATGCTACACCCTACTGGTACTCACGACTTCTCACTAGTTGCATTAATTATTTCGCTCTCTCCCTCTCCCTCTCTCTCTCTCTCTGTCTCATGATAATTACAAAAACCTTATTCCACTAACCGATAGCACCTAAACTAAACTGAGAATGAAAATGAAACCAAAACCAAAGCAAAAAAATTAGAATAACGAGGTGAGATGAACCAGATCGAAGAATGATTCATGTGAGATGTGATATGCAAATATCTTTTGTTAAATAAAATAGACAAAGAGCTATTATGCAAAATAAAATATAAACAGATAGGACAATATAAGAACAGAAAGACTATTCTTGTATCATCACAACATAATTTATCATTTGCATAAATTATTATTATCGTTATGAATTTGGTTTAGATTACACTACTGTATGGTGTTTGTATGCCTGCCTGACTGTGTGTCTTTTAGGTAGGACAGAACAAGAGATGCATTGGATGCAGAATTCCAACAGCCCGGAACAAGCTGGATTCAGGAAAGGAAAGCCATGTGCGGATTAGAAAACCTGTAAGGAGTACTGAATAGACAGTCATTTCGTCCTTATCGTTTAGGACTCTTCATCAGTAAACACTCACTGGGATTCGAATTCAGAACCTTCTGATTACAAGGCTAGTGATCTCGTAGACTTGATTCAATAGTTAGACAATGAATTCCAGCTTCTGCCAATTTACGAGATGCTACCGACTTCTTATTAGAAGCTAAATAACTACCCCACCTACGTGAATAGGGCCAGTTACTAGTCACCATCAAATTAATATTCCACTGTTGGCTTAATTTCATAATCTAACGCTAGTAATTCACCTACACGCTGACACACATACACACAGGGACTCACATAACCTTCTACCCAGTATTATTCTTTTGAAGTTCATAGTCAGTATGAATAAAATTCAGTGTGAATATTAACACCTGAAGCCCATCACTTTGATCCAATCAATCAATGTACAAATCCAAATTGTATTAAATCATAATAACTGACACCCATTGCACAAGAAACAGGTGGCTCTCATGTCCTGAGTTGTCCTGTAGATAACGCTTTGGTGTATTATGAAACTATGTGTACAGGGTTCGAGCTTCAGTAGGAACACCACCATCACTCACTGCGGAATGCATGTACGACCAGTTAGCTGACGAGTCTAAAATGAAAAGAAATTCACATCCTGGCTAGATTCCACTGCTAGTCACCATCCATCAATTAATTAAAATCTTTTCTAAATACTCTCGAACTGGGTGGTTTCAACTGATCCGGCTGTCTATGAGATGAGTCAAGCGGACTGGGTACACCAGTGATAAACAGCTTCATCCCCAAACGAGCACAACGATCATCCTCTAATGTTTCGATCTCACTGGATATCTGGCTAGCTAACAAGCACTACTGATGATTGATGTATGACTAGCATACAATTACTACTCATCTCAGTCAATCAGTAGTATTAGTAGTAGTATATGTAGTTTTATGCAAAATCTCCTTGGCTTCTTCATTAGCATTTATGCTATCAAACACATTACATACATTCTGTGTGTGTGTGTGTGTGTGATCTGAATAATTACGGTTTCCAAGACAGGGAAACCTCGTGGTGAAATATCACCTCTACGAACTGAATAAATTTCAGATTAATTCACAAAATGAGAGTTTGATTTATCGAATCAGAGACATTAAAATTCCGAAAGGGATATATCTGTGTGTGTGTGTGTGTGTGTGTGTGAATAGCTTGTACTGACAGCGCAAAAGAGGCAGGTGTAGCGTATATCTGTGTGAGACAATATATGCATAATAATAACATTAAAACATTAGAACATGAGATCTAATTCATAAAGTAAATAATCTTGAATCACAATGTATCACATACACACACAGAGTAAGTGATGAATGTTCACGATTAATGTTAATAGTGAGTGAATTCTACTCACATGTTGACTCTAATCTCCATATAAGAGCGAATGGTAATGTCAAAATATAAAAAATGCGAAAATAGGGTAGAAGGTTACACGAATTTCTGAGTGTGTGTATGTGTATTTCACTGTGTAGGTAAATTACTAACGTTAGATTAAGAAAGTGCGTCAGTGGCACAGTGGTAGAACGCTCGCCAATCACGCCTCATGTGGTCCGGGATTCGATCCCCTGCCACCGACTAACACCTTTTACCTAGCTAAGCCGGTAATAAGACTGATAAAGAAGGAAGGTTGGGCCAGGTGAGGCTGGCTAGCAACACCATCCTGTAAAAATAAACACCACTGCTTCCGAAACTTCAAGCCTCCAGCTTGAAGGCGCCCTATGTTCCACTGGGAACGTACAGGAATAAAAAAGATTAAATGAAAAACAAAATGTTTGTTTAATTCAATTTTAGATTTTCCTATCGATTGACTGGCCCGAAATGCTGCTCGGCCTCAAGTTGACATGTCGGCTCCTTAATTGTTAATAAAACCCATTGCACTTCATCCACTTATCTAGGAAGCATCCTATCAACCATAGGCGGATATCATGGATGAAGACGTCAAAGCCAGTCAGTCAGAATCGGAAAGGCGAGATACGCCTTCATTAAACCTGAAACCAACCTAGAAATCTTCTGTTTCACAACAAGATTAGGATACTACTGTTCAAGACGAATGTGAAGTTACTCACCTCTTCCATGCGAGTCAGAAACTTGGCATGCATGTCGCGAAAAGGGTTTAGAACAAGTTACGGACTAACAGCAACAGCTGCCACCTTCACTTTCTCCATACTGAAGATCAAATGGCCAGTCGGCAGGCCAGGAAGAACTAGCAACAAGAAAATCTGCAGTGGAACAAACCAACAGGCGAGAGCCCATTGCACAGCAAGTGGATATGTAGGTGAGAATGGAGATGGATTGGTCGGGTATACGTTGACGAGGCCGTCAAATGACATCGTGCATAATGCAGGCCATCGCTCAAGTTGAACCCGGATAGAAAACGGTCAATCAAGGATGGTTTTGAGGATGACATGGAGAAGGTTGCTTCAGAAGGAGATGAGAGCTTATGAGCAATCTAAAGAAGACTTCAGATAACAGGATAAAATGGAGATGAACTGATGAAGCTCTAGGTTCCCCTCGGAACCCATATGAATAATAATTATTATTATTATGAATACTTTTCGCGACTGAAAAACATAACTGAATGCCTAAATTCACAAGAATTAGACAAAATATGATGCATTGTATTTGAATGGAGGTTCAGGTGGTTGTTGATGTAAATGGTAGGTAATAACTACTTATTTCAATCAGTCTGTAAGTAGTATGTAGTTTTTACGCGAAGAGACCTAAATCGCGTTGAAGCCTTTCTGAAGTCTTTTTGCTCATTAGACAATAAACTGGAAATGTTATATTGAGTTGTCTAATCATTACAATAACGATAATGATAACTGCGCATCATGAATATGCGAGCTAATTAACTATACACACTCTGACATCAGTACATATGCATGCATATATATACCTACATTTAGTCTAGTGTAGAGGCATAAGAATGCTGTGTGCTGTGCACTTACAATATCATCATGCCTTACACGTCTTATGTATCACTGTCAGTCACATTTACTATCAAGTCCTGGTATCATAATGTCTGTCTCTATGTGTGTGTGTGTGTATGTCTGTAATGTTTTAGTACTTGAAAAAAAATACAGACAAGATTATCATGTTACTACTAAATATGTAGGTATCTTAATTTGCGAATATTGTGACATGTGTACTACTGACAAGATTTATCAGAAGTATATAAAGGGAGATAAATTTGGAATCAGACGGGGAGAGAGAGGGAGAGAGAGAGGAGATGAACAGCCAGTATTGCAGAGGAACTTAGGAGACACGAATAGAAGACAAAGACATTGACACACACACACACACAATACCAAGGACAGAAGTAGTAGGACAACATGGAGGAGATTTGTGCAAATGACGACTTTAGTTACACATAAGGTATACATAATTTCCCTGGATGTATGTGTATATCAAATTGCACATAAACATTCTGTTGCCGAGTTCCTTGTCTTCTCCTGTTACAATATCTTTTTCTAAAATATATATAAAGTATTGTTTAAGTAATATTAAACTAGAAACCCTAGGAAAAATTGCTTCAAATTAGAATTAGTGTTAACATTTCGCAGAAATACTCAGGCTAACTGAGATAAGCAAGGCATCCAACTGGCGTGTTAGTGTTAGTACGTAACCAAATGCTTTCTATCTCTCATATAATCATGATTAGACAGTGTTTAACAGGTTTTGTTTTGAGCAAATAGTCGTGTGGTGTGTACTACTGACAAAATGTATTAGTACTATATAGACGCAGAATGATAAGAAATAGCAGCCAAAATTTAAAATAACATTCTAAGTCAGTGGCTAAAGGAGTAGAAGTGTGTATATTCCTCAAATCTGGACTTAGTTTATGTTTTGGTCAGGAAGTTATCTCATTGAACAATTGTTCCTCTCAAGGTTTAACCTTCAGAAAATCAACCAATCTGGACGGTTTATACTATCCGTTAACCTAGCCAGCCATAAATGTGGCTAAAAATGGGTTTTTCCTTAATAAAAATGTCCATTACGAAGTCTTTTGTAGAATTTTTGTGAAACTCTTGTTAGATGGTTGGAGGGTAATTGGAAGGTAGCCCTGTCTGACAGAGACTTTCATGGTGTTATCACCACTGACCTATTTGAACTCACGATTGACCTCTTCCTGTAGAAGTATAATAGATACTTCCATTGGACACTAATACCATGAACCTAGTTCCTTGTTTCAATGCATATTGAATTCCACTAGTCAAGTTTTCATGGATCCCAGTATGTTAGGAAGATTGCTATAACGGTGCACTGTGAATTGTTGTCAGATAGTTGGAAGCAATCATCAGGAAACGTTGGACCTAGGTCTCGAGCTTTGAAGCACTCCTCAGCGAACAAGGCATATGTATCTCTAATCTTGAAGGAACTCGTATCGCTTCTGAGTATCAGCCCCCTGTTACCTAGTGTTGCATTCAGACACGTTACCACTGACCTATCCGAGCACGAAACCGATGTCAAACAGGACTTCCTGCCGGTTGCCTCTAACCATCTAACAACAATTGAAAGTGCAATATGATGGCGTACTACTTACTACCTAGAATGTTGGTCACATTGAAAACTTGACTGACAGAATTTAGTCTGCACCAAATGAAAGACTTGATTCATGACACTAGTTACTACCTGGCAATGTCCAGTCAAAGTACTAAAAACCGTGAATGATGGTTAAATATACTTACTACTGATTCATTTAAGTAGTTGAAAACCAGTCTAATCCACCTAGCTAGATTGAATTCATATGATTTGTTTTCTTTTATTGTTATGACAGGAATGCATCTTGTTTTTTAAACCATCTTGACTGTGATAGTGTAACAACAGAAGACAAGGGCCAGGCAATAGATCGTTTTATTACGGAAATCAGCACGTATTTATATATATTTCATGTACATTATTATGGCTTATTCAAGCAGACAAACACAGTCTTCTGATTGGTTGTTTCTGGTTTCGCGAAAAGTTAAGCCATTTATCTGCGAATCTTATTTGCTCACGTTAAGTTTGCTGTGATTGGTTGTTGAATCAGCCTTGTTCATATTTTCTCACGGCCAATATTAGTGACCTAGACATTGACGTAAATTAATGTCTACTAATTGGTTAGCAGCCTGCTCTCACCACAATAGGATTCAGCTACACAATCTAGGGCTAGACGATTAGGCGGACTTATTATCCAACCAACAGTAACCAATCACAATGAATCCATCACATTTCTGCGGGAGGTCAGGTCGCCATTCGTGACCTTGAGAAGTTTCCCCTGTAGTCTACAATACTGAAGTACTCAGTGACATTGATTCAGATCTTGTAAAGGAGATCAGTCGCAATCAAGGCTAGAGAATGTCAATATCGAGCAACATCTAGGTTCACGATATTTCACCAATTGTCTCCAACAATGTAACATATAAAAAGATAACTTCAAATCATGAAAGCACTGCAGTAGTATGAGGCTGATTCGTTAATTAGTCTCAAGGGAAATACAAGTAAGGAACATAACAAACTTCTAATAACATCAAATAAGGTGAATAATAAGAGTGATTTACACTAAAAAAATATCAACCTGTCTTCAGGTGAGTATTACTTGGTTGCCATCATTGAATATAGTGAAAAAGAACAAGTTACAAGCACAAAAACCTTCTCTTTTCACCTTCAGACTAAAAGGCATCGAATATGGTCAAACGCACACTCACACATACATATATAGCAACACTCTCATAAGTGATCTTAAGTCAAAAATTTTCAAGGTGCAGCACAAAATGACATCGAATAGAGAAGCAATGAACACCGTTGGGTGCTGAACAAACAACAGACGTTTCGTCCTGGTTTGGGTCTCTTCACCAGTACTCACTCTTGGCTATATCGGGTATCGAACTTCGACTGCCAATTAGTGATTGATTATGGAATGGAGTTCCTGGAGTTCAAATGACAAGTCATGATCAGCATCTTGCCCTCTAGGTCGCGTATCAGGAAAAATACTTCCCGATAGCACTAGATAACTGTGCCACCGTAAACTGTGAATTGGTGGAAATTAAGACGATTCCAATGTTACTGGATCCGTTACCAGTGGATGAACGCACAACAGACTAAATCTTGTAACCTGAAGGTAGTGGGTTCTATTCCTGGTCCAAAATTATTCTGTACTCCCTAGGTTTCAAGTACTCCATTAACTGAAGCAAGGTCGTGGTGTAGCCTGAAATCAATCAGATCCCAACAAAATGATAAAAATGGAAAACAAAATGGAAATCAAATGGTATTTCGATATGTAACTTGTGAATTATCGATTCATTTGTTTCAACCAGCAGGATCCAACCGATCGGGAGTGAGAAAAAATACTCGTCGAAACTAGCTGGTGGTCAAGCTAAAATCACGAAGTGTTAGAAGTTAGAATTCATCGGTTGACCATTCAGTCAGAAGGTAAGCAACTTGTAGACAGAAGGTCCCTGGGTTCGAACCCATGTGGTGGATGTGTACTGTCAATGAGTCCCAATCTACAAGTACGAAACAGTTGTCGATTCAGTACTATTCAGTTCCTTTTGGTTTTCAATGGTTCTCTAACTGATATCAACCCGCAACAAAACTTTAAAATAAAGATTTATATGACACAAACAAAAAGTGACATTGGTCAACAAAGCTGATACAATGTAGTATTAAGAAAACGTCGTAAAAGATACCGATAGAGGGAGACGGAAGTCAGATAGGTACAGTCCTTTCATAATTGAAAACAATAAGAAAGCTAGCAAACTGTAATCCTATTTTTTTAAACAGTCTTACATGTAATCTAAGATAACAATGAGTAATGAATAGCGTTCAGAGATGATGGTCATTAATTAAATTGTAAGCGATTGAAAAGAGGAATATTATTTCCTGTCACTAGCGGTGGAGGAGCTAGAAAGTCACCATTAACGGGTTCACGGGATCCCATTATTCTCTGAAGCCCTTAAATGCAAACATCAATGAGTCCTCCTTGTGTATATGTGTTCATAAGTACTTTCAAACTAATAAATACAGTGGGATGTGACATCATTTTTCGCATGTTCAAAGGGCTTAGATCGATATATGGGTCTTACATCCTAAACTGTTCTGATATTAGCTGCATAAAAAGTCTTTTTAACCACAGCAGCCTTCAATCTTTGTCGGATTACCAGGCTGCTTTGATAGCCCATGCATAAGGTAGCTTGATGTACACGTCTTTCTTAGGGGCGAGTTGTAGATTAGGTCTTGAAGTTCTGACTACTTTATATCTCCTGATGAACTTGTCCACATAATTATTATCAACCAGAGTTTGTGTCAATTTTCTCCATTCTTCTTCGTCAATTGTATCTTCGGTGTACATTCGTTGGATTCTAATGAAAAGGAGCCTCACTAAGGTTCCTCTTTTGTAACCAACAGGGCAGGAACTGTGATGACTAAGGAACTGTCATCTCCATGTAGGTTGCCTATAAATGGATCGTTTTACTGATCTGTCAGGTCGGCGACTAAACAGTTTATCTGAGAATATTATTCACAAGTGGAAGATGGAATAAAAGAGGAGAATAAGATGGATTACATCCATGAAATTATTGTGAGAAACATCAAAAGAAAGTTTAAGAGGCCAGAAAAACAAAGGGGATTAGACCGACTTCTACTGTATACGGAATTCAACGTCCTCCACATTTAAGACATGAACAATAAATGCAGCAGGATAATATGACTGACTGACTGACTGACTGACTAACCGAGTTTCTACATAGAACTTGCACAGATGTGAATCAGTTCAAGTTGCCACACTCCATGCAGTAATCGAATGAGAAAGAAAAAATCGAAACAAGAAACACAACAGGATCTAGTGGATCTGGCAGATCACAATGAATAAATGAATTTCACCAGATTACTAGTGATTTCGAACCATATCATCACCATTAGTCTGCAACCATCAGTCCATAGCATCTCAAAGACTCCGACGAAGCACTCTACATTTTTAAACGTGTTTGAAATCAGCTGTCAGCGATTACATAGACTGATCGTACGTTATGATTTGATCACCTCTTATACTTTCCCAACCTAATCCCATATCGCCTAACACTGTTTGTCGAGGAATGCGACGGTTCGGGATACACAACACGTATCCTAAATATCTCAGTCGATTCAACCTCACAGCCATATCGATCGAATACCTACCCTCCTTAATTAACACTTTACAGCTAACCATCTCAATATTATTCACTAAATTGTGCCACTTAACACGGGCGATAAAACGCAAATATCTTTGGTCAAAGACAGCCAGACTTCCCATTTCTTCCACTTTCAACAGCTGTGTATCATACCCATTAGATAGAAACAAAGTGTAACTAGAAAGAGTATAGTTAGTAAGATAGATGTTGCGCAACTACAAAAGGAATATTACACACTATCAAGAAGAGTAAGATGAATGACATTCACATAAAAAAAAAATAAAAGCATTCTAAGCAGAACAGAAGACAGTTTTGTACTAAATAAATATACGTCTAACTATCCTATAAATAATGAATCGCTTTTAACACGCCCAATAAGCTAAGCTTAACCGTTTACGCTTACATCATTCCAGATGGATGTCATTTATGATTTCTATTAATAATTCATTGTCTCTCTCATCAGAGTATGTTCATGTCCCAGTTTTGTACCTTATAGGTACTTCTATGTTGCTTAAGTTGTACAGAGTTGTAGAGAATCTACGAAATAGGAAAACACGTGAGTTCATATTATGCAGTTATATCTATTGCCCTTCTTTTGTTCAGGTTTTCTCAATGGGAAGTTCTACCTTATGTGCAGTTAAAAATGTTCACTAACCAGATCAAAGTAATCTTAAGAATGGATAGTCATCCCAATCACTCATTTGGAAGTGAACTCATTAGTGGTGTACCCCTAGCTCGGGAAGCCGAATCACCTCCTGCTAACTACTCAGGTGAACTGTTAATGCATAGTAGAACCAATTTTCAAGAGGTAGCTTGTAAAGACTTCACTTCACCACGGATTAACATCAGTCAGAGAGCCACTGAACAGCTGTTTCATCCCAGCTTAACACTCTTCAACGAAACGCATTCATCATTTTACCGGATTGTTGAACATTCGATCACCTTGTCCGGAATCCGACTGCCAGTCCATGGATTCTAACTTCCATCATTTTTTGATTTTAGTGCGATCGTCAGTTACTGTTATCTGTGAGTATTTGTCATCACACCCAACGACCTGATGAATGGACTCCACTGGTAGTTACAGCTTCTCACTAGAACTGAAACTAACTTCGTCCTGAAGTCAAGTCACTAGTGAGCATCAGTTCAGTTTTCAAAAGTTAGATTGTAAGAATTTTATTTGTTTTGGAGTTTGATTATGGATTGACAGCTAACTAGGATCCACGCCTGTCTGGTGGGATCATGTGATCTTACTGATGAGGAGTTCCACACTAGATTTAAACATCTGGCTGTCCAGTTCTCCCCAGTTAGTTTTCAATAGTTTTCTATAGTTTGGTTTGTAAGGATTAGTTATGTTTTACGGGTTGATCACGGATTGATATCAGTTAGAGAACCATTGAAAACCAGCCATAGGGGGCACTGGACAGCTGCTGTTTCATCCTAGTTTGGGAATCATCGGCAGTACGCACCCACTGGGATTCGAACCCGGGACCTTCCGGTTACAAGGCAAGCTCGTATACCATTAAGCCACTGGGACCCGATTCAATGGCTCGTGAATTCTAACTTCTACTAATTCGTGCCTCCAAAGCCTCAGGATGGTCGGGGGTGGGTGCCTTGCGCTGCGGGTTGGCCACCTCTCCGCACACCTCTTGAAAGGCTCCCATATGACCGGGCGTCTTACATAGCCTCTCCTGAGGAAGTCCTACTCACTGCCTTCACGTGGCGGAGGTGTTTCTCACCAAAGTGAGAGGGCGAAAGCGGATGCCCGGCGCTCTCCACCGGGTTGACTGTCCATTGGATGACGGTCTAGGGGAGATGGCTAAACCCTGATTCCAAACCTCCAACGACTGGCGTATGAAGCTCACTGGAGCTCACCGGCAGACGTATGGACAAAGGGCTTGTTGGATGTCCTGGATGTCTGGCCCCATTCAAAAAGGCGTATGAACCGAACTCCGGTCACCGGCTGCCAATGGATAGTGGACTCCCTACTCCACTCCTACTGCCTTGTAGGTCACACTTGGCTGTGTAAAGGCTAGAGCTGCACTCTCAAACAAAAGGCCGAGCGATTCTGGGGACATCACTCGTACCAAATTCCCATGAAACTTCATGAACTCTCTTACAAATCGCCGCGCCTGGGCAGCGATGATTCGAGACGTTCATGAAGCCGGCTCATCCTCCCGTAGGAGATAGCCGAAGTAAAGTAAAAAAAGTAAAGTTAGTTTTCAATGGCTCATTAATTGACATCATCTTCTGACCAAACTGGACACATAGAACCGAGTCCATCATTTATCGTGAGAATTCACTACACTGACTAGTTAGCAACTACTCATTTGGTTTAGCCAGTAAGTAGTATGCATGCATGACATTCTATGCATCCCTTTTTTTAAATCGTCACAAAAAACCAAGCAGCTTTCGCTGTTTTTAAAACTGCGCATAATTCCACCTCCAACTGTTATCAAGGCGATATTCACGCAGATTATATCTATATTCGTGATTTCGCTGCTTTGCCTGAAGTGGCATAGTTTAAGCTTAGTATCTCAGAATACCTAATCTGAAAAAAGAATCAATAATAAATATGGTGCGAATTATTCTAAATTTAGCAACAACAAATAAAAAAGATCAAAATTCAAAATCACACAGCACATCACAACTCTACATAAGTAAGGAGAAAGTCCTTACATGAGTTCAAAGTTATGCTACAATACCCTTAATTACAACTATTTATAGATATTAGTATTGATAATAATATTAATACTCCATTATAGATAAGATTTTGTTTTGATAAATCACACACAGTGTGTTGTTATACAGTAATATTAACTGATGCGACCACGTTTCGAGTACAAATTATTGCCACTCATCATCATATCAAGTCACTCACTCACTCACACAACTTTTTTCCTTCATTTATATACATGTGTGCAATTGACTAGATGTTTGAATAAAAATCAATATGGGATAATGTACATTCAGAAATAATAATAATAATAATAATATGAGTGTTATTGATCAATTCAGAGCCTTTCGCAAAAACCCATCAAAATCACACAAAAGATTCGATCAAAACTATCAAAGGGAGTAAAATTATGATAGTTAGGCATAGCCAAGGCACTAGGCATCCAAAAGCTCAAACCCAAGCTATTTATCTAAAAGAAATATGTCCAACCCTTGTTCCTGCCATGGCCATCATAAACACGCAATTCTTTTAATAGTGACTATCCGATTACCTTACTTATCCAAACTTCCTGTTTATTCATGTTATTTTGAAGCTTTTCTTAATCCCTCCACCATTTACACTACCACATTTTCATATCCGAACTTCCCGTCTGTTTTTCGTCATTTTATTATTTCTACATATTTAATGCCTAATTGCATAAACAATTATTCCTCATATTAGTTATGATCCCACTAGAGTTTGTTATCTAAACATTCTGTCTATAGTTGTTATACCTACATTTCTAATCCCTAATTGCACAATCAATGTCAATCTTCTCAGTAATTATGATGCTACGTTGTTTTGAGTGTTTTCTGTACTCCCACCTGTCTATTACTGACATTTTAATTCCTAATTACAATCTTATTACTATGACCTTTTGATTGGATACTAGTAACTAGTGTGATGTTTCTAGTCCCTTCTTTAGTGCAGACGGAATTCTATCAGTCATTCAAGTTTGCAATGTGGCCACCATGCCACTTGGTGGTGACTGGCTCACCATCACAGTGCACATTGATTTGATGATATTAGATGGTTGGGGGCAATCGGCCACAGAAAGCCTTGCCTGACCTAGCTTTCGTGCTAGTTGGCAATCACCAGTCAGTCAGAAAGGCGTATCTGCAACCGCCTTGAAGAAACTCAAGTCCGCCCTTCTGAGATTCGAACCTGAGTCACCCAGTTACGCGACTGCAGTCAGACACGTTACCACTGAGCTAGCTGTTCAGGGCTGGCGACTGACCTCCTGTAGGACTGTAGTGTGTATTTTCATTGGACACTAGTAACTAGTCAGACTATTGACCGGAAATCATTCTGCGAGTTTCTCATACATTTAATATAAAATACACAAATGTACAGCTGTCTAGTAGACAGTGACTTTGTCGAAAAGAAAATTTTCTTCACTGCAATCGTCTTTTTATTATTCCCCTATGATCTGATAAACGGTAAATTGTTATTATTGTATTATTTGAGACGTATAAAAATACCAATATATGGAACTTACTCAAAAAAAAACAAAAAACACAGAGACTATCCAATTGCTTTTAGATACTTCCAATGATTAACAGTTTTATTTAATAAATAATTTGCTTCAAAGATAATTCGATATGTGATGTGATAAAGTGAATCCGTGCACACTGTATTAGTATCCAAATGTAGGTGGGCAAGTGATGTATATATGTATGTGTATAATATGGGGAATTCCGACAGATTTATAGAGACAGACAGAGATAATTCAGCAGACTTCAGGCAATATTGATCATGCGGAGAGAGAGAGAGAGATGAACACCTAAAAAGTTCGAAAAAGAAAAAAACCAGGTTAAGTAACATACTCTGTTGATGATTTAAATCACGTTACATAATCAGTGACAGATTGAACTAGAAACGTACTCGGATAAAATTTTATTTTGATAAATCACACAGTGTTCATTGTACAGTAATATTAACTGATGATCACGTTTCGAGCATAATTCATTACTGCTGCTCATAATCATATCAATACATTGCTCACATAACTTTATTGCTTCATTTATATACATGAGTAAAATTGATGATTAGAAATTAAAGTGTTGGTTTGTAGGCATTTGGTTGGTTTCAGGATTTCATCATGAGCTGACATTAGTTAGAGAACCATTGGAAAACCAGCTGGGAGTACTGGACAGATGTTTCGTCCTAGTTTGGGGCTCTTCATCAGTACGCACCCACCGGGATTCGAAATCCTGAAACCAACCAAACCAACCAATGATGAAATCCTGTAAGCAATCAACCAAATCCCTAGAAACCAACACTTAAATACCAATGAGATGCTCACTGGCGACTGGCCCTATTCAGGTAGGTACTTACCTGGGTTCCAGTGGGAAGTCGTGACCAGTAGGGTGCAACAGGTCGGGTGTGAGGACAAATACTCGCCGAAGACATTGGTTAGCGGTCGCGCTATGTCGTGAAATGGCAGAAGTTTGAATTCAAAGACCATTGGGTCGGGTCCCAGTGGCTTAATGGTATACGAGCTCGCCTTGTAACCGGAAGATCCTGGGTTCGAACCCCGTGGAGTGAGTGCGTACTGCTGAAGAGTCCCAAACTAGAACGAAACAGCTGTCCAGTACTCCCAGCTGGTTTTCCAATGGTTCTCTAACTAATGTCAGCTCATGATGAAATCCTGAGATTAGACATTTAATTGAATAAAATCAATATCAGAATAAAGTACATTCAGAAATAATAACAATATTAGTGTTATCAATCAACTACAATCAGATGGGAAATAAAACGAGTGTTTTTATAATCAAAATAAATAAATAACATGTTAGAATACCATAGTGTGCAGTGTTATTGATGTTTTTCTAAATTACTAGACTTTCCAGGTGAGGTCAATCATTCTAACCTTAGCTAAATTCTTATGTTCCGATAATATAACTACCCCTCCCCCGGCTCGGTCTACTTACTTGACTGACCTATATGTAGTTGACACCTCACTCACAGTCAATGCAAGGTATTTTGTAAATTGTATTATATTTTGTTTAATTGGATCAGCCTACAGGATCCTTTAACCTACAGAGCTTGTGTCATACATAAATGAGTTTGTAGGTATTTTTGAATGCCAGTCTAGTTCCTGTTTTATTGAGAATCCTACGTAGAGCCTCAGATATGCCCTCCTTATATGGTAAAACTACCGTAGATGCCTTATATTCTTTCTTATTTATATTATCAATATTAGTTTCAGCATTATTGTTGCTTTGTTTTTGACCTTTTTGATATTTGTAGTGAATTTTATAGGATAGCCAGGTTATACAACACCAACACCTCTTCTATGTGTGTTTAATTTCATCGTTTAGGTTTGTTCTGGTACTACTTAGTGCTATTGTACAGTTTGTTAGACACTTAACAACCAAGCCTGGCTTCACAGACAGTCAACGGATGAGATGAATTAAAGAAGTCGAAATATCTATTATCAGAATGTGTTGGCTTTTTATAAACGCCACTAGTGTGCAATTTAACCTTCTTCTATTCGTTTATATTTTACAATCTAACATCATAGCTAATTCTCCTTGTTCATTTTCCGATTCAAATGTGAATTTTATTCCCTCCACTAGTGAGTTTATGCATGTGTCAAGAAGCTAGAGAGAGAGAGAGAGAGAGATGTTCTGTTTTAACACTCAGTGTGAAAGTGTCATCCACAGGAAGAATTAGCTATTATTTCAATATTATCCTCTTCTGACTTGACTGGCGGTAATAATATCTTCAATATCTCTGGTATTTGACTATAAAAAACACTCGTCTTATTTCCCATCTGATTGTATTTGACTGATAACACTCATATTATTATTATTTTGACTCATGTATATAAATGAAGCGCGAAAGTTGTGGGAGTAGTGTTTTGATATGATTATGAGCAGTAATAGTTTGTGCTCGAAACGTGGTCATCAGTCAATATTACTGTACAATGAGCACTGTGTGATTACGATATGATAGAGAAGATTTGTAGCTCAGGTGGATGATTTTGATGTGGTTGTGTTCTCTGAGCTGGATGGTTAATTTGCGAAGCTTTCATCACCCTACTGGGCGACATCTTCAGCGCATACTTCAATTTACAGAAGTGAGCTTTTAGATTTCTCCACGAGTTTATTAATCATCTCTCCTGGTGTCCTTGGACGTGATTGGTTCTTTATGTGTGTTTTCACACCTTCTAGGTTACTTGTTGTATTGGAACTGATAGTTTCTTTGACTTGAACTTTGACCCTATGTGTGTGAGGTTTCTTTCTTATCGGTTGATAAATTCTGTCTATCTCGATGTGTCTATTGATTGATGATTCACTGGAATGCCAAGCTTCTAAAAATTCTCTGGTTGGCATTCTTGTTGTTTCCTCTGTCTAATATTTGAACGCTGTCTCAATCGAATTGATGTCCGTGGTTGTCTGTTTGTAGTGATATGAGGGAGTGGATATCATGTCTTTTGACGGCTAGTTTATGTTCATAAGCGTTCAAATATTAGACAGAGGAAACAACAAGAATGCCAACCAGAGAATTTTTAGAAGCTTGGCATTCCAGTGAATCATCAATCAATAGACACATCGAGATAGACAGAATTTATCAACCGATAAGAAAGAAACCTCACACACAAAGGGTCAAAGTTCAAGTCAAAGAAACAGTCAGTTCCAATACAAGTAACCTAGAAGGTTTGAAAACACACATAAAGAACCAATCACGTCCAAGGTCACCCACCTGGAGAGATGATTAATAAACTCGTAGCGAAATCTAAAAGCTCACTTCAGCGAATTGAAGTATGCGCTGAAGACGTCATCCAGTAGGGTGATGAAAGCTTCGCAAATTAACCATCCAGCTCAGAGAACAAAACCACATCAAAAACTGTGTGATTTATCAAAAAAAATCTTATCCATAATGAAGTTATACTCTACCACAGTGCTCAAGTTTTATACTTATACCAATAATACATGAGGTAAATTTCAGTAGTGATTATTACTATTATTATTATTGTGTTATGTTGCAAGAAACCCCTAAGTAATGATCTATTCAGTTCATATTCTTTGATTGATGAGAACAGTTTTAGCTTCAATTAGGCACTTCGGAATAACCATACAGACAAATTTATACTCGGTGTTCACTAGAATCAAAGCAAATAGGACGAGGATATCAAAGCCAGAATCGGAAAAGCAAGACAAGCTTTCATTACTCTGTGTGGAGGTCAACAGCAATGCTCAGCATCACAAAAATAAGATCCGGATTTTCAACTCCAATGTGAAGTCAGTCAGTGCTACTTACTTTTCAGATCAGAGACTTGGTGCGTCACAAAGAGCATATCAAACAAACTACAGACCTTCATCAACAGCTGTCTTCGCTCAATACTACTCAAGATCAGATGGCCAACCAGAAAAGATCAGCCACAGGGAGGGATCTCTGGCAATAAGCGAACCAACCCAACAGGAACCGATTGTGAAACAAATAAGCAGGAAGAAATGGAGGTAGGTGGATTGGCCACACTCTGAGAAAACAAACCATCAAGTGACATCAATAGACAAGCCATTGCTCGAGTGGAACCCGAAAGGGAAGCGGCGAGTTGGCTGTCAGTGCAAGGGTGACTTGGAGGAAGTCATGTGAAGAGGAGATGAAAACAGGTGGACAGACTTGGAGCAGGGTGAAAAAGTTGGCGGAAAACCGAAGTCGATGGAGACGCGCAGCTGAAGCCCGATGTTCCCTAGGAATTACAGGACATGATAATAATAATAATATTTCATTAAGATCACGAGCCAATGTTATCGCCGAATTGGTAGAAGTCGGACCTTATATATATAATATGAGGATACCTTCCTCTCACATGTGATAAACAAAGCTTTCAGTTTTAGGTTGGAGTATCAACAGAATATAAATCCTATTGTGGATGAAATTTATTTCGATAAAGTCTCATTGTGTAATACAGTAATATTTCCTGAGCAATAAATTGTGCTCGAAAAGTGGTCATCAGTAAATATCACTATATAACACCACTGTGTGATCTATCAAAATAAAATCTTATCCATAATGAAGTTATACTCTACCACAGTGCTCAAGTTTTACACTTATATCAGTAAAAATTCTCGGATATTTTAATAACAGTTTATGAGTTGATTTATAGGGAAATTCACTGACTGAATGCTTGACAAGCTCTCCTCGTGATCTGAAGGTTTTAGGTTCGATTCATAGCGGTGGAGTTATGAGGGTGTGCACTGATGAAGACGCTCAAGCCAGGACGAAACAATTGTCTGTATAGTACGCTTTGGTTTTCAATGATTTACTAATTGACTGTATAAACTGGAATATTAAATAATTATTATAACCCGTTGCACAAGAAGTGGCTCTCGTGGCCCAATTGGTCTGGTGGATAACGCTTTGGCGTTTGAAACTATGGGTAATGGGTTCGAGCCTTGGTGGGAACATCATCACTCACTGGGGAATGCAGGTACATCCAGATGACGAGTCCCAAACGGGACAAAATGCGCATCCTGGCTTGATTCCACTGCTAGTCACTATACACCAATTAACAACTGACTGTCTGTTAGATAGATACTACTGAAAAACTTGACTGATACTTAGTTAACCTATTCAACTCACTGGTCGATAGTGTAGTCGAGTGATCACTGCTTTTACGATAAGCTGATTTACTCGCACAGCCTCCCAATGAATTGACCACATCAGAATACAGAATAACTATTCATCAATAATATTATTACTATGAATGCCGTACATTTCGAAAGTCAGTAAAGTATGAAGTGTTGGTTTGTAGGGATTTGATTGATCACAGAATTGCTCACAAGCTGATGCCAGTTGCAGGACCATTGAAAAACCTGCAGTGAGTACTGGACAGCCAGGTGCTTTATCCTAGTCTGGGACTATTCACCAGTACGCACCCACAGTTGTGCTAAATATTTATATCAAGAATTGGCAGAAGTTGCCATTCATGGACCATTGGGTCGGGTCTCAGTGACTGGAACATCCACGGACTCACCTCGTAACCGGAAGGTCCTGGGTTCCAACACCGGAAAGTGTGTACTATCGATGAGGTGCAAACTAGGACCAAACAGCTGGCTGCTCAGTACACTCTGTGGCTGGTTTTCCTGTAGTTTTCTAACTGATGTCAACGATCCATGATCAAGCTTAAGACTTATAAATTGTGATTTATTACAGAGTATTGTAAAAACAAAAAGACAAGGGCCAGGAAACAGATCGTTTATTGAGGAAATCAAAAGATATTCATAGATTTTTATGTACATTATTATTAGCGTTATTGTTGTTAGCAGAGAAGCAGCCTCTTCTGACTGTTTGTTTTCTTGCTGAAGGTTATTCTGTTATCGCTTTGTGGCTTTTTCTTAGAAAGTTAAGCCATGTATCTGCGAATCGTATCCGTCCACGCAAAGTCTGCTGTGATTGGTTGATGAGTTCATCAACATTAAGCTTTGTTATTGTTTTTTCTCATATGACACTGATTCGGTACATAACCATTGACGTAAATTGTTGTCTACAATTTTGGCTTGCAGACAGTGCTCTCACCACAATATGACCTAGGTAAATTTTACATAAGTAGCTTCTCTCAACTGACGAAATACAGCTCTACCGCCAACTAATACCATCGGCGAGTATCCATCCTCACAATGGTTTTGATTGATCTCGACAGGTCATCACCACAAGAAAATGTTGATTAGAAAGGATTTTGATTTAAAATTAGATCACGAATTGAAATCAGTTAGAGGTTAACCATAAACCCACTGGTACGATTGAAGTATGAGTAGACTTCGGTATTCCTCTGAAAATGTTCACATGAGGTTATAGAACCTCTGACAGGCAGGCAAGGCATATTCATTACTGTGTTCATACAGCCACCATGTGCCTTACGAAAGTGAAAGGGGGAATTTGAACGTTTGGCGCCAACCCTAACCAGACTGGTGGATATTCATACCTGCCTGTCTAGCTAAGGGAGCTGGAAAACTATTGATTCCAAACCTATGGTATAATATACATGGCCTCCAGAATCCGACTTGGTTGAATGTTAACGTATGAGCCACATTTTAGTCACTAAAACCACGAATACACAACTCCTGATTCTACTCCCCTACCATGTGAATCAGACTTTAAGTTCTCAGGCTAATAAAGGAGCGACCCTCTTTATGACAGCCATTTACTTCAGTTTGAACATCCAGGAAGTATTCCAGTCCTCATACAAAATACGGTGCATCTCATTAGTATCCATGATATACCATGTTTGTGTTTCAGTAATAATAACAGAGACCCACTGAGAATCAAGGAGTACCAGACACCTCTTTTGTCCTGCAAAGATGTAATTACTTTTGCTGAAGAACAATCAGACTGTATATCGAATTCATTGAAAACTAGAAAGAAGTAAATGACAGTTGCTCAACTTTACTGTAAAACAATTGGGATACAGCAGACCATCGAGGGTGTGAGAACAGATACTAGCCAGTGATGACATTGATATAAGAATGGAACTTATGCACTGTGGTAGAGTGTAATTCCGTTATAGATAAATTTTGTTTTGATAAATTCTCACACTGTGTTATACAGTAATGTTTACTGATGACCACGTTTCGAGCACAATTTATTACTACTCATAATCATATCAAGCTACTCCTCACACGACTTCCTAACATCATTTATATAGTTCCATTAGTTTTCACTTGATTTGATTGGCAGTAGTATTTTCCATATTTCGGGTATGAGTGATGAATCATTCCTATTGCATGTGTTGGGTGTAGATTACTCGATGAACCAGGAAGAATTCAGTAATCAACCTCTCTCTCCACCTACCAAGATCACTTCTTAGAATTTTGACTCTATCCCACCCAATTGTGTGGTTCTGTGTTAATGCGTGAAGTGCGATTGCTGAGCTTTTTTCTAAATTACTTATCTTCTCGGGGTCAACTATTCTTACATTAGCTAAATTCTTATGTTCTGACAATCTGACTACCCTCGATCTACTAGTTTGACCTATGTAGCTGACCTGACTCACAGTCATTGCATGGTATTTTGTAAATTATATTATTTTGTCTAATTGGGTCAACTGGGTCCTCTAACCTACACAGCTTGTCCTACCTGAGTGAGTTTGTAGGAGGGTTTGAATGCCACCCTAATTCCTGCTTTATTTATTTAGAATCCTACGTAGGGTCTCAGATATCCCCTCTTTATATGGTAAAACAGTGGATGACTTATATTCTCTCTTATTTATGTTATAAGTAGGTGGAGAGAGAGGTTGATTACTGAATCCTGACTGGTTCATCGAGTAATCTACACCCAACACATGCAATAGGAATGATTCATCACTCATACCGAAATATGGAAAATACTACTGCCAATCAAATCAAGTGAAAAATAATGGAACTATATAAATGATGTTAGGAAGTCGTGTGAGGAGTACCTTGATATGATTATGAGTAGTAATAAATTGTGCTCGAAACGTGGTCATCAGTAAACATTACTGTATAACACAGTGTGAGAATTTATCAAAACAAAATTTATCCATAATGGAATTACAGTGATGACATTGCCGATTGTAAGTCACACTATATCGTGAATTGGAAGAAGTTGGAATTCATAGAGTAGTGACTGGATCGGGTCCCAGAGGCTAGTAACCGAAAGGTTCTGGAGTCTTAAACCTTTGTGGTAAATGCGTACAGCCAAAGGGTCCCAAACAACGGGGAGAAAACAACTGGCTGTCCAATATTCCCTGTGGCTAGTTTCCCAATTTCTTCTCTAATCGATTCTAACATATGATAAAATCCTGTAACCAATCAAATCAAATCAAATCCTTGAAAACCAACTAACACTTGAATAAAAATCTGTTTTATTTCTATGTTTCTCTCTGTGAGTATCCGTCACTTTTCACATACAGATTCAATTTTTTTTTTAAACAGAAACCCAGTGAATTACATTTCTTGTATATTGAAATACCCGTTGTCATGCGGTAATCATTGCAGAGAAGTCCGCAAAAAAAAAACTATGATGCTCGCCTGACAATTGATGCTGTGTAAGCGGTTGGTCTGTTTATATCATTGAGCTATTGAACTAGCTAAAAAATGTTCATCTAACATACTACATGAAATTCTCTCTATTTCTCCGCATTTTAATCATTCAACCATGTCAATTAGGTCGGAAAATATAAACGGGCTGATGCAATTAGATTTTTTGCACATTTAGCTTTCAATTCACATCCACTGGGTTATTTTTTTTTTAGAAGTAGCGGAGTAGAGGAAACAGAAAATACGACAAACGATTGATTTTTCTACTTCAACAATACTGGGGTCACGCGATCTACTGTTGTCGATTATTACTAGTATTATTATTATTATACATGAAGATCCCGGGTGAAGAGTTCATATTGTGATACCATAGGCTAAGAATGCGGTAAAATGTGCAAACGCGTATTGTCTAACTGTCATTAGACATTAGTTAGTAACACTAATGGCATACATCTACTGGTTTATTGCGGTGTAGACTGAATTCTATCACACTAAGCTACTTGGTTCATATCACCATGATTTACTTTGAATAGTTGTTATTAGATGGCTGGAGGCAATCGGCCACAGGAAACCTCGTTTGACCTAGGTTTCGTGCTAGTTGGTACTCACTAGTCAGTCAGAAAGGCGTATCTGCAACCACCTTGAAGGAATTCATGTTCCTCCTTCTGAGATTCGAACCCGCGTCACCCAGGGAGTGATGCAGTTAAAGATGTTACCACTGAGTTAGCTATTCCGGCTCGCGACTGGTCTCCTGTAGGATTGTAGTGGATATTTTGATTGGACACTAGTAACTAGTATGATGTTTCTAGTCCTTTCTTTAGTGCAGACTGAATTCTATCAGTCAGTCAGGTTTGCAATGTGGCCGCCATGACACTAGTTGCACGTTGATTAAGTCAATGGTAACGCCTCTGACCGCAGCACTCACTAGGTGGCACAGTGGTTAGGACTCTCGCCAACCATGTACATGGTCCGGGGTTCGAGCCCACGCCGACGCACACCTGATATCTATGGTCGGCCTGCGAATTTTGGGCTACCGATATCCACGCTGGAAATTCCATACTTGTACCAAAAATACAGTGTGGAATCAAGCTGTAATCAAAAATAAAAAAAATAAAAAAAGGTGACGCGGGTTTGAATCTCAGAAAAGATATGAGTTCCTTCAGGGCGGTCTCAGATACGCCTTGCTGACTGACTGACTGACTGGTGAGTGCCAACTAGAACGAAACCTAAGTCAGTCAATACTTCTCGTGGCCAATTGCCTCCAACCATCTAATATCATCAAATCAATGTGAACTATAATGGCAAGCCACCTAGTGGCATAGTGGCCACATTGCAAACATGAATGACTGATAGAATTCCGTCTGCACTAAAGAAAGGACTAGAAACATCACACTAGTTACTAGTGTCCAATGAAAGTAATCAGTCAGTTAGCGAGGCCTATCTACAATTTTGACATTACATTACCATCTAGCATCGAATGAAAGTATCCAATTTACAGGAGGTCAATTGTGTGCTCGAATAGCTCAGTAGTAACATATCGTCTCTGACAGGAAAAACACCAAGCGACGTGGCTTCAATCCTCATAAGGGATATAACTCCTTTGGAGGTTGTAGTCGATACCCCCTCTGTCTCCAGTCATTCTTATACCAGAAGCTTGCTAACTAACTTTTATCAACAACAGAATGTACCATTAAATAAGGTGATCGTCAAAAATTCATCATATGGAGGAGAACGTTTGTATTTCAATGCTTACTTTACAAATGAACACTTTTCATCATTCATGCAAAAAGAAAGACAAGAGGAAGACAAGGCTGCCCGCCAACTATCACCGATGGTATTTTTAAATGTGATGGACAGGAGGATGTGTCACACTCTGGGCAGTAGCGAGTAGACAGGGATACACTGTACCGATAAGAAGACTCTAAAGGATCTGGATTTCGCGCATGAATGATTTATGTCTAATGTTACAAACTGGTAGAAGATGCACCAAAAACACAGATTTCAAGTAAACATACAACAGACGGAGGTGATAAAGATAACCAACCAATCTGCGTCGACGACAACAACAACAACAAAGAGGCTCCAATCACTACCTACGGAATAAATTAGAAAGAGGTTACCTGCTTCACTTATCTAGGAGACATCCTTTCAACTACAGGCGACAGAACAGGTGAGGATATTGAAATCAGAATCTGAATGGCAGGATAGATCTTCATCATCACTTTGAAATCAGTTTGGATGATCTTCTGAACTCCTCAGCATAAACACTAATATCAATTCAGTCAGTTCTTCTATATGATTCAGAGACTGTGTGTGTATCGCCAAAGGAATTTCTAACAAGCTATTGCAGACTTTTATCAAGAGGTGCCTTCCCTGGTTCCATATTGAAGAGTAGATGGCTGAACAGATAAAAATTAGCAGCGGGAAACTCTGGGGAAATACCAACTAAGAACCTAGTGCTAGAAAAATATGCAAGAGGAGGGTCCGGCAGAGTCGAATTACATAGCACTTCAAGCCAGTGCTCGAGTTTAACCCGAATGGGAAACGACGAACTGGACGTAGATCTAATAGTGACATGGCGAAGATCGTGTGGGCAGGAGGAGCAGGAGACACTGTGGACAATCGTGAATCCAGTTAAAGACGACCACAAAACAGGATGAAAAGAACATGTACTGTTGAAGCCCTATGCTCCACTCGGAACTCAAGGGAATAAGAATAATACTTATTAAAAGTGAATGTAAATTAAGTCTATCCGTAAAAATTCAACCCCTGCAATCAGCACAAATAACAAATTCAGATTCTAATGTATGTGTAAAACTTGGGCACTGTGGTAGTAAGTAATTCCATATTAGTTTGTTTATTAGGTGTATCACATACACAGTGAAACAGTATTATTTACTGGATGACGCCTCAAACAAAATGTATAGCTGTTCATAATCCTATAAATTATAATCACACGACTTCGAAACTTGAGTTTTATAGTTTTCTTTGTTCTCTCTTATTTGTCGTCGTTGGGGTAGTAGAATTTTCCAGATATCTGGGACAGGTGTTGTTTTTATTTATTTACTTATTTAAACGCAGAAAAAACCTGGTACAATATGGCACCAAGAAAGATACGCCACAATATAATAATAAAACAACATAGATCAAAAGTAAAAATATATAAGTAGAGAACGGATAAAGAACTTCATCTGGAAGGAAAACAGTCATACTTAACAAGTTCAAGCAGTATTCGTTAACTATCATCGGGAAGGGAAGAAAGAAGGAAATTGCAACACGTTCGCCATTGATTACGATTCTTGGCCATATCCGATAACGTTCAGAGCCATCGATTCAAGCTATCTCGCGGACCCCAACCAGGGAGTCGTGACACACCAACCGATGCTAATCTAGCGCAAACATCCTTCATCTCATGATGCCACGTCATAGATTGACCACCTCTCCGTCTTTCCCTTCCTGTCACAGGGCAAGAGAACAGAGACCTGTACGGAAGCCTCTGGGATGACATTCGCAGCACATCTTCAAGCCACCGTGGCCTGTGTTTCCAGATGATGACACTCAGTGAATGGTGATCTCCACTGTGTTCAAACACACGCCATCGAACCTCAGAATTACTTAAGCAGTGATGCCATCGAACACAAGCAATCCTGAGCAGACAGCGATGATTGAACACGCAGAGTCGCCGCACATCCTCATCTCGGAGAGGCCAGGTTTCACAGGCTTACAGCAAGACAGCTCACACCGAAGCACTGTATATCCGACCTTTGACAGTCAGGCTAACGTCACGACGGCGTCAGAGGTGGCTCAATGTGTTGAAAAATTCCAATTGCATGTATTTGCAGTTGATTCGATAAATCAAGCTCCTGTTATCAATCTCTCCCTTGACCCTGTGACATTAGATTTAGATAAGAAATCTAAAGAATAGTTCAGCTATACCACTCAATACATAGAATTACACACAACCATACAATAGGATGATGGGATAAGATGACAGTTTTAAAATCTAATGTCACAGGGTGGAGGGAGGGATTGATAACCGAAGCTTTGTTTATTGAATCAACTGACAGAGAATACATGTAATAGGAATGATTCATCACCTGTCCAGCCGGATATCTGGAAAATTCTACTACCCCAACGACGACAAATAGGAGAGAACAAAGAAAACTATAAAACTCAAGTTTCGAAGTCGTGTGATTATAATTAATATTATTATGAACAGCTATACATTTTGTTTGAGGCGTCATCCAGTAAATAATACAGTTTCACTCACTGTGTGATACATCTAATAAAAAAACTAATATGGAAAAATCAGATTCTGTTCAAAACTAATGTTAAGCCAGTTCTCACATTTAGTTCAGCGATTTGATGTGTCGTCACCGAAAGCATTTCAAACAAGCTTCACACTTTTATCAACCCGACTTCATTTCGCACAAAACTGAAGATCAGACGGTCGGCCAGAAAGGATTATAAACAATGGGGACTCCGGCTGACAGTGAACCAACCAAAAACCCATCGGCTAACGAATATGCAGAAGAAAATGGAAACCAGTGAACGCGGAATGGACAAAACGACGATTTTAGGAATACAGCAGGAATGACAACAAGATCATGTGTAGGCTAAAGTCAACACTAGAAAACCAGGTTAGATTCTAATGTGTACTGTCGACGTAAAATGTTCCATTTAGAACCGAAGGGAATAATAGCAGTGCCTGTCTGTCTATCTGTTTTCGACATAGAACTTTGCACACATGTGTGGAAGTTAAAGTCGCCACACTCCCTCCTTGTAGAACACATAGCAAGAGAAGAAAGTACAGGAAAAACCTAATAGAGACAGTAAGCAGAGGTGTGAGACAAAGAAGAGTAATAACGAAGAACAAAACAGTTTCATTGGTGGAGATCATAAGTCACAAGGAGTGGATGCATGTGCGCTAGCCATCGCTGAGGACGATTTTGAGCCATATCACCAATTGTTTCCAACCATTGGTTTTTACCGTCCCGAGGACCTTAACCAGGAAGCCTACACCTTCCTACGTGTTCAGTTTAGACTAACTGTTGTGGATTTCATTGAGTGGTGCCATGTTTTGATTTGACCCCGCTAGCCCTCTTCCACCCTGAACTTATGTAAGCTAGCATTGCCTGTCGGTAGAGGAAGGCAATGACTAGGCATATGTAACACAAGTCCTAACCATCTCGGTCGACATAACGTAACATCCTCACCAATTGATTTCCCCTCCTTGACTTACCTAGCACTCGATCGATGCCTAACCCCAATATTGCTCACCTTATTATACCACCTCAAACAGGAGATAGAACGCAGGCACCTATTATCAAAGACAGCTAGCTGGTCTTTTCATGTCTTCCACTCTCAATGGCCACGTCTCACAGCCATAAAGGAGGACGAAGCGCACTGCTGAGCAGTACACTCGCCCTTTGGTCGATAGCCTGCCGGATGTCACGTCTACTATGCCAGAGACGGCGTAAACTGGCATATGCAAAACTAGCCCTCTGTATCTGTACTCAGCTGAGATTTCGTCAGAGATCAACCCGTTGACACGGCCTGATGGTACTTCCCAGATAATCAGTGAAGCGGTCAACGTGCTGTACCACTTCACTTACTTTATCTAATCTAGGAGTCGGTGTAGTCCAGCGAGTCCTGTAACATCATCTTGCAGTCCCTGTTAAAAATAACCACAAATGACCACAATACTCCATCACTAAAAGTTTAACCATCTAGTTGATGAAGGAAATAAAGACGAGGGGAAAAAAAGCAGAGAAAAGAAAAAAGAAAGAAAGAAGGACGAGAATAGAAAAGACAACTTAAGAAGGCAGGCAATAAACGCATGATAACAAACAAACTTAAAGAGAAAAAAAAACACAACGGAGTTTGTCTCCTCCTACTTGTTACTTTTAATCAATTTCAAAATGAAACCAAGAGAGAGAGACAGAGGAGAGGGAGGGAGAGAGAGAGTGGGAGAGTTGGACCATTCCTTACTCTTAAAAAAAACCAAACCATCATTATTATTTCACTTTATTGCAGAAAATTTGTAGAGAATTGACGACGAAAGAAATATATAAACAATAGACAAAAGACAGACAGAAGTGGAGAGAATTTCCTTTCGTTTTTTTCTCATCTGACGGATTTTGTATCCATCTATCTAACTATCTATCTCTCCAGGATGGTTAATTTCCAGTGCATTTATAAAAAAGATAAAACAGAAAATAATATGCGACTTTTCATTTGTTCTATGAAACCAATTCACGACAAAGACTTATTAAATTATTTTCAAAAGCTAATTTGTGTCAACTTGATATGTTTCAGGTTTAATGAGATACATCACTTAGAGAGAAGCATTGAAAATCAGACATAGGGAGTACTGATCAACCAGCTGTTTAGTCTGTTTAGTTTGGGATGCTTCAGCAGTACATACGCATGACTCTACAGGGATAGTTGTCACAAGAAATTATTATTATTATATTGTTATTATTCCATTGAGTTCTGTGTGTGGAACGCAGGGCTTCAACAATACATCTCAACTTTTGTTCTACTCCTCTTCTGCTGGCTAGCACCACCATTAACCATAATCTCTTATTCCCTCCTCCACGAACTCACACGATCTCCTCCATGTCACTCTTGGACCAACACGTCCCACTTGTCACTTCACATTGAGATTTCAGTCGAGTACTGGCCTAGACTGCACCTGATGTCATTCGACAGCCTACTCAATGTATATCCGATCAGTCCATACCCATTTTCTTCTAAAGATTTGTTAGGCGACCGACTCTTGGTTGTCTTGCTCCCAACCAGAGTATCGTGTTACTAATTCTTTCTGGTCGGCCATCTGATCTTCAGTATGGAGACAGGGAAGGGGGTGGCGGTTGATAAAAGTCTGTAACTTGTTGGAAATGGTTTTCGTGATGCGTGCGCCAAGTTTCTGAACCACATAGAAGAACTAACTATGGTTGAAACCGTGCTTTCTGATCAAACAATTGTAGGAAGTGAATAAACGCCTAAACATTTCAACTGTTGATGGCGACTGATGCTGGTTGTTTTTGCCGTTGATGGTGGGTTGATCGGCTTTTTCATGACCTTCATCTATTCCATGTTCACTTGAAGTCCTGTCTCAACTAGCTGCTTCTTCTGGCAGTTTGTTGGCTTTCGTCTGCAAGCAAGTTTTCGAGTTTCTTTGTGTGACATCAAGTATAAATCAACCACGCACGAAATCCAGATCTTATAGAGTCTTCTTACCGGTCTGCCTGTTATCGACATAAAACTTTGCACCAATATGCGTCTGTTCAAGTCACCACACTCCCTCCATGTAGCACACAAAGCAAGGAAAGAAATTCTACACCTTCCTACGTGGCTGGCTGGATTAAACTAACTGTTGTGGATTTCATTGACTGGTGCCACTATGTTTTGATTTGACCGCCGCTAGTTCCTTTCCAGTCTGACCTTATGTCAGCTAACATTGCCTGTCAGTAGAGGAAGGCGATGACAAGGCATACGTAACACATGTCCTAACCATCCCTCCCAATCGGTGTAACTTCACAACCTCGTCGACTGATTTCCCCTGCTCCTTACCTAGACCTCGACCGACGCCTAACCTCAATATTGCTCACCTTATTATACCACCTCAAACAGGAGATAGAACGCAGGCACCTATTATCAAAGACAGCTAGCTGGTCTTTTCATGTCTTCCACTCTCAATGGCCAGGTCTCACAGCCATAAAGGAGGACGAAGCGCACTGCTGAGCAGTACACTCGCCCTTTGGTCGATAGCCAGCCGGATATCAGGGACAGCGTAAACTGGCATATGTAAACTGGCTCTCGATATGCCTGTTGAGATTTATCGGTCAGTACAACGTATTCCTGTCTTCTGTAGAGCATAATACAGTCCACTACAATTAGGAATATCATCGGTGACAAAAGACATCTTTGTCCTTCTCTCGTATTCTTTTCAAAGGCTTCACTGACTTTTCCTTCGTGGATCACTTGACACGTAGCATTCTCATATGGCCAGCTGTTGAATAAGGTTGATACAGATTTGAAGCACTACACACACCATAATGTTGAAGTAATTTCCAAACTCCCTTCCGATCAGCATTACCGAAGGCTCCAACAAAGTTGGCAAAGTGTTTTTTGAAGCGGAAGTTTGACTGCCCCATTATTCTACACTTCAGAGAGGCGTTTGAAGTAAACACGGGAGTCAGAAAAAGGTGCTTATTATCATCAATGATATTCCTAATTGTGGTGGACTGGATTATGCGTCAGACTGTGAGTGAGAAACCAAGAGACAGGGATATCCTGGACAGACAGACGTGAAGAACCTAGAAGACCTGGATTTCGCGCGTGGATCATTTATGTCTGATGTCACTGTCACAAAATCAAAGACTTACAGGCGAAAACCGACCACCTAGTCGAAGAAGCAGCCGGCGAAGACAGGACTCCCGGTGAACACAGGCAAGACGGAAGTTATGAAAATAACCAACCAACAAACAACAACAGCAACAACATCCAGCGCCAATCACCATCAACGGGAGGGATTTGAAATAGGTTACTTCATTCACTCAATTATCTAGGGAGCATTGTCTCAACTACAAGAGGAGGAACAAACGAGGATGTCATATCGAGAGAGAATCAGGAAGGCGAGAAACACATTCCCTCATCAACCAACTTGAAACCAATCTGATCTGGAAATCTTCGTCACTCAGCCAACACCAACAACAAAATTCAATCGAATTTTCAATACAAACAGCGTCGAGTCAGTCAGTTCTTCTATACGGACCAGAAACTTGACGAGCGCGTGGGTAACAAAGAATACTTTTAACAGTCTGTTGCAGACGTTACCTTTATCAACCAACAACTGTCTTCGCTGGATCTATACTAAAGATCAAATCAGATAGCCGGGCCGGAAAGAATCACCACCGACAAGAAACTATGGGAACAAACAAACAAAACAAGAACCAATCGCCAACCAACAAATATGCAGGAGAAAGTGAAAACGAACTGGACACTCACTCACTCGCTGAGGAGGCCGCTGGGTGACATCGCTCGCGCGTCAGGCCATTACTCGAGTGGAACCCGAAAGAATGGGAAGCGGCGAATGTGACGTCAGTGTGAGGGTGACATGGAGGAGATCAGGTGAAGAGGAGTTGAAACAGTATGGACTAACATAGATGGATTCAGGTAAAAAGTACAGCAGAAGGAAGACAGAAGTGGCAAGTGGAGACGTGCAGTTGAAGCCCTATGTTCATTCCACTAGGAACCCAAGGGAACAATAATAATTATTCTACGCTTCGCGTATAATCTACAAGTGGTGAGCAATCAGTAAATCTCACAGGATAAAATACCCTAGTATCCATCCTATACCACTAATGCGCACAATCGATATGAATGTAGTCAAACTAATTCACTTCACAATCCATATAATGTTAATATCAGTCTGGATACCTTTAACATAGGATAGAAAGCCTTTCAAATTGTCTGATTCCTACGTACTTACATACTTGTCTAGCTAGCTACGCACCTACTTGACCACATTACTAATACATCTGAGTTTTTCATTCATTTCATATCTACCTTTTATCTATCTAGAAAATGGGAATAAGAAGCTTGGGTATGATTAGTATAGTTGTCGTATTGTTTAACAAGTTTGTAAAAGCCCATTGGTATAACACATACCCTTATTCATTTATTCATTCATTTTATGGCATCACTGGTACAGTTCAGTCAAGCAGACAATAAATCATTCGGGCTAGTTTTCTCACCCAATTTTTGTACAATTGGAGTGGAAACAGACAGAACATACGAACACATCTATACAATTCTTCGACAATCAAGTAAATATAGTAGGTAAGAACAAACAGTGATTAGTCATCATGAGTGAATGAATGCCTAATTTTTTGTGGTAATCATATTAGTAGTAATTTAATTAATTAGTTAATTAATTAAATTACTGATTCATTTGGTTTTATTAGATTTATTCATATTATGGGATCAGATTATGAAAGGCAATATAAATGTAATAGAAATGAATTCATATAACTGACAAGTTGTATATCGTTGAGAAGTTTTAACTTTTGATCATCAGTGGTGTGTGTGTGTGTGTGTGTGTGTGTGTGTAAGAGTGATTGAATGAGTCGATTAGGTAGATGTGTTGGTGTGCTCCAAGTCTTTGTCAACCTTATTTAACAGTTGGTTAGATGACGATGCCTATCATGTGTCAGGTGATCCACAACAGGAAAACTCAGTGAAGCCTTTAATGAAATGAAGACAGGAATACGTTGACCGAAACCAAGACTCTTGAAGACCTGCACTTTACCGGTAACTTATTGTTTACTGTTACATTAACCTTGAAGACTTACACATGCAAAAAGCAACAACCTGGCAGAAGAAGCAGGAAGTGAAGGGAGGACTCCATGTGAATGTAGAGAAAACGAAGATGATAAAGACAAACCAGCCAACCACCATTATGGGTAAAATTTATTTTGTGTCTGTCTGTCTGTTTTCGACATAGAACTTTGCACAAATGTGCGGAAGTTCAAGTCGCCACATTCCGTGTAGCACGCGAAGCAAGAGAAGAAAGTACAAGAAAAGCATAATAGAAACAGTGAGCAGAGGTGTGAGACAAAGGAGTAATAAAGAAATACAAAACAGTTTCATTGAAGATCATAAGTCACAGGGAGTGGATGCATCTGCGCCACTGAGAACGGTTTTGAGCCATGTCACCAATTGTTTCCAACCATAGATTTTTACCGTCCCGAGGACCCCAGCCTGGAAGTCTACACCTTCCTACGTGGCTTAGACCAACTGTTGTGGATTTCATTGACTGATGCCAAGTTTTTGTTTGACCGCCGCTAGCTTTTTTCCAGCCTGACCCTATATCCGCTAACATTGCTCGTCGAGGGAGGCGATGGCTTGGCATACGTAACACATGTCCTAACCATCTCAGTCTTTGTAGCTTCACGACTTCGTCGATTGATTTCCCCTGTTTACCTAGAACTCTACGCCTAACCTCCATGTTGCTCACCTTATTATGCCACTTTACACGGGAAATAGAACGCAGGCACCTATGATCAAAGACAGCTAGTCTTTTCATGTCTTCCACTCTCAGTGGCCAGGTCTCACAACCATAAAGGAGGACGGAGCGGACTGATGAGCAGTACACCCGCCCTTTGGTCGATAGTCGAACATCTCGTCTACGCCAGAGTCGGCGTAAACTAACAAATGCGAAACGAGCCCCTTGTATTCGTGCTGAGATTTCGTCAGAGATCAGCCCGTTGGGGCTGATGGTACTTCCCAAATAAGTGAAGCGGTCAACGTGCTCTACCACTTCACTTCCTATTTTTAAACTAGGCGTCGATGTAGTCCAGTCCTGTAACATCATCTTGCATTTGGCGGGAGCGAATCGCATGCCAAACATTCGTAGATTGCGGCTCAAGGTGTTTAGAAGACTCTGCATTTCGTCAGCGTCTTCGCCTAGAAGGACTATATCGTCTGCATATTCCAAGTCAACGAGATTATTCCCGGTAGCAAGTCAATCCCTGAGTCGCTGAAGTCACCTAGGGTTAAGTCCATTAACACATCTATGATGAAGTTGAATAGAAAAGGAGATAATGGGCATCCTTGACGGACACCACTGGTCGTCATCAGTTCAGATGACAGCTCGCCGTAAGCCCTCACCTGGCTGTATGAGTACGAGTAGAGTGCCTTAATCAGTGCAATATATTTTCTTGGAATTCCCTTTACAGCCAAGCATCTCCAGAGAACTTCCCGATCGACAGAGTCGAATGCTGCCTTTAGGTCAAGAAATATAATGACTGTTGGACGCCGGTAGGAATGCCTATGTTCTAGAATCTGTCGGAGGGTGAAGATATGATCAATACACCCTCTTCCTGGTCTAAAGCCTGCCTGGCTCTCTCGTGTTTGTGCTTCCCGAGCACCACTCAGTCTACGCATGATTATTGAGCCTAAGACTTTAGATACTATATTAGTCAAGCTAATCCCTCTGTGATTATCACAGGAAGACTTGTCTCCCTTCTTGTATATGGGGATAATCAGTGACTTACACCAACCCGATGGGACTTCTTCTGATTCCCAGACGCTGCCTAGTACCTCAGTTAATCCGGACAGTAAGCTGTCTCCACCGTACTTAAATACCTCTGGAGTCATTCCATCAGGTCCCGCTGCTTTGCCTAGTTTCAGATTGGTGACAGCTTTAGTAACCTCAGTTAGTGACGGAGGACCTGTGTTTATATCCCATTCAGGGAGGTGTTGGATGCTCGGAAGGTTGAGCGTGGCTGTGGGCAAATTAAACTGCTCCTCATAATGCTCTTTCCAACGATCCAGTCGTCTATCCTGGGAGCTAATTATAGTGCCATTTTTTTCCGAGATTGTCTCACTGATGATTTGTCTTCTCCCACCCGTTTCCCTGATGAGTCTAAAGAGTTGCCTGGGAACTTGCACTGAGAACGTCACAGAAAGCATTTCCAACAGCCAGCCACCCTGGCTCCATATTGAAGATCAAAATGGCCAGTCAACCAGCCAGAAAGAATTAGCAACAAGAAACTCTGTAGTGAAACAAACCAACAGGCAAGAGCCGATCACTCAACAAGTGGATATGAAGAAAAAAAATGGAGACGGATCTGACATCAGTTGAGGAGGTCGTCAAATGAGACACTGTGAGCGGCGCAAAGCATCGCTCGATTGGTACCCTAATCGGAGGCAACGAGTGGCTTGTCAATGATGATAAGGGATGGTCAATCATAGAGCTAGCTAGGTGAAGACGACAGCAGAGAATAGAATAAAGTAGAGATGTGTTCTTGTAACCCTATATTCCACTCGGAACCCAAAGGAATAATAATAAAATAATTTAAAAATTGACCATTTTTAACCTCAGAAAGAAAAATCTCCAAAGGAAACTGCGTTCTACTTCATACGATAAGTGGTCACCAAGAAACTAAGCGTAAATGCAAAAAAACTATACAGTACTACTGATTGACTATTTTGAGTAGTTGCATACCACGTACAAATCAGCCAGTAGTGATTGGCAGCCAATCAGCCAACTAGCCAGCCTGATCAAAGTGATCTAAATACACCAGACGACTATTTCGGGTCACGTCCTTCGTCAGCGGTGTAGCCGGTTTGACTGAGCTCAGAGAGGTGAATCATTTCAAAACACCCCCCCCATATCATCCAGCTAACTACTTAGGCGAATTGTTGATACCAGAAACCCAATTGGCAATTTATACAATTCGAGGTGATTTTTCCACCACAACCGTTTCCTCCTGTGGAAACTGAGATTATTCAAAACACACAGGTAGCATAAGTGGTGATCAAGAGATCAAGGGTCTCCGTGGACATTTAAAATTGTTCTCTCTTCCTTTATTTTATACAGCAGAACAAATGTTTGTTATACTGCGCATGATTTCACTACTTTTATTTAAAGCTGATGGATTATTGACAACAATCTAAAAGGTGTTCTTGACCTATATATTTCGTGATCTACTCAGAACCTAAGGGAATAATAATGTGTATATTCAACAACAATAATTCCAACTATTAGTGGTGATTTATAAGATAAGATAAGATAAGCTTTATTCCAAATCAGTACTTGTGATACAGAATGGAATTCTCAGCATTTTTACTACAATACTGCATCCAGTTAGTACATTTAACAATAAATATAGTTCTACATAGATTAAGGTTATCTAAGTCAGTTTTGACAACAACATATTAGCATGTCGGTAGCAAAGCCAAAATTTAAACAGAGTGTTTGAAGGTGTTAGAAAAGTAGATACTACTAGCATATTTACTGGCGTAAGCGATAGCAAAATGGTCGAGGTATACAGAGTGTGAAAGAACGAACAAGAATGTTTTAAGTAGAGTTTGCAAGGAAAAGAGAAACAAAACAACACATAACAAAAAAGATAGAGAGAAAACGTTGTACCTGTAAATGATGTAACTTGGAAAGACGAGATCCATTTGTTCTACTGACTATTTAATAAGTTAAAGGTTTCACGCCTAATGCTTTCTTCTCTGTCGCACAGAACACAAGCTAGGTAGGGTATGGATGACTTTTTGTACTTGCTAGTGCGGGCATATAGTTTCCTATATAGGCTTCTGGTTTTCCCTGAAGAGATACATGGGGAGAGTTGTGAATGTAGGGGGTATTGTGAGTCAGATAAAATGGTTTTTGCCCATTTTTTCGTGCCTCTTCGTGTGTGTATGTGTGTGTGTGTGCGTTTGCTGTCAAGTGCCTTTAGATATTATAATAAATGTAGCATTACAAGGTTTATGATTTCACGAGATTACACAAAAACAATAACGTATTCTTATACTTCTAATAGCCTCACTACTACAACTACTACTCATGACTTTCAGGTTACACCTGTGTCTTATTTATTAACCAGCCTGTAATAATGACAAGACAACAGTAGCAACAACAACAGGTGTACTGACATCTCACTTAGACTGACATAAGCCTTACAGTGGGGACTGCTTTTCTCTTTTCCTCAACCACCGACAGTTAACATCATGGATGAGGATGTCAAAGCCATCCAGGAACAAAAAAAAGGCAAGACACAGTGTTTCATTACTGGAAAAACACTGAAGACATCCACAGCAGATAACACAAGGGATAAGAACCGCATTTTCAACAATAATGGTTCACAAACTTGACTTACGAGTCATAAAAAGTATTTGGACTAGGTAACTACAGACTTTTATCAACAACTACCTACTTCGTTAGCTCCATATTGAAGATCAGATGACCGACCTACCGGGAAGGATAAGTAACAAGGAATTCTGACAGTGCAACGAACGAATCAAGAACCGATCAGCCAACAAATATGCCGAAAGAATCGGAAATAAATCAGGAACAGGCTGAGGAGACCATTATGTGGATATTAGTCCGAGGGTGATATGGAAGAGATGAAAGCACTACAGGCAAGTGTGGAATTAGCTGGAAAAGACTGTATGAAACGGAGTGAGATGGAGAAGTGCTTCGGCTATGACGTCCTTTGTCATACTCAGAACCCAAAGGGATAGTAATAACATGTATGTATGTGTAGTTACTCGTTCGAATTGTCGAAAGAGATCTCATGTCTCCCTCTGTGTATGTTTGCTCTCACTTATCTTTACTAATATAAAAATGCCGCATTACAGGTTTATGATTTCACGAGACTACATAGAGAGAGAGAGAGAGGAAAAAAGCGATAACGTTTTCATATACTTGTTTGTGATATCACTATTATTTTGACTACAACTCATGTATGACTTGAAGATCACACCTGTGTCTTATTTATTAAGCAGCCTACAATAACGACAAGACAAAAGCAACAACGAAAACAACAACAGGTGTACCGAAATCCTTTAATTATCTTTACATACACACCTTCGCGATGACAAACAGTAGGGAGTGGACGATAGTCAACACGACAAAACTAAATGAAATCATATGATAAAATAAATTATTAGATAAGAGATAATGTGAATAGAATGTACGTATATATACATAAGTGCATTCATTAGCGTAATTACTATTTGACTATTACTATACTCCCTTGGGTTCCAAGTGGAACATAGAAGACTTCAACTGTGGCACATCTCCACTTGATAGTGTTCTCTGCAGTCATTTTGAGATGGATCAACGATTACCCATTAGCTCTTACCTCCTGCTCACACGATCTCCTCTATGTCCCTTACGAGAAACGACGCTCAACTCGTCATTTCCACTGAAAAATGTGGCATATGATGTCACCCAACGGTCTCCTCAGAGCGTGTCCAATCCATCAGCATTTTCTTCGCCATATTCACTTGTGGAGCAATAAATTCTTGATTGATTCGTTCCTAGAGCTTTTTGTTGCGAATTGTTTCTAGCTGGCCATTTAAACTTCAGTATGGAGCAAAAGCAACTGTTGATGGAAGTTTGAAGCCTGTTAGAAATGATTGCCAAGTATCTTACCCATATAGAAGAATTGACTGACTGAACATTGATGTTCTAGACCCGGATTTTGTTCTATATACTGAGGTGGAGTGCAGAAAAACGTCTGTCTTTTCTTTCTGATCATGACTGGCTTTGAAATCTCCATGCGTGCAGCGTGTCAATAGTGGAAATCGATGCTAGCCAGCCAGACAAGTGAAGAAGGAAGTGATGTCTTTTAAATTCCTTCCATTGATAGATAGTGATTGGTCTTTGTTGCAGTTGTTAGTTGGTTATTTCCATCACCTATGTCCTCTTTATTTCCACTTTAAATTGGTGTAAATAACCTATCGAAAATCAGTTTCTCAACACTATAATCTAAAGGTAACAGCACACATGACGATGCCACAGTTAGCCATGGCAGGGAAAATCAAAATATATACCCCCCAAGCATTACTCTGAAATCAGTGTATAACTCTGCTGTACTCAAAATAAGGAAGAGAATTCGAATTTTCAACACTAATATCGAATCAGTAAATCTATTAGGCGCGTCACACCAAAAGCATTTACAACACACCCGACTGCCTTCGCTGGCTTCATAATGAAGACCGGGTGATGACCAACCAGAAAACAAATCCTGTCAACGAACTAAACAAAAACTTAACATCCAACAGATATGAAGGTGGAAATGCAGATGTATTGGATACACGCTAAGGAGACCGTTGTTTATATTTTTGAAATTTTTAATATAATTACGCGTTGAAGTTTCTGTAGCAGTTTGGTTAAGTTTTGAGGTTGGAGTTGCTAGCACCGCGCCCCAACCCTCCCTATTTATCCGGGCTTGGGACCGGCTAGAAACCTAGCGAGGTATTAATCTACGCGACAGCTGTACGACAACGGCACGTGTCAAATGATCCACAGCGGAAAACTCAGCGAGGCGTTTGGTGTAAACACGGGAGTCAGAAAAAGGTGCTTATTATCATCAATGATATTCCTAATTGTGGTGGACTGGATTATGCGTCAGACTGTGGGAAACGAGAAGACAGGAATATCCTGGACAGACAGACGTGAAGAACCTAAAAGGCCTGGATTTCACGCGTGGATCATTTATGTTTGATGTCACTGTCACAAAATCAAAGACTTACAAGCGAAAACCGACCAACTAGTCGAAGAAGCAGCCGGCGAAGACAGGGCTCCCGGTGAACACAGGAAAGACGGAGGTTACGAAAATAACCAACCAACAAACAACATCAGCAACAACATCCAGCCCCAATCACCACCAACGGGAGGGATTTGAAAGAGGTTACTTCATTCACTCACTTATCTAGGGAGCATTGTCTCAACTACAGAAGGAGGAACGGACGAGGATGTCAAATCCAGAGAGAACCGGGAAGGCGAGAAACACATTCCCTCATCAACCAAATTGAAACCAATCTGATCTGGAAATCTTCGTCACTCAGCCAACATCAACAACAAAATTCAATCGAATTTTCAATACAAACAACGTCAAGTCAGTCAGTTCTTCTATACGGACCAGAAACTTGACGAGCGCGTGGGTGACAAAGAATACTTGTAACAGTCTGTTGTAGACGTTACCTTTATCAACCAACAACTGTCTTCGCTGGCTCGATACTGAAGATCAGATCAGATCAGATAGCCGGGCCGGAAGGAATCACCACCGACAAGAAACTATGGGAACAAACAAACAAAACAAGAACCAATCGCCAACCAACAAATATGCAGGAGAAAGTGAAGACGGACTGGACACTCACTCGCTGAGGAGGCCGCTGGGTGATATCGCATGCGCGTCAGGCCATTGTTCCAGTGGAACCCGAAAGAATGGGAAGCGGCGAATGTGACGTCAGTGTGAGGGTGACATGGAGGAGATCAGGTGAAGAGGAGTTGAAACAGTATGGACTAACATAGATGGATGCAGGTAAAAAGTACAGCAGAAGGAAGACAGAAGTGGCAAGTGGAGACGTGCAGTTGAAGCCCTATGTTCGTTCCACTAGGAACCCAAGGGAATAATAATAATAAAGAGACTATTGAGTGACATCACACGCCAATCTATAAAAAAATAGAACTTGAATTTGAAGGCGATTATGTGATGATAGGGAAGTCAAGGCTTACGGGCAGTATAGTGAAGTTAAGTACAGAAGATTTCAGAGAAAAGAATGGAATGGAAATTTGCTGTCGAAGCCTCATGGTACACTCAGAACCTAACAGAATAATAAATAATAAGTGTAGCAATCCAAGGTGTGTATTGAATTAGTTGTGTTCTCTAAGGAGCTGGGCAGTTGATTTAATTGTGAAGCTTTCATCGTGTCCTCCTTCTAGACGACATCACTTCAACCCAGGTTCATTTAAATTCTCCATGAATCATGATATAATTGTATCTCTTAACAAACATTGTCTTGACTGGTTGTAAATTTACATCTCTGTTGATCATTTCTGTTATTGACTTGGAATTCGGGCCTTCTTGTCATATGATGATTTACTTTCCACTGGCTGGTAAATTTAGACCATAAAGGTTATGTGCTTGTTAATGGCTGACTGGTTCACTTGAGTGCCAGGTATCTAAGAATTCCCTGACTGGATTTTCGGTGTTTCCTCTATCTAAAATGTCTACATTCTCCCAATCAAACTGGTATCCATAATTATCCACATGCATTGATACGAAACAGGAATATATATATATATATATCTTTTTACAGGCAGTTTGTGTTCTTGAATTCTGATTCGAAGACGACGCCCACTTTGCTGACCGACGTAATGTTTATTGCAGTGCATACGCGCAATTTATTTTGTAAACAGTATCAATTTATTCGATGAACTACGAGTCAGGAATCAACCACCTCTCTCTTTCCACCTACCTATATTACTTTGTAGAATTTTAATTCTGTCTCACGCATCCTATTGTGATGTACCTTGATATGATTATGAGCAGTAATAAATTGTGCTCCATAAAAGTGGTCATCAGTAAATATTTTTTCTCCTTCACGTTCCCCAGTGGAGCAATGTTTGCGGATATAGGGTCAGGCTGGAAAAAAGCTAGCGGCGGTCAAACAAAAACATGGCAACACTCAATGAAATCCACAACAGTTAGTCTAAGCTGAACACGTAGGAAGGTGTAGGCTTCCTGGTTAAGGTCCTCGGGACGGTAAAAACAAATGGTTGGAAACAATTGGTGATATGGCTCAAAATCGTCCTCAGCGATGGCTAGCGCAGATGCATCCACTCCTTGTGACTTATGATCTCCACCAATGAAACTGTTTTGTTCTTCGTTATTACTCTTCCCTTGTCTCACACCTCTGCTCACTGTTTCGATTATGCTTTTCTTGTACTTTCTTCTCTTGCTTCGCGTGCTACACGGAGTGTGGCGACTTGGACTTCCGCACATTTGTGCAAAGTTCTATGTCGAAAACAGACAGACAGACAGTGGAACATAGGGCACCTTCAAGCTAGGAGCTTGAAGTTACTGTAGCAGTGGTGATTATTTTTTACAGGATGGGGTTGCTAGCCAGCCTCATGCTCAACCTTTCCCCTTTACCAGCATTATTTATGGCTTAGCAGGTAAAGGAGTGCGTCGGTGGCCGGGAATCGAACCCGAAACCACATGCATGGTCGGTGAGCGTCTTAACCGCTATCCCACCGATGCACCAGTAAATCTTACTTACTGTATAGCACCAATGAGTGATTTTATCAAAATAAATTTTACCGAAAATGGGATTTCAGAGTTGCAGTATCCCACTAAATTCATATACTTATCACAATAGCGCAACAGTTCAATTCTTTTTATATCTCATTAAAAGTACACAATATATGGGTGGGGCAATGTAAAGAGTCCACAAATCAAAATGGAAATGTAGGCGAAAAACAGTGTAATCACACTACGAAATCAATACTTCTGTGTTACTGAGATCTATTTCCCGCTTTTTCAACAACACTGTAGAAATATGGCTCATTAGCGTAATCATTCGACTTAAAGCCAACAAGTCCTGAGTTCGAGTCTCGCTCCCCCCTACCTCAACCTGGGCAACTAGGTGGTAAGAGTAAACAATAGACACTAAAATCAAATGACCTTGAACCAACCATCCAACCAATCACATCGGTGTTCGGCATTAAACATGGCTGCTGTCCATAATCTTCATTGCAAGTTTCACTTAAATTCAGTTTCTGATTTCTGTGTAGAAAATGGGTTGATATAGAGGACTTAAACACGAATATGTGGAAGGATAATAACTAGATGGCCCACCATCACGCTGCACTTTGAATTGTTGATACCAGTTGGTTGAAGGCAATCAGCAGGAAGCCTTGCCTAACCTAAGTTTCGTGCTAGTTGGCACTCACCAGTCAGTCAGCAAGGCGTATCTGCAGCCTTCAAGAAACTTATATCCCTTCTGAGATTTGAACCCACATCACCCAGTGAGTGGTGCAGTCGCAGACGTTACCAATGAGCACATTATACTAGTTACTGACTAATACAGTCCTACAGAAAGTCAATCGCGAGCTTGAATAACTCAAATCTTAAAAAGGACATTGTTAGTTTCTTCAAGATTGCAGACATATACACCTTAATGACTAGTAAATGCTTACAAGCACAAAACCTAGGCCAGGCAAAGCTTCCTACAGATTGTCTCCAACCATCTAATTAGCCAGCGATCCAATGATTGGTTGGCTTAAGGTCATCATTCGACCGTGATGTCTATGCCTTACCATTGCCCAAAATAATAACACAATTTTATTAAAAACGATCTTCATTCAAACATTTCACTGGCGAAATTTTAAAGATAATAAGCTGACATGACCACCTGGTGGTTTATACAAAAACAGTCTACAACACATACACACACACACACACTCACAGGAGTAAACACTATATTCGAATAGCGCGCCATAAAAATAATTGAATGGATAATTAAAACAAAAAAATTGGTAAAAGAAATTAAAATGAAATAACATTTTAAAAATTGTAAATTTCTTAGATAGATGGTCTGTGTGTGTGTTTGTGTGTACTCAATTCTATTCACTAATTACAAAACAATGACAATTATAAGGACTTTTTTTTCAATACTTCCAATACTACTCATATGATGAAAAGGAAGTCAATTTGTTGTACATACGCGGACGTGTTTGTTTGTGTGTGTGTGTGTGCGCGTGTACGCGTGTAAGTGTAATTGAGTGAGTACTTGCATGAGTACACGTACTCAAATGAAGGAAGGCATTGTATGTGTGTGTGTGAGAGAGAGAGATAGTGAGAAAGAGAGAATGATCGAGTGAGTGTATCTATCATACAGAAGATACTCATGAAATCAATCAATCAATATCTCTCTCACTCTCACTCGCTCACTCACTTTCGTCACATGAGAAACTTTTCAAGTCACGCGAAATATACATGGAAGTAAGTACATATAGAATTGGTTAATGAGTTTTATGTATCCATATGTTTGCGCATATTGTCTATTAACTATATATATGAAAAATGAAATGCAATGAAAATATCAATGTTATGTATATACGTACTCATATTAATGAAAAAGGTGAAAATAAGAAGGGCGGGGAGGGAACTACGTGGAAAGAATATTCTTCCATTTTGGTGTATTCTTCTGAACCCATTTAAGACAAATAATAAAGTTATACTAGAAGGGGGAAGAAATATGAAGGAAATTGCTACACACTTCTGTCACTTATAGCATTAAGCAGTAATCATTTCAAATAAAGACACGCCTTACTGAATGACTGACTGACTAACTGCATTCAACGTAGAACTTTCCACAAATGTGCAGCAGTTCGACTTGCCAGTCTCCCTCCACGTAGAACACAAAGAAAAATAAAAGAAAGTAAAGACAGATTACAATGAGAGATACAAAAAAAGGAGTTTCATTGAGGGGGAAAGAATAAATAGTAATAGGGAAGAACAACAGAGTCTTATTGGATATTATAAATCATAAAGAGTGAATGAATGCACATGCGTCATCCACTGAAAACGACGATTTTAAGCCATATCAGTATTTGTCTCCAATCAGTGGTACTTAGAATTCTGAGGACACCAACCAGCCAGCCAGCCAGCCAAGCAGTCTACACCTCCCTCTGTGGCTGGCTTAAACTAACTGTTTTGGATTTCATTGACTGATTAAGCCATGTTCTGGTTTGACCAACACTGGCTCTTTTCTAAACCGATCCATCCTACGTTAGCGAACATTTCCCGCCGGTCGAGGAAGGCAATGGCTAGGGATACATGCATAACACATGTCCTAACCATCTCAGTCGATGCAACTTCACAGCCCCCTCTATTGATTTCTCCCTCCCCCCTCATTATCTAGCATTCGACATCTAAATTCAATACTACTCACCCCATTATGCCATCACCTATCATGGAAGATAGAACGCAGGCATCTATGATCAAAGACAGCTAGGTAGCGTGTTCATGTCTTCCACTCTCAATGGCTAGGTATCACAGCCATAAAGGAGGACGGAGCGGACTGCTGGAAAGAACACACGTCCTTTGGTCAACATTCAGCCGGATATCACGTCTACACCAGAGACGGCGTAAACCAGCATATGCGAAACCAGCCTTCTGTATCTGTGCTGAGATTTCATCAGGGATCAATACTGATGATGCAAATTAACAGTCAATCACAACAAAAGTTGTCCAGACATACAATTATATCATATGTGGAGAAAGAATTTGAATAAGTTCACAATTCAAAGAAAAGCTTGAACTGTGAAGGTGTTCTGTAAGAAGATAACAGAAGCTTCGTAATTAAAACAGCTCACAGAACACAACTAAATCAAAATTATCCTCCTAAGCTACACAAAGTGGATCCAACTAGTAGTGGCTGCTTACCAAAATCTCGCGTAACTTCATCTTGTAGTCAGTTACTAGACATGCACAGGACTAATTTTCGAGTGTCGATTTACAGGGATTTGATTGATTTCATTTTTGGTCACAAGCTGACTTCAGTTAACAAGCTCGATCCCAGTTTATGCGGTCTCTGGTGTAGACGTGATATACGGATGAATATCGACTAAAAGGCGTGTGTTGAGTTCTGTACTCATTTATAGCTTTCAGGCGTGGCCAGTGAAAGTGGAAGACATGAAGACGCTGTCTAGGTGTCTTTGATCACAGGTGTTAGATAGTGGCATAATAAAATGAGCAATATTGAGGTTAGAAGTTCAGTGCTAGGTAAGGAGGAGAGGAAATTAATAGACGAGGCTATGAAGTTACATCAATTAACATGGTTAGGACACGTGTTACACATGCATGTCTAGCCATCGCCATCCTCACTAATGAGCAATGTTAGCTGACATAGGGTCAAGTTGGAAAAGAACCAGTGGTGGTTAAATCAAAACCACAATGGCATCAGTCTATGAAATCCACAACAGTTAGTTTAATTCAGTCAGCCGTGCAGGAAGGTGTAGACTGGCTTCTTGATTGGGATGCTCTGTCTGGACTGTAAACACCAATGGCTGGGGACAATTGTGATATGGCTCAAAGTGATCGTCCTCAGCGATGGCTAGTGCAGATGCATCCACTCCTTGTGACTTATAATATCCAATAAAACTATATTGTTCTTCGATATTACTATTCTTATTGCCCCCTCTATCTGTTTACTCTCTATCTAGCTTTGTATTCTAAGTGAAGTGTGGCGACTGGAATTGCTTCACGTCTGTGCATAGTTCTATGTTAAAACCAGTCAGTCAGTCTGTCAGCTATAGATCGCTGGCGCTGGGAACATGGATGCTTACTATTGAAACAAGGACAAACAATAATAGTTTCATTCCAAACCACATTTTTGGTACAAATATGGAGTAGTAATAATGTATCTAATTTCCTCACTACAGGAGCAATAATTAAAACACACCGTTTACACCGATAATATTGTTCACTAAGAGAATGAATATAAAATTAATTTTTTTTTAATTTTAATTTTTAATTTTTGATTACAGCTTGATTCCACAACGTATTTTTGGCAGATGTATGGAATTTTCAGCGTGGATATCGGTAGCCCAAATTTCGCAGGCCGACTATAGATATCAGGTGTGCGTCGGCGAGGGCTCGAACCCCGGACCATGTGCATGGTTGGCGAGAGTCCTAACCACTGTGCCACCGACGCACCCAATTATTAAATTAAGTGAAAATATTAACAACAATGAGAACAAACAAAAAAAATGGGGCCGTTTGCTTAGAGTTCCACAGTAAGTTAGTAGTTCCCCTGTCTTACACTGTTCTCATCACATAAAATATGATCGGGACTAATAAATTATTGTCGAGTTTTGATAGTTATTCGCCCGATCATAAAGTCTTGTATAGTTGCTTCTAGTTCCCCTACCAGATGAAACACAAGCGGTAAGAGTTCTGTTTAGAAAGGACACTAAGAGTCCGACAAGATAATATTTGCTAATCCCTTGCATGAGTCCATATGTCTGTTATCTATTACAGCATTAACGAATTGGTTAAGCGACACCCCACTCACCCAACTGATAGCTTTTAGTGCCCTTCGCAGTGTAATAAAGTATTTCTTAAATAACCTGGGAAAGACTAAAGTATGGGAGAGCACTTAAGAAGCATAAGCGGAATACAAGAATTAACAAACTTAGAGAGTAGAGACTGAGTGATGATACCAGATTGTCTTAACTTCCTCACATAAAACGTTAAACGAAACATCTTCCTACTCACTAACATGATGTCGGAAGACCAGGAAAGATAATCAGAGGAAATACACAGTCCAAAGTATTTAACACATTCGATTTAGTTTCAACTTCTGTGCCACCTATGTTAGTAGAACTATTCGAAATCACCTTTTCACGTAAGTCGTGTGCATCGGTGGCACAGCGGTTAGGACTCTTGCCGACTATCCACATGGTCCGGAGTTCGATCCCCCCGCCGACGCACACCTGATATCTATGGTCGGCCTGCAAAATTTGGGCTACCGATATCACATGCTGAAAATTCCATACATCTGCCAAAAATACGGTGTGGAATCAAGCTGTAATCAAAAATAAATAAAATAAAATAAAAAATTAAAAAAAATCTCCCTGTGTTAAGGTTATTTAATTAATTAAAAGTCGGTTAACCGGAACAATCGCTTGCATATTACCAAATTATGGCCTAGGCTAGAGTAGGCTTATGTGTTACCCTCAAACTTTGAACACATTGGTAGTAGTTGAAACGTAACCCCCCCCCCAACAAACAGTAACCATATGGTATGAGAACTAATTAATTTACGCAACATAACTGCTAATTTACAAAGAAACCTCAAGTGTAGAAAAACCTCTACATAACACCAAACAAAAAAGTCGGCGTTAAAGCAGAAACATTTAATTAATATGTATTAATTAATTAATTAATTAAGTAGTGAGTGAACTATTAAATTAAACACAAATATTCATTAAGGTCATTCATTAAGGAAAAATTGTATAAAATGATATCATCATTCTATTCCACGGGGGTCTCATCAGTTGCTAAAGTCTACCTGGAATTACACTCGCTGTAAAAAGATAGTAAAAACAAAACACGTGTAGTTCAGTGAAGAGCTTCTTTTCGCCGGTGAATTCATTCACTTAGCTGTACAATCGCAATTATATATATTTACTTCTTTTTATGTGTGTGTGTGTGTACATTAGGTTTGCCCGACAAGAATAAAAATTAGTTAGAGTTATTGTTGTCAAGACATTTCAAAAATGTGATGAGTAACTCCATTATGGATAAAATTTTATTTTGATAAATCACACACAGTGTGTTGTTACACAGTAATATTAACTGATGCGATCACGTTTCGAGCACAAACTATTGCCACTCATCATCATATCAAGTCACTCACTCACTCACACAACTTTTTTCCTTCATTTATATACATGTGTGCAATTGACTAGATGTTTGAATAAAAATCAATATGGGATAATGTACATTCAGAAATAATAATAATATGAGTGTTATTGATCCATTACAATCAGATGGGAAATAAGACGAGCGTTTTTTATAGTCATAATAAGTAACTTGTTAGAATGTTGTGATGTGCTTGAATTAAAATAGAATTTGGAGATTATTTATTATCCTTCTCTGATTCGACTGGTGGCAATAATATCTTCCATACACATCTCTGGTATTTGCGTTGAATCACTTCTGCTGCACGTGTTGGGTGTAGACTCGATGAAGAAGGATTCAGTAATCAACCTCTCTCGCTCTCCACCTACCTAAACTGCTTCTTAGAATTTTAACCCTCTCCCACCCTATTGTGTGGTTGTGTGTTAATGTATACAGTGCGAATGCTGAGCTTTTTTCTAAATTACTTATCTTTTCAGGGTCAACCATTCTTAGCTAAATTCTTATGTTCTGACAGGCAATCTGACTACCCTTGACCTACTTTTGTTTTGTTTTCCTTCACGTTCCCCAGTGGAACATAGGGCTCCAAGCTAGTGGCTTGAAGTTTCTGTAGCAGTGTTTAATTTTTACAGGATGGGGTTGCTAGCCTCATGCCCAACCTTTCCTCTTTACCAGCACTTTTTCTGGCTTAGCAAGGTGAAGGAGTGCGTCAGTGGCCGGGAATCGAACCCCAGCCCATGTGCATGGTCGGCGAGCATCCTAACCGCTATGCCACCGACCCTTGACCTACTAGTTTGACCTATGTAGTTGACCTCACTGACAGTCACTGCAAGGTATTTTGTAAATTATATTATTTTGTTTAATTGGGTCCACTGGGTCTGTTAACCAACAAAGCTTGTCCCTGTCTGAGTGAGTTTGTAGGAGGGTTTGAATGCCACCCTAATTCCTGCTTTATTATGAACCCTACGTAGGGTCTCAGATGTCCCTTCCTTATATGGTATAACAGTGGATGACTTATATTCTCTCCTATTTATGTTATCATTTCTAGTTTCATAATTATTTTTATTTTTCGTTTGACCTTTTTCGATCTTCCTAATGAATTTTATAGGATATTTAGTTATTTAACACCAACCAGCTGTTCTTCTATCTGTTTCATTTCATCATTTAGGTGTTTTCTTGTGCTGCTTACTGCTACGGCTCGGTTTGTTAGACACTTATCAACTAAGCCTACCATCACAGATAGATAACGGATGAGATGAAGTAGAATGCGTGATTTATCAAAATAAAATCTTATCCATAATGGAGTTATACTCTACCACAATGTCCAAGCTTTATACTTATATCAATGTGATGAGTAACTGAATTGTAAATAGTGGTGGGGTGGAAATTGGTAAAATGGTAGTGATGATGTCTTGTCATAAAAACACACAGTTAGCAATGTTAATCAACATAATAAAGGCTGTATAAAGTGTGAGATAATCGAACATCTCGTTAACTAACACTTGTCATTCCACCTCAACAAACGCCTCCTGCTTCGAAGTGATCTACAACACACTGAAGGCAATACAGTTTTTTCTCCATTGTATTGCTGAAGCCTTTGCCATTCAGCTGGAGAAACCAGAGTTATGCATACAAAAGGAAATCATCTAGCCACTCCTACTATCACAGTAACAACTATGTTGACTTTAGCCACTGGGACCCAACTCCTCAATGACCAGTCAATGAATTCTGATTTCTACCAACTCGTGATTAAGTTAACTCAACTGGCGCCAGCCAATGTCTTCTTTGGCGAGTGTTTGTCCTCAGTCCCAACGACCTGGTGGACCTCCCCCCACTGGTGTTCACCACTTCTGAATAAAACTCCAGACAACTCTGTCCTGTAGCAAGTCACTAGTGAGCATATTTTTCAAGAGTTAGTTTGTAAGCATTTGATTTGTTCCAAGTTCGACTACAACGTATTGATGACATCAGTTAGAGAACTATTGAGAACCTACCACAGGGAGTATTGAACAGCCAGCTGTTTCGTCCCCATAGTTTAAGACTCTTCGAGAGTATGCACCCACCACAGGTGTTCGAACCCCAAGACCTTTCAGTTACAAGGTAAGCTCGAAAAACAATGAATATTTGATAAAGAAGAACACACATTAAAAGTGGTAACTAGTCAGTTGACTGTTTAATCTTATCATATAAGAAAATAATGACAAGAATATTTTTACGAGTTTGACCACGGAGAGAACTATTGAAAACCAGGGACTACTGAACAGCTGTTTCATCCTAGTTTGAGAATCATCGACAGTATGCACCTCTACACCACGCGGTTCGAACCAAGGACCTTCAATTTACAAGGCTAACGACCTTGTATACCATTCAGACAATGGGACCCGATGCATAAATTCTAACTTCTAGTGACCAGTGAGGTCTGTCCAGTTGGGTGTGAGAATGGAGTTTCCACTGATGACATTGGTTCGAGCCAGTCGCGCTAAATCACGAATTAATAGAGGTTAGAATTCATGCATTGACCATTGGAACAGGTCCCAATAGTGGCTGAATGGTATACGAGGTCGCTAGCCTTGTAACCAGAAGGTCCTGGTTTCGAACCCTGGCAATGGGTGATCCCCGAACAAGGATGAAACAGCTCAGTACAGCCCAGTACTCCAGTCCTGTTTTTCAACGGTTCCTCTAACTGATATCACTCCATGGTCAAATTCGTAAAAATAAACCTAATCCTTACAAGCCAACTGTTGAAGATAACATTATTATTAATAATAATAATAATCCGACATTGACCGATATAATATTTCCCCTTAAAAGGAAAAGTTATTATCATTTTATACAATCTATGTCTAATCAACTGAAAGGTGATAAGTGAAATGAATTCAAAGAAAAAAGAACAAGAGAAAAAAAAGTTCACCTCAACAAAACAAATCTGATAACACACATGTAGTATAATATGTATGCGTGTATGCGTATTACTTGGTGCGATATACACGTAAAGCGCGCTTTATATCAAATCAATGTTGAATTTCCCGGCTATCCATCCATCCATCCATCTAAACCGCAAAATTTAAACAATCAAACTAAAACCGTTATAATAATGAATGATACTAATGAATGTACTAACAAGGTCATTTCAATCTGTCAATAGTTGAACTTCACCATATTGTTATATATCATAAAAATAAAGGAATATGAATGAAGAACTATACACCCTTCCCATAAGGCACGCATGTGTTTGTAGGGAGAGGGGAGAGGAGTTTGACGAGAAAATGAAAAAGCTTTCTAGGGGATTAAAACAACGTTGTTGTTCAGGTACTTTGAATAATCCTATTTTCATGAATTCTATTCCAAAATGTCATAAGAAAAAGTGTTGATTTTTCAAAGATTTTGATTTGATCGGTTACACGATTTCATTATGAGCTGACACCAACAGCCATAGGGCGTGCTGGACAACCGACTTTTCCGTTCTAGTACTTGAAAGTCTTCAGCAATACTCGCCCATCACCAGGGTTTGAACCCACAACTTACAAGGCACGTCAATGGCCTATAAGTTCCGACTCCTGCGGATTTACTATATAGCATCTACGAGCTAGTTTTGTAACCGGTAGGTCCTGGGTTTTGAACTCTGATAGTAGGTACGCGCTGTTGAAGGGGCTCTAACTATGGGGACGAAACATCTGGCTGTCTAGTACTCCCTGTAGTTGGTTTTCTATTCTAATTGTTCTCTAACCGACGTCAGCTCATGATGAAATATAGATTTTGTGTCACTAGCCAACATCAACTCTAGAGAGATCATTGAAAACCAGTGAGTACTGGACAGGTGTTTCGTTCTATTTGGAGACATCCGCGAGCTCCAACAGGAGTGGAACTCAGAATTCTAACATCACACAAGAACAATCTCGTTGACCATTCAATTAGCTGAGAGGGAATTCAAAAATCAGCAAATTCTGATTTCTGTCAATCTGCGATGTAGCGCTACTGCCATCTAATGTCTTAAATTCGCATTCCTTTCACCCTGATATAAAGGACCTCACTGATAATGACTTTTCAGTACAACTGCAGTAGATCCATCCGGTAGTCAAGAATGATCTGGCGATGGACATTTAGAATTAGGGATTTTTTATAGGGGTTTGGATAAATTTCAACGCAGATTTCGTCCCTGACCAACATCAGTTGGCATGATCTGGTAATCTAAGAGTCAACGTCTCAAGCTCTGATAGGGTCATCGGTGTGCACCGCTGAGAAGCTCCAAACCAGGAAGGAATACCTATGCAATACTCTCTGATTTTCAATGACCTCTCTAAATCACGTTAACTCGTGAGTGAATTTGAATTGAAATATATCCAAATCCGTTAGAGAACCATTAGGAAACCAGCCACAGGAAGAACTGGAAAGCTAGCCGTTTGATCTTTGTTGCCCGGGGTCCCTCGTCAGTAACCACCCATAACCAGAGTTCGAACCCAGGACCTTCCGCTTACGAGGCGAGCTCGTAGACAATTCATCCACTGGGACCCTACCAAACCTAATAACCACTCGATGAATTTCAACTTCTGCAGATTCACGATATACAATTACATAGAGCAAGCGCCAACCAATTTAACAGGCGAATAACTGTCCTCCTGCCCAACTTAATGGATGTCGCTTGTTACGACTTTCACTAGAGAACCACAAGTAACTTCCTGACTAACTGAATTGTTTCAACATAGAACTTTGCAAAATAGAGACACTGAACACAGATATAAAGCAAAAAGAACAATAATATCGAAAACAATATAGTTTTATCGGAAATTATGAGTTACAAGGAGTGGATGTATCTGCACCATCCATTGAGAATGATTTTGAGCCATATCACTGATCGTCTGCAGCCACTGTCATTGGTGTTTACCGTCCCCAGAACCCCAACCAGGAAGTCTACATCTTCCTACGTGGCTGGCTGGATTAAATTAATGGTTGTGGATTTCATTTACTGATGACTCCATGTTTTGGTTTGACCACCACTTGCTCTTTTCCAACCTGACCCTATGTCAGCTAACACTGTCCATCGAGGAAAGCGATCGATGACTACATATACGTAACACATGTCCTAACCATCTCAGTCGATGCGACTTCACAGCTTCGTCTATTGACTTCCCCTCCTCCTTACCTAGCACTGAACGTCTAACCTCAATACTACTCACCCTATTATACCACCATCTAACATGGGAGATGGGACGCAGACACCTATGGTCAAAGACACTCAGACAGCGTGTTCATGTCTTCCACTCTCAATGACTATGTCTCACAGCCATAAGGGGGGACGGAGAGGACTTCTGAGCATTACACACGCCCTTTGGTCGACAGCCAGCCGGATATCACGTCTACCTCGAAGACAGTGAAAACTGGCATATGCCAAACAAGCCTTCTGTATCCGTGCTGAAATTTCGTCAGTGATCAACCTGCTGACGTTGACTGATGTAATTTTCCAAATAAGTGAAGTAATCAATGCGCTCTACCAAACACTCGCTATTTCTAAGCTAAACAGTCAATGTACTCCAGTCCTGTAGCCTCACCATCTTACATTTGACAATGGGAGCGAATCACATGCCAAACATTCGAAGATCGCTGCTCAGCTCAAGATGTTTGTCAGCGTCTTGACGCCTAGAAGGGAGAACTATATCTCATCTGCATATTCTAAGTCAACGAGATTATCTCCTAGTGGTAACAAATCAATTCCTGAGTTAATGAAGTCAGTAGCTAAGATTTAATTGCATTAGTACATCTAGGACACTTCCTGCATAGAGTAGACCAGTCAATCACTAGTGAGCATCAGATTCACTGTCAATCATTAATCACTCCTATAACCAATCAAACCCTTACAAACCAACACTTGTGACAATTAATCCAATACCCTAGAAAAGCTTAAATATAAAAATAAAGAAGGTTAGTTCCCCAGGAGAATAATGACAGTCACATATATAACATATTCATAGTGACCTAGTAAAATCTGTCACTTACAATTAAGATCATTCATAATATCAAGGTGATGAAGAAAGGGAGAGAGAGAGAGTGAGGCAGGAAGAGATTAAAATGTATAAAAAATATTTTAAAAAAAGACTTTAGTATTAGCGATAATCCCACCACAAGAGAGTATTTTTTAAGAGTATTCAATAGAATCCTATTCTACTTTATCAATCCCATTTTTCATGAGTTCTACTCTGTTTTAATGTGAAAAATAATTAATTGTTAGTTTCAAAAAAGGGAGAGTCTGTAGTTCATCGGTAGAACGACGCTCGCTAAAAACACACTTCATGTGATCCAGGGTTCGATCTTCAGTTGACACACTGCTGCTATACGTAGCTAAGCCGGTAATAGTAAGGCCGATAGAAAGGGGAAGATTATTGACTGTAACGCTAGCAACCCTACCCCGGGAAGAATAAATGTCATCGCTAACAAAACCTCAACAAAGCTCTAACTTGAAGCCCTCTCTATGTTCCACTTGGAATGTAAAGGAATACAATAATAATACCACCAGTGATATTCCTAATTGTGGTGGACTGGATTATGCGTCAGACTGTGAGTGAGAAAGCAGGAGACAGGGATATCCTGGACAGACAGACGTGAAGAACCTAGAAGACCTGGACTTCGCGGATGACTTATGTTTGATGTCACACACAATCGAAGACTTACAAACGAAAACCGACAAACTGGTGGAAGAAGCAGCCGGTGAACATAGACAAGACGGAACTTATGAAAATAACCAACAACAACATCTATCGCCAATCACCACCAACGGGAGGGATTTGAAAGAGGCTACTTCATTCACTCACTCACTCACTTATCTAGGGAGCATTGTCTCAACTACAGGAGGAGGAACAAACGAGGATGTCATATCGAGAGAGAATCGGGAAGGCGAGAAACACATTCCCTCATCAACCAAATTGAAACCAATCTGATCTGGAAATCTTCGTCACTCAGCCAACATCAACAACAAAATTCAATCGAATTTTCAATACAAACAGCGTCAAGTCAGTCAGTTCTTCTATACGGACCAGAAACTTGACGAGCGCGTGGGTCACAAAGAATACTTTTAACAGTCTGTTGCAGACGTTACCCTTATCAACCAACAACTGTCTTCGCTAAATCTATACTGAAGATGAGATGGCCGGACCGGAAAGAATCACCAAAAAGAAACTATATGAACAAACAAAACAAGAATTAATCTCCACCCAACAAATATACAGGAGAAAGTGAAGACGGATTGGACACTCATTCGCTGAGGAGGCTACTGGGTGACATCGCATGCGCGTCAGGCCATTGCTCGAGTGGAACCAGGCCAAAAGGGAAGCGGTGAGTTAGACGTCAGTGCAAGGGTGACATGAAGGAGATCGTGTGAAGAGGATCTGGAACAGTATGTACTAACATGGATGGATGCAGGTGAAAAGTACATCAGAAGGAAGACAGAAGTAAGTTGAGATGTGCAGTTAAAGCCTTATGTTCCACTAGGAACCCAAGGAAACAATAATATAATAAGACGATAGTGTAATAAAGAATTGCAAACTAAGACTAAACCACTCGCTTATCAGTACACCATGGTGATTTTTAATCTAATTGATGGTATATATTTGTAGAAGTCTCCAAATTGCAGAGTAAAATAAAAAAATATATATACAAACAGTAAGGGGATATCTAAGTGATTACCAATCTCCTCTAAATCGGACAGTTGTGAAAATATAGCTCTTAAAAGCACTTTATCCTACCTCACGGATAAACTGGAGATAATATGCGGATGACACTTTCATTGTGTTCAAAAAAGAGCATATCTCCCCTTTTCCACACTCATTCACACACACACCGACACACTTATAAACTCAATAGTAAAGGGAATTAAATTTGCCTGTGAATCATAAAAAGAACACAGAGAATTAGCTATGATGTTAGATCATAAAATAGAACTGTCTGTCTGTCTGGATTCAACATAGAACTTGACACCGAAGTGCACAAGTTCGAGTTGCCACGTTCCAAATACCACACAGAGGTAGACAAGAAGATGAGTGAAGAGAATCAATACAGTCTGACAAGTATAAGAGTGAAACAGAATGGGTAATGGTAGAAAGGAATATGAAAGATTACAGAGACTGAATACATCTGCGCTGGCCATTGACAACGATTTTGAGCCATGTCACCTATTGTCTCCAGCCATTGATTCCTAGAGTCCCGAGGGCCCCAACCCGGAAGTCTGCATCTCCCTACCTGACTCAGTTTAACTGTCAAGGATTTCATGGATTGATGCCATGTTTTTGTTTGGCCACCACTTACTCTTTTCCAACCTTCACCTATATCAGCTAGTAATGCCCGTCGGGGGAGGCGATGGTTAGGCATGCGCACCACGTGACCTAGCCATCTCAATCTATGTAACTTTATAGCCTCGTCGATTGATTTTCCCTCTTTGCCCAACACTCTACGCCTAACGTCAACATTACTTACCTTATTAAACCACCTAACGTGAGACAGAGATCGCAGACATCTATGATCGAAAGCAGTCAACCTTTTCATGTCTTCAACTCGTATTGGCCATGTTTCAGAGCCATAGAGAAGGACGGAGCGAAGTGCTGAACAGTACACACGTCCCTTGGTTGATAGCCGGATGTCACGCCTACGCCAGAGATGGTGTAAGTCAGCGAAAGCAGCTCGAGCTTTTTGGATCCGTGCTGAGATTTCATCGCCAATCAGTCCGTTGGTGCTGATACAACTTCCCAAATAGGTGAAGTGGTCAACATGTTCTATCACTTCACTCCCTATCACTAAGTTACGAGTTGACGTAGTTCAGTCCTGTAGCAGCATCTTACATTTTACAGGGGCGAATCGCATGCCAAACATACGAAGACTGCTGCTCAAGGTGTTCAGAAGACTCTGCATTTTGTCAGCATCCTCCCCTAACAGGACTATGTCATCTGCATATTCTAAGTCCATAAGACTATTCCCTGGTAACAAGTCGATTCCTAAGTCGTTACGTTCAGTTAAGGATACTTCCATCAGCATATCTATGATGAAGTTAAACAGAAATGGGGAAAGTGGACATCCCTGTCGGACACCACTGGTTGTTACCAATTCAGATGACAATTCCCCATAAGCCCTTACACGACTACGTGAGTTTGAATAGAGTGCCTTGATTAGTGCAATGTACTTTCTTGGCACTCCCTTCACAGTCAGACATTGCCATAGTACCTTTCGATCCACGGAGTCGAAGGCCGCCTTCAAGTCAAGAAATATGACAATTGTTGGACGCCGAAAAGTGTGTCTATGTTCTAGAATCTGTCGAAGAGTGAAGATATGATCTATGCACCCTCTACCTGGTCTAAAGCCTGCTTGATTTTCCCTCGTCTGTTCCTCCCGAGTTCTGCTTAGTCTGTGCATGATTACTGAGCCTAGGATTTTAGAGACTATGTTCGTTAGGCTGATCCCCCTATGATTATCACACGAGAACATAATCAGGTAAAAACTATGCACTAGCGTTTATAAAACAGGAAACCAATGCATTCTGCTAATATATCTTTTAGACTTGAATTCACCTCATCCGTTATCTATCTATCTATCCAGCTTTGAAAGAAGGCTGAGCAATAATATAACACTAAATATTGTAAAGAAGAAAAAACCAATGAGGCTAGAAGTCAATGTTTTTATTACGACAAAAACGCACTGTGGGTATATAAATTCGGTATACTTTATCTTCAATGCTTTATTTGCACATCATTTGCAACAAAGTGGTTGAATATAACCACCACATTTGAAGATAGGACTAGAGACATTATAATAGTTACTGACTAGTGTGTCCAAATCAAAAATATTCGATAGCTAGTTGGATGGTTCTGTACAGTGTTTTTTTTGTGACGTTCTTCTCATAGTTCTCTTCTTCGATTGCAATTTTCCAGTGTCCCCCAAAAACATATTGTTACTTTTGTGAATTCGTTTGCTGATATACTAGCTATATCTGATTATGAGTTACACTCATCATAAATAGGACCTTGTAGGGATTGGGATAAATTTCAATGTAGATTTCTATTATGCTTTTCTTGTACTTTCTTCTCTTGCTTCGCGTGCTACACGGAGTGTGGCGACTTGAACTTCCGCATATTTGTGTAAAGTTCTATGTCGAAAACAGACAGACAGACAGACAGACAATGTAGATTTCGAGTCATGGACCAACACAAGTTAGAGGGACTGTGCGTCGGTTGCACAGTGGTTAGGACTCTCGCTGACCATGCACATGGTCCGGGGTTCGAGCCCACGCCGACGCACACCTGATATCTATGGTTGGCCTGCAAAATTTGGACTACCGATATCCATGCTGAAAATTCCATACTTGTACCAAAAATACAGTGTGGAATCAAGCTGTAATCGAAAAAAAAAGATCATAGGAAATCAAGGAGTACTGGACAGCCAGCTGTTTAGTCCTGGTTTGGCACTCTCTCTCTCTCTCTCTCAGTGGATACCCACGTTCTCGCCAGTGATCAAACGTGAAACCCTTAGGTCACTAGACCAAGCTCATTAACCAACCAAGCACCGTGTCAAGGTCAAGTGGATACTAATCGAACACACTGATTTAGGATAGCATTATTTCACGAATTGATAAGATTAGAATATATATATGGGGTTGATTGAATTCCAGACAAAGTGGCTGACTGGTCGATGAGTTTGGTCGCCTAAGCTAAAGATCTAGGATTCGATCCCTAACGGAGTCGTTCGTAGGTATGCATTGTTGAAGTGTCTCAAACTAGGAGGAAACAGTTGTCCATGGCTCCCTCATTTCCACTGATCTCCTCTAACGCTTATATTGGTCCCAGTGGTTAATGAATGGTCTACGAGCTCGCTAGCCGTGTAACCAGAAGGTCCCGTGTCCGACACCCCTGTGAGTGCGTACTACTGGAGAGTCCCAAACTAACCTGAGGAAACAGCTGGCTGTCCACCAGTACTCCCTTTGGCTGGTTTTTTAATGGTTCTCTAACCAACCGATGTCAGCTCATCATGATGAAATCCTGTAACCAATCAATGAAATCCCTACAAACCAATACTTGAATAATAATAATAATAATAACAATAATAATTCTCTGCATTATTGTTTCCTTTCTTCTCTCAAGATTGTGGACGATAAGTACTACTTATGCACTTACATGTATGCATATATAAATACTCAAAGTGAATGACTCTTCATTGCTTCTCATTCTTCCTTCCGCGTGTGTGTGTGTGTGTGTGTGCGTGATAATCTTCTATTCTTCATTATCATCATGTGTGAATAAAGAAGGATAAAGGATGAAACAACTAATTTATGGACAAATAAACCAAAAGTAACTAACCAAACTTCTCTACTTAACTAAACACAAGAGAATAAAGTAGAATAGAATAGATGGTAGAGAAACAATAAAAAGACAGAATCCAAATAGATTTCCTCTACTTTTGAAGCTTTTCCTTGCAAAGCAAAAAACAACTGAGACAAAGGAAAGTAGTATTTAATGAATTCATAAATTTCGGAAGAAGGACACATCATCAACTGATAATACTCTTATACAAACATTGTTATTTATAGAATTTGTTTTTCAAGTTCAACTAGGGGAACCATTGAAAACCCGCCACAGTGAGTATTAGACAGCTGTTTCGTCCTAGTTTGGGACTCGTCAACAGTGCGCACCCATCAACGGGTTTAAAACCCACCACCTTCCGGTGACAAGGCTAGCGAGCTCGTATATCATTCATCCACTGGCACCCAACTCCTCAATGGTCTACCGGATGACTTCCGACTTCGACCAATCCATGATTTTAGCGCGACTGGAACCAACCAACATCGTCGGTGGGAACTCCATCATCATTCCTGACTGGATGTACCCCACTGGCGGTCACGACTTTTCACCAGAGCTCCAGGGAGAAGTTAGAATTCATGGGCTGGCCATTGAATCGTATCCCAGGGGCTTAATGGTCTACGAGCTCACTAGCCTTGTAACCAAAAGGTCCTGGGTTCGAACCCCGGCGGGTGCGAACTGCTGAAAAGTCCCAAACTAGGCTGACGGAACAGCTGGTTGTCCAGTACTCTCTGCGACTGGTTTCCCAATGGTTCTCTAACTGATGTCAGCTGATGATGAAATCCTTCAGCCAATAAAACTAAACCCCTATAAAATCAATACTTGCAAATATATATAGTTTAGTCTGTGTGTATCTATAAACAAGTGTGTAAATAAAATGAATGCATTTCATACCGTCACTCATGTTCTTTTTGTTAGATAGTTGGGAGTAATCGACAGGACCAATAAGAAGACTCTAAAAGATCTGGATTTCGTGCGCGGATGATTTATGTTTAATATGACACACACACAAACTCAAAGACTCACAGGCAGGCGAAAACCAACAAACTGGCTGAAGAAGCAGCCAACGAAGACAGGACTCCAGGTGAACATAGATAAAACGGAAGTACTGAAGATAACCAACCAACCAACCAACCAACAAAGACAATCGCCATCCACGGGAGAGATTCGACAGAGATTAGTCACTTCCTTCACTTATCTGGCCAGGAAGAACGTTGTTTTCAACCACAGGCGGACACATCATGGATAAAGATGTCAAAGCAGCCCAGCAAGAATCAGAAAGGTAAGATACGCGCCTTCACCAACCTAAAACCAGTTTGAAAATCTTCCGCACTCTGTAACACACAAAGATCAAGATTCGAATTTTCAGCACAAATAAGAAATCAGTCAGTCATTTCTTCTAAATGGGTCAAAAACTTGCAATGCATGTCACGAAATGGATTTCCAACAGCCACCTGTAGACTTTTATCGGCCATAAAGAATTGGCAACAAGAAACTACAATGGAATAAATCAACGGGCAAGAGCCGATTGCTCAACAAGTGGATATCTAGGAGAAAATGGAGATTGATTGATTGATTGGGCATATGTAGAGGAGGCCGTGGAATAAAGTCGCGAGCAGTCCAGGCCAGTACTCGAGTAGAATCTTAATGGGAAGCGATGAATAGGTTATCAGTACGACAGTAACATGGAGGAGATCATGTGTTGGCGAGGAGGATGAGGAGATGAGAGATTATACGCAGTCGTGGAGTTAGCCATCTGAAGATGACGGCAGAGAATAGAACAAATCGGAAGCCAAAGGAATAATTTCTAAAAAAAATCACCAGATAGCCTTGGTCTTACGTTTTATGCATCTGTTCGACAATATTAAACAAACGAACTACCATTCCCGATACCACACTTCCTGATATAATTTTTCGCATACCGACTAGACATTTATATTCTAATATTATTCATGCACTGATAACTAACTTCAGTGCCTAAGGAAGATAAAGAAGGAAGAGGAAATTATTAAAAACTACAATTGTTCACCTTAAAATCATCTTATTCTAATTGCAAAGATACTACTTATATACTTATATGCTTGCATACATATCCTTAAAGTGAATGACACTTCATTGAATTCTCTCTAGCCTTTTGTGTGTGTGTGTGTGTGTGTGTGTGTGTATAATAATCTTCTCTATTGTTCATTATCACCAAACATGAAGCAAAAAAAGGGGTAAAAGATGAAAAACAACTAACAACTTATGGACACTAACTAACCACAATTCTCTACTTAACTAGCTAACTAACTAATTAATACAACAATAGTGCTGAATTGAATAGAATACAGAACAAAAGGAATATACATGTATGAAAAGACACAATAAAAAGACAGAATTAAAAGGTTTCATATTTTAAAAGAAATTTTTTTTAAATAATAAATAAATATAAAGGGAATCAGAAAATATTTTGTTTAATGTTTTGCTTTGTTTTGTTCTGCTCTTTTTGCCTTCTCTCAACCTCGTCATCATTAACAGCATCTCGGGTAAAGTTAAACTTTAAGCACCACTAACTAACTGACCAATCAGCGAATGACCTTGAACGCACCAATCACGTGAAGGGGGCATGTTTTTTTTATTTACAGCTTGATTCCACACTGTATTTTTGATACAAGTATGGAATTTTCAGCATGGATATCGGTAGCCCAAATTTTGCAGGCTGACCATAGATATCAGGTGTGCGCCGGCGTGGGCTCGAACCCCAGACCATGTGCATGGTCGGTGAGAGTCCTAACCACTGTGCCACCGACGCAGTGTATGGAATACATATATATTTATGAAATAATGGATAAAAACTGTAGAAAAGTGTTACAGAGGATACCTTGCTCTCATATGTCTGTCTGTCTGTTTTCAACATAGAACTTTGCACCAATGTGCGGCAGTTCAAGTCGCCACACTCCTTCCATGTAGCACACAAAGCAAATGAAGAAAGTAGAAGAAATGTATAATAGAGACAGAGGTGTGAGACAAAAGAATAGTAATAACGAAGAACAATACAGTTCCATTGGAAATCATAAGTCACAAGGAGTGGATTCATCTGCGCCATCCATTGAGAACGATGAGTTTGAGCCATATCATTAATTGTTTCCAACCATTGGTTTTTGCAATCCCGAGGACCCCAACCAGTAAGCCAGTCTACACCTTCCTATGTGGCTGACTTAAACTAACTGTTGTGGATTTCATTGACTGGTAAAGCCATGTTTCGGTTTGACCGCCGCTAGTTCTTCTCCAACCTGACCCTATGTCAGCTAACATTGCCCATTGTCGAGGAAGGAGATGACTAGGCATACGTAACACATGTCCTAACCATCTCAGTCTATGTAACTTTACAACCTCGTTGGTTGATTTCCCCTCCTCCTTACCTAACACTCGACGCCTAACCTCAATATTGCTCACCCTATTATACCACTTCACACGGGAGATAGAACGCAGGCACCTATGATCAAAGACAGCTGGTTAATCTTTTCAGAGACGGAGTCAAATTGCATATGCCAAACTAGCCCTCTGTGTCTGTGGTGAGATTTCGTCAGCGACCAACCCATTGCCACTGGCTGATAGTACTTCCCAAATAAGTGAAGCGGTCAACGTGCTCTAAAACTTCACTTCCTATTTCTAATTTAGGAGTCGGTGTAGTCCAGTCCTGTAACATCGCACGCCAAACATTCGTAGATTGAAGCTCAAGTTGTTCAGAAGACTCTGCATTTTGTCAGCGTCCTCGCCTAGAAGGACTGCATATTCTAAGTCAACGAGATTATTCCCTGGTAACTAGTCAATCCCAGAGTCGCTGAAGTCACTTAGGGTTAAGTCCATTAGTACATCTATGATGAAGTTGAATAGAAAAGGGGATAATGGGCATCCTTGACGGACACCACTAATCATCACCAGTTCAGATGACAACTCGCCGAAAGCCCTCACCTGGCTGCATGAGTTCGAGTAGAGTGCCTCGATCAATGCAATGTATTTTCTCGGGGTATGTGATAAAAATAGCTCTCAGTTTTAAGTTGGAGTATCAACAGAGTATACTTCTATTGTGGGTAGAATTTAATTTGATAAAGTCTCACAGTGTTATGCAATAACACTGACTAGGCAATCAATTGTGCTCGAAACGTGGTCATCAGTAAATATTACTTACTGTATAACACTGTGTGAGACTTTATCAAAATAAATTTTACCCACAATGGAATCATATTCTACCACCACAGTGCACAAGTACTATTCTTATAGGTCTTCTAACGCTAATCTTTCCTGAACCTAACCCTAACGTCAAAATATCCCTAAACTATCTGTAATCTAACTCGAACCAATCATAATGTCGCCTTTATTAGGTTAACCAAACCCTAACTTATCCTTGGCTTAAAGCGTAACTTAATCTTTCCCAAACCTAAGCTGAAAATTGCCAGAAATCTCATTCAATAGCATAACACTTCGATGAGCATATTTTATTGATGATGACAACATTATTTGCCAGGTTTCAGTAACTTTCTCAGTGAGCGTTTCAAGGTCATTGATGCAGTCGCACCCCATTGGTAGTCATTGGTGCTTTAAGTTTAACTTGGCCTGATCTCATCTCTTCATAGTCGCTTAACCTTTTTCAATCCTTTGTTAATGATATGGAGGTAGGTGGATTGGTCATACTCTGAGAAAACAAACCATCATCAAGTGAGTGACATCACAAGACAGGCTCTCTAGTGGGACCCGGTCGAAAGGGAAGCGGTGAGTTGGTCGTCAGTGCGAGGGTGGGATGACATGGAGGAGGTCATGTGAAGAGGAGATGAAAGCATGTGAGCAGACGTGGGGCCAGATGATGAAGACGTTGGCAGAGAACCGAAAGCAATGGGGACGTGCATCTGAACCCCTGTGTTCCTCTAGGAACTAAAGGAAATAATAATAATAAATTAATGATATACAATAGATACACACACATATTCCTTCTTCAAAACTCCCCGTTTGTTTCACCTCCCGAACGATAGCTGCTACCTTGACGTGGTGGTCGGGATTGCACATCGCGATGACATAACACGCTACACTGGCTGGAACCAATGTTCCTGCGGGTCATACCATGGAAGGAAGGTTGTTAGGATAGCGATTAGACTAAAAGCAGTTACCGACAAAGTGTAAGAATTTCTTTTTTACACCATGCTGGTGGTCTGTGGGCGAAGTCGTACTGTTGGGGAACAGGGATTTAACAGCAGTCAGGTGTCTCCCTCAGATGACCGGAATGCCAACTACCCCGTCCCTCTAATCTAGAAAGAAGGGGTTAGAAGAGGTCGACCCCGACAATTGTACATCCCGACTTACCCTACGATGGTGGCCCGTAACCGGCGGTAAGTTTACTAATACGGAGCCAAACCAAGAAACCAGTTCCTACAGGTCGCGTGTGACCGGCCTCAAGCAGTTGTCCCCTAGGCGGACACGCAATAGTAACTGTCTCTCTGTTTCAGGTACCCGAAGAATCAATCAACTTCCATGGTGTGGGCACCCGGGAAGTAACAACCACCCACACACTTTCAAAAGTACACGTTTGTTTCACCTAAGAAGTAATCAAAATTAGCCTAGATGAGAAGGATGGATTCCATATGTGTAAGTCAGTGCACATATTGTTCGACGGAGATGGATGGGGTGAGGGGAGAAAGGGGGTCAGGATGACTTTTCAGGAGATCCATAAAGACACCGAGAGAGATAGAGGGGGGCAGGTAAGACTACCTACTTATTTATCTTTCGCCAAGTTCTCCTTCATGGGCTATCTCGAACAGACGGGACTGAGTGACGCTATCAATGGAACAACATAATACCGTCGATACGTCCATGATACTTTTGTTGTTTGTAACTACATGAGTCAGGCATCCGTATTATTTGACCGCCTAAATGAGGTCCACCCAAACATTAAGTTCACCATGGAATACGAACACAACGATGAGTTCAATTTTGTGGACCTAAATGCAAAAAGAAGAAACGATGGAACGGTCGAAAAGTCCATCTACAAGAAGGAAACTTGGACTGGACAATACCTTCATTACAACAACTTCTGCCCTATGAGCTATAGGCGGGGATTAGTAAGGACACTATACGACAGGGCCAGGAAGTTATCTTCGTCTAACAAGGTAGAAGAAGAATTAAGCTTTGTTGAAAAATGCCTTAAGGAAAACGGGTATCAAAAAGCATTTATCCTAAAGTACAGCAAAGAAAGAGATGAGAAAGAGAAGTCTCCAACAGTTGAGAAGAAGAAATTGTTCATTTGCCTCCCATACAAAGGGGAAACAGTATCGCAAAAGATTGAAAAGAGGATGAAGTGAGCAATAAAGAGATGCTTCCCTGCAGCCAATCTGGTGACACTATACAGTACTATAAGGCAATCGAAACTGGATAAGTACCCTGCTGATGTTACCTCCAACTGCATTTATAAATTTACGTGCACCTGCGGCAGCAAGTACATTGGAAGGACAGAAAGAAGGCAGGGCTTCTATCCGGTTTTCAGAGCATATTCCAAGAAACTTATGCTTAAAAGGAAGCAGATATTTACAAAGTGCAAATACCAGACACCTTGTGGATACGGGTCACTTTGTCGAGATTTCCAAATCCTTCAAAATATTAAACAAACAAAGGACAGCGAATCTAATACGATTTACTGCTGAAGCAATTGCAATCAAACGTCACAGACCAAACTTATGCATACAGAAAGAGAGTGTGATTAATCTCTCACTCCCTTGGTAACCATATCACTTTTATTACACTGATTAGTTATACACACTAGTGAGCTCAATTCACTAAGCAAGTTTTTAAATTGATGGACTTTGACCTTCTTGAGTTGCCATGTTGACACTGTTTATTAGATTTTTCTGTTTTCTGTATTCTCTCACCCCCCCTTTTTTCCTTTTCATAGTTTGACAGTATATAAATTGATGATGCGTTCACCTTATAATGTTTTCTCTATTACCTTTCAAACAATGAACTATGAAATGTTATTGCTTATAACTATTGTAATTTCAGGTAGTTTGCAGCTGATGAGGAGAACCTGTGAAATAGAATGATGATATCACATTTTATACTGCAAATCTGATCTTTCTTTCTCTATCAAAATTCTTTCTGTCTATCTCTTTTGATTTGATTTCATTAATAAAGATCACTTGGGATTGTAAAAAACACGAACAACAACAAAAATCAAGAAAACATCAATAAGATCATCATTTAAACAAAGAAAAATGGGTCAAAATGATGTTTGAAAAAACAAAAGTCATTCATAAGATAAAAGTACATAACAAAATTGATTCCCCCCCGCCCTCCAAAAATTAAAGAGGATAAAAAGAAGATTTTGCCCAGTTTTTATTTGAGGATAGAAATAATGAAATGAACAATAGAAATATATAAAATAATGAACATTATTCAAGAATCCCACGCACCCATGAGAGAGAGAGAGACAGGGCGAATGACAGAGAAATATAGGTTAACCTATTAATTATTAAATGGACATATACAAATATGAATACATATCCATTTGAAAAGAAGCCATTATATGAACTGAATTTCTAATGTTTTATTATTAGTGAGGTAAAAAAACGTTAAAGGGATACTAGTGTGTGTGTGTTTTTGTAGTTGAACGACATAAACTACTTATAAGTAATCTAAATGCTATTTTCTTAAATCAATTAGATATAATGGAGATGATTTTGATGTATTTGTGTCCTCTGATCTGAATGGTTTATAGTTGCGAAGCTTTCACCGCCCTACTAGGCAACATCTTCAGCGCATACACTTCAATTTCTGAAGCGAGCTTTTAGAGTTCTCCAGGAATTTATAAGTCATCCTTCCCGGCAGTGGTAACCATGAACGTAATTGGTCGCTTTTGTGAGTTTTTACACCCTGTAGGCTACTTGTATTGGTACTGATTGTTTCCTTGACCTGAAGTTTGACCCTTTGTGTGTGTGAGATTTATTTCTTATCGATTGGTAAATTTTATCTGTGTCGATGTGTCTACTGATTGACGATTCAGTGGGATACCAGGCAGGCTTCTAAAAAATTTTCTGTCATTCTTGGTGTTTCCTCTGCCTAATTTTTAAACGTTGTCTCAATCAAATTGATGTCTATAGTTGTCTGTAAGCAGTGAGGCTATATGAGGGAGTGGATGTCATGTCTTTTAATGACCATCGAAAAAGGGAGATGTCCACTCTGACCAGTGTAATATTCTTTGCAGTTGCTACGATTTATTTTGTAGATGATGTTGGCCTTATCTTCTTTCATTGTGGAGTCTTTTGATTGAATGAAGTGATTTTCAAGTGTTGGTTTGTAGGGATTTTACTGATTGGTTACAGGATTTCATCATGAGCTGACATTAGTTAGAGAACCATTGGAAAACCGCCTGGGAGTACTGGATAGCTATTTCATCCTAGTTTGAGACTCTTCAGCAGTACGCACCCGCAAGGGTTCGAACGCAGGACCTTCTGGGTACAAGACTGGTGAGCTCGTATACCATTAAGCCAAACAAACACTTGAATATCAAGGAGATGCTCACTAGCGACTTGTCCTATTCAAGTGGGTAGTTACCTGGGGTTATAGTGAGAAGTCGTGACCTGTAGGGTACAGCAGGTCGGGTGTGAGAACAAATACTCGTCAAAGACATTGGCTAGGGGTCGCACTGTGGACTAGCCATCGGATCGGGTCCCAGTGCCTTATTGGTATACGAGCTCACTAGCCTTGCAACAAGAAGGTCCGGGGTCCGAACCCCATGATGTGGGTGCGTACTGCTGAAGAGTACCAAACTAGGACGAAACAGCCGTCCAGTACTCCCAGGTGGTTTTCTAATGGTTCTCTAACTAATGTCAGCTCATGATGAAATCCTGAAGTGAATTTGCTGGTTTGTTTGAAACATCAATTCCAAGGAATTTGAAGGGTCTTGCAGTGAAACCAATGCAAGGAAACAATCAATACCAATACAAGTAGTAGCCTAGAGAATGTGAAAACATACAAAAGCAGCCAATCACATTCAAGATTACCACCACACGGAGAGAGAGAGGACTAATGAACTGGTAGAGAAATTTAAAAGTTCGCTTCAAACTGAAGTATGCACTGAAGATGTTGCCTAGTAGGAGGCCATGAAAGCTTCGTAAGTAAACCATGCAGCTCAGAGAACATGACTACCTCAAAAATGACATCAGTGAACTTCCTAAACACCTGAAAATTAATCTCGTGTTCACTAATGACTGATTAACTAACTGACTTACAGAATGAAGTTGCCTGAGTACCTGGGAAGAGTTCGTAAACAGCTGAGTCGACTAGGTTAGGTGTGATAACAAATACGCAGCACCGATGACACTGGCTAGGAATCGCGTTAAGTTCCAGTTGTCACTCTCCCACATTGTAGCACACAAAGCAAGAGAAGGTGGCGGAGAAAGATTCAAAACAGATATATTAAACAGAGAAATGGGGCAAAAAGAATAGTAATGTGGAAGAACAATAAAATTTTACTGGATATGACAAATCCCAAGAAGTGGACGCATCTGCGCCAGCCATCGAGAACGATTTTGGACCGTATTACCAATTACCTTCAGCCGTCAACGGTGCTTATCACGCCGAGAACCGCAATCAGTCAACCAAGCAGTGTACACCTCTCTACATGGCCGCCTAACTGACTGGCTTTAGCTGACTGTTATGGATTTCATTCACTGATGCCGGCATGTTTTCGTCTGACCATCATGTGTTATCTGTTTCCCAACAGCCTGATCCATCCTATGTCAGTTAGCTTACATTTCCCAGTGTCGAGCAAGGCGATGGATGGCTAGACATGTATGCGTAACACATGCCTTAATTATCTCAATCGATATAGCTACTTTACAACCTCGTCAATTGATACACCATCCCTCCTTACCCAAACCTATCAGTGGACGTCTAACTAACTGAATATTACTTACCCTATTATTCCACCACCTAACACATGGAGACACCTGTGATGAAATACAGCTGGGCGGTGTCTTCACGTCTTCCACATTCAATGGTCCCGTTCCCTGTGGTAGTAGACTTAGTTGAATGTTTGACAAATCGAGCAATGAAAACGCTAAGTAGTACATCGCAAATGATGAAATGAAATGAATAGAAGAAGCGTTTATGTTCAAAACCTATCCTATAAAATTCATAAAGAAAATCAAAATAAGGTCACAAGAAACAGAAAAATAATACCGAAACTAGTAGTGATAACATAAATAAGAGAGAATACAAGACAACTACAGTTTCATCATACAAGGAGGGGACATCTGAGATCCTCCCTACGTAGGATTCTTAATAAAGCAGGAATTAGGGTGACATTTAAACCCCCCCCCCCCTACAAACTCACTCAGGTAGGGACAAGCTCTGTAGACTAAAGGACCCTGCAAGATGACCCAATTCAACAAAATTATATAAATGGCATTATTATCTGACCCACTTCTACTTAGTCTCCACCTGTAATTACCTCTGTTGCTAGCTACCCTGACCTAAGCTGAAACATTTTAGTCAATTATATTATGTCATCTAACTTACTAACTAACTCAATCTTACTTTAGTTGCTGTCTAATTAACCTTGTTGACACGTGATCTGGTGGACAACCCTTTGGCATGTTGTGAAACGATGGGGTACTGGGTTCGAGTGTCAGTGGGAACACCATCACTAACTCACTGGGGAGGGCAGGTACATCCAACTGATGAGTTCGAAATAGGACAAAATCTGCATTCTAATATGTTCCATTGTTAGTCACCACCCACCAAGTTAAATAATCAGATATCATAGAAAGCATCTGCACAAGGAGCCAACATGTCAACTTGAAGTCGAACACTTCATTCCTATCCCACTCAACAAGAAATTCCAAATGGAATTAAAATGTTTACCTGACAGATTTAAATTCGCTGAAACTATAGCCCCTCGCCTGCCTTCTCCAAAGGTTTGAACCCCAAAGTATGCATTCAAAAATTATTTGAAATGACACTGAACTTGCTTTGATAATCTAATTTTAATATCAGTGATCATTTAAGTAACAATGCTAAGCCCCCCCACCCTCCACCGACCCACACTTTTTTTTCTCTTACATGCGATTTGATACCTACATTAACCTACTAACCTACTTTGATACAATTTTGACCCTGTATACTCTGTTCAATTTTATGTAAAAATTGTATAAAAACAAGTAACTGTGTGATCAAAATGTTCAACGTGTGTTACGCAAATACACATTACACGTGTCAAACGAATTACAACTTTTCTTATTATTATTATTTTACCGAAATCTGTAAAAACTGTTAATTAATTAATTAATTAATCGGTCAGAATTCATTTACACCGAATTCAGGTTTTTTTTCGTGTTTCATCTCAGAAGATTGGGATTCATCAGTAGTAAGCAGCTACCAACAGGTTTCGAACCCATAACCTCCTGGTTACAAGCCTACCGAGCTCGTATACCATTCATCCACTGGGACCCGACTTCTCGATAGTCACCGCATGATTTCTAACTTCTACCAGTTTGTGATTTTAGCGCGACTGCCATTGGCGGAAACTCCATACTCACTCCTGACTGGATGGACCCTCTCAGCTGATGGTCACGACTTCTCACTAGAACTTCAGGTAACTTCGACCTGTAGCCAGTCACTAGCAAGCAACAGATTAATTTTCAAGGATTAGTTTATGGGTATTCTATTTGTTTCAGGTTAGACGACGGATTGGTATCAATTAGAAAACCAGCACTGGAGTACTGGGCAGCTGTTTCATTAAATGTGAATACCTGCTGAACTTAAACATATCACTAACCAAAGGAAAAGAAACTAACATGGATTCCCCTAGTATAACTGCACCCAGGCCTGTGGTTATTTGACTTCAAGGCAATGTGGCGTTTAGGTTTGTTCTTGGCATTATGTCTCCACCTCAAGTCTAGCAATGAGTAAACGTTTCTCTGCAATAACGTGTAATCATGAGTGGTCGTGGCGAAGGTGGAAAGTTTCGTGCAAAGGCAAAGACTCCATCTGCTCTTGCTGGTCTTCAGTTCCCAGTTAGTTGGTCGTGTGCATCGTCTTCTGTGCAAGGGTAACTACGCCAAACGCATCGGTGATGGAGCACCCGTCTACATGACAGGTATCCTCGAATACCTAGCCACTGAAATTCCTGAATTGGCTGGTAATGTCGCGCGTAACAACAAGAAGACCCATATCATCCCTCGTCACTTGTAATTTTCCATCCACAACGATGAGGAGTTGAACAAACTGCTCGGTGGTGTTACCATCGCTGTGGTTGTCACGAATTGTATGACAGATAGATATATTATTATCATTATTATTCCCTAAGATCCCGAGTGGAATATAGGGGACTTCAACAGCACATCTTTATTACATCCAGCTCTCTCTCTGAAGTCATCTTTAGGTGGCTGAACAATTACACATAAGCACATCTCATCACCTCCTAACACAACCATCTCCATGTCACCCTCTAAGTGACGACACTTAACTTGGCGTTTCCCATTCAAGTTCCATTCGAGGGCTTGCCTGGTTTGAGCGTTCAACAGTCTCTTCATCGTAGCTTATATCCAATCTATCATTTCCTATGTGTTGAGTGACAGGTCATTGGTTTGTTGCACTATCGGAGTTCCACCTGGCCATCTGGTCTTCATTTAGAATACACCGAAGGCAGTTGTGTTGATGAACGTCTGAAGTAAATAGCCTATTCCATAGGCTTTTTGATGACATGCATGCTAAGTCTCTGAATTATATACAAGAACTAACTAGACATTCGTAGTGAAAAACGAAATCCTGTTTTTTTTTTCTGCTGAATGCGCTAAACTTCCAGACTAACTCAAGAGTAATGAAGGTCTGTTTTTGGCTTTGATATCTTTATCCGTGTCATCTGCCTGTAGTTGAAACGATGCCTACCCATCCAACCAGATAAGTGAAATAATAGTACTAATAATTTGCTTTATTCCAAAACAGTACTTGTCATACAGAATGGAATTCTCAGCATTTTACTAAAGTATTGCGCATTCAGTTAGTACATTAACAATAAATAAAATTCTACGTAAATTATGGGTAATCTCAGCTCCTGGCGTAAGCGGTAGCAAAAAGGTCGAGATATACGGGGTGTGAAAGAATGAAGAAGAATGTTTTAAGTAGAGTTTGTAAGGAAGAGAGAAACAAAACAGCACATAACAACAAAAAAAGAAAAGGAAAAGAAAGAAAGAAAAACGTTGTACCTATAAATGATATGAGTTGGAAAGACGAGATCCAAATATTGTTCTACTGACTATTTAGTAAGTTTTAGGTATCACGCCTAATGCTTTCTTTATCGCACAGAACATGAGCTAACCAAGTAGGGTATGTATGGTTGAGTTTTTGTACCTGCTAGTGCGAGCATATAGGCTTTCTATATAGGCTTCTGGTTCTGCCTGCCTGATGAGATACAAGGGGAGAGTTGTGAATGAAGAGGGTGGTGTGAGTTAGATAGATAGAATGGATTTAGCCCATTTTTCACATGAGTCCATGTGCCTGTCAACCAGAATATTAACAAACTCGTTAAGTGGCACGTTGCTCACCACCCTGTTGACAACCTTTAACATCCTGCGTAATAAGATATAGTCTTTCTTCAGTAGCCCAGGAAAAACTAAGGGGGAACAATAGAGAATAATAGGTAGAATACGGGAGTTAACGAATCGTAAGAGTAAGGGTTGGGTTGGGTTATTCCAGAATGTCTTAACTTCTTGATGTAGAAGGTAAGAAGGAATATTTTCTTAGAAATCATCAAGATATGAGACGACCAGGAAGGAAAGATCAGCAGATAGAATGACGCCTAGATATTTAATTTCTGACAGTGTTTTGAAATTCTGATTGATTATTATCGACCACATCTGCACACAGTTGATGAGTGCAGTCATAATTTTGTCTAAAAATGATAGTATTAATGCCTGAATTGTTATTTAATTTCCGACTTGGTCTCTATTTCAGAGCCATCTACGTTGCACACCTCGTGAGTGATAACCAGTTTGTTTGGATCAGATTTATGCCTGAAGGTGAAATTAACTGTCTGGCATTTGAAGGGGTTTAAGGTGAGACCGTTGTCCTTGGATCATTGGTTGACTTCTGATAAAAAGCCATTTAGTTTAGAGCAGTCACTTTGCAATTTGATAGGCAAAGATACAGTCAGGTTGTCAGCATATTTAACAAAATTAATGTCATTGGAAGTGACATTTGAAGAAGTAACTTTTCTTCCGAATTTCGAATGTTGATAGCGATACTATGACGTTATTTAGGCTGAAGTAGGAGGATTCGAACCTGGAACTTGAACCAAGTATCCTCAATGTTTGAAACTATTGGTGAGAAAGACAGTGACTCCGAAAGCACACATCACCTCTTTATTCTTTAGTATAATTTAGACTTCCGAATTTAAAAACGTGTTCAATACCTATCACAACTCCGTGATTATTATTATTATTATTATCATTATCACAAATTTCAAGTTTATGAACTTTTGACCCTTATTTTGTGATCAAAACTGTACATGGTGATCACATATTTCACGTTTATTTTTTTACACGACTACAACTAATATTACCTTGTGAGAAATTGATAACTGAACTAATCACAGTTAGAACTATCAGTTAGAGAACCACTGGAAAACCAACAGAGAGTATTGGATGGCTGGCCGTTTCGTTTTTGTTTTTGAGGCTCATTAATAGGCACCCATCCACCCACTCACCGGGGTTCGAACACAGGGCCTACAGGTTACAAGACAAGCTCGTAGACCATTCAGCCACTAGGACCCAAGCCAATGGTTCATGTTGGTTGAGCTCACCTTGTAACCAAGAGGTTGTGTGTTCAAACCCCGGTAGCTGGGTGCTTACTGATGAGTCCCCAGAACAAAGACGAAACAGCATTTTAGTATTCCCTGGCTTTTCATTGGTTCTCTATTTGATATCAGCTTATGATCACTCCTGTACCCAATTAAATCTCTGCAAACCAGGACTTGAAAATTGGCAACTGTTTGCTTAAATTTACGAGTTTAGTGTTGTGTATTCAGTATCGACTTCACACCCATCATATACACACACATTGTCTTTCTTACAAGAATTTACATCAATGCTTATGTCACAAATATTGGTCGTGAGAAAAATAAGAACAAAGACTTTGCGTAGGTGGATACAGTTAGCATATAGATGATCTGACATTCAAGAAACAGCCACAGAGAGATGAAAGATTAACTTTCAGTGAGAAACAATCAATCAGAAGACTGTATTTTTCTGCTAACAATAATCTATAATAACGTACATGAGAATCTATAAATATATGTTGATTTCCTTAATAAATGATCTGTTGCCTGACCCTTGTCTTCTGTTGTTACACTCCATCCGAAGGCACAGCATCATAAGCTGACCACCTCTCTCTTTTTTCAACTAGTCCCAAAGTCAATAAACAGCCAGTGATATAGGTGCCTCTGGGGTGATATTCGTAGCACATGTTCAAGACGCACTGAAGCCCATAGTCCAAGATGACCATACTCAATTGTTGGTAACCTCCACTATATCTAAACATACACTGTCGGGCCTCTGGATTACTTACAGGATGATGACCCATCGGATGTGCGAGATTTTGTGGAGATCAAATACGCAACGTTATCGAACATCCTCAACTAAGAGAGGTTATGTTTCATAGGCGTTGAACAAGACTGTGAGCATAGAAGTATTGTAAATCGACCTTCGACAGGCAGTCTGATATTGTCATAGCGACAAAAGTGGCCCAAATCAGCATATGCCATAGGAGCAAGTAAATTCGTCAATACACATAGAAGTAGCCAAATGTAACAGTTTACCTTTTATTAGAGAAAATTGGGCTGTTGCAGAGTACCAAATCTGAGTATGTTCGTTTACAAAAAATTTAATATTCTCTCCGTTATACTGTTGACAGGAACATCTCCTTCAAAGATCACATTCCTGTGTATCACCCTACTTTGAGACACAGGGGTGGAATTTTCTTTGTTTGGTTTGGGTTTTTAATGCCAATATTATTTCGATAAAGAAAGGAAGACGAAATTTGCAGTATAAAATGATATCATTCTATTTCACATTGTAAACTTGACTGATAGAATTGAGTCTGCATCAACATCAAGAACTAGACGCATGAGACTAGCCACTTACTACCCAGTGACCAATCAAACAATCCATCACAGTCCTACAGGATTAGATTAGCCCCAAACCCAAATAGCTCAGTGGTAACGTCTCGCACTACAACATAGTGAGTGACCAGAGGTCCGAATCTCCGTAGGGACATGAATCCTTTGAAGACTCCAGGCAAGAGCCAACGAAGAGTTGTCATCTCAAGTAATGACAACAAGTGATGCTTGTCAGGGATGCCCACTGTCCCCAATTTTGTTCAATTTTATCATAAATGTACTAATGGAATTAACCCTGACTTCAGCGACTCATGGATTGAATGGTACCAGCGGGGAATAAACTCATAAACTTAAAATATGCAGATGATATAGTCCTCCCTCCTAGGTAAAGAGGCTAACAAAATGCAGAGTCTCCGGAACACCTTGAGGAGTAGAAATGTTCCAAAGTTTGGCATGCGATTCACTCCCATTTTCAAACGTAAGATGATGAGGCTACCGGACTGGATTGGCTACGTCAACTCACTAATAAATTAAAGATAGGCAGGAATGTAGTGGTTGGTGGAACGTAATGACTAATTCACTCACTTATTTTAGGGAGTTGCACGTCAGACCCAACGGGTTGATCGCTGACTAAATCTCAGCATGGATACAGGAGGTTCATTCTGGATTTGTCTGCCGAATTACGCCATCTTCAGCTTAGCAGATGTGGTATCCGGCTGCCTGTCGATCAAGCGGAGTATGCGCTACTCAGCAATAACCTCCCTCCTCCTTTATGGCTGTGAGACGTCACCATTGAAAATGGGAGACATGAACATGCTGTCTATCTGTCTTTGATTATAGGTGCCTGCGTTCTATCTCCCATGTTAGGTGGTGGTATATTAAGATGAGCAACACTGAGGTTAGACATCGAGTGCTAAGTAAGGAGGAGGCGAAATCAATTGACGAGGTTCTAAAGTTACATCGATTGAGATAATTAAGACATATGTTACGCATACATGCATAGCCATTGATCGCCCTCCCCGACAACGAGTAATGTAAGATGACATGTGATCATGTTGGAAAAGAGCTAATGCTGACCAAGACAAAATATGGAGGCATCAGTGGATGAAATCCATAACAGTTATTTAAGCCAGTCAGTCACGTAGGGAAGTGTAGACTGCCCGACTGGTTGGGGTCCGCAAAATGGTGAGAACAAACGGCGGCGGCTGGAGACAATCGGAGTGATATGGTTGAAAATATTCCTCAGTGGATGGCGCAGATGCATTCACTCTTTGTGGTTCGTCATATCACGCAATGCAACTCTAATGTTCTTCCATATTAGTACTTATTCTTTTCCCCTCACACTTTTCTTCATTATCTCTCTTTACTCTCTTCTCTTGCTTTGTGTGATACACGGAGGGAAATTGGTAAATCGAAATGCTGCACATCTGTGCAAAGTTCCCTGCTGGAACCAGTCAGTCAGGTATTACGTGATGATTAGTAAGTGCCAACAAGCATTAAATCAACGTCGAAGGTATCCTATCGATCGCCTCCAATCATCTAACACTGAGTATACATCGAGTTATGTGTGAAGGAGTGACTGAGTGTGCTTATGCAGGTGTGTGTGTGTGTGTGTGTGGGTTTGCGTGTGCGTGGACGGATATTACTTCACTCCTGCGCAATCCATAGAATCCGGTTATATTTTCTCAAATATGGACATATACAAATTCAGTTAATCAGAAATATAAACTTTTCGAGGGAGATATCCCACTATGTATGCATATAAATACAAAAATAAAGAAAAATGACAGTTTTAGACAGAGAAAAATTTCAGCGAAACTTTTATTATTTTTTTGTCACAGATTTATTCCATGACGTAAATACAGATGACCTTTTATTCTATTCGAATAGGCGCCAACAATATAATTAACTTCATTTAAACAAAAAAGGCGCTGCTGACCAATCAGAACACTAGATACATACACTTTAATTAACAAGGGTAAAAATGATCAATAAATGAATGTATGAATGAATGAATGAATATAGTGTTAAAATAAAATAATTCAATTTTGAACTTTTTCTTAAAATGTTATAACCAGCGACCAGTGAGGTCCACCCAGATGTCATGTGTGAGGATGGATGTCCCACCGACGACAATGGTTGGGGTCACGCTAAATCACGAATTGGTAGAAGTTAGGATTCCTGCTCTGGACATTAAGTCAAGTCACAGTGGCTGAATGATATACGAGCTTGCCTTGTAACCGGAAGGTCCCGAGTTCGAACCCTGGCAATGGGTGCGTACTGCCGATGATTCCCAACCACTAGGATGAAACAGCAGCTGTCTAGTACTCCCTGGTTTCCAATGGTTCTCTAACTGATATAAATCCGCGATCAACTCATAAAATGTTATGATAGTAAAAATCTTTTTATAATGGCGTCGAATTGTGTGTTTAGTAGTGAGGTAGATAGAATTTAGGTTTCTGTTCATGTATAGCTAGAGCTTTGGCAGGCTATACATAAGTGGAGAAAACTTAAGCTTTTAGAGTGATTGGATTTGTTTCTATGAACAACTTTGAAGGATAAATCATGCGGGGGTGAATGACCTAACGCCTGAAGGTGTTCACAAATTGAAGACTTCGTCGTTCTATGCTCACCTTTCATCAACCAAACCTGGCAGTGTTCAAGCTACGCGTTTATGGAGAACATGCTTACAACATCCAATGTAATCAGTTCCACAGAAGCATGTGAATGAGTATATGCACATAGTTGAGTAATCTTTACGGATAAACTACCGCTTACGTCCACTTCTATATATATCTACTCTCATTCACATGCTCATGTGGAGTTCGTGACATTGCACATTGTAAGCGTGTTCTCCGTAAACGCATAGCTGAGCACTACCCGGTTTGGTTAATGAAAGATGAGCATGGAACGACGAAGTCTTCAATTTGCCAACACACTCTGGAGTCAGGTTATTCAACTCCGCATGATTTATCCTTCAAAGTTATTTACAGAATCAAACCCAATCAAGTTTGATCACTGATTGATATCAGTTGGAGAACTATTGGAAAACCAGCGGGGAGTAATGGACGGTCAGCTGTTTCGCCCCTTAGTAGATTGGGACTCATCGCCCGTACGCACCCACCACAGGAGTTCGAGCCAAGGACTCTGTGGTTACAAATCAAGTTCGTAGACAATTCACAGCCACTGGGACCCAACTCCTCAATGGCCAGTCCATGAATTCTAACTTCTACCAACACTCGTGATTTTAGCGGGACCACCACCAGCCAATGCTCGTTAGCGACCGGCTACAGGAAAAAAGTTGCCTAAAATTCTAGTTCCAGTCCAGCTGGCCTGGAGTGAGGACAAATACTCGCCAACGATGAAATTGGCTGGTGTCACTCGTGCTAAAATCACGAATTGGTAGAAGTTAGAATTCCTGCTCTGAACATTAAGTCAAGTCCCAGTGGCTAAATGGTCTGCGGGCTTGACTTGTAACCGGAAGGTCCTGAGTTCGAAACCCATTAGTGAATGTGTACTGCTGATAAGTCCCAATCTACCATCAGCCCCAACGGTTTGATCGCTGACGAAATCTCGGCACAGATACAGAAGGCTAGTTTCGCATATGCCAGTTTACGTCGTCTCTGGCGCAAACGTGATATCCGGTTATTAGTCAAAGGACGTGTGTACTGCTCAGCAACAGTTCCCTCTATCAACCTCCTCCACGACTGTCAGACATGGCTATTGAAAGTGGGGGGGGGGCATGAAAAGGCCAGATGGCTGTCTTCGATCGTAGATGCCTGCGCTCTATCTCCTGTGTGAAGTGGTATAATAAGGTGAGCAATATTGTGGTTAGGTATCGAGAGAGTGCTAAGTAAGGAGGAGGGGAAATCGATCGACGAGGTTGTGAAGTTACATCAATTGAGAGAGATGGTTAGGTCATGTGTTACGCATGCGTAGCCATTGCCTTCCCCGACAATGGGCAATGTTAGCTGACATAGGGCCAGGCTGGAAAAGAGCTAGCGGCGGTCAAACCAAAACATGGCACCAGTCAGTGAAATCCACAACAGTTAGTCTAAGCCACGTAGGAAGGTGTAGACTTCCTGACTGATTGGGGTCCTCAGGACGGTAAAAACCAATGAAGACTGGAAACAATTGTTGGTGATATGGCTCAAAATCGTTCTCAATGGATGGCGCAGATGCATCCACTCCTTGTGACTTATGATTTCCAATGAAACTATATTGTTCTTCGTTATTACTATTCTTTTGTCTCACACCTCTGTCTCTATTATACATTTCTTCTACTTTCTTCTCTTGCTTTGTGTGCTACAAGGACGGAGTGTGGCGACTTGAACTGGCGCACATCGGTGCAAAGTTCTATGTCGAAAACAGACAGACAGACCGACTAGAATAAAACAACTGGCGGCTTTCCAGTACTCCAGTGTTGGTTTTCATTAATGGTCCTCTCTAACTGATGTCATCAATCCATGGACAAATTTGAAATTCTTTTCACTTAACATAAAGATTCAATGATATGGGTACATACATAATACCTGAGATCAATTCTACAGAGAGACTTTCAATTGAAGAAATGTCAAATCACATAAACACAACAAAACAAAAAATATCATTCACACACACACACCCAACAACAACAACAACAACTATGCTGAACACTAGTTTGGCTAGTGTGTGTGTGATTTAACCTTTCTGAAGTTACTAAAAAAAAGTCAAAGACGAACGAGGGCGAGAGAGAGACAGACAGATGGAGGAATAGATAAACGCCTAGTCTCTTAAAATAAACAAAAAATGTCAAATGTCTGTGTGTGTATGGGTGTGAGTGTGTGTATATGTCCAAGGGTATGCGAATAGCCAGAAAACTTGAACTTTGCATAAATTTGCATTCGGTATAAGAATAAAGGGGTTTAAACGTAAACGTTGATTTATGCTTTCTTCTTACAAGGAGAAGAAGGCAGGAGATAGTGTGTTGTAGGGCATCATCGATCATTTTTGTTTAAATTTAGAATTAACCCAAGATTATAAGTAAATAATAATAATAATAAGGATGGCAACAGTAAGGAATAGACACCACAGTCAAGTTACCTTGAACCAACCAGTTATCAGATCACTGGTGAGCATTACATAATCTTCGTTGCAAGTTTCAGCCTAACTCTACCTTGCGTCGGTGGTATAGCGGCTAGGACGTTTGCCTACCATGCATATGGTCCGGGGTTCGAGCCCACGCCGGCGCACACCTGATATCTATGGTCGGCCTGCAAATTTTGGGCTACCGATATCCATGCTGAAAATTCCATACTTGTACCAAAAATACAGTGTGGAATCAAGCTGTAAATCAAAAATATAAAAAAATTAATCTTATCCTAGCCAAGCCTATCACATGCGCTCTGATGGTGTTCTCATGACTCTTGTTGCCAGGGTATGTTAAAAAGGCGACAGGATACTACGCGACCTAAGTGCTTCTGTGCAAAGTTTGAAGAAGGCTGTATGATAATGTGAGTGCACCTCGCCTTGACAATGTTTTGTGTACTTCGGCTACAAGACTGGATTACATTGACTCCTAGCATAGAAACAGGGAGTGAAGTGGTTGATGGAGCACGTTGACCACTTCACTTATTTAGGAAGTTTCATCAGCCTCAACGCCAGCGGGTTGGTCGCTGACGAAATCTCAGCACGGATATAGAAGGCTCGTTTAGCATACGATAGTTTAGGCCCCCTCTGGCGTAGATGTGATATCCGGCAGGATATCTACCAAAGGACGTGTGTACTGCTCAGCAGGCCGCTCCATGCTCCTTTATGGCTGTGAGACTTGGTCATTCAGAGTGGAATATATGAAAATGCTAGCTAGTTGTCTTTGATCATAGGTGCCTGCGTTCTATCTCTCCTGTGTATTAAGTTGTATTATAGGGTGAGCAATATTCAGATTAGGCGACGAGTGCTAGGTAAAGAGGGGAAATCAATAGACCAGGCTGTGAAGGTACATCGACTGAGAGAAATGGTGAGGATATGTGTTATGCATCCCTAGTCATCGCTTTCCTCAACAACGGTCAATGTTAGCTGACATAGGGTCAGTCAGGTTGGAAAAGAGCCAGTGGTGGTCAAACGAAAACACGGTGGCATCAGTCAGTGGAATCCACAACAGTTGGTTTAAGCCAGCCAGCCAGCCACGTAGGAAGGTGTAGACTTCCTGACTGGTGGCAGTCCTCGGGACGGTAAACACCGATGGCTGGAGACAATTGTGCGTCGGTGGCACAGTGGTTAGGACTCTCGCCGACCATGCGCATGGTCCGAGGTTCGAGCCCACGCCGGCGCACACCTGATATCTATGGTCGGCCTGCGAAATTTGGGCTACCGATATCCATGCTGAAAATTACATACTTGTACCAAAAGTACGGTGTGGAATCAAGCTGTAAATCAAAAATTAAAAAATTAAAAAAAAAATTAAATTAAAAATTGTTGATATGGCTTAAAATCGTTCTCAACGGATGGTGCAGATGCATCCATTCCTTGTGACTTATAACTTCCAATAAGACTATATTGATCTTCGATACTACTATTCTTTTTGCCTAGTATCTCTGTTTATTGTCTCTATTTCGCATTCCCTTTTACTTTCTTCTCATTGTGTGCTTTGTGTGCTACAAGGGGGGAGAGTGGTGGCGACTCGAACTTCTGCACATCGGCGCAAAGTTCTATGTTGAAACCAGTCAGTCAGGTTGATTATTGAGCTTCCAAAGGTTAAACCTCTAGAAGAAAATTTGTCCAATGAAATTATTTTCTGACCACAACGTTAACTAAATCCATATTTAAGGAATAATCACTTCTACTTCTGTAGTTATTGTATTTATATGTTGTTATCAATTTTTGGCTACTTCCTATCAATCTTCGTCTACATGCTACTGATAAATCTTGTCAGTAGTATATTCCAGAATGTGTGGACCACTATACTTCTCTTTAAAGTTATGCTCTGAAAACTCAGTCAGTTAGCCATCAATTCATTTTATATAGTACGAAATTATACTTTCCCAAAACAGTATCCAAATTCTACTACTACTTCTTCTACAGTAAAGAATGGACACCACAGCCAAATGACCTTGAATTAACCAGTCAGATTGCTGCTCAGCATCACAAACGGATGCTTTTCACAGTCTTCCCCGCAAGTTTCAGGGTTAAAGATTATTATTTACTACATTCCTTCACGTTCTCAGTGGAACATATGGCTTCAAGACAGAGCTTTTAAGTTTCGATAGCAGTAGTTGTATTCTCTTTTACGAGGTGGGGTTACTAGCCTCACGTCCAACCTTCCCTCTTTACCGGACTTACTACCGGTTTAGTGACGTTTAGGAATTGACTGACTGGCTGACTGACTGATTTCAACATAGAACTTTGCACCCATGTGCAGAAGTTCGAGTCGCCACCACTCTCCCCCCTTGTAGCACACAAAGCACACAATGAGAAGAAAGTAAAAGGGAATGCGAAATAGAGACAATAAACAGAGATACTAGGCAAAAAGAATAGTAGTATCGAAGATCAATATAGTCTTATTGGAAGTTATAAGTCACAAGGAATGGATGCATCTGCACCATCCGTTGAGAACGATTTTAAGCCATATCAACAATTGTCTCCAGCCATCGGCGTTTACCGTCCCGAGGACTGCCACCAGTCAGGAAGTCTACACCTTCCTACGTGGCTGGCTGGCTGGCTTAAACCAACTGTTGTGGATTCCACTGACTGATGCCACCGTGTTTTCGTTTGACCACCACTGGCTCTTTTCCAACCTGACTGACCCTATGTCAGCTAACATTGACCGTTGTTGAGGAAAGCGATGACTAGGGATGCATAACACATATCCTCACCATTTCTCTCAGTCGATGTACCTTCACAGCCTGGTCTATTAATTTCGCCTCCCTAACTAAACACATCACACTAGTTACTAGTGTCAAATCAAAATACCACATACTACTGATTGATTGAAATGAGTAGTAGTTTTATAGCACTCATATCAACCACTAGTGCTGGTCAGCCAGCTAGCCAGCCAGATCGAAGAGATCTAAACACTGAACTGCTGATTCCCTTGTTTGGGACCGAGATCTACTGTGGTTGATGTGTGAGTGGTATATACAACTACTTATCTTAATCTACGAGCTAACACGCCTTGTAACCATAAGGTCCTCGGTTCGAACCCTGTCGGTGGTACGTACGTACTGGTGAAGAGTCCCCAACTAGGCTTACGGAACAGTTGGCTGTCCAGTACTCCCTGTGGCTGGTTTTCCAACATTTCTTTACCTGATGTCACCTCATGACAATACTTGAAGCGTGAATTACATTCACTTTCGATTAACCCATACTCAAAAAAAAAGATAAAAATAAACAAAACCGTAGAGTTTGATACAAAGATGTTTAAAATGTTATCTATCCCACATGAATACACATTAAATTCATATTCTAACTAACTAACTGTGATTCCTTTTTTTGACATGATTTACTTTCTTAATAAGACTATTTTCTAGACACACATATACACACAAACATTGTCTATGTTTTATTGAAAATGACAAAAGTTATGCATGTACGTACAAACGCACTCACACACACACGCACACAGCACACACACACACCAGCACAAATTAGTGCATTTACACAGACAGAGAAGAAGAAAAAGAAAGACATAGTCAAATTTGCACTTTACATCTGAGGCAATTAACATTTATGAATATTCCCGGTTAGAATGAAAGTCAAATATATATATGTATAATTCTATAAACGTATATTATCAAATTTTGTTGCAATATAAGCGTCACTTTATATTCTCTATTTTCTCTTGCTCTCTCTCTCTCTTTCTCTCTTCAATTAACATGTACTATTTTAAAATAACAGTGTTCATGTGTGTGTGTGTGTGAATATGATGTCAGTGAAAATGATGTCAAAGGATTTTTCAATATTGACGAATTCTTAGATTTTTGGGTTTTTGTAAGACTAGCTACTACAAGATGCCACCGACAATTATACATCTCATCCAACAGTTGTACGACAATGCTGCATGCCAAGTAATCTACAACGGGAAACTTACGGAATCCTTCGAAGTGAGCACGGGAGTGAGGCAAGGCTACCTACTATCGCCAATGATCTTCCTGATTGCAGTAGATTGGATAATGCGACAGACAGCGGCGGGCAGCGAGGAACACAGGCATAAAATGGACTCACGCAAAAATCTTGGAGGATCTAGACTTCGCCGATGATATATGTCTGGTTTCCCACAAACTGGAAGATATGCAAGTGAAAAGCAACAAGTTGACAGAGAGAGAAGCATCAAAAATAGGACTTCAGGTGAACATAGAGAAGACAGAGGTGATGAAGATTCCTGACCAACAACAACAGATAACAATCAGAATCAATGGGAGAAATTCGCAAGAAGCAACCTCCTTTACCTAAATACTTGTGAAGCATCGTTTCAACTACTGGCGGAACTGACGAGGATATCAAAGCCAGAATCGGAAAAGCAAGACAAGCTTTCATTACTCTTAAGTCTGTGTGGTGGTCAACAGCACTACTCATCATGAAAAATAAGATTCGGATTTTCAACTCCAATGTGAAGTCAGTCAGTGCTAGTATACGGATCAGATACTTGGCGCGTCATAAAGAACATCTCAAACAAACTACAGACCTTCATTAACAGCTGTCTTTGCTCAGTACCGCTCAAGATCAGATGGTTGGCCAGAAAAGATCAGCAACAGGGATCTCTGGCAATGAAAGAACCAACCAGGAACCGATTGTGCAACAAATATGCAGGAAGAAATGGAGATGGATTGGCCATACTCTGAGGAAACCATCAAGTGACATTACTAGACAAGCCATTGCTCGAGTGGAACCCGAAAGGGAAGCGGCGAGTTGGTCGTCAACGTGAGGGTGACTTGGGGGGGGTATGTGAAGAGGAGATGAAAGCGTGTGGGCAGACTTGGAGCGGAGTAAAAAAGTTGGCAGAGAACCAAACGCATTGGGGACGCCCGGCTGAAGCCCTATGTTCCTCTAGGAATTAAAGGTAATAATAATAAGACTAGCAGACGAAAACTAAAAAATTGGCTGAAAAGGCGAGGCAGGCACCGAAGACAGGAATTTAGGTGAACATAGGGAAGACGGAGGTGAAGATAACCAACCCACTAAGAACAAAAAATAACCAGCACTAATCACCATCAACGAGAGAGATTTGACAGAGGTTAGTCACTTCCTTCACTTATCTGGCTAGGATGCACGGTTTCAACCACAAGCAGTCGGAACGGATAAAAGTGTCAAAAACAGCCAGCCAGAATCAGAAAGGCAAGATACGCCTTTATCAAGCTGAAACCAGTTTGGAAATCTTCTGCTTTACTCACTCAGCCAGCATAAATAACAAGATTCGGATTCTGTTCAACGCAAATGTGAAGTCAGTCAGTCACTTCTATACGGGTCAGAAACTTGCACTACACGTCACGGAAAGCATTCCCAACAACTGGCTGCAGAACTTTACCAACAGCTGCCTTCACTGGCTCCGCACTGAAAAGCAAATGGGCAGGAAAAATTACCAGCAAGAAACTGTGGGAACAAACCAACCAAGAGCCGATCGCTCAACAAATATGTGGGAGAAAATAGAGATGGATCGGGTATACTTTTGGGGGGGACTGTCTAATGACATCGCGCGCAGTGCAGGCCATCACTCGAGTGGAATTCTAATGGGAAGCGAAGAATAGGTCGTCAGTGCGAGGGTGACATGAATGAGATAGTGAGAGGGGGAAGAGATGAGAGACTATGAGCAATCGTTGACCCAGATGAAGAGTACAACACAAAACCAAATAAAGTGCAGATGTGTTGCTGAAGCCGTATGTTCCACTCGGAACCCAAGACGGAGCTAGCGAGTAAAGATTTGGATTAATTTCAGTTGTTAGATTTCGTTACGAACTAACATCAGTTAGGCACACTTGAAAACAAAGGAGCACTGAACAGATGTTTCGTCTACGTTGCGACTCTTCCCTAGTTAGAACTCACGACCTTGTAAGCGATCTAACCTAGAACCTTTAAGTTACGACAATACGCTCATTGACCATTCGACCACTGATGTCGGAATTCAATGATACGTGAGTTCTAACTCCTTCAATTCGTGATACAGGGCTACTCTCAACCACTAAATTCGCTGAAGATCCACTCCACCATTGGCGGATACTCCTGGCTACGACTTCTCAATACAGCTTCACGAAATCCATCCAGTTGTTTTTATGAAATCAGGCTGCTAGCTCAATGCCTAACCTTCGCTCTTCTCCAGGATTACCGTCGGCTGGGAGAGATTTAGGAGAATGTAGGCCAAGAATCTAAGCCAGACAACGTGCGACATGGATGGTGAGCACTCTATTAATGATCCACCGACTCACTGATTCCAAAATACTAAAACACATAACCAACAGGAGCGATTAGAAGTCTGTTTTTTCATGTACAGATTACCAGCCACACTTACTGTGTGAAGGTTGGTGATTCCATCCAGTTGTTCAGGTTGAAGTAAATGGAGGGAAATTCGAACTCAAGATCCACTAACTATAAATTAAAGGCTTAAGCCAATGATCTACATCTTCACAAGCAACAGGATAGACGAAAATAAAATCCGTGTCAACCTAAAAACCTTTTTGGTCCGTAATCCTGGAAATAAATAAGCTATCAAGTTATTGAAAATCGATAAGTATGATTTTGAACACTTAGAATAAACCCTTTACGTAATCAATGCTTAAACCATAGGAATACATTGGAATATGTTTTAACTTAAAATACCTGGAATGTCAATCAAACAGCTACGTACACTAGACTCAAACGTAAATACGAATTTAGATAGCCAAATAATTTGATTTAATTGACGAAATAGCACATTTCATAACTTGTGTGCTACTTGCAATGGAAATACGTTCATCAACGTTAAATGGCAACAAATCACAAAGTTTCCAGTTTGAAAGAAATAAAGACTTTTTTATCAGAATCCACAAAGTAACTGAAGTGAAAAAGTGGAAGGTTTAGAGGATATGGCTAAAAGTCAAACACGATAGTGCAGATGCATCCACAGCTGACTTTAACTCTTATCTAAATGCCACATCTTAAGTCTTTTTGTCTTCTTTCCACTTCATCTTGTCGCCTTTAATGCGTATAGTAATATGAAAATTATTCTGGTGATAAAAGTCTTTCAAGACGTATGAAATAATCATCATCCGAGTATATCTGCTTACACAACCAAGATGTTGTAAGAGAGGAAGACATTCTGAACTAAGAGCAATGTAAAGATTTGTTCGCTTACAGAAATTAAGCCATTATTTGACTCCCTAATGAATAAAGTCGAATGCGATTTATTAGAAATAGTTACCATAAAGAACTTTCGATTAGGTACTGGTAAATATTTTTCTCCTTCACGTTCCCAGTGGAACATAGGGCTCCAAGCTAGAGGCTTGAAGATTCCGTGGCAGTGTTGATTTTTACAGGATGGGGTTGCTAGCCTCATGCCCAACCTTTCCTCTTTACCAGTCTCACTACTGGCTTAGCGAGGTAAAGGAGTGCGCCGGTCGGGGCTCGAAACCCGGACCATGTGCATGGTCGGCGAGCGTCTTAACCGCTGTGCCACAGACGCTGAATTATTTTACACAAAAATACATTTTAATCAAAATAACAGTTTATTATTCGTAGTCCCCTTGTAAGGGACACCTCGTTCAAAACTTTTAGTTGAGTAACAATTTTACAGATATATAGTTAGATCGATACCAATGCGAAAACTAGATGGAAAAAACGACTTCAGCTGCTAAAATATGGAGTAAAACACAAATATATATATATATATATATATATATATAATTTCGCTAGTTTTATTATACATATATATATAATAAAACTAGCGAAATAATGAACTTATATTAGAGTGTCAAAATTTAATTGTAACTCAGGTTTCAATTCGTTCGTCTGTCGCCTGTGTGCATGAGTTTTGTCAGATTTATGTAAACAGTTTCATATGTACATAACAATGGTAAAAAAACAACAGCTATCTTACAAATTAGAGACGTTGAAATTTAACTGTACACGAAAATATCTTAGAGGAGTGACATTGAAGAAAAATCTTTAAAAAAGACTAATAAAATAAGGGGATAGTGAGTTATTCAAGATGAAATCACAGAACACATTTGACAGAAATGTTTTATGGGCAAACACTTACAGACAGTCATGCTGGGACGGAGACAGAACAAAGCTATTTCCGAAAATATTTTGACGCACAGTAGGCAGCTAAGTCAGTACACTATAATCATCAAAACCCATTATTATTATTGTAAATGAGGTTAAAAACCCAGGCGTTTAACCCTCACTTTTGTTTTTCCTACAGACGCACTACCTGAAGGTCTATATCACACCATAAGTATAGCTTAGATGATAAATAAGCCACAAATTTTAAAAATACGTATGCTTTAAATGCATTCAATTGAAAAGTGAATCTTACTCACTAGAAACACGCGGCTATTCCCCAAGGTCGAATGAAGAATTTGCACTGTGCGCACAACCCGCATACTTTCTGTTTCAATATTCAAGGTCTTTCTGAAAGACGACTTCATTTCATTTTGGAGCGGTTCGAGGCCTTCGATGGATTCCACTACAATGTATCTCTTCGAATACTGCATCTTTGTCGGGCGCAATAAAATGAGGCACATTAGTTTCCAATATCCAATATCCTGATTACTAGCTAGTATAAACCAGTGATTTCTTTGAGCTCGCTTCTTGATTGTGAGGTAGAGGTTCCAGATCTTCGGTGAGCTTCTGCGTAGTAAGTCCCGCCACTCGACTGCTTTAGCTCTGGTAGACTCCAGGAGGAGTGGTGCGGGGATTGGTCGAGATGTGGTTTGTAGTATGCAGTATGTTAGGACTGTATTGCTGCCGTGAATGGAGTTTGACCTAACTCCCGTTGGTCATTCGGTGTAGTCATAAAAGCAGAATAGTAGTAATAATTAATAACAATAATAATAGGTTGTAGTGTAGATAATATAGGTTGAGATAAGTGGAATAATAAAGGTGACCTAAGGAAAAGATAGAGTGAGAGAAGGCAGAATAGGTCGTGGGGATTTAGTTTGTACGCTTATCCATTGACAGTGTGTTTTAAGTTTTATGAGGATAAGCCATTGAGACACAAACCTTGCATTTCTGCATGATTGTCTAGCTTCCGCTTAAAAATCTCCACAGATGGCGCTGTAGTCACGGCCGCCGGTAAAGCGTTCCAGAGACGGCAAACACGAAGCGAAAAGAAATGTGATCGCACTCGAGTCTTTGGTCTCTGGTGTGCTATCCTTAGCGGGTTACCTCGTGGAAGCCTATAATCACTTAATGGCAGGATGCTTTTATTTGGGTGGGCCTGGTCATTTAGGATCTGGTAGACGGTGATGAGGTCTCCCCTGTGCCTACGGTAACTAAGTGTGAAAAGACCTAATTTCTTTAGTCTTTCCTCATATGATTTGTTGCGGAGGCCGATCACCCATTTTGTCGCTCGTCTCTGGACACTTTCTAGAATGTTAGCATCCCTTTTGAGTAGCGGAGGTGCAATGATATTATGCACCTCAAGGTGTGGCCTCACATATGCCTTGTATAGCCTTAAGAACAGTTCGGGAGTGAGAGCTCCCAGCTGCCTATGCATAAAGTGTAAAGTTGCGTAGGCTTTGGCGACGTCCCTCGAGTAATTTCCACTGGTGTCTAGCTTTTCTGTTAGAATAAGACCTAGATCTCGCTCTGATGGAACACAACTCAAGTTCTGGCCACCAAGGGTGTAATTTACACTCTGTGACCTGCCGGAATGAAGTTGCACTACTTTGCACTTCTTTAGGTTGAAAGGCATTCCGTTAGCCAGAGCCCAGTTTCCCAGAGTTTGCAGGTCAGCCTGCAATCTATCTGAGTCTTCCGATGAGTTTATTGCTCTCCAAATCTTTACGTCGTCAGCGTAAAGAAGCGCAGAGCAGTTTAGTTGGGAGGGCAGGTCGTTGATAAAAATCAAAAACATCAACGGCCCTAGGATAGAACCCTGAGGAACCCCTGATGCCGAGGTGTGCCAGGATGATCGGATGCGGTTGACTTTGGTGCAGAATTCTCTCTCGCCTAAGTAATCTTTCAGCCATGCGAGAAGTGCTCCAGAAACACCCGCCTTGCTTATTTTGTGAAGGAGCAGACCATGGTGAACTGTGTCGAATGCTTTCGCAAAGTCGAGAAAGATCACGTGGGCTGGTACCTTTTTGTCCCAGGATAGTGTCCAATCGTTCCAAGCTAGTAGAAGATTCGTCACGCAGGATCTTCCCCTCCTGAAACCGTGCTGTGCTTCGTGAAGAAGGTTAGTCCCATCGAAGTATTTTCTCATATGGTCGTCAATGATACTTTCCAATATCTTTTTTTTTTAATTTTTTTGATTTTTTTAATTTTTGATTTACAGCTTGATTCCACACCGTATTTTCGGTACAAGTATGGAATATTCAGGATGGATATCGGTAGCCCAAATTTCGAAGGCCGACCATAGATATCAGATGTGCGTCGGCAGGGGTTCCAACCTCGGACCGTGTGCATGGTCGGTGAAAGTATTAACCACTGTGCCACCGACGCCCAGATTACTTATTGTCCATTCTTAATTACAAGATTCCTTCGATATCACTGGAAGTAGAGCAACTGGTCTGTAACTGGTCGCATTCTGCCGGTCACCACCCTTGAAGATACGGGATAGGATTGCTCGTTTCCATTCACATGGAAGTTTCCCTACATCAAGAGAGTGTTGGAACAGATCGCTTAGGGGTTGGCAGAGACTTTCTGAACACTGCTTCAGGACAGATGGTCTGATGTCATCACAACCTGAAGACTTTCCCGAAGCTAACCTTCCCAATTTTGCCAGTACCGTAGCCGGGGTAATTTGAAATGTACCCAGGAGGTTTTCGCGTGTTGGTTTTGCTATGTAATCTGGATGTTCTGTGGGGGTAATATCCTCGTTACTGTTTAGTTGCCTGTGAAAGGCTAGGCTGAATGTCTCTGCCATTTCAAGACTAGTAAGAGATTTCCCATCAGAACCCACTAGATTGCATGCTCCCTGGTTGGTCGCTTTTCTTTCGGCCATAAACCTGTATAGGCTTTTGGGGTTCACGAGAAGACTATTGGTGAGGTCTCCCTGAAATGTCCTTCTATCGCTCCGGACTCGCATGTTACATCGATTCCTGAGTTCAAGGTACAATTCATGTTCGGGTTGACTCTTCGATCGTCGCCACGCAAACCAGGCTTTTCGTTTCGCCTGCAGAAGGCGTTGAGTCCCCCTTGTTAGCCATGAACGTTGCTTCTTAGCCTTTGGTGTGACTAAAGGAACAGTGTCTGAGACCGCCTGGGGAATGATCTCCTTTACCACTCTCCAGTGTTCTTCTACTGTTAGCTCGGTCCATTTTTAGGCCAATTTGCCTCAGAAAGAAGTCTTCGCATTTTGGTGTAGTTGGCTTTGTTATAACACAGATAGGGCTGTGTATTGTCCCACTGTAAGCGCTCGCGAAGGACTATGTCGAATACTATGACCGCGTGGTCACTACTACCTATGGGAGTCGTGATCTGAACGTTTTCCACTAGTAGCTGGTCACTAGTGAGCACGTAATCCAGTCTAGAAGACTTCCCATCAGGGCCCCATCTAGTATCCATCTTGACATTTTCAGTGAATCCAGCCTTCCTGATGGTATGCAGCAGATTTCGATCAAATCTATCATGGGCTTTTCCCGACACCAAGTTAAGAGATGGGGCATTGAAGTCACCAGCTATGACAATTTGATCATAACCCATGTCTTGAGTTGCTGAGATTGTATTTAGCAGCACCTGGTTGTGGTCTGCTCCACATGGAGGTGATCGATAAATGCTGCCCACTAGATATTTGCAGTAACCAACGGTGAATTGGCACCATATGGAGTCAGGGAGCTCTGTGAGGGGAGGGTCCAATGCGTGAACACATCTGAGCTGTTTGTCGACGTATATGACGACTCCACCTCCTTCTTTCGGGTCCCTATCTCGCCTGACTAGGACGATATCATTTATACTGACTTCGCTGTCTGCCACCGTAGGGGTTAGCCAGGTTTCCGTCAGTATTATGATTTTGGAGTTCAGTTGTGATTGTAGGTGTCTAAGTTCCGCTATTTTGCCTGTTAGCCCTATCACAGGTAACTGGTAGTCAGTCTCACCACTTCCCCGCATGTACACGTAACATAAATGATGGTAAAGGATATTCAGATTCAGATTTATTGGTTGAGAATAGAAGGCTTGGAGCCTATGTTAATCATTTTCTAGTAAATTTCTGTGGTTGTCCAAATCTTTCTTGAACGAATCAGTTGAGGTTGCAGACACCACTTCTTCTGGAAGAAGCTTCAAAAGTTTATGATTACTCTGTGTGAGAACCAGTGCTAAACAGCAATAGGATTTCTTCTTGGCTCTTGAACTCTCCTACTATATACTCTAAGGTTGTCAGCCACATCACGCAAACCGTCAATGCCCAGCTCTTCCTGCACTCGGGCTCACGCTGTCGCTTGAATTTTCTCAGAAACGCTTAGTAATAACGGACGAAAAAACCAAAACACCAATTGTTGACTCGAGGATTCTCTACTGTTACACCAACATATAAATGACATATGACTAAGGTCTGTGAACAGATATTACAATAATAAATCACAATATCACTTCTGACAGTTGTCTCCTGACTTCTTTCTGAACAGCGACCGATGAGACAATGACTGTCGTATTGATGCCTCCGCGAAATTTGGGGAAGTCGGTTTTGAGCAAACAACCATGAATTGATCGTTCAATCTTCAACTCCATTGACACTCCCCGGCAAAAAAGGGATCCAACCGCTTTTTTCCATCACGACCAATACACGTTGACTTGGATGCCATTGCGAGAACCTGGGTCACACGGACAGAGCTGAAATGGAAAACAAACAGAAAAGCCAACACACCACAGGCATACTCACAGCACAATCTCACATATCAATGACGACCTGCGCCTTCCAGTTAAAGGCGTCCTCTTGCAACACAATCACCACTTGCTAGAATGACTCTTGCAGAATGCAACGTGACCATGGCACCACCTCACGATACTCTACGCTCATCCTCTTATCTACTCATTACCAATTACCACTGAAATCGCTTGTCGCTCATTCGGCCTCAATTCTAGTAACGATGACGTATGCGAGCCTCAGTCGTTTACACTCTTCCTCCCCGGCGTGTGAGGCCAGAGCTAACAATTATCTCCGTGTGCATTTCATCCTCAGCGATAGCCTCCCCGGCGTATACGACCCATCTGCTGTCCTTAACATCAATCAATTCATTCATGGATGTAGAAGACTCGAAACAACTTCAGAAGTAATCACGACGAAAATTTTAACAAAATTATGCAATAACAACAAGGTACGAAACCAACGAGTAAACACAATTGATCCAAAATTACAAATTGAGAAGACACACCACACGTATACACAAACAGTACACACAAACTCGCAGTTCATATCTTGATGGAATTCCTTTGAAGAATCGCAGGACTTATACCAGTACGCCTACAGACCTTCACAGGTTGACGATTGTAAGTTGTGGAATGTCCGGACACAAACAAGATTAACCAACAATTACAATAATTGGAACTCACACAATTATTTAACACAAACATATGTACAATCAATACATGAAATGTTCCGGATTCTGGCACGACAAACTACCCTTGAAGAACTGTAGGACTTACAGCAGTACGCCTACATTCCTTCTCAGGTTGATGATCCAAGTGGAAGTCGTCTGGACACAAACAGAATTACCAACAGCTAGATGACAGATGATATCAATTCAGTATATACAATAGGAACATATGTACAAAATCACACACCAAGCACATTGGACTGCTCATTGATGCGCTACCCTTTGAAGAATTGTAGGACTTACAGCAGTACGCCTACAACCCCTCTCAGGTTGACGCTCTAGGTTGGAAAATCGTTGCAGAGTTCATTTGCTGACTTCCTTCTATCAGCCATATCCTCAAATCTGAACGGTAACACGCTCATGTCATTGTATCGTAGAATATGGATGACGAACAAACACACGACGTATCTGGTCAACCAAGCGTAGACACAGAGTAATTTACACCAAAGATAATAGCATTCAAATAGTAACTTGAAACAAGAAATGCCCTTTTTCATGCAAGTCAATTTAACAATTACTCTCTCGTTTACACTTGGCTTATCCTCTCTAAACTGAGCAATATCTTTCGTCCTTTCAAACGAACTGATACTAGCATAGTCATTGCACAAGATACTTGAGTTGATGGACGTCTTTCTCATTGTGGATGACAACACCAACGACGACTGATTGATATCAGTTGATGAAGTTAGCGGTGGATCAAAAGCTGTTGTTGTTCGGCTTTCAGGTAGTTGTCTAACTGGAAGATTACCACCACTGCTGTCTTTTACTATCAGCTCAGGTTTAGCAATAGCATCTGATGATAGGTGGGCTACACGCTGATCACTTACACTGACGGTTTCACAAGTATGCATGCCTTCTGCAACTGCACCTGTATTTATTTCTACTTCACGTTCAAGTTGTACAGAAACTTTGTTCAACTTAGCAGTAGTAGGCATATCCCTCATCTCATCATGATCAACGAAAGACAACTGTGAAGTATCATGATCAGTATCCCGAATATTCAATTTGTCATCATCTATCTGGTCAACTTCATCAATTTCAAACTCTTTAATAAGAGAAGTAGACAATTTTGGTTCCTCCTTCCAAATCCTAAAAGGTTTTATAACTTCACTCTGACTAGTAATACCTTGTAAACTTGTAGGGTCAGAACTGGACTATGAAGCAATAACTCTGTTCTGTGACACTCAATTCAACAATGGCTTACCAGTTGCAATTACAGACTTCTTGACCGCACCGTTATCGTCACACAATTCGGAGTCAGACCTTGATTTCACATTTAGCTTATAACTGAACTTGCTTACTGATTCACAGTTCACCTTTGTATGCACCTCTTGCAAACGTGTAAAACACAACCGTGTTTGTCTTGCATCTTGTAACTTATCTGTTGAGGAAGTACTACGAAACCTGTTACACTCACTAGGTCGATATGCATTACTAGACATCATGGAGCCTTCTCGATATCCACCTCTCTGAGACTCTTTCGTCAAAAATGATTGAGTTTTGGCCTCGGACTGCTCTATTCTAGGGGTGAGATTCAATATATTGGCAAACTTGTTCAAAGATAGACTTACGCTGTCTTTTACCAGTTTCAGGATATCATCAAATGTTGGCTCGATGCTCTCATCCTCCATACGGGAGCTTATCTTCACCCATTTTTTTTGCAGTCGAGTAGGTAGGCGTCTTGCTATTACTTCTAGTATAAAACTCGAGTTGAGGTCATTCATGCAATTCATCGAAATCAAGGTATTCTCATAAGTCATAAGATTATCTAAAAACTCAGTAAGTGCCTTGGAGTCATCTTGAAGTTGACTGCCGTCACCTTTGACAGCTTCGTATACGTTCCTTACAATCATTGAAGGTCTTCCAAACCTTTGACGTAATATGCTCATAGCCTCACAGTATCCTTCGTTAGGGGGCATCAACTTACAGCACTGTATCGCTCTTGAAGCAACTCCAGTGCACTACTTCAATAAATACATTAACTCCATTTCATCATTTATTGCAAGCCCACTCAACACGACTTCTAACTCCTTTACAAACTGTAGGTAGTCAGCTGGGTTTCCGCCGAAACACAGAGGCTCATATTTAGGTAGTTTGAAGTTTCTATTATCCCTAGATGGTGAAACATTAACATCAACCATATCATGCCTAACATCACGCACATCATTAGATGTAACAAACAACTCAGCATTACTTACTTTCCTGTTTGCTTTCAAGACCCTTTGTCCTTATTTTGACCCAGGCATCATTGAACGCAACCAAAATTATAGAAAAGTTCCAGATAATACTTGCAGGCATCAGGAAAGAGGAACAGAATCTATCAGAAACTGTCATCCATGTCTCAGAAACTGCCAATGTCCATCTCTTTTTACGCTTTACCTCACCCTGTGCCTGGAAGACCTTCATAAACAATGAGTAATTACCACCGCGAAAAACCTGAACACAGATTGGCGGTTCGAGAATCCTTTATTTTTACGCCAATATGTAATCAACAATAAGGTTATTAGACAGAAGGTCCAAGAATAAATGTTATAAGAATAAATCACGATAATACTTCTGATAGCTTTCTGTCTTCCACTGAACAGCGAACGATGAAACAATGACTGCACAGTCTATGACTCCCGCGAAAAATATGAGGGAGTTAAGTTTGAGCAAACAACCATGAATTGACACAGTGGTTAGGACTCTCGCCGACCATGCACATGGTCCGGGGTTCGAGCCCGCGCCGACGCACACCTGATATCTATGGTCGGCCTGCAAAATTTGGGCTACCAATATCCATGCTGAAAATTCCATACTTGTACCAAAAATACAGTGTGGAATCAAGCTGTAAATCAAAAGTAAAAATACATTGACAGTCAGGATAAGTGATTACCGTGTAATACGGGTATAGCGCAGGTCCAGTAGGATGGATAGTATCGCGGATGTCATGGGCACTATTTCTAGGTGAAATCAACTGTATAAACGAGTTCAGAGCCGCCTAGATAGCTGAATTAACTTGCTTCTTATAAAATAACCATATGATAAGAAACAAGAAAGCTGTTAGCACGATACATACGGAACGAGATTTACTGTGGGACCCATATAAGTCTACCATCACTAGGAGGCGGTAGATGATTAAGGAAAACAAAGACGAAACAAACAGCCAAGTAAGTGTCATATGTAGGGCCGTTTTTCTCCAGTGAATGATGAATGCGCCTCCGTTTGTTTGAGAAGATTTCTCCGGCTACGGTTGCCCGCCATCGGCAAGATAGTATAAATGTACTTTGAAAACCCACTGCTGTCTTCAAACGCTATACGCTATATCAATCGATAAATTTGAGTTCATTTTAGTACAGTAGAGAGTTACTAAAATACTATCGGAATAATGATAAGATAATATGCATAGCTCCGTATATAGACACCACATTTCTTGGTGGTACTAGTCCTTGAAATAATGCTTCCCGTTGGCACCTGTCAAATATGCCCTTGCTAGCAAATATGTTGTCTCTGTAGATGGAAGCTTAAATGTTACCATAGACTACCTTAATCTCCCTTCTCTATCTATCTTGGGTAAGTTAACACTTATTTTCTTCGCTTGCGTCTCCTGCATCCTCAGAGTCTGGCCATATGGAAACGAAAACATACTGGTTGTACAATACAACCTAATAACAGCTAGACTCTATTTAACAGCAGGGCCAATACGGACAGGATTTTACGCCGCTTCTGCTTTGGTTTAATGGTTCAGTTTCTCCAGGCAGCTTACTTATCGCCCCTTGGTTTTTGCTCAAATTCGCCTATTTTATCTGGGTTTAGGCACTAATTTCCAAGCTGTTATTGATGACTCTCCCGATGGTGATATAAACTTTCAACAACTTAGTTATTGCCATGACTTTTTGACGCTAAAATACCCTTGTCTTTCATGGCCTGTGCAAGGGTTTCCAGGTAGATAAACTCTCAATTCGTAGGACGAGTACCTCAAACTTGGAAGTTTCTTTGGTATGGACTTCACATAAACAGTCGAAGAGGGTCTCACAGTAAGTTTGGTAAGTCTGTTTCTTGAGGGGATCATTACATTCCTCTGGCGCTTGAGGCTACAAACGAACATTACCAACTAATATATGCTACAAAAAAGACTAGATACGCATAAAAAGTAGATAAGGCGTGCAGGCCATGAATATACTCTTAATTTCTGAAATAAGTTGGAGATAAATAAATAAATAAATTTATTCTCATGAAACAGTAATGAGGGACGCCAGTTTACAGGCATCATCAAATTGTTACAGAAATAGGACCATATTATTCAGTCACAATTTACAGTCGATAGCAAAATATGTTTAACATGTACACTGGAGATTATACATACACTTGATAAATGTTAATCCCAATAGTATAAAACATCCTTTTCACTTATGTACAATCATTTCTGTGCATAGTTGGAAAAATCCGCTAGATTGTCAGTGAGTGCAACACATCAGGAAATACAGAAGTATTGTCTTCGCATTAACAAAACACCAGGTCTTTGGTGGATGGGTTATAAGTGCCTGGGAAAAAAATAAAGCTTGAAGTCAATTTTCGCACAATACTTTGTTGTGTGCAGAGTCCTTGATTTATAGTTCACTGATGTGTTATTTTGAAATCAGTGATATGTTTATCTCATTTGATCTGCATTTTCATTGTTGGGAGTATAATACACAAGCTGTAGACGCATTAATTAATGGATTTCTACTGCTTGTGGGTATTTACTTCTCGTGAGGGAGGTTTTTGAGTTCTAGTTGTTCCGACAGGAGTTGTGGATATTGACTGCTCAGCAACATTACGGATATAAGTTCATCACATTATCTCAGGAATGTTGGGTTGTAGTTGGTGAGGCATATATGATGTCCGACGAGCGTACATCTGTTCGTGTGATGTTGTGGTGAGTTATATTTTTTCATGCTGTGGGTTTATGTCCATTTTATTCCACTTATTGTGTTGGGTAGAAGTTTGACAAACGAAATTTCTTGTCTGTTTGAGGGTAAGTATCTTAATCGCTAATTTTATTTATTTTTTTATTTTTGGTAACAGCTTGATTCCACACTGTATTTTTGGTACAAGTATGGAATTTTCAGCGTGGATATCCGAAGCCCAAATTTCGCAGGCCGACCATAGATATCTGGTGTGCGCCAGATATGTCTTATCTAAAATTATAAATATAGGCAAAAACAACAGGTGTAGTATTTGAGCTTATACATTAAATGGACCTATAATTTCGGAGGCTCTCAGATAGGAACTAGGACTACTGTCGTTTGCAAACTCGTGTAGTTTGTCGTTAAGCTCTTTTTTGAATGAGGCCAATGTACCTGCTTGACGCATTTCCATTGGTAGTTTATTCCATATCTGTGCATACCTAACCAAATAAAACTTTTGCCTGGTAGCTGTTTTACATTGCTCGATAGCTACTGTACCCTTGGTGTGTCTTAGTTTGTAGCCACTGTCATCTGAAAGTCGAATGCCATTAGTAGAGTTAAAGTGTTAAGGTTAGTCTCAGGCGTCTTATCCATAGTGTTACTAATCTTAGGGTGTCACATCTAGTGAAGTAGTTCGCACCATATTCGGTTCCGAGTAATTTTGAGGTGAAGTACCTCCGCACTCCCTCGAATTTCAATTTGTCCTCTATGCATATACTACTTGTCAATGCAGTTGAAGATTCAACGATCAATTCATGGTTGTTTGCTCAAAACCAACTTCCCCAAATTTCGCGGAGGCATCAATACGACAGTCATCGTCTCATCGGTCGCTGTTCAGAAAGAAGTCAGGAGACAACTGTCAGAAGTAATATTGTGATTTATTATTGTAATATCTGTTCACAGACCTTAGTCATATGTCATTTATATGTTGGTGTAACAGTAGAGAATCCTCGAGTCAACAATTGGTGTTTTGGTTTTTTCGTCCGTTATTACTAAGCGTTTCTGAGAAAATTCAAGCGACAGCGTGAGCCCGAGCGTAGCAAGAGCTGGGCATTAACGGTTTACGAGACGTGACTGACAGTTTCTGACTGTGAAAACAGATTTTGGTGGATTCAAACAGTTGGTGAAAGTTTGGATAGTCGCCGTTCATTTTTCCTGGTGCCGGTCAAGTCCTCTTTGAACAAGCAATATTCGGAACGTTTTTGGAATTGGGTCAAGTTCAACAATGCCTGAGTCAAAGAAGGGACAGAGCATCTTGGATGCAAACAGGAAAGTAAGTCATTGTGACCTGTCTGTTACTTGTAACGATGTGTCTGATGTTAAGCATGACATGGTTGATGTTGCTGTTTCGCCGTTCAGGGATAATAGGAACATCAAACTCCCTAAATTAGAACCACGGTGTTTTGATGGAAACCCGGCTGATTATTTACAATTTGTAAGGGAGTTTGAGATCATGTTGAGTAGTTTTCTATTAAATGATGAATTGAAGTTAATGTATTTGATGAGGTATTGCACTGGAGATGCTGCAAGAGCTATACAGCGCTGTAAGCTCATGCCCCCTTATGAAGGATACGCTGAGGCTATGAGCATATTACGTCAAAGGTTTGGAAGACCTTCAATGATTGTAAGGAACGTATACGAAGCTGTCAAAGGTGACGGCAGTCAACTTCAAGATGACTCCAAGGCACTTACTGAGTTTTTAGATAATCTTATGACTTATGAGAATACCTTGATTTCGATGAATTGCATGAATGACCTCAACTCGAGTTTTATACTAGAAGTAATAGCAAGACGCCTACCTACTCGACTGCAAAAAAAATGGGTGAAGATAAGCTCCCGTATGGAGGATGAGAGCATCGAGCCAACATTTGATGATATCCTGAAACTGGTAAAAGACAGCGTAAGTCTATCTTTGAACAAGTTTGCCAATATATTGAATCTCACCCCTAGAATAGAGCAGTCCGAGGCCAAAACTCAATCATTTTTGACGAAAGAGTCTCAGAGAGGTGGATATCGAGAAGGCTCCATGATGTCTAGTAATGCATATCGACCTAGTGAGTGTAACAGGTTTCGTAGTACTTCCTCAACAGATAAGTTACAAGATGCAAGACAAACACGGTTGTGTTTTACACGTTTGCAAGAGGTGCATACAAAGGTGAACTGTGAATCAGTAAGCAAGTTCAGTTATAAGCTAAATGTGAAATCAAGGTCTGACTCCGAATTGTGTGACGATAACGGTGCGGTCAAGAAGTCTGTAATTGCAACTGGTAAGCCATTGTTGAATTGAGTGTCACAGAACAGAGTTATTGCTTCATAGTCCAGTTCTGACCCTACAAGTTTACAAGGTATTACTAGTCAGAGTGAAGTTATAAAACCTTTTAGGATTTGGAAGGAGGAACCAAAATTGTCTACTTCTCTTATTAAAGAGTTTGAAATTGATGAAGTTGACCAGATAGATGATGACAAATTGAATATTCGGGATACTGATCATGATACTTCACAGTTGTCTTTCGTTGATCATGATGAGATGAGGGATATGCCTACTACTGCTAAGTTGAACAAAGTTTCTGTACAACTTGAACGTGAAGTAGAAATAAATACAGGTGCAGTTGCAGAAGGCATGCATACTTGTGAAACCGTCAGTGTAAGTGATCAGCGTGTAGCCCACCTATCATCAGATGCTATTGCTAAACCTGAGCTGATAGTAAAAGACAGCAGTGGTGGTAATCTTCCAGTTAGACAACTACCTGAAAGCCGAACAACAACAGCTTTTGATCCACCGCTAACTTCATCAACTGATATCAATCAGTCGTCGTTGGTGTTGTCATCCACAATGAGAAGGACGTCCATCAACTCAAGTATCTTGTGCAATGACTATGCTAGTATCAGTTCGTTTGAAAGGACGAAAGATATTGCTCAGTTTAGAGAGGATAAGCCAAGTGTAAACGAGAGAGTAATTGTTAAATTGACTTGCATGAAAAAGGGCATTTCTTGTTTCAAGTTACTATTTGAATGCTATTATCTTTGGTGTAAATTACTCTGTGTCTACGCTTGGTTGACCAGATACGTCGTGTGTTTGTTCGTCATCCATATTCTACGATACAATGACATGAGCGTGTTACCGTTCAGATTTGAGGATATGGCTGATAGAAGGAAGTCAGCAAATGAACTCTGCAACGATTTTCCAACCTAGAGCGTCAACCTGAGAGGGGTTGTAGGCGTACTGCTGTAAGTCCTACAATTCTTCAAAGGGTAGCGCATCAATGAGCAGTCCAATGTGCTTGGTGTGTGATTTTGTACATATGTTCCTATTGTATTTACTGAATTGATATCATCTGTCATCTAGCTGTTGGTAATTCTGTTTGTGTCCAGACGACTTCCACTTGGATCATCAACCTGAGAAGGAATGTAGGCGTACTGCTGTAAGTCCTACAGTTCTTCAAGGGTAGTTTGTCGTGCCAGAATCCACAACATTTTGTGCAGATGAACGCAGATGCCGACTAATGAATGCTAATAGTCAAAATATTCAACAGGATTATTTTCGGCTGCCGCAAACAACAGCCACACTCGCTGCACATTTCATCCAGGAAATAGTACACTCACTGACTCTGTGTCATCTCAGAGCCCCTCCGAAGATAACGTAGGGATAGTAACAAGTAACCGTGTTAACCTCTCCTCCAATAACTCTGGTTTACTAACAATTATGCTCCTGAATGCTAGATCTCTCTTTAATAAATTAACAACGCTTCGCTTCCTGGCATATATAGAACGGCCAACACTAATAATGGTGACTGAAACCTGGCTTACTACTGATATACCTGACACAAAGCTAGTAATAGACAACTACGACATCTATAGGAACGATAGAGCTGACAAAAGAGGAGGCGGTTGCTTAATATATGCCTGATATCTATGGTCGGCCTGCAAAATTTGGGCTACCGATATCCACGCTGAAAATTCCATACTTGTACCAAAAATACAGTGTGGAATCAAGTTGCAATCAAAATAAAAAAATAAATAAATAAATCCCCTAACTCCAATACTTTCAATAACCCAAATACTGACAAACTCCCAGAATCTAAGTGGATAAGCATCCACACAAACGAAAGTAAAATTCTCGTGGGATGTATATACAGACCCCCCAATAGCCCTGAAATGACTGATATAACTATTGCAGAAATACTAGAGCATGTAGCTACGCTGGACTTCGACTACAAAGTAGTATGTGGAGATTTCAACTTACCTGGAGTAAACTGGGATACCTGTACAGGACCAAGAATCCATGAAGAGCTACTACAAGCTATAGACATAGGAGGATGGAAGCAGTGCGTACGCCTCCCTACAAGGAACCAAAATACTCTTGACTTAATCCTCTGTCATAACATAGAGCCCATCTCGATAGAGGTGGGAAATAAACTCGATAACAGTGATCACAACATATTGTACTGCACGCTACCCCTCCGACTAACAACTAAATACACACCTAAAAATTCCCCGGTGCGCTATCAATATAGGGAATATAAGAATGCTGATTGGGAATTCCTATCAGATCTGTTGAGAAGTTCTGACTGGGAAGAATACTTCATCAACAATAACTTAGAAGTATCACTTGAGATTTTCTACAAAACAGTTGGCTCAGCAAGAGACACAATCGCGCCCCTAAAATCTGCCCTAAAGACACCAACTCCATTTATTGACCGGAAAACGCGACTAAAACTAAAGAAATTGAAAGGAAATACCATGTATTTAAGGAATTTAATGCGTTAAACCAAATACATGAAACTCTTAAACTGCTTGAAGAGAAACACAAAATGAAGTCACAACATGAGGAAAATAAAGCGCTAATGGGTAACACCAAAACTCAGGAACTTTGTAGGATATTGCAAAAACGTCTAAAAAGCAGTAAAGACAATAATGTAAGCATCTTGGAACATAGGGGTGTAATATACAACGATCCCCAGGTATAAGTGAACTCCTCAGTGAGTGGTTTTGCAATGACACCAGAGTGCACCGACCCCAAATTTCCAAATGACCTGCAAAAGTAACCACAAATTAGGAGAAATAGATTTTAATATACAAAATATAGACTCAGCGATTAAGACATTGAAGTCAAATGGCAGTACTGGAACAGACGACATACCATCTGTCATATACAAAAATGGTAGCACGGAAATGGTAGTCTTGTTACTTAGAATATTTACTCTGTCACTGGAAACTGGAACTTATCCTGAAGTGTGGAAAACCACATACATATTACCTAAGCACAAAGCAGGGGCCAAAACCAGTGCATGCAACTATAGACCTATTAATATAACACCGGTAATATCACGAATAATGGAGAAAGTGGTTAAAGACCAAGTGTCAGACAACTTACTAGAACATGAACTTATCAACCCATCACAACACGGATTCCTCAAAAAGAGATCATGTGTGACCTGTCACATAGACTTTTTCAATGAAGTTACACGAAGCAGGGACAACAGAGAACTAGTAATTGTGCTATATTTCGATATAACAAAAGCCTTCGATAGAGTCCCCCATAATCTGCTAGTCAGCAGGTTATGCTCACTAGGGATATGTGACCCTCTCCTGAGCTGGATAAAATCATTTCTCTGTGACAGGAATCAGATAACAAAAGTTGGCTCGATAATCTCAAGGCCTAAACCTGTAAGTAGTGGTGTAATCCAGGGAAGTGTATTAGGCCCACTCCTATTCATAATATATATAAACAGTATCTGTGAATGCTTTAGTGTTGGTAAACCAATACTATATGCAGATGACTTAAAAGTGACCTATAAATGCAAGAACACAGATCTCGGAATAACAGTAAACGCCATACAGCAAGAATTAGAAAAAATGGACAGATGGTGTGACACCTGGCAACTCCAGTTTAATGTCGACAAATGTGGCTGGCTCTGCATAGGTTGCAACAATTTAGAACTTGACCTGACAATTCAAGGCCATGCACTTTTACGACTGGAATCTGTATTGGACCTAGGACTGAAATACTCACATGACTTATCATTTTCTGAACATATCTCCAAACAAGTGTCAAAGTCACGCAGACTTATCGGCTTTCTACTCAGGAACTTTTACAGAAATGAGTCCAGAATTCTGTTGTACAAGGTTTGTGTGCGTCCTTTATTTGATTACTGTTCATTCATGTATAGTAGTATACGCATAGAGGACAAATTGAAAGTCGAGGGAGTGCAGAGGTACTTCACGTCAAAATTACTCGGAACCGAAAATGGTGCGAACTACTCCACTAGATGTGACACCCTAGGATTAGAAACACTATGGCTAAGACGCCTGAGACTAAACTTAACACTTTACTATAAGCTTCTAAACCACTTAGTTTTTACCTCTACTAATGGCATTCGACTTTCAGATGACAGTGGCTACAAACTAAGACACACTAAGGGTACAGTAGCTATCGAACAATGTAAAACAGCTACCAGGCAAAAGTTTTATTTGATTAGGTATGCACAGATATGGAATAAACTACCAATGGAAATGCGTCAAGCAGGTACATTGGCCTCATTCAAAAAAGTGCTTAACGACAAACTACACGAGTTTGCAAACGACAGTAGTCCTAGTTCCTATCTGAGAGCCTCCGAAATTATAGGTCCATTTAATGTATAAGCTCAAATACTACACCTGTTGTTTTTGCCTATATTTATAATTTTAGATAAGACATATCTGGCGCACACCAGATATCTATGGTCGGCCTGCGAAATTTGGGCTTCGGATATCCACGCTGAAAATTCCATACTTGTACCAAAAATACAGTGTGGAATCAAGCTGTTACCAAAAATAAAAAAATAAATAAAATTAGCGATTAAGATACTTACCCTCAAACAGACAAGAAATTTCGTTTGTCAAACTTCTACCCAACACAATAAGTGGAATAAAATGGACATAAACCCACAGCATGAAAAAATATAACTCACCACAACATCACACGAACAGATGTACGCTCGTCGGACATCATATATGCCTCACCAACTACAACCCAACATTCCTGAGATAATGTGATGAACTTATATCCGTAATGTTGCTGAGCAGTCAATATCCACAACTCCTGTCGGAACAACTAGAACTCAAAAACCTCCCTCACGAGAAGTAAATACCCACAAGCAGTAGAAATCCATTAATTAATGCGTCTACAGCTTGTGTATTATACTCCCAACAATGAAAATGCAGATCAAATGAGATAAACATATCACTGATTTCAAAATAACACATCAGTGAACTATAAATCAAGGACTCTGCACACAACAAAGTATTGTGCGAAAATTGACTTCAAGCTTTATTTTTTTTCCCAGGCACTTATAACCCATCCACCAAAGACCTGGTGTTTTGTTAATGCGAAGACAATACTTCTGTATTTCCTGATGTGTTGCACTCACTGACAATCTAGCGGATTTTTCCAACTATGCACAGAAATGATTGTACATAAGTGAAAAGGATGTTTTATACTATTGGGATTAACATTTATCAAGTGTATGTATAATCTCCAGTGTACATGTTAAACATATTTTGCTATCGACTGTAAATTGTGACTGAATAATATGGTCCTATTTCTGTAACAATTTGATGATGCCTGTAAACTGGCGTCCCTCATGTACTGTATCATGAGAATATATTTATTTATTTATTTATTTTTGGTGATTGTACATATGTTTGTGTTAAATAGTTGTATGAGTTCCAATTATCTTAATTGTTGGCTAATCTTGTTAGTGTCCGGACATTCCACAACTTACAATCGTTGACCTGTGAAGGGTTGTAGGCGTACTGGTGTAAGTCCTGCAATTCTTCGAAGGAATTCCATCAAGACATGAACTGCGAATTTGTGTGTACTGTTTGTATATATGTGTGTTGTGTCATATCAATCGGTGTTTTTGGATTAATTGTGTTCACTTGTTGTTTCGTACCTTGTTGTTATTGCATAATTTTGTTAAAATTTTCGTCGTGATTACTTCTGAAGTTGTTTCCAGTCTTCTACATCCGTGAATGAATTGATTGATGTTAAGGACAGCAGATGGGTCGTATACGCCGGGGAGGATATTCCTGAGAATGAAATGAATACGGAGAAAATGATTAGTGTGATCCCACACGCCGGGGAGAAAGAGTGTAAACGACTGAGGCTCGCATACGTCATCGTTACTAGAACTGAGGCAGAATGAGTGACAAGCGATTGCAGTGCGTCGGTGGCACAGTGGTTAGGACTCTCGCCGACCATGCACATGGTCCGGGATTCGAGCCCGCGCCGACGCACACCTGATATCTATGGTCGGCCTGCAAAATTTGGGCTACCAATATCCATGCTGAAAATTCCATACTTGTACCAAAAATACAGTGTGGAATCAAGCTGTAAATAAAAAAAATAAAAAAATCAATTGGTAGTGAGTAGATAAGAGGATGAGCGTAGAGTATCGTGAGGTGGTGCCATGGTCACGTTGCATTCTGCAAGAGTCATTCTAGCAAGTGGTGATTGTGTTGCAAGAGGACGCCTTTAACTGGAAGGCGCAGGTCGTCATTGATATGTGAGATTGTGCTGTGAGTATGCCTGTGGTGTGTTGGCTTTTCTGTTTGTTTTCCATTTCAGCTCTGTCCGTGTGACCCAGGTTCTCGCAATGGCATCCAAGTCAACGTGTATTGGTCGTGATGGAAAAAAGCGGTTGGATCCCTTTTTTTGCCGGGGAGTGTCAATGGAGTTGAAGATTGAACGATCAATTCATGGTTGTTTGCTCAAAACCAACTTCCCCAAATTTCGCGGAGGCATCAATACGACAGTCATCGTCTCATCGGTCGCTGTTCAGAAAGAAGTCAGGAGACAACTGTCAGAAGTGATATTGTGATTTATTATTGTAATATCTGTTCACAGACCTTAGTCATATGTCATTTATATGTTGGTGCAACAATAAAGAATCCTCGAGTCAACAATTGGTGTTTTGGTTTTTTCGTCCGTTATTACTAAGCGTTTCTGAGAAAATTCAAGCGACAGCGTGAGCCCGAGCGTAGCAAGAGCTGGGCATTAACGGTTTACGAGACGTGGCTGACAATGGGAGAATTGACTTCAAGCTTTATTTGTCCCAGATACCTGTATTGCATTCATCTGATGTCTGGGTTTTTTGCTAATTCGAAGACAATATTTCTATATCTCTTTATGTGTTACACAGACAGACTTCACGGCAGACTGTTCCGACTGACTCTAATGTCAGAAAGAACAACCAAACTGTAAATGCATTATGCATGATATTATGTGTAATTTATATAACAACTTATCCATACCTGTACAATAGGTGTTTTCCTGCATGAACAGGAATAAACATATTATTAATAACAACTGTGAAGGTATGCAGCGGAAATTTTAAACAGTGGAAGCACGCAAACTGAAATGATCACTTCATTAGAAATTATATAGGCCTATATGCGCAATAGAAAAGGAGGACAAGGTCGACACCATTTAGAAAATATATTGCATTAGCTGTGAGAAGCACTACATTTATCCAAATGAGTCTCCCCTTCAGCTTAGAGACCAAGAACATAAACTGGCTATGAGGAGACATGGCATATATTCTTTCAAACTAATACATTTAGACAATTTAACTGAAGGCATATGAGCGTTTCATGCGCTGGAAACACCGAAGTCACCAAGAGGTTTATAGAAGCTTGGCACTCAGAGAAATCACACGCTGAAAATTCCATACCTGTACCACAAATACCGTTTGGAATAAAGCTGTTATATTATTATTATTAACTGCCATAACTACAGAACAAATTTACGCCTGTCTAATAATAAGTTTTGTGACGAAGAAAGGTCAAGTTTCACATCAGTGAAACCAAAAAATACTACTTAAAATTAACAAACAGTCGCAGCAAATGTTCTCAGCGGATACAACTATATCACTCATGAATGATTCAGATAATCCTGCGAAATGCTAAAATCTACAACCAGGATTTTGTTTAGAGGGAAAGCGAAAGCATTACATTCTAATCACCCAGCTGAGAGGATGTATTCAAGTCGGTAAAGCAACTCTCTTTTATGAGGTAAATTACACTGGTCATATTTGCACACACACCATGATGAATATGATGGTGCGATCCAGGAAGCCAGTTAGTTTGGCTGTGTGAACACATTCAAGTTTGCTTTCGGTTGGCTTTGACTATAAGTAACGCCCATGACTGCTGTGCGGCCATCTATCCTGCCTAATAGCATTCACTTCCGATGAAAGTGCCTACGTAAGATTCGTATAGCACCAACTGACCATGTGCATTTGAATTAGGAGTGTATATCTGACGTACATGCACCTATTAACATGGATGATTTTCCTGCTCGCTTTGAAAATATGAAAAATGTCTGAGAAAAACTACTGGAAGATGATCGTGCCGGCATTTGTTCACAAACTTGCAAAATAGCCACTGGTCACATTGACGTTCCCGGGAAATAGAAGTAAATTAACTCGCTTTGATGGGTATTTTTTCGAGATTAGGTTTGCTCGTGTTACGTTCTTGACCTGAAGGAATTAGCAACAAGAAAAAAACAGCTAGCAGCAAACCAACCAAGAGCCCATTGCTCACCAAGTGAATTTGTAGGAGAAAATGAAGATGGATCCGGTATATGTTTAGGAGGCCGTCTATGACTTCGTTCTCATTGTGGGACAAAAAGAAGCGACGAGTGGGTCGTCAGTGTGAGGGTGACTTAGAAAAGATCGTGCGAGGAGGAGGAGACGAGAGATTACGATCAATCGTGGGGCCAGCTGAAGAGGATAGAACAAAGTGGATATGCGTTGCTGAAGCCTTATGATCCACTGGGGACCCGAGGGAATAATAATAATGTTAGGTTCACCTGTTACGAATGTCAAGACCTCGGAATAAAGTGCATGCGTATTTGGAAGAAAAGTCCTGAAGATTTCCTTCTCATCCGCCAACCTTCTGTAAATAGCAAAGTGGATAGGCGGAGTTTCAACAGTGGTTTCACTTTTATCAGTATGATAAACATCGTTTAGCTGTTCATCGAAAATTGTGGTCGACAGCTTAGGTATATCAGTTATTCCTACGTGAAACAAATAATGATCTGGATGGCTTTACGGCAATGTTACTATACCGCCAGTGACAAAGGAATTACTAATTTTATCTATGCTATGGATTCGTTTCTCAGTGTGCCAGTCCTTTCCATGTAAACTTCAATACGTTGATGATAGCTACTTGTTTAAGTGAGTAATGTGACTCCCAGGGTATGGAGAAATATTTCCTTCGTTCTGCTTCCCAATCACCTTTGTATTCTCGTTCACTAATATTCATTGTTATTACCTAACTGCTGATGATTGTCATGGATTATAACTGGTCCGTTTATTGAGTACTTAAATTCTTCTGAAGCAGACTTGGCTACTGCATAGTGCTCTGAGTTTCAAATAGTATCTTTTGGTAACAACAACTACTTCTATCTCTATGATGTTGAGGCTTTGAAAGCTGATGCGCTGAAAGTTTCCATTCCATGGTTCACTGACATTTAGGTCCCAGGAAACATGACAATATCTTCATCAAAATGATGCCTAGTAATTCAGATATACTTATTAAATAACCACATATTTGTCTATACTTCCTTTGTTTCAAGTTTTCGACAAGCGAAGTGGCTACAGCACAATACTTACACCAAAATAGGCCTTTTTGACGAGGGAATTCTAATTACTGTTACTTCTATGATGCCAGCCCGGACTCATTCACGTCCATTCACCTCTTTCCCAATCCACTTGAGATCTGTTTTTTAACTCTAGGTGTTTTTTAATACCATATGAGGTGCGCTGCTGTATGCCATGATTTTTAAGAAGTGATGTTCAACCGGTTAACTCACCCGATATGGCAATGGCATTTAAAGCCTTTCTCTGCAATAGGCTGTCATCATAACCAACAGCTATTTACTAAGACGAGACACTACTACTGCTCCTTTTAGAAAAGATGAATTTATCTGTGAGTTCTCTTCTTCTGAGACGCGATCGAGCGCTTTTATGCTCTATATGTCCTGCGTCAACCTTGAAGCTGGCGTGGCGCGACGTGTAATCTAGAATTGCTGCGATAAATTGTAAACATGCAGCGTTTGGCATTTTCTGTACCGGAGAACCTTAAAGGGGTTCTAAGGAATCCTATGACGTACCTGAAGCCTTTGTCCATCGGGTAAGTACTCATGAGATCTTAGAAGGTTCATGAACTTATCTCGAGATAACGATCGTTAGAATAAAAACGCGACTTTACATAATATAAGCATAAATATTCTTTTTATTTATATTTTGACATACAGGATGAACTGCCTTCCTGCATCATCCTACTTGTAGAATGGATGGCAATACCAGAATCGTAATCATATAATTGCAGAAAGCTTACGACAATTCTAAACCTATACTAACCTGTTCTTCGATAATACTTTTTATGGTAAATGAAGATTTTGTCTGAAATTTTCGTTCTGAAATAACGCTGGTCGTGCTTAATATGTCCTGTGAGGGCTGGAACAACGCTGATAAGCAAACCCAATAGGTTCTGATCTACTGAGAATTCAGATTCAGATTTATTGGTTGAGGATAGAAGGCTTGCAGCCTATGTTAATCCTTTTCTAGTAGATTTCTGTGGTTGTCCAAACCCTTCTTGAACGAATCAGTTGAGGTTGCAGACACCACTTCTTCTGGGAGTCGGTTCCAAGAGTTTATGACTCGATGTGAGAACCAGTACTCAACAGCAATATGATTTCTCCTTGGCTTTTGAACTTTCCTGCTATGTCCTCTAAGGTGTTCCGACCTGGTGGGAAGGAAAAGAGAGAATAGGTCAGGTCCGTAGTCATTATTTAAAATTTTAAACATTGTGATTAAATCTCCTCTCTGCCTACGGTATGACAGTGAGAAGAGATTTAAACTATCTAGTCTTTCCTCGTATGATAAGTTAGCTATGCCGTGAACCATACGTGTTGCCTTCCTTTGAACACTTTCTAGAATGTGTGAATCCCCTTTTAGACACGGACTGGCGGCCTGGATGCAGTTTTCCAGTCTTGACCTAACCAGAGATGTGTATAAGGAGGTGAACATATCTCTGGTAATTCTTGTAAAGGCTCTGCGAATCGCCCATAAGGACCTGAAACTACGTGCAGCCACCGCGCGACAGTGTGCTGTAGTTTTTAAGTCGTGGCTAACTATGACACCTAAGTCCAAGTGAGTCTGAACTGATGGAAGTGTTATTCCCTCTAGTTCGTAGGAGCTCGTGCTTGCTTGTCCAATGCGCATGGTTGCACATTTTGCCACATTGATCGGGAGCATCCATTCAACAGACCACTCCGACAATTTGTTGAGGTCCTCTTGCAAGTTGGACGTATCACTGTTGCCCTTCAGCTCTCTCCAAATTTTTAAGTCATCTGCGTATAGGACCATAGGGGAGTCGGTGAGCAGAGGTAACTCATTGATATACAGAATAAAAAGGAGAGGACCGAGAACCGTGCCTTGTGGCACTCCGCTACTTACTGCTGTCCAGGAGGAGAGTTTTGAGTTGATCCTAACCCTCTGCCTCCTATCTATGAGGAATTCCCTGAGCCAGTCTAGTAGTCTGCCTTTGATACCAAGACTTTCCAATTTCATGAGTAGTCTTTTGTGAGGTACTTTATCAAAGGCTTTACTGAAGTCTATGAAGACGACGTCAACGGGTCTTCTGTTGTCCTTTGATTTGACCCAGCTTTCTCTTGCAGTCAGGAGATTTGACAGGCATGAGAGGTTCCTCCGGAAGCCATGCTGTGCTCCAGATAACAAGCTGCTATTTTCCAGATAAGCCATGATGCTTTTCTTGATAATTCTTTCCAGTGTCTTGATTAAAGTGCTGGTGAGACTGATAGGCCTGTAATTTGAAGGGCTTTGTCTTGATCCTCCTTTGTGTATGGGGGTTACTATGGCGTCTTTCCAATCACGTGGCAACACTCCATTTAGGAGAGATAGCTTGAAGATCGTGGTCAAGGGGCCGGCTATGTGGGCTGATAGCTCCTTGAGAAGCCTTGGATGAAGACTGTCAGGACCCATTGATTTTCCTGCATCTAGTTTCATTAAGAAGTTGAGCACGATGCCTTGGTCGATGTCAACGGAATCTATCCCATGTTCTTCTGATGCAGCCAGAGCTGATCCTATAGGCAGTGATGACTCCTGAGTGAAGACTTGGGAGAAGTAGTTTGCCATTGCTTCTGCTTTTTCTTGATCTTCTTCGATTGTATCTTTGTCAATAATCAGGTTTGGGACACCATTGGGTGTTTTATTCCTGAAATTCAAGTACGAGAAAATTTTCTTAGGTTGTGCCTTTGCATTTTGGGCCAGGTGTGTCTCGAACTTCATCCTTGATTGGCGGATTTCTGCGATAGCTTTATTTCTAGCAGTAGTATATAATTCCCTGGTCTCAGAAGTCTCAAGTGTTGCAAACAGGTTCCAACATTTGCGTTTACGTCTGAGTAACTTACGAATCTCCCGGTTTATCCAAGGGGGGAATGTTTCCGACCCTTTGGAACAGACCAAGGGATGAAGGGTACAGTTACTTGGGCGTAAAGTTGCTTAAATTGGTTCCATGCGGCTTCTACTTGGGACTCTGGATTGATGTACCAGTTTACTGAGTTGGCTGCTGAGACGATCGCATTTATGTCAGCTTTCCAAACGTTTGGTCGAGCTGGGGTTTTGGCCCTTGCTGCCGTTGCTGTGAACTTGAAAGTGAGCACAGCATGGTCACTTCTTCCTAACGGAGGAAGATGTTGTATGAGATCCACATCCTCACCGTGTGAGAACACTAGGTCCAGAGTTGATGAGGAGTGCTGTGAGTCATAGCGCGTGGGCTTAATGATATGTTGGACTAGGGCTAGCGATATACTGCATTCTAGCAGTTGACTGAAGATGGAGTTGTTAGGCTCGACCAGTCAACTGTTGGGGCGTTGAAGTCACCGACTACGAGACTTCGACATTTTGAAGTCCAGGAGCCTAGCTTCTCTATTAGGAAGTCGTCTGCACTGCAGTCAGGACTGCGGTACACAGCAATGAGGTCAATGTCTTGGCCTATGCATTTAAGTCTGCAGCGTAGAAGTTCGCACGACTCACTTTCGTGGGCGAGTGCTTCGATACTACGCACGGTTAAGCCTTTCTTGAGGTAGATGACTACGCCACCTCCTTTGCGGTTTAGTCGGTCTACCCTGTGCACTTCGAAGTTTGGCAGGTTAACTTCGTTGTCAGTGACATCGGGTGTGAGCCATGTCTCTGTGATAATAATTACATCCGGGTTTCCGGTTTCTATCATGTTTGCCAGCTCAGTCCTTTTATTTAACAGGCTGCGGGCGTTTGTGTAGCAGACTGTTAATTCAGATTGGTGCTTCCCCGGCCCACCCACAGAGGTTTCGGGATCATTAAACTGCGAACTCGGACAACCCGAAAACCCTTAATCTTAAGGTTCTTCTCACCGTTCCGGCGTCGCTCACTTAATTCTAGTGCCGCAGCCTGTCTTTTGACACGGTCTGCTAGGCTTAAGTCAGCGCGGACATATATCCCTGATCCTTTGAGAATATGAGAGTTGCTTAGAATAGCATCCCTCTCTGCTTTAGAGTTTAGTACGACTTTGAGGAGACGTACAGGTTCACTTACTGTAGGGTCAGGCTTTTGACCTATTCTGTATACGCTGTGTATAGTAATGCCTGATACTGTTTGTGGCAGTAGCTTGTCTAAAAGGGGCTTGACCAAGTTAAGGTCATGCTCGAATCTGGTCTTAGGGTCGAGGGCCAGTGACTCCTCCACTTTGTGGAGAATGAGAGACCTGTCAGAGAGATCGGGTTTTCTTTCCGTGACTTTCTTGCCCTGTGGCGTAAGTGTGTTTCTATCCTTCTTGGGTGGTGTAGCCGAAGTGTTATCCTTATCTCGCTTTTTGCGAGAGACTACAGTGCGCCATTCATTGGCGTCCTCCTCGCTAATCGTAATGGGGTTTGTCTGTCTGCTGCTCACCGGTGTGGATGAGGCTTGTTCCGTCAGTCCCTGGGCGACTGGAGCTGCAGGTTTTCGACCCCTGGTACTCCTCTTCTTCGCGGCAGTCTTTCTATTACTGTCACTGGAGGGCTTATCCAATATCGTGGGGGCAGCCTGGGTGTCTGGAATTTGGTGGGTGTTCTTCTGTGCTGTAGAGCACTCACTTATTGGCAAGGTCGCATCGGGGACATGTGCTGTTTTGTCAATAACGCTAGTCACGTCATCGTTATCTGAGCAATAGTCGGTATTCCTCTGTGGTGGAGGACGCTTGCAGTCCATGAGCTTTAAAGCCCCACTAAGAGTAGCAATGGCTTCTGTAATACGGAGTTTAGTTGTACTACAACAGTCGTTGCACAACCAGTTTGCTAGACGTTTGCAGCAGCGTTTGTATGCTGCTGGAGTAAGGTTCGTGCACATACTGTGAAACCATCTCTTGCAGTTATCACACTGCATTCCCTCATCCACTAGAAAAACGACACAGTGCTGAATTAGTGCCAGCCGTGCTGAAAACCAGCACTGAGTTTTAGTCTGTGCCACCAAAGAATCCATTTCAGAACAGATTCAGAATTTTCTCACCATAGAATGTTAGAATTATTTCAGAATGTGAGATTTAATTCAGCATTATAGTAAGCTTGGGGATGCTAATACGCGGAGAAGTAGTGATAAAGCGAGCTCAGAATATGTGAAAGTAACTGAGATTTTAGAGTAATGTGGCTAAAGGTAGACTAGAAATGAAACACTGGTTACATAAAGTATGAAAACCGGAAAATAATACTGAAATAATAATTAAATATAGGAGAAATGTGGCTTGTCAAGGGAGTAATAAAGTGGACAAAGTGGGAGGAATAGTGTGATATAGCCATTATCCGCCCATTAGTCCACCAGTAACCGTACTCATGTTAACACCAATCAGTCCCTCCATTATTCTTGTGCGATCGCACAGTCTTTATCACGTCTTGTGGATTGATGCCAGGTTTGGTCCAACCACCTTTAATCTTATAACAGCCGGCATGCTTGTTGAAGAATTTGGTGGCTAAGCTTGTCCTAGGCATTTCAGTCGATGTAGTTTCACAACCTGATCGATTAAGTTCCTTTCCTTATATACCACTACGTCTGACTGCATTAATACTTGCTGTAGTATACCACCTAACACAGGAGACAGAACACAAATATCTGTGGTCAAAGACAAGTAACCATTTCATATATTCAGCTTTCAATGTGTGTTCCACAACTATAAATAAGAACTGCTGAAAAATACACACGTCTCGGACCCAGCACTGATCGTGTCAGATCTCAGCTTGAAGCTCACTGGAAACGTTTTCTTTTATAGCCTTTTGCATAATTCAACTGTCGCTTAACACACAGGGTGTTTTAAATCTATATCAATTTGTTTATTAGATGTATCACACGGTGAAACAGTATTATTTACTGGATGACGTTTCGAACAAAATTTATTACTGTTCATAGTCATTTCATCAATTATAATCACACGACTTTGAAACTTGAGCCTTATAGTTTTCTTTGTCTTCTCCTATTTGCCGTTGTTTGGGTAATAGAATTCTCCAGATATCTCGCTGGACAAGTGTTAAATCATTTCTATTACACGTGTTTGCAGTTGATTCAATAAGTAAAGCTTCCGTTATCAATATCTCCCTCCCTCAAACCTTGTTACATTAGAGTTTAAAACTGTCATCCTATCCCATCCATCATATTGTATGGTTGTGTGTAACTGCATGTAGTGAGTGGTGTAGCTGAACTATTCTCTAGAATTCTTATCTTATTTGTGTCAACTAATCTAGATTCTGCTAGGTTTTTATGTTCGGCTAGTCTGACTGCCCCTGTTCTAGTAGTTTGTTTATCGAATCAACTGCAAATACATGTAATAGGAATGATTCAACATCTGTCCCAGATATCTGGGAAATGCTACTTCCCCAACGACGACAAATAGGAGAAGACAAAGAAAACTATAAAGCTCAAGTTTCAAAGTCGTGTGATTATAATTTATGGGATTATGAACAGTAATAAATTTTGTTCGAAACGTCATCCAGTAAATAATACTGTTTCACTGTGTGATATATCTAATTAACAAACTAATATGGAATTACATACTACCACAGTGCCCAAGTTTTACACATATATTAATATGTTTTAAATCTAGTTTATATTTGCTTACTTTCAGATCTATTCGCTTGTATCCTGGTGATGAGTTTGGTCGAGGTGCAGGCAAGGTGCTTAATTTTTTTTTTTTAATTTTCATTTTTCGGGTGTTTTTTTGTCCAATTTTTATACGTTTCTCATAATTTTGTATAGTAAGTGCTTTTCGTGTAGTTTTAGTTGTTTTCTCTTTTTATTTATACATTTCAAGTACGTCTAATTTAGCTTCTTATTGTGATATGTCTTAATCGTCTATCTGTACCTGATGATAAGATTATCTGGCATTGCCCTGGGTTGATAGGGTACTGTTGACCAAAGGTGAATTTGAAAAAACATCAAGAGTATTTTGTACAGAATTAAGTGGTGCCATGATTTATTTCGTCGGCTTCTCATCATCTGCATGCAGCCTAACGACGTTATCAAGTTTATGTATATAGACAATTTTAACATACACAGGGTTCATTTTTAAACAGAAAATCAATGTATGCATACAATGCTAATAATAATAATTACTTTATTCCAAAGAATAATAATCATACAGAGTGGAATCTTTGCCATTATGCAAACAAACGAAAGAGAATAAAAAGCATCCAGTTACTAGGACAAGAAGAAAAGGTTGATAACTGCTCCTTTCTGAACACATAAATCGGGTTTCAGGCGCTTGATAGAGATTGCTTCAGTAAACTTTAGGAGAATTGAACTCTTCATCTTATTAGTAATTTTCCGATGTGTTAAGGGGATACGGGACGATGGCTCACTTTTCATCCTGTTGTGACCAAGATTTTGTACCTAGCCTTGAATTATCACACCTCGTGCGTTGATGATTCCGTGGTAGAATATTCGCCGATCACACGTATGGTCAGGGTTCGATTACCGACATACTCAAACCTAAATTCCGTCTAGCCGGTAATAAGCCCGGTAAAGAGGAGAAGTTGGGCGTGAAGTTGTCGCAGAGCTCACGCTTGAGAATCGATGTTCTACTGGGAATGCAAAAGAGTGGAAAGACACATACATTAGAACTTTTTCGATCTGGTTTGATTAACTATTATAGCATGTGTGTTGAGTATTAACCATACCGAATGTATATGTTTTAATTCCAAGAGATGTGTCATAGGTACTAGACGTATGACTTAATGACTGGAAACAACAGAATATACACATTTGATCATAAAAAGAATAAAAAGACAGTTGCAGCGAAGAAAGTTTTCTTTTCGACGAAATCATCGACTAGGCTGTACATTCATGTATTTATAATAAATGGATAGGAAAGTTCCAGAATAATTTCCAGTCAAGGGTCAGATTAGTAAAATTACAGTTAGCTTATTAAAATACCATAATAAACAGGGGGCACGAATAAAACTCAAACAAAGTGGCATCATAATTTCTGAGAAGATTGACATATTGTACAGTTAGGGGTGGATGGTTAAAAAAATCTAGTGGGATCATTACTAATGTGACGAATAATTGTTTATGCAATCAGAGATTAAATATGTAGACATAATAAAATGACAGAATAGACAGGAAGTTCGGATAAGAAAGTCACTATTGGAAGAATTATCTGTTTATGATGGCCACGGCAGGGACAGGGGTTGAACGTGTTTCTTTTGGATACATAGCGCAGATCTGAGCTTTTGGATGGTTATTGCCTCGGCTATGCCGAGATGTCTTAATTTTACTCGCTTTGATCGAATCCTGTATATTATTTTGAGGGATTTTTCGAATGGCACCGAATGTACTGAATTGACCAGATGTCCTGTCACTGAATTGTATACACGCTTTTGGTCTCCTTTTACTAACCAGACTGGATACTGTTCACGAACGCGTTTTTCAAGTTGGCGCATGCTACGGCTAATGTACTCAGCTCCGCAAGAGCAAGTAAACTGGTATATGCGCGTTGAAGTGGCCTAATGTGACAGCTTGTCTTTCGCGTTCTGGCTGAATACTTTCTTGCAGGAAAACGTTAGTCATAGGCTTGAGGCGATGTATGTCTTCCTCAAAGTAACAAACAAAGTATCACAGCACTTCAGAGCAATGCCTTCAAACGTTTTACACTGTTTCAAACTTTTACTTTCTTTCAGACTATTCGGTTGTACCATTTGAAAAGACATTGTCAACATAGAACCTAGTATGACTGCGTATTGATCCATATCAAATGGGAGGTACTAAAAAGAAAGGCGGCATTAAAATTATTGAGATGTATAAATAAGTGGATACGAATGGCAGTATTCAAGTCAAAATTACTCGTCAATTACCCTGATTCAACCGTTACTGACTGAATTTCAACCCAGAGCTTTTGAAAAAAAGCGCAGCACCTCAAGTTGCCACACTCCACATGTAGCGCACACACGTCTTTCTTTCTGTCTGTTTTCAACATAGGACTTTGCACCGATGTGCAGCAGTTCAAGTCGCCACACTCCATGTAGCACACAGAGCAAGAGAAGAAAGTAGAAATGCATGATAGAGACAGTAGACAGGGAAATGAAACAAAGGAATAGTAATAACGAAGAATAATATAGTTTTACCGGAAATTATAAGTCACAAGGAGTGGATGTATCTGTGTCAGCCATTGAGAACGATTTTGTGCCAGCCATATCACTGATTGTCTCCAGCCTTCATTGGTGTTTACCGTCCCGAGGACCGCTACCAGTCAGAAAGTCTACACCTTCCTACGTGGCTGGCTTAAACTAACTGTTGTGCATTTATTTCATTGACTGGTGCCTCCATGTTTTGGTTTGACCGCTGCTAGCTCTTTTCCAGCCTGAACCTATGTCAGCTGACATTGCCCGTCGAGGAAGGCTCACACATGTAGATCAGAAATGTATGGGAGAAACAAAGGTAACATGCGAAGAAACCCAGAAGGGTTTAATAGATCCGAAAGGTTACAAATAGTGCAGGCATCTGCATCACTGAGAACTATTTTAAGCCATATCACCAATAGTCTCCAGCCATTGGTTCTTCGCATCCTGAAGATTCCAACCAAGCAGTCTACACCTCCCCTACATGGCTGAAACCAACTGTCAAAGACTTCATGGGGAGATGTCAGGTTTTGGTCTGACCATTCGTAAACTCCTCCCCAACCTAATTCGATGCTGACTAACATCTGTCGAGGAACGCCATGGCACGTGACCCAGCCATCTTATTCGATATAACTGTACAACTTTATCGATTGACTTACCTTCTTTACCTAAGACTACACACATAACCGTAATATTACCCCTCAGAAACACAGAAAATAGAACGCAAACATGTTTATGGTTGAAGATTCTTTTTCTCTTTTTCCTTCACGTTCCCAGTGGAACATAAGGCTTCACGCTAGAGTTTTGGAGTTACGGTAGCAGTGGTTTATTTATTTTTACAGGATGGGGTTGCTAGCCTCATACTCAACCTTTCCTCCTTACTAGCTTTTATTACTGGTTTAGTGAGGTAAAGGAGTGCGTCGACCGGGAATCTAACCCTGGACCATGTGCATCATGGTCGGCTAGCGTCCTAACCACTGTGCCACTGACACACTATGGTTGAAGATAGTTAACCAATTCATATCTTCCACTTTCAATGGTCATGACCTGTAGTCATAATAAACGACAGAGTAAACTAATGTGCAGTACGCAGGTTGTTCGCTAGATAGTCGGATATCACATCATTGTCGGAGATGATGACGTGAGTTGATGAATACCACATTAGTCTTTTATATCCACGCTGAGATTTCGTCAGTAATCAGTCAATTCATTAGGCTTAATGCTGCAACTCCCCAAATAAGTCAAGTGGTAATCAATACACTGTTGACTTTATTCCTTATTTTTAAACTAGGTGTCTGTCTAATCTAAATGTAACGTTAATGATATGTGTAGCTTGATGAATGTGATTTCATGTGAGATAATTATTTTTCTTCTACTACTTTTGGTTTTCCACCAAGGGTGGTGGCGGTGGAGGTACTATTCGTGATGCTGGTGGAGCATTCGGTAAACGAGAAGCGCGTAATGAAGAGGAGTATTTTTATAAATTAGTAAGTTACGATTTTATCTCTCTCTCTCTCATAAACAGTGATTTATGTCCACATGATGTTCTGGTTGGCTGGTTTCAGCATAGAACTTTGCACAGTAGTACATAAGTCCCAGTTGCCACTCCCCCTCCATGTAGCACACAAAATAAGAGTAGAGAGATAATAGACATAAGTGCGAGTGAGGGAACAAGAATAGTAGTAATATGGAAGAACAATAGAGTTTCATTATCTTATTTATTATATTTATTTATTTAAACGCCTAAAATCTTGGTACAATATGGCACCAAGAAGGATGCGCCACGCAATAATGAAACAGCATAGATCAAAAGAAATATATATATATATATATATATATATATATATATATATAAGTAGAGAACGGATAAAGAACTTCATCTGGGAGGAAAACAGTCATGCTCAACAAGTTTAAACAGTATTCGTTAACTATCATCGGGAAGGGAAGAAAGAAGGAAATTGCAACACGAGTAATAGCACGCGATAAGTTTTATTGATTGTTTGTTGCTTTATTCAATTCATTGTGTGAGGGCTGAGATACTGCCCGGGCGCCCAGACCGAAGCAGGTGGTTTTATTAAGGGACCACTCTCCGAGCCTTTGACTTGGAGTCTAATCCGAAAGGTAGCAGAGCAGCGTCAGGAGCTGCATTTCCATGGTTTTCGGTGACCTATATGGCTTCATACGCCATTTGATCCGATTGGATACTGGAGCCCATGTACCCCATGGTAACTGCTTTTATTTTAACCGCTATCCAAACAACCTTCCTAACATGGTAGGACCTGCACGGACATGAGTCCAAGTCAGTTTAACATGTTGGGTCATTACGGTATTCAAGCCCGACCACCACGACAAGGTAGCAGTTATCGGCCGGGATAGAGTCTCATTGGATATGAATGCATCTACGCCATCCCTTGAGAACGATTCTGAGCTACCACACAAATTTTCTCCAGTGATCATTGGTTCTTACCATCCCGGGGATCCCAACCAGTCAAGAAGCCCTACACCTACCTAAGTGGCTAGGTTAAACTAGCTGTTATGAATTTCGCTGGCTGATGCCGCCATGTTTTAGTTTGACTACCACTAGCTAACTCTTTTTCAACTTGATCCATCCTATGTCAGCTAACCTTGCCCGTTGTCGAGGAAGGCTATCGATGGCTAGACATTCATTCATGTGTAACACATGTCGTAACGATCTCTCTCAATCGATGTAGTTTCTTCATAACCTCGTTGGTTGATTTCCCCTCCTTACTCAATTCTCATCAACTGTTGGCGAGCATATAGAGTTTATAATCAGACAAAATAGAATCCAATTTGAACGTTAATCATTAGTGTTCAGTGGTATTTAGGATAATTTGCATTGATATCCGATTGTCACTTTAGTAGTACTGTATTAATGGGTGTTTTCAGTTGTAATTTGGTAATAATTTTCTCATCTGTATACGTTTCTTGAACTTCAAAGCTTAGTGATTCGATGTTATTTAAGCAAAATGTTCATTGTGTTGTCAACTTTAGTTATTCACAAATTAAACAAAAATATAACTGAATAAATTTCAGCACAAAGTATACGAGTACAAATAAATGGCTATTCTTTATTTATTTAAATTTTAAAATTATTATTTCCTTTAATTCCTAGAGGAACATAGGGCTTCAGCCGCCCAAGTCTCCATTGCGTTCGGTTCTCTCCCAACGTTTTCACTCCGCTCCAAGTCTGCTCACATGCTTTCATCTCCTCTTCGCATGACCTCCTTCAAGTCACCCTCACGCTGACGACCTGCTCGCCGCTTCCCTTTCGGGTTCCACTCGAGCGATGGCTTGTCTAGTGATGTCACTTGATGGTTTGTTTTCTCAGAGTATGGCCAAACCACCTACCTCCATTTCTTCCTGCATATTTGTTTCACAATCGGTTCCTGTCGGGTTGGTTCGCTCATTGCCAGATATCCCTCTCTGTGTCTGATCTTTTCTGGCCGGCCATCTGATCTTGAATGGTATTGAGCGAAGACAGCTGTTGATGAAGGTTTGTAGTTTGTTCGAAGGGGCCTTCGTGACACACTGGCCAAGTCTCCGATCCGTATAGTAGCACTGACTTCACATTGGAGTTGAAGATCCGGATCTTATATTCGTTTTGATGCTGAGTGCTGTTGACCTCCACACAGACTTGATGTGAGTAATGAAAGCTTGTCTTGGTTTTCCGATTCTTGGTTTGATATCCTCGTCAGTTCCGTTCGCCTGTAGTTGAAACGATACCGCCTTCCAGGTAGGCAAAAGGGGTTGTTTCTTTCAGGTTCCTCCCATTTGTGCTGGCTGATTGTTGTCTGTTGTTTTTGTTGTTGACCAGGAATCTTCATCACCTCTGTCTTCTCTATGTTCACCTGAAGTCCCTTCTGTCTTTGATGCTTCTTTCTCTGTCAACTTGTTGCTTTTCACTTGCATATCTTCCAGTTTGTGGGAAATCAAACGTATATCATCGGTGAAGTCCAGATCCTCCAAGTTTTTTGTGTGAGTCCATTTTATGCCTGTGTTCCTCGCTGCCCGCCGCTGTCTGTCTCATTATCCAGTCTACTGCAATCAGGAAAATCATTGGCGATAGTAGACAGCCTTGTCTTACTCCCGTCCTCACTTCGAAGGCTTCCGTAAGTTTCCCGTTGTGGATTACTTGGCATGCAGCACTGTCGTACAACTGTTGGATGAGATGTATAATTGTCGGCGGCACGCTGTGGTAGCGAAGTAGTTGCCAAATCACCTCTCTATCGACCGCGTCGAATGCCTTTTCAAAGTGGATGAAGTTGAGATAGAGAGGTGACTGACATTCCAAGCTTTGTTCAGTGATGATCCGTAGTGTGACGATTTGATCAATACATGACTTGTTTCTCTTGAATCCAGCTTGTTCCGGTCAAAGTTTTCATCCAGGACTTGTTTGATTCTCCAGGATGATGCAGCTTAGTATTTTGCTTGGGATGGACAGGAGCATAATTCCGCGCCAGTTTTGCATTGACTTAAGTCTCCTTTCTCCCAATCCTCGGTTACTTCGCCTTCTTTCCACTTCAGTAGTGGTGTCATCAAGTCCGCTGTTGTCTGTGGGTCTGTTTACAATGCTTTTGTTAGGATTCCATCTGGTCCTTTTGCTTTTCCAGCTTTTAACATCTTGACTGCCTTCAGGACTTCTGTTCTCGTCGGGGGGTTGATGTTCACTGGTAGTTCTGCTACCGTTGTTGGTATTGTTGGGTGCGTTGTAGGCGGCGGTCGATTTAGAAGTCTTTTGAAGTGTTCATTCCAGTGTTTCCTTTGCTCCACCTCTTAGGTGATTGACTTTCCATTGTCATCCTTTACTGGCTTAATTTATGTCGAACTTTTCCCCGATAGGAACTTAGTTGTTTGGTAGAGTGTTGCGAGGTCTCCTTTGCCTGCAGCTTGTTCTGCTTCACTTGCCATGGCTTCATAACATTTTCTTTTGTCCTTCCTGTCACTCTTCTTTACTCATCTGTTCAGTGTATTGTAGCTTGCATTATATTTTAAAATATAACCTGAATATTGTCACATCATTTATTGAGAACAAAAAATAGTTAGAGTGAACAATTGTCACTATCAATAAACTCTTCTTCTTCAGGCTCTACAATTATAAATTCGACTAATTTAAGCATACAATAGTCAGCCAGCCAGCCACCCAGTAAAAAGGAGAATTAGACACATATCAGAAGGTGTATTATGGAACAAGTATATAAGTAAGATGGAATAGAACAATGGTCAGTTAGTTTTTGAATATACGCATAGTCTATGGTACAGTTATCATGAATAAAAGTGATTATATGGACAAAATTAATCGTATTTCAAAAACTGAATAGTTAATAAGATACAAGTGAAGCAACTGAACGGACGCCAAATGGCTAAGATACTAAAATCACTAGTTGAGAATAATCTGATTCTTAAGTATGCACTCGGCGAATTGAAACACCGCATCTTTATGGTTCACTGAAAGTCCACAAGTCCCGAGCACACCACTATGTCCTATCCTAGATATGTGTCATTCTCTCTGTAATTTTACAGCGTGGTGGTTGGTAAAGGCATTGGAACCTTTACATCGTGAACTAATGATATACAGTGCAAAAGGCGAATATAGCTTTATAGAAACTACCAAAATCCTGAATGTAAAGGTAAAGAAAATGATTTCACTTGATGTAGCATCATTATTTACCAGCGAACGTCCCATTACTCGAAACAGTCAACTACTTATGTAACCAACTGACAGAACAAAAGATAGATGTAGGAATCCCACTGGAAAAAAGTCAAGGAATTACTATTAAAATGCACTGTGAATGTCCAGTTTATGTTCAACAGTGATTTTTATAGACAAGTTGACAGTGTTGTGATGGGCTCTCCTCTGGGCTCCTATGCTAACGGATATTTTCCTGGCAAATCTTAAAAAAGGTCCACTCATAGACACGATTAAGCGGCTTTACTAATCCCAGCAACCAGTAGCAAACTTTGATTAACAGCTGCTTTCGCTGTTGGTACGATACTGAAGATCAGATAGCCATTCGGAAAGAATAAGCGACGGGAGTAAGACAAGGCTGTCTACTATCGCCAATGATTTTCCTGATTGCAGTAGATTGGATAATGCGACAGACAGCGGCGGGCAGCGAGGAAACAGGCATAAAATGGACTCACACAAAAAACTTGAAGGATCTGGACTTCACCGATGATATACGTTTGATTTCCCACAAACTGGAAGATATGCAAGTGAAAAGCAACAAGTTGACAGAGAAAGAAGCATCAAAGACAGAAGGGACTTCAGGTGAACATAGAGAAGACAGAGGTGATGAAGATTCCTGGTCAACAACAAAAACAACAGACAACAATCAGCCAGCACAAATGGGAGGAACCTGAAAGAAACAACCCCTTTTGCCTACCTGGAAGGCGGTATCGTTTCAACTACAGGCGAACGGAACTGACGAGGATATCAAACCAAGAATCGGAAAACCAAGACAAGCTTTCATTACTCACATCAAGTCTGTGTGGAGGTCAACAGCACTCAGCATCAAAACGAATATAAGATCCGGATCTTCAACTCCAATGTGAAGTCAGTGCTACTATACGGATCAGAGACTTGGCCAGTGTGTCACGAAGGCCCCTTCGAACAAACTACAAACCTTCATCAACAGCTGTCTTCGCTCAATACCATTCAAGATCAGATGGCCGGCCAGAAAAGATCAGACACAGAGAGGGATATCTGGCAATGAGCGAACCAACCCGACAGGAACCGATTGTGAAACAAATATGCAGGAAGAAATGGAGGTAGGTGGTTTGGCCATACTCTGAGAAAACAAACCATCAAGTGACATCACTAGACAAGCCATCGCTCGAGTGGAACCCGAAAGGGAAGCGGCGAGTTGGTCGTCAGTGTGAGGGTGACTTGGAGGAGGTCATGCGAAGAGGAGATGAAAGCATGTGAGCAGACTTGGAGCGGAGTGAAAACGTTGGGAGAGAACCGAACGCAATGGAGACTTGGGCGGCTGAAGCCCTATGTTCCTCTAGGAATTAAAGGAAATAATAATAATAAGCAACTTATAACAAACAATTACCTATAGTACAAGAAATATCACGAAGAAAATTGTCATAGATCGGATGCACTATCCAGTGACATCTCACGACACAGGGCATCACTTGGGTGAAACCTAAGTGGAAAGTGACAAGTTACGCATGGATTGGATCGGACATTGATGTGAAGGGGCTAGTAACTTATAGGTTAGTCGTGGAGCGAGTTAAAGGGGACTTCAGAGAACACAATGAAATGGAAATGTGCTATTGTAGAAGCCGTATGTTCCAGTCGTAATCTAATAGACTAATAATCAATAATATTAATAAGAATAATAATGGCAATGAAAACGTTGCCAAGGAGATTTGCTTCATTGAACTCTGGGCATTTAACTAAGTGTGATTTTTTATTGAATTATTCCGCTTTTTTAACATAGCAACAACAACAACTTCGTGCTTTAAAGAAGCATTTAGAAGAGGAACATGAACGTGAAGAGCAGGAAATTAAGCGCCTTGAAGTGAGTTGAATTATTTTTTAGAATTTTTCTTGTTTGTATAAGTAAACAGGGAGGGAACACAATGCCAGTTGTTTTTTGTGAATAGTGTCTAGCAATGGAATCTTGGATGCGCATTTCTTCCCATTTGGCACTCATTATCTGTATGTACCTGTAATCACCAGTGACTAAATGGTGTCCCCACTGAAACTTGAACCCACTATCCTTCGTTTCAAATGCCAAAGCGTTTTGGGATTCCAGGTGTGTATCCAGACGACAGGTCCCAAATAGGACGAAATGCGCATCCTGGATTCATCATTCTTAGTCCTCAGAGGTCGCTGAATCATCCATACTTGGAGTCGATATGTCAGCAGCAACCGAACATTGCGATTCAACCAATCAGTGGGAAAAACAAAGTCGACTCAAACGAAATGGAGTATCTGTTTTGTAATCTGTGATCACACAATGGTCCGGGCTCGTGTGTGCTTACGACTGAACGGACGTAGGAAACAGCTGGCGGTAAAACCATCACGTCCCCAGCTCGATCAGGAAACTAAATCCCTACTTGAGGAAGAACTAGCTAAACGCATATCTGAGTTTGACAGCTGTGCTCACCCTGGAGAAGCCTGGAAGTATATTCAGTCAGCTATAGATACAGCTGTAAAAGCTGTGAATAAGGCAAATCCAAAGGTGAGTAAAAACCACTGGATTTCCACTGCCTCATCCGAACTGATAGATGCTAGAAGATTTATTCCGGCGAGCTCCGAATTCAATGAGGAGCGAAAGCTGCACAAAAGGAAACTTACTAAAAGTCTCCGCAAGGACCGTGAACAGTGGTGGCTGACAAAGGCAAAAGAGATGGAAAAAGCATCGGCGATAGGCAACACTAGGCAACTCTTTAGACTCATCAGGGAAACGGGTGGGAGAAGGCAAATCATAAGTGAGACTATTTCTGAGAAAAATGGCTCCTTAATTAGCTCTCAGGATAGACGCCTTGAACGCTGGAAAGAACACTTTGAGGGACAATTTAACTTGCCTACAGCCACACTGAACCTCCCCGACATCCAGCACACACCCGAATGGGATATAGACACTGGTCCGCCGTCTGTAAGTGAGGTCACAAAAGGTATCAGTAATTTGAAACGAGGCAAAGCGGCAGGACCCGACGGAATTATTCCGGAGGTGTTTAAATATGGGGGTGACATACTAGTTTGTAGATTAACTGAGGTACTAGGCAACGTCTGGGAATCACAGACAGTGCCATCAGACTAGGGTAAGTCACTTATTATACCGATATTCAAGAAGGGAAACAAGTCCTCGTGTGATAATCATGGGGGGATCAGCCTAACGAACATAGTCTCTAAAATCCTAGGCTCAGTAATCATGCATATGTCAGCAGCAACCGAACATTGCGATTCAACCAATCAGTGGGAAAAACAAAGTCGACTCAAACGAAATGGAGTATCTGTTTTGTAATCTGTGATCACACAATGGTCCGGGCTCGTGTGTGCTTACGACTGAACGGACGTAGGAAACAGCTGGCGGTAAAACCATCACGTCCCCAGCTCGATCAGGAAACTAAATCCCTATTTGAGGAAGAACTAGCTAAACACATATCTGTGTTCGACAGCTGTGCTCACCCTGAAGAAGCTTGGAAAAATATCCAGGCAGCCATAGATACAGCTGTAAAAGCTGTGAATAAGGTAAACCCAAAGGTGAGTAAAAACCACTGGATCTCCACCGCCTCATCCGAACTGATAGATGCTAGAAGACTTATTCCGGCGAGCTCCGAATTCAATGAGGAGCGAAAGCTGCACAAGAGGAAACTTACGAAAAGTCTCCGCAAGGACCGTGAACAGTGGTGGGCGACAAAAGCCAAAGAGATGGAGAAAGCTTTGAGGATAGGCAACACCAGGCAACTCTTTGGACTCATCAGGGAAACGGGTGGGAGAAGACAAATCATTAGTGAGACAATCTCGGAAAAAAATGGCACTATAATTAGCTCACAGGATAGACGACTGGATCGTTGGAAAGAGCATTATGAGGAGCAGTTTAATTTGCCCACAGCCACGCTCAACCTTCCGAGCATCCAACACCTCCCTGAATGGGATATAGATACAGGTCCTCCGTCACTAACTGAGGTTACTAAAGCTGTCACCAATCTGAAACTAGGCAAAGCAGCGGGACCTGATGGAATGACTCCAGAGGTATTTAAGTACGGTGGAGACAGCTTACTGTCCGGATTAACTGAGGTACTAGGCAGCGTTTGGGAATCAGAAGAAGTCCCATCGGGTTGGTGTAAGTCACTGATTATCCCCATATACAAGAAGGGAGACAAGTCTTCCTGTGATAATCACAGAGGGATTAGCTTGACTAATATAGTATCTAAAGTCTTAGGCTCAATAATCATGCGTAGACTGAGTGGTGCTCGGGAAGCACAAACACGAGAGAGCCAGGCAGGCTTTAGACCAGGAAGAGGGTGTATTGATCATATCTTCACCCTCCGACAGATTCTAGAACATAGGCATTCCTACCGGCGTCCAACAGTCATTATATTTCTTGACCTAAAGGCAGCATTCGACTCTGTCGATCGGGAAGTTCTCTGGAGATGCTTGGCTGTAAAGGGAATTCCGAGAAAATATATTGCACTGATTAAGGCACTCTATTCGTACTCATACAGCCAGGTGAGGGCTTACGGCGAGCTGTCATCTGAACTGATGACGACCAGTGGTGTCCGTCAAGGATGCCCATTATCTCCTTTTCTATTCAACTTCATCATAGATGTGTTAATGGACTTAACCCTAGGTGACTTCAGCGATTCAGGGATTGACTTGCTACCTGGGAATAATCTCGTTGACTTGGAATATGCAGACGATATAGTCCTTCTAGGCGAAGACGCTGACGAAATGCAGAGTCTTCTAAACACCTTGAACAGCAATCTACGAATGTTTGGCATGCGATTCGCTCCCGCCAAATGCAAGATGATGTTACAGGACTGGACTACATCGACGCCTAGTTTAAAAATAGGAAGTGAAGTGGTAGAGCACGTTGACCGCTTCACTTATTTGGGAAGTACCATCAGCCCCAACGGGCTGATCTCTGACGAAATCTCAGCACGAATACAAGGGGCTCGTTTCGCATTTGTTAGTTTACGCCGACTCTGGCGTAGACGAGATGTTCGACTATCGACCAAAGGGCGGGTGTACTGCTCATCAGTCCGCTCCGTCCTCCTTTATGGTTGTGAGACCTGGCCACTGAGAGTGGAAGACATGAAAAGACTAGCTGTCTTTGATCATAGGTGCCTGCGTTCTATTTCCCGTGTAAAGTGGCATAATAAGGTGAGCAACATGGAGGTTAGGCGTAGAGTTCTAGGTAAACAGGGGAAATCAATCGACGAAGTCGTGAAGCTACATCGACTGAGATGGTTAGGACATGTGTTACGTATGCCAAGCCATCGCCTCCCTCGACGAGCAATGTTAGCGGATATAGGGTCAGGCTGGAAAAAAGCTAGCGGCGGTCAAACAAAAACTTGGCATCAGTCAATGAAATCCACAACAGTTGGTCTTAGCCACGTAGGAAGGTGTAGACTTCCAGGCTGGGGTCCTCGGGACGGCAAAAATCTATGGTTGGAAACAATTGGTGACATGGCTCAAAATCGTTCTCAGTGGCGCAGATGCATCCACTCCCTGTGACTTATGATCTCCAATGAAACTGTTTTGTATTTCTTTATTACTCCTTTGTCTCACACCTCTGCTCACTGTTTCTATTATGCTTTTCTTGTACTTTCTTCTCTTGCTTCGCGTGCTACACGGAATGTGGCGACTTGAACTTCCGCACATTTGTGCAAAGTTCTATGTCGAAAACAGACAGACAGACAGGCATAGACTAAGCAGAACTCGGGACGAACAGACGAGGGAAAATCAAGCAGGCTTCAGACCAGGTAGAGGGTGCATAGATCATATCTTCACTCTTCGACAGATTCTAGAACATAGACACACTTTTCGGCGTCCAACAATTGTCATATTTCTTAACTTGAAGGTGGCCTTCGACTCCGTCGATCGAAAGGTACTATGGCAATGTCTGACTGTGAAGGGAGTGCCAAGAAAGTACATTGCACTAATCAAGGCACTCTATTCAAACTCACGTAGTCGTGTAAGGGCTTATGGGGAATTGTCATCTGAATTGGTAACAACCAGTGGTGTCCGACAGGGATCTCCACTTTCCCCATTTCTGTTTAACTTCATCATAGATATCCTGATGGAAGTATCCTTAACTGAACGTAACGACTTAGGAATCGACTTGTTACCAGGGAATAGTCTTATGGACTTAGAATATGCAGATGACGTAGTCATGTTAGGGGAGGATGGTGACAAAATGCAGAGTCTTCTGAACACCTTGAGCAGCAATCTTCGTATGTTTGGCATGCGATTCGCCCCTACAAAATGTAAGATGCTGCTACAGGACTGAACCACGTCAACTCCTAACTTAGTGATAGGGAGTGAAGTGATAGAACATGTTGACCACTTCACCTATTTGGGAAGTTGTATTAGCACCAACAGACTGATTGGCGATGAAATCTCAGAACGGATCCGAAAAGCTCGAGCTGCTTTCGCTGACTTACACCATCTCTGGCGTAGGCGTGACATCCGGTTATCAACCAAGGGACGTGTGTACTGCTCAGCAGTTCTCCTCGTCTTTCTCTATGGCTCTGAAACATGGCCAATACGCGTTGAAGATATGAAAAGGTTGACTGCTTTCGATCATAGATGTCTACGATCTCTTTCTCACGTTAGGTGGTTTCACAAGGTAACTAATGTTGACGTTAGGCGTAGAGTGTTGGGCAAAGAGGGAAAATCAATTGACGAGGCTATAAAGTTACATAGACTAAGATGGCTAGGTGACGTGCTGCGTGCGCATGCCTAACCACCGCCTCCCCCGACGGGCATTGCTAGCTGATATAGGTGCAGGTTGGAAAAGAGCCAGTGGTGGCCAAATAAAAACATGGCCTCACCAATCCATGAAATCCTTGACAGTTAAACTGAGTCAGGTAGGGAGATGCAGACTCCCGGGTTGGGGGCCTCGGGACTCTAGGAATCAATGGCTAGAGACAATAGGTGACATGGCTCAAAATCGTTGTCAATGGCTAGCGCAGATGTATTCAGTCTCTGTAATCTTTCATATTCCTTTCTACCATTACCCATTCTGTTTCACTCTTATACTTGTCAAACTCTATTGATTCTCTTCACTCATCTTCTTGTCTACCTCTGTGTGGTATTTGAAACGTGGCAACTCGAACTGTTGCACTTCGGTGCCAAGTTCTATGTTGAATCCAGACAGACAGACAGATTAGGCGACGAAGTTGATACGCTTTTGGTAATTCTAAACAGAACTCTGCAATATACTAATATTTATGTATTAGTTTGCAAGGATTTGGTCAGTTACAGGATTTCATCATGAGCTGACATTGCTTAGAGAACCAAACTATATTGTTCTTCGTTATTACTATTCCACATTAGCAAACCCAAATTATGTATCCAAAAGAAGAAGGTTGTTCAGACACTCTCTGTACTTACCGTGGTCATCAAGGTTCTGATGATCCTTCATTTGTTATTGTGGAGGTTTCCTTAATTTTATTTCAATATAGCGAAAATATTCATTCAGACATCTATAAAATACAAAGTAATTGAGTGAGCAAAGTATATCCCCCTTTCGATAATTTCCTCCTCTTTCAGGCTCTACAATTATATATACGTATATGTTTATATACATAGAACATTCTAGATTAGTAGTTAATAACAATATTAGTGTTTATTTTTAAATAATATCGATTTGTTAAGTAAGATCACAATGGAATTACCACAGTTCATTAAAGATGCATAAATTATGATAATAATAAAGATATAATAGCGAATAGAATATCAACTGAGATTAGGAAAATTCCACAAAAAATTGAGGATCATTCAAACTTAGATGGCCAAGGTAAGGATAATGTCTGAACTAGGTTCTTTGGACGCAGAAATTAGGCTTCTTAATGTGGAGGATCCCAACAGTCTCAGCAATATTTACTAAACGAACTGTAAAGGCGAAGTTAAGACATGTTGGTATGCGGTAAATGACTTTGAAAGCTGTCTCGTTAACATTAATCAATCTTGTGTCCTGTATTCACAAGATGGGATAGTATGGTGAGAGCTGTCTGCAAGCCAAAATTGTCGACAACAATTTACGTCAGTATACAATTGGTGGATGGTGGCTAGCAGTGGAATCCAGGATGCACACTTCGTCCTATTCGGGAATCATCAGCTGGATGTACCTGCATTTCTCAGTGAGTGATGATGTTCCCACCGAGGCTCGAACCCAGTGACCATATTTTCAAACGCCAAAGCGTTATCCACTAGACGAAATGCACATCTTGGATTCCACTGCTAGCCACCATCCACCAATTGTATACTAATTAAATGCCCAGACATCGTCGAAGCATCTTCACAAGAAGCCGACATGTCAACCTGAGACCGAGCACTTCGGTCCAATCAATCGACGGGAAAATCAAAAATTCAATTCAATAATTTACGTCAGTGTTCACGTCCCAAATTGGGGTCATGAGCAAAAAACAACAACAGAATAACAAAGCCTCCTAACCTTGAGGAACTCATCAACCAGTCACAGCAGACTTAACATGTGCAAATACGATTCGTAGATATATGGCTTGCCTTTCTAAGAAACGGTCATAAGCAAGAAAACAACCAATCAGAAGAGGTTGTTTCTCTTCTGACAATAATTGTACATAAACTTATATATATATATATGTTCATTTTCTCAGTGAACGATCTGTTGCCTGACCCTTGTCTTCTGTTGTTACAAAAGAATAACGCTACGAATAGATTTCGTTTGTCCTTTACTCTTAACCATGTGGGAAATCTTACGTAATGTCTGAATGAATATTTTCACTATATTGAAATGATTTGTCATTGAGATTGGCTTATTATTTTTTTCTTTCTTTCCCTATTCTGCAGGAATCACTTAAACGTAGAAAGAAATTACTAGCTGATCTTGAAAAGAAGCATGATTAAGTGTGAATGCACACTAATTCGTCTGTACAAATTACGTTGACTTCATGAGACGTGTATCGATGTTGCTGTCGATATTGATGTTGGTGTTGATGAGTGCAGGTGTAAAATATAAAAATTAGTCAATCAGTCAATCATTCACGTAGTCAGTCACTTCTGTATGCCTTTTATTGTGGTGATCCTAACCATTACAATTTATATTATAAATAGTTATTAAAAGAAAATTATTGTGTGTTTTGTGCTGCTTCTCATGATTTATTTCTATTGTATTTTGTAATTGAAGCATCATCATCACTTGTGAGCACCAATAGATGCGCTACAAAAAATCGCATAGTTTGTGTGACGGAATGCCACAACAAAGCAGAGTAGTTGTCCTAAGGAGCCACTCTCACCTCTGAGCCTGTGATTTGTAGTCTGATCGACAAGGCAGTAGAGCAGCGTCAGGAGCTACGTGTTCCCTGGTTGTCAGTGATCGAAGGAGGTTCATGCACCATTCGATCCGTTGGGATTTCGGAGCCTATTTACACCGTCAGAGGTGTTTAAAATCAGAGTTTTTCAGTTCCGCTATATAGACTAGTAATTCCACTTAAAATTATAAATAGTCAAAAAATATCTTGATAGTGCATTGAAGTTTCCGTAGCAGTTCGATTGATTTTCCGGGGTAGGGTTGCTAGATGCACACTCAACCCTCCCTTTTTCCCGGGCTTGAGAGCGGCTAGAAAACTAGGGAGCTAGTAAACTAGGCGAGGTTAACATCGAGAAGACGGAGCTGATGAGGATAACCAACCAAAAACAACAACAACAACAAGCACCAATCACTGTCAACAGGATAAATTTGAAAGAGGTTACCTCCTTCACTTGTCTAGGAAGCATCGTTGCAACCACAAGCAGATGGAACGGATGAAGGTGTGAAAGCCAAGTCAGCTAGAATCGGAAAGGCGAGATACGCCTTCATCAACCTGAAACCAGATTGGAAATCTTCTGCACTCTGCATCACATAGAACAAGATTCGGAATTTCAACACAAATGTACAGTCAGTTACTTCTATATGGATCAGAAACTTGCACTACTCGTCAAGCAAAGCAATTTCAACAAGTTACAGAATTTTATCAGCGGCTGTCTTGGCTGACTGCATACTGAAGATCAAATGGCCGCAGAGAATTGGTGACAAGAAGTTCTGGGGACGAACCATCCAAGAACCGCTTCGAGGGTGATATGGAGGAGATCTCGTGAGAAGGGGATGAGAGAATATGGGCAACCATGAGGGCAGCTAAAGAGGAGTGCAGAAAACAGGACAAAGTAGAGACGTCCTGTTGAAGACCTATATTCCACTCGGAACCCAAGAGAATAGTAATAATACAATCTTGATAGAGTAGGTAATTTAAGAAAATTGGTCGCGCTGTTATGCGCAGATGATGTCGATTAACTGTAGGTCGAAAAATAATTGGTCCTATACTATATTCAGAAAATAAAAGACAACGAAGAAATTTTTCTTTATCGACGAAATTATCTTCAGAGGCTCTACAATCGTATTTATATTTACCAAAAGCATATTGTAGTCTCTTATTAAGTAAAAGGAGGGGTTGGGCAGGGAGTGACAGTTGATATAATCACTGAGAAGAGGTTTCTAAAGACTCAAAGAGATTATGCTATAGTACGATGGAAGTAAAGGTTTGAAATACGACATGGTGAAAATTGTAAGGGTGATGATAGTTGATGAATTCTTTTAGTGGACATTAGTAACTAGTGTGATGTGTCTAGTCCCTTGTTTCGTGCAGACTGAATTCCATCAGTCAGGTTTGTAATGTGGTCACCACTCTAGGTAGATCCCCCTTACGGTGCAGTTTGAGTTGTTGATGTTAGATGGTTGGAGGCAATCGGCAGGAAGCATTGGACCTACGTTTCGTGCTAGTTGACTCTAGTCAGCAAGGCGTATCTGCAACCTTGAAGGGACACGTCCCTTCCGAGATTCGAAACCGCGTTACCCAGTGCTGTATTCAGAGATAGAATTCAGCCCGCTACAAAGAAAGGACTAGACACATCACACTGGTTGCTAGTGGTCAATCAAAGTATCCAATACAGTCCTACAAGAGGTCAATCGCTAGCCTGAATAGCTTAGTGGTAGCGTCTCTGACTGCAGCACTGTGTGACGCGGGTTTGAATCTCAGAAGAAGGTACATGAGTTCCTTCAAGGTTGCAGATACGCCTTGCTGACTGTTGAGTGCCAACTAGCACGAAACTTAGGTCAGGCTGAGCTTCCTGCCGATTGCCTCCAACCATCTAATATCCTTAATTGATGAATTACTAAAGATAATGGAAAGATTAGGACAATGGTAGAATAAGAAACCGAACAACAAAGCTTTTCTGCAAGTAGAATTCGGGGTTGTATTGACAAATCGCTATCGACTCTGTCATACACATATATCGAAACATCGTAACACACTTTTTGTACTGTTCGGTCTTACCTTGTAGATGAATTTTAAAAGACGACTCTGCTTGAGTTGTATGGTCTGAATTTCATAGGTGTTTGAAACTTAAGCTAATAGTCGTCTTGTATTCCGCCCTTGAGGAAGCATTGATGATAGGGTTAAGAGATGACTTTGGAAATTGTGCGCTTTTTATGGCCAATATAACTAGACCTACATTCTCTAGGCATTTAAACGAATCTTTATGTGGTATTGTTAAAATGTTACTTCATATATTGGCTTAAACAGTCAACTAGCCTGGGTACACCGGGGTTCAAAACTTGACCCATTTGCTTCAGTGTGGGCGATTGACTTGGTCAAATCAAGACTTGGAATGAATCCTTGAAATCATTGACAGTTTGAACCACGTATGAAGGTGTAGACTGCCCGACAGGTTGGGGTCCTCCGGAAGGTAAGAACCTATGAAGGCTGGGGAAAATTGGTGATATAGTTCAAAATTGTTCTCAATGGATGGCGCAGCTGCATTCACACTTATGGATTTATAATAGCCATATTACTGTTCTTTTCGCCCCATATTTCTGTGGGGGAAACTCGAACTTCTGCACATCCGTGCAGAGGTCTATCTTGAAACCAGTCAGACAACAGGAAAGGCAAAGCATGTGCTGATCAAATCGCAACTCAACGCATCGTCTTCGAACAAAGCACATAATGACAGTCAAACCACCCTCTACCCCAACTTCATCGACTTCGAAAAGGTCTTCGACAGCGTAGACCGAGAAGTAATTTGGAAACTAATTCAACACTACAGCGTACGTCAAGTCTTTATCAACCTTATTCAACGGATATATGGCAATGCCACGTGTCAAGTGATCCATATAGGGAAACTAAGCGAGGCATTCGAAGTGAATACAGGAGTAAGACAAGACTGCCCATCTATTATCACCGATGATATTTTTAATTGTGGTGGACTAGATTATGCATCGAACTGTGGAGAATTAGAAAACAGGAATACACTGGACCACCGAAAATAAGACTCCAGAAGATCTGGATATCGCAGGTGATTTTTATTTAATGTGACACACACACACACACAGACTTGAAGACTTGCGGCAGAAAACCAACAAGCATTCAGAAGAAGCTGGCGGCGAAGACAGATCTCCTGGTCTGTCTGTCTGTCTGATCTCCTGGTGAACAGAGCGAAGACAGAGGCAATGGAGATAACCAACCAACAGCAACAACAACAACCAGCACTAATCATCATCAGAGGGAGGGATTTGAAAGAGGTTATTTCCTTCACTTATCTAGGGAGCATAATTTCAACCAGTTGGCAGAAGAGACACAGACACATGCACAATACGAAGGGAAGAAGAAGCGCAACACAGGGAACTTGTGTAAATGACGATTTTAATTATATAAGGCATACATAATTTCCCTATATGTGTATATCAAATTCCTTGTAAGTATTCCATTACGAAATCTCTTGTCCCCTCCTGTTGCATGTCTACGTTGGCGTTTCCCTTGGGGTCACTGCTCTTCATTGTGTTTCGGTTGTTTAATGGGATTCAAATACCATAACTCTGTGTAGACATCAACTGATATTCTTCATCTTTTTAGAATATACACAGAGGTTATAATTTTTATTTAAATACAAACGCTTCACATTGTAGTCGCCCGGAAATGCTCCGGACAGAATCTCACAGTTTCTGCGAGGGCTGCAGTACTGCCCACGTGTCCAGACCGGCGGAGGTGATTGTTTTAAAGCGTCACTTCTCTCCCGTATCTTAGACTTGAAGTCTGATTCAAAACAGGTCCGTGCATCATTCGATCTAAATCGGATTCTGGAGTCTGTGTACACCATAGATTTGAAATCAGGGTTTTCCAGTTCCCCTAGGAGGGGACCGACAGCTCTGCTGTAAAGGTGACATATTCACGTTTTGCCTCTCAGTTTTGAGAAGACTGTGAACGAGTGGTCACATCAGAGCATTTCGAGAGGATGACAGGTTGTTTATGGATGCTATAAACAAACACCTGAACCAGTTGAATTTATCTTTCAGATACTTGTGATCATGATCACCAGTCTTCTTGTATTGTTAGTTTTACGATCACTGGTGAGCTGATTTCATGTGATATGCGTGTATTAGAGAGATAAAGACGAAATTTCTCAGGAGTGTTTACGTGTTTCAAAAGCAAAACGTCTGTTTGTAAAGAGTATTCAGGTCAAATAATTCACTTATCTAGCTAGGTCAACACAACAAGCAACCATGTGACTATTCTGCTTGTTGAATAGCATTGTGCTTTATCGATTCATCAAGTCACATTGGTGGTTTCAGTAGATTATACTGACAGAAGTGAAATCATTATTTATTCTTGTCTCATGTTGACAGTTTGATCAATTATTGAGTCAGTAGTGGTTATTATTGATTTTTTCCTTCTCAATAGTATACTACAAGTAGATATCCTATTTAGAGTCATATTGATTTAAAAAGTATAAATCGGATGATTTGTCAAACAGCATAGTTGCATATAACTACATACTACTGATTAATTGAGATGAGTAGTTGTGTACAAATCATAGCAACCAGTAGTTCGAGACCGACGTCATCAGTCTAGAGGGGCCAATCGGTTCAAATCACTCGATTTCTCACTGCCTATTGTTGTTTGAATAATCTTGGTGTAGTTATATAATCACCTCGAAATATGTAAACGGAGAATTTGAGTTACATATTAGTCTGTTCTTAGATGTATCACACACACAGTGAAACAGTATTATTTACTGGATGACGTTTCGAACAAAATTTATTGTTCATAATCATTTTATCAGCTATAATCACATGACTTTGAAAATTGAATTTTATAGTTTTCTTTGTCTTCTCTTATTTTTCGTTGGGGTAGTAGGATTTCCCAGATATCTGGGACAGGTGTTGAATCATTCCTATTACATGTATTTGCAGTTGATTCGATAACACAAAGCTTATGTTATCAGTCTCTCCCTTCACCCTGTGACATAGGATGGGATGATCGGAAGTCCAAATATCTGCTTGAATATGTAGGCTTTCTGTAAATACTAGTGTTTAACTTCCCATCTTCTTTCCTTTTTACGTCGCAATCTAACATTGGAAGCTCCCCTTCCTGATTTTACAATTCATAAGTGAATTGAATTGCCTCTACTTTGGAGTTGTTGTGTTCGAAAAATCTATCTATATCTTGTGTTCTAAGTACAGTGAATGTGTCGTCTACATACCTCCACCATACTTTCGGGGTGTAGGTGAACGTTTCAATCGCTATGTTTTCCAACCTATCCATGGAACCTACACATTCAAACAGATATTTGGACTTCCGATCATTCCATCCTATGTCAGTGAAAGTAGGATTGGTGAAATGTTCACATAATAGAACACAAAAACTAAGTAGTATCAAGGATAATCTAAGACAGGAAGTGATACACATAAAAGAAGCCTTGAAACTTAATAATTACCCGGATAAATTAGTCAGGAAATATGTAAGTAAATGTAAAAATAAAATAAATAATGATAGTAGTGACAGTGACAATAATAATAATAATAGTGGAAGCTTTGTTTATCGAACCAATTGGCTGAGAATACATGTAATAGGAATGATTCAACACCTGTCCCCAACTGTTTGTTTGAATTTTGTCCCTCCCCCAACACCTGTTAGTTTTGAAAACTAAAATTTCAAAGTCGTGTGATTATAACTGATAAAATGATTATGAACAATGCTAGATTGTTCGAAACTGTGTCATCCAGTAAATAATACTGTTTCACTCTGTGTGTGTGTGTGTGATACATCTAATAAACAAACTAATATGGAATTACTTACTATCACCACAGTGCCCAAGTTTTACACATACATAATGCTGGTCAAATAGAAACCTCACATCATCCCATGAAATTCTTGACAGCAGGTTTGAGCTTGTCACATAGGAGGTGTAAACGTCTTGGTTGGAGCCTTCGAGATGTTAAGACGCAATTGCTGGAGACCCTAACCATGAACAAAGGTCAGGTCATTGGATATCACAATAGAACTTTGGCACTGTGGAAGAGTATAATTCAATCATGGGGTAAATTTATTTTATAAGAGCATACCCTGATGCAGTATTATTTACTAATGATGTTTCATGTAGAATTTATCATTACTCATTATCATATCAAGGCAGTACTCATGTAACTTCTAAACTACACTCTGCAGAAATGAGACACAACATCGACTTTGATAGGACCAAGGGTTGGCAGAAGGGTTTTAGTTCGTATAGGGAAAGGCAGAAGCTCTTAGTATAAGGCTGAATCCCAAAAGTTTGGACAGGTGTGGAGTATGTTGATAGCTGATGCATGAGAATTACTGATTAATAATAATATAGACAGATCAATAAGAAGACGTAATTTGTTTCAATCGTGTGTAATGTTGTATTCGTGCAACACATTTCGAAATATCTGGTCACACACACGGACTTGTCACAGGAATATACATACTTGAAATGAATAAAGAGTTAAGAGGTGAGAAAATAAACTACTTAGGTCAAATTTATAGGGCATATTGAAGGTCAAAAGAACAATGAAGATCACTAAACCAAATAACTACCCTGGCTGGTATCAAAACAAAGTTTACCAAAGAAGGTTTTGTGTGATGACGAATTGTTGCTTTGATCGCATAAAGATGGTTTAAACTTGGTAATTGCCAGCTGGGGGTTCCACAAAATTTAGGATACACCCCAAACACGTTTTATAGACAGGTTTAAAAGATGTGTAAATGTCGATTTTATGACCTGTCCCTACAATATGATTCGCGATAGAGGAGCTAGGTCGCTTGTTCTCGACATTAAAAGGTTCTGTGGATTATATTTGCTTCTGAAGCCATTTAGAAATATGCTGTGTAGCCAGCCATTGCCTACAGAGATCGATGAGTTCTCCTCTATGTATGTGTGCTCACATATACATTCTAACTGGTAGATTCAGTGGGATGTGACATCATTTTCCGCATGTTCAAAGGGCTTAGATAGATATATGGGCTTCACATTCTAAATTATTTTGATCTTAGCTTCATAAAAAGTCTTTTTAACCACATCAGCGTTCAATCTCTATCGAATTACCAAGCTGCTATATATGACTAATTTTATCACGCTTAGCCTAAGAAGTGAGTGAGAAATTAGAGTGATCCATGTCTCATTGACTACTTTTATCAGCCGAATGTTAGTCGTTCCCAGCAAATCCTGAATAACTGTATGACTAAAAGGATCCACCATTTATACTGTCTCAACGCTTAAAGGCCCAAGCTTACAACAATTCTAAACTAATTCTAATCTACGCCTCTATAATGAATATTTTACCTACCCGAAATGAACCCAGTATGTACTGGAATAACGCTAGTCATTCTTAAGATGAGCACTAAACTCTGAATCGAGGCTGAGAGGGATGAAGTTAGGCTAATAAAACCGCCAGTTTGAGCTGAACTAAGTGTTGTTGTTCTAAAGTAATGCCAGCCATTACTGGATATGGGCTAAAAGGGCTGACTTAAGGCTGATAGGCAAACACACTAACTACATTCTGAGCTACTTCTGAAAAAGTCTAGAAAAATAACAGGTTGCTGAATTAGGGGTAGTCATGCTGCAAAACCTCTATTGAGTTCTTGTTTGTGCTGACAATTAAACCATTGCAGAACGATTTCAGGATTCAGTCAGTATAGAAATTTAGAGTTTATTTCATAATTTGTGAGATTTACTCCAACGCTTGGTGGTGGTGGTGGTGGGGGTTAACTAGACTGCGATTAAATTTCATTCTATACTATGAACAGTTTACTATCTTAGCCTAGTATAGGCAAATTATCTCAATGATTGCAGCTTTACCAATAATTGATAACTACCAACCTAATATCTGTGACCTTCATGCCAACCAAAAATAAGCTCATAGTGGCATCCAGTGACATAAATTGACCTCACCACGTTAAAATATGCAAAACATCAAAGAGAGCCTTCAAATTTCACTGGCAGACGAATCCACCAAAACATATAACTAGTCGATGAAGAAATAATAATACTAATAATAATTTGCTCTATTCCAAAAACAGTACTTGTGATACAGAATGGACTTCTCAGCATTTTACTACTGTATTGCATCCAGTCAATAAATAAAATTCTACATAGATTACGGGTAATCTCAGTTCGTTTTGACAACAACATATTGGCATGTCAGTAGCAAAGCCAAAATTGAACAGAGTGTTTTAAAGGTGTTAGAAAAGTAGATGCTACTAGCATATTTACTGGCGTAAGCGGTAACAAAAAGGTCGAGATATACAGAGTGTAAAAGAAAGAAGAAGAATGTTTTAAGTAGAGTTTGTAAAAAAGGGAGAAACAAAGCAGCACATAACAGAAAAAACGAGAGAGAGAAAAGGAAAAGAAAGAAAGAAAAACGTTGTACCTATAAATGATATGAGTTGGAAAGACGAGATCCAGTTGTCCTACTGACTATTTAATAAGTTTTAGGTATCAAGCTTAATGCTTTCTTTATCGCACAGAACACGAGCCAACCAAGTAGGGTATGGTTGAGATTTTGTACTTGCTAGTGCGAGCATATAGTTTTCTATATAGGCTTTTTCTATATATATAAGGAACCCATTATCACCTTGAATCTGGATAAGCCGTCTTTCTTTGCCTTCTTAAATACACACACATAGCATTGTATACCGCATGTACATAGATATTTTTCATATTGATTTACCTATGACCTTGAACTTTTAGTCGAACGTAGTTATCACTAAAAATCTGATGCAAAAGTACGCACAATTTACAGTGTTTAAAAAAAGTAGACTAATATATGTAAAAAAAAATATTTGTAAAATCTCAGAGAGATTGAAATGCTTAATTCCAACGTTTCCTGCGTTCGGCAATCTGGTGGCCCGAACTTCTTCAGTGAAATTAATCGAAATTAACAGAACAGAGGTTTACATGTTATAAAAACAAAACACCTCTTGTATTTAAAAACTGTTTTCTATAGTTTGGTTTGTAAAGGTTAGTTATGTTTTTACAAGTTGATCACGGATTGCTATCATTTAGAGAAACATTGAAAACCACGGAGTACTGGACAGCTGCTGTTTCATCCCAGTTTGGGAATCATCGGAAGTACGCACCCACTGGGGTTGGAATCCAGGAGCTTCCTGTTACAAGGCAAGCTCGTATACCATTCAGCCAATGGGAGCCGATTCAATGGCGCGTGAATTCTAACTTCTACCAATTCGTGATTTAGAGCGACCCCAACCACTGTCGTAGGTGGGACATCCATCCTCACACCTTATATCTGGATGGATCTCATTGGTCACGACTTCTCACTAACTGGCAGAAGTTAGAACTCATAAGCCATTGAATCGGGTCCCATTGGCTGAGTGATATACGAGCTTGCCTTGTAACAGGAAGCTACTGGGTTCCGACCCCAGTGGATGCGCACTGCCGATGATTCCCAAACTAGGATGAAACAGCAGCTGTTCAGTACTCCAAGCTGGTTTTCAATGGTTCTCTAACTGATATCAATCCGTGATCAACTCGTAAAAATGTAAAAACTTTGTCCAACAATATGAGTCATGAAACAGGTATCAACATGTATAATAAACGAAATTGTATTAACTGTGATCAAAATTTGACCTCGGACTCTAAAAAATTAGTCTGTTTTTGTTCTCACAAGATTTCAGTAAATGGAAAATCCCCATATTGAAATCAAAACAAGATTTTGAGCGAACAATTGTTTTCGATAACTTCTTCTTGAGGCTCTACAGTTAGTTATAAATCCATGAATAATAGAGTACATATAGCCAGTAAAGGCAAATGAAAATAATATCAGAAACTGTATTGGGGTGCATGTGTAAGTTGAGGTGATAGTCCATTAGTTAGTATAGTCAATTAAATGTGTATAGGGTGTTTAGTCGGAAAAATGTGATGAAGTGTGAATGAACAATTAGGTGATATAGTGCAGTTTTATAGTTAACAGAATACAAGTGTCCTTGGGGTGAGAAAATGCGATAACCACAAAATACATGTAAAGACGCGTTAAAAATGAGGCACTGGATGTGAGGGCTGACCGATAATGTCTAATGACAAAATAAAGAGGCTAAATTGTAATAAAATGCTACAGAATTGGTAGGTTTAGTATAAAATCATAAAGGCTGACAAAATAAGGGTAACAATGAGGTGAAATAAACTGGGTGGAGAAATGGATAATAAAGACATGATATCACAAAATAATAATAATGATAATAATAGTACGAAACAATTATGATCCTGGTGACCTTATAGTGGGCCAGGGTAGACAAAGAGAGTGAATAAGTTTTTCCTGTACACATAGATCTGGTCTTTCTCTATTAATCTCTAAAGCCTCAGCTATGGCTGGGAGGCGTAATCGTGTGCCTTTGGGGAGATTGTTCGGTACCCGATACGCAACTGTAAATGACTCATCTACTTTGATGCTGTGTTCGCTATCCACTAGATGAGACAGAATTGCACTATTAATTGATTTGGTTGTTCTTTTCCCAAGCCAAACAGGAATATGTTCACGAGTGCGTAGAGATAAATTCCTCTGGGTACGAACTATATAACTAGCTCCACAGGAGCAGTTAAATTTATATACACACATTGATGTTACCATTTTGGGCAATCTATCTTTAATGCACGGTGTCAATATCGGTTTGGTTGAGAAACTGACATGCAGTTTTGCGGCATTAAAAGTTCTTTCAATTGATCTTGTTAATCTACGGTTTAATATATCACTGGCTATGTCACCTTTTGCGGGCCGACAATAGATATCAGGTGTGCGTCGGTGTGGGCTCGAACCCCGGACCATGTGCATAGTCGGCGAGAGTCCTAACCACTGTGCCACCGAGAACATCGAGAAATGGAATACTACCTCGGAGTTCTTCACAAGTGAATTTAATAGCAGGGTGTGCCTTATTGAAGACTTGGAGCAGATGTTGTCTATCCAAATTATTGTTACAAATGATAAAGGTGTCATCAACATATCGACAATAATAATGGAGTTGGTTTAGTATCTCTTTTAAAGGACCATTTTCCAATTTGGATAGAAATATGTCGGCTAATAAGGAACCAAGGGGAGAGCCCATAGCAACCCCATCTATTTGGCGGTAGTACTCCTTATTAGCCGACATATTTCTATCCAAATTGTAAAATGGTCCTTTATAAGAGGCACACGATTACGCCTCCCAGCCATAGCTGAGGCTTTAGAGATTAATAGAGAAAGACCAGATCTATGTGTACAGAAAAAACTTATTCACTCTCTTTGTCTACCCTGGCCCACTATAAGGTCACCAGGATCATAATTGTTTCGTACTATTATTATCATTATTATTATTTTGTGATATCATGTCTTTATTATCCATTTCTCCACCCAGTTTATTTCACCTCATTGTTACCCTTATTTTGTCAGCCTTTATGATTTTATACTAAACCTACCAATTCTGTAGCATTTTATTACAATTTAGCCTCTTTATTTTGTCATTAGACATTATCGGTCAGCCCTCACATCCAGTGCCTCATTTTTAACGCGTCTTTACATGTATTTTGTGGTTATCGCATTTTCTCACCCCAAGGACACTTGTATTCTGTTAACTATAAAACTACACTATATCACCTAATTGTTCATTCACACTTCATCACATTTTTCCGACTAAACACCCTATACACATTTCATACATTTATTCCCCTTAATGAATTTGAACAAAGCAAGAACTACAGTTTTAGCAGAATAATGTGGTACCATCATTTATTTCGTTGGCTTCTCATCAGCTGCTTACAGCCTAAATAAATTATGAGGTTTAAGTACAGACATGTTTTAACATACTCGTTATGTTGATGACACATTTATAGTGTGCGAAAATGAAAGCCATGCCTCACACTTACTAAGATTATTCAATGGTGCACACGCCAATATTGATTTCACTATGGAACATGAAAGTGACGGAAAGTTTCACTTCCTCGACATCGCCATGGAACGCCTAGAAGACGGTAGTCTTCAAAAGTCAATTTATCGAAAGCCCACATGGAAAGGACAATACTTGCATTTTAACAGCTTTTGTCCAAATAGCTTTAAACGGGGTCTAGTCAAGACTCTGTACTATAGAGCGAGGAGAATATGCTCTATAGAGAAACTAGAGGAGGAGTTGGTGTTCCTTGAAAAGATATTGAAGAGAAATGGGTATCCTCAAAAGTTCATCAACAAGTATGGAAGATCTGAAGTCACAAATGTAAAACAAACCACAGTGGGTAAAAAGCCAGTCTACGTTCAGCTTGACTATAAAGGTGAAAACATTGCAGCGATGATCAACAGAAGGCTGAGTACATCACTAGCCATAGCCTATCCTGCAGCCAAGCTCGTTCCCATCTATCGAACAACTTGCTCTTTGGTGCAATCAAAAATCGATAGATATCCTTCTCATGTTACCTCCAACTGTATATACAAATTTACGTGTATCTGCGGGAGCAGTTACATTGGAAGAACAGAAAGAAGGGCATATCTACGATTTTCTGAACACGTACCAAAAAGCTTACGTCTAAAGGGAACAAATGCTCTAAACAGTGCCATCGCCAGGCATCTCCTCGACACGGGTCATGAGGTGGACGTCGAAAAGTCGTTCAAAATTATCAATAGGCAAAAGAGCTCAATTCTCCTTAAGTTTGCTGAAGCGATTTCTATCAAACGCTTGAAACCTGATCTATGTGTTCAGAAAGAAGCAGTTATTAGTCTTTCCTTGCCTTGGTAACTGGATGCTTTTTTTCTCTCATCTGATTACGTAATCTTTGTCTCTATTCTCACCCTCCCTTTCTATAATCTGTAATTTTGTTTGTCTCTTGTTTCTATGATTAGAGCTCAACTCAGTTCATTGTTACCTAACTTACTAGTCACTATGCATCTAACGCATATCTCATCTTTATTACGTAACTCTCTTACCATTTTCTGCATACATTTATTTTGTTTTAACCTGAACTGCCTGTGTGAAAACTATATAAGCGCAAACTTCTGAGCACTGTTTACAAATTGTGGAATTTTCTGTCAACTGACAACATGTAAAATTTGCAAGTATGTTAAAACATGTCTGTACTTAAACCTCATAATTTATTTAGGCTGTAAGCAGCTGATGAGAAGCCAACGAAATAAATGATGGTACCACATTATTCTGCTAAAACTGTAGTTTTATACACATTTAATTGACTATACTAACTAATGGACTATCACCTCAACTTACACATGCACCCCAATACAGTTTCTGATATTATTTCCATTTGCCTTTACTGGCTATATGTACTCTATTATTCATGGATTTATAACTAACTGTAGAGCCTCAAGAAGAAGTTATCAGAAACAATTGTTCGCTCAAAATCTTGTTATGTTTTTGTTGTACACTTTAAACACTTTAATATTTGTAAACCTGAGGTTAAATTTTGATCACAGTTCATGCAATGTTGTTTATTATATTTTGATGTTTGTCCGTGACTTGATTTGACAAGGTTTTTAAAGACAAGATATGTCCTTAGAAGTTAATTGGTTGGTGCTGACTAGCAGTGGAATCCAGGATGCGCGTTTCGCCCTATTTTGGACTGCAATACACTCCTTACCTACGATTAGGATTTCGCTCACGATAACTAGGAACTTACGAATCAGCAAGTTGTAAGCACAAATTAAATACTCTCCAGAGTATAAAACATAATTAAAGGTCATATTTCATCAGATTTGAAAAAAGCGGGACGGGGGGGGGAAATATCTGTGAAATATAGATGAGATTTTTCGGTATCCCAAATTTAATCAGGTCGCCAATATACCAGCTAGCAATAGCCGCATCTCAGATAAACTTCATTGGTTACAGTAACACCACTGCTCAAAGTTCTATGTTATTTTAATTTCCATGAATTTCGCCAAACCAGTTGACCGAACGAAACGTTAGAATTACTTATTTCAATTTCGCGCGGAGATTTTACAAATATAATTTTCACACATATGTCTACTTCTCACTTGAAGCCCAATTATATTGTGGAATTAATCGATCATACCTTGATCACAGTTCATAAAGAATTTCAAACTTAGCTTATTTAACTTCATGATTCCTTTTGCTTTGATTTGATTGGTGGTAATAATATTTTCCATATCTTTGGTATTAGTGTTGCCTCATCCCCACTGCACATCTGTTAAGTGTGAATTCAATGAACAAAGATTCTCTGATCAACTTCTGCCTCCATCTAACTATGTTACCTACTTTTCGAAGTGTAGCTCTCAATTTTATGCGACAGTTGTTGACCCATCGCTGCACTTTCTATCTGTTTCATTTGATTATTGAAGTTTTCTGATTGTACCACACACTCTAATAGATATTAAGACTTTAAACCATCTCAACGGTTTTCTGTAGTGATGTTAGTAGTTAACGGTCACGGGAATAGAGGTAAAATTGTAGTGAAACTACTGACCACACAACATTAGGTCATCTTGATTAGTGAGTGAATACATCTGTTGATGAAGGTCTGTAGTTTGTTCGAAATGTCATTCTTGACGCGGCGCCAAATCTCTGATCCGTAGAGTAGTACTGGCTTCACATTCCAGTCGAAAATTCGGATATTACTTTTCATTTTGAGTAGTGCTGTTGATCTTTCAACACAGACTTGAAAGTTACGTGGTCGTAGTGATCTTCGATTTATTCGAATAACAGTTTTGGGTCCTTTCTTGACAGCTGACCCAGCACGACTTGCTTTTAAGTAAAGGTTGCTGATGCATTGGTTTGCGTTACCTTTTAGTCTTCATTTTAACCTCATTATGCCTGTAGTGTTGTGGTGAGAGCAGGCCGTGAGAAAATATCAGCACGGCTGATTCAACAACCAATCACAGCAAAGTTAACGTGGCAAAATATGATTCGCAGATAGAGAACTCTATTTGTCGAGGAATCCCGAAACAACCAATCAGAAGCCTGCGTTTGTCTGCCTAACTTCTGATAAACAACCAATCAGATGACTGCGCTTGTCTACTTGCATAAGCTGTAATAATGTATGTGAAATATGTATAAATACGTGTTGATTTTCATAATAAAACGATCTGTTACCTGGCCCTTGTCTTCTGTTGTTACAGTGTTCATCACTTAAGAGAGTTTTTCGGTTCAGGATTTTTGGGAACCAATCTAAAATTCTGTTCTTGCTATTGTAGGTGCAAAAATATTACACTATAATGATACTGTAATATTTAACGAAAATATCTGTGATATTTTAGATGCATAATGTTTTTTTTTGAGACCGTATTTTGCATTTTTGTTCCTCGGTATATTCCATGTGACCACCAGTATTTGCACTGTGATCTTATTCGAGTTGAAAAGAGAATTTTTAAATAGAATACCCTTAAAAAAATAATCGAAGAACTGTTTATCAAAAGTAGTTTAAATGATTATCAGATTATTTTTAATTGGCTGCACATGTACTGAATCCAGGTGAATACTTTATGAACTCTTCGGGTGTACACAAAATCCAACAATATAATCTGTTTTTGTCTAATTTAACTCAGCAGGACTACACAGGTACAGAGTTCCTAAGCTGTATAACTATATCCTATGGGCTTGTCCCTTTTAATTCTCAATTATCAGGAAAGACGAGGGTGTTGATAGTGATCCCGTATCCTCCTACTAATAAGTTGTTAGTGCCTTCTAATGGCCTATCTTATGTAATTAATAGAGTGTATTTTGCCTGGTCACTTAGTGATTTAGAGAAATTCTGATATATGCCAGTGAAAAATGTAAGAGTAAGCTGTCTTGCTCTATTTAGGTTATAACAAGTCCTGGCGAAGCTAAAGTATCATAGCCAATGTCTTTCAAAAGTTGACCTTCAAAAACTAATCAGATACAAGAAACACTACAAGATGTCATTCCAAATCAAATCATGTCTGCCTTTTAAGACCCAGATGGTACATACCGTATTCTAATTATTCTTAAGATACTTTCTCTGCTTATTTATACTGTTAGGTAGGGCTATGGCTTTAAAGATTAAGCTTTGGGGTCTACAGTTAAGGTTAAAATTAGTTAGGATTAGGAGCTAGGATTATAGTTAGAGTAAAGAGTAGGTTGAAGAATAGTGTTGGAAATATCCGTGGATCTCGAAGTACCATAACATACAGCCACCTGAATGAATGGGTATATCACTCATGGTACGATTTCTCTATAGATCATCTGTATTGCAACTGATACAGCCTTACAACACGTAAGCGAAAGCTGCTACCTTGACGTGGTGGTCGGGCTTGAACACCGCAATGACCTAATCAAACTATACTGACTGAGACTTAGGTCTCTTGAGGTTCTACCATGCCAGGCAGGTTGTTTGGATAGCGGTTAAACAAAAAGCAGCTACCCCCATCCAATGTCTGTCTGTCTGTCTGTTTTCGACATAGAACTTTGCACAAATGTGCGACAGTTCAAGTCGCCACAACCCCATCCAATACCATGATTCAAACAAATTCACAAAATTTCATGCCGGATAGGCCCTGGCCCGAATTAACAACGACCGCGCTTCCTGCTACCGTGTCACAGGGCAGGAGTGATAAGTATGCTACTGAGACACACCAAATAAAAGAGAACAAACAAAAACAGGCCGCGTGTGACCGGCCTCGAGCAGTTGTCCCCTGGGCTGTGGGGTCACGCAACCAACTTCCACGGTGTGGGCAGCCGGGAAGTAACAATCACCCTCACAATCCGAAATGCACACAAAACCTCTCTAATCCTCACAATCCGAAATGAAAGCTTGTCTAGCTTTCCCGATCCTCGCTTTGATATCTTCATCAGTTCTGTCCTCCTGTAGTTGCTTCCAAGGTCTGTCTGTCTGTCTGTTTTCGATATAGAACTTTGCACAAATGTGCGCCAGTTCAAGTCGCCACATTCCGTGTAGCACGCGAAGCAAGAGAAGAAAGTACAAGAAAAGCATAATAGAAACAGTGAGCAGAGGTGTGAGACAAAGGAGTAATAAAGAAATACAAAACAGTTTCATTGAAGATCATAAGTCATGGGAGTGGATGCATCTGCGTTAGCCACTGAGAACGGTTTCGAGCCATGTCACTAATTGTTTCTAACCATAGATTTTTACCGTCCCGAGGACCCCAGCCTGGAAGCCAGTCTATACCTTCCTATGTGGCTTAGACCAACTGTTGTGGATTTCATTGACTGGTGGGGCCAAGTTTTTGTTTGACCGCCGCTAGCTTTTTTCCAGCCTGACCCTATATCCGCTAACATAGCTCGTCGAGGGTAGGTAAAGGGAGCATCGTTTCAAATACAGGCGGAATTGATGAGGATATCAAGGCTTGAGGACCGAGAAAGCAAGGCAAGCCTTCATTACTCTCAAGTCTGTGTGGAGATCAACAACACTACTCAGCATGAAAAATAAGATCCGGATTTTCAACTCCAACCTGAAGTTAGTGCTACTATACAGATCAGAGACTTGGCGCCGCATCACGAAAGCCAATCCTGCACTAGAGTACTGGATAGCTGTTTCACCAGCGTTGTTTGGAACTCTTCATCAGTACACACCCAACACCGACAGGGGTAGAACTAAGGACCTTCTGGTTACAAGGCGAGTGATCTTTTAGACCATTAAGCTACTGGGACCCGATCCTATGGCGCCAGCTCATCAATTCTGACTTCTGTCAATTCATGATATAGCACAACGGATTCGCATTGTCTTCTTCTTCAATGAGTTACTGCATCACCTTCAACCTGCTACTTCCTACTGGTCACAGCTTTCCACTAAAAACAGCCCAGGTTGACTGTCTGAATAAGACTGGTCGTTAGTGAGCATCAGATGAATTTTCAAGTAATAGTTGTTTTGTAGGGATTTTGTTTAATTGGTTGGAAGATTTCCATCCTCACTGGATTGGATCCCAGTGGCTTATTGGTCTACGAGATCACTAGCATTGTAACTAGAAGGTCCTTAGTTCGACCCCTGTCGGTGTTGGGTGCGTACATCTCAAGAGTCCCAAACTAGGCTGATGAAACAGCCGGTTGTCCAGTACTCCATGTGGCTGGTTTTCCAATGGTTCTCTGACTGATGTCAGCTCATGATGACAATCCTACAACTAGTCAAACTAAATCTGATCAAATTAATTTTGTAAACTAGAAAAGGACAAACGAAAAAGAAACAAAGAACAACACAATAATCACACAGAGATTCACTATATTGTTGTATATGTATATGTAGTACTCATTAGTAATATTAGTAGTATATATTTATTTTTGAACATTTTCGTAAATTTTACCCGAAAACTTGTTTAAAAAAAAAGAAGGAAGAAAGAAAAATGAAAATTCCTCCTTCAACTATAAGTTTTATCTTCTGAGATGTTAAGTAAATCGAATGATGGTAGTGGTGGTATTAGTAGTAGTAATAGTACTATTAGTAGTATAGTTAGTTATAGTAGTAGTAGTGATAATCGTTTTTTAATTTGGCTATGAAATGAGGAGAATAACAATATTGATATGTTTCTTGTACAGAGGTTGTTTTTCATCTTATTCTTATTGGTCCGTTCTGTTTTTTCTTGTTTATGTCTTCGGTGGAAGCTTCTTTGACCAGGCTTCTTTATTCTCTTTGAAATGATCTGACCATGGACGTGGAACTATTTGTTCAAAGACTACAAAATACATAAAAAAAAAAAAAAACAAATGAATAATTTTGCGGAAAACTATATACTGCTGATTGCTTGGAATGAGTAGTTGTATACCACTCACGGGCAGCCGGCCAGCCAGGCAGATAGATAGAAGTAGTCTCGAAGGCCGTTGCACTCATTTTGGGCCGAGCACCTTGTCAGTGGTGTAGTCGATTTTGACTCAGGTTGGAGGGAGGAATCAGTTCAAACCACCTGATTTTTGGCTAGCAGTTTGCGGTATACACAGTTCGAGACGTGAAGTTTTCATCACAGTTTCCTTTAGAAGGCAAAGCCATTAAGATCGTATATATTGGAATTCGAAAAGAATTCAATCATCCTTAATGTAGAATTCAAAGGTGATGATGACGTGTCTGGAAGAATTCAGTGCTGTAGAATAAATACTGTTTTCAAGCGAACCTATTCAACTACCAGACTAGTCCACATTTTCAAGTATTGGTTTTGTAGGGATTTTGTTTGATTGCATGGAGGATTTAATCATGAGCTGACATTGGTTGGCGAGAGAATCATTGGAAAACCTGGAAGTACTGGACAGCTGTTTCGTCCTAGTTTGGGACTCTTCATCAGTACGCACCCACATACGAACCCAGGACCTTCTGGTTACAAGGCGAGCTCGTAGACCATTAAGCCACTGGGACCCGATCCAATGGTCCTTGAATTCTAACTTCTGCCAGTTCACGACATAGCGCGACCACTTCGCAATGTCTTCTTCGATGAGTTACTGCCTCATCTTCAACCTGCTGTACCCTACTGGTCACGGCTTCCCACTAGAACCCCAGGTTAACTGCCTGAATAGGGCCAGTCGCTAGTGAGCATCAGATTTATTTTCAAGTATTGGTCCACATTTACTGAACAAACTGCTCACTGATATTATCGAAGGTTGAAAAGTTCCCATTTCATAATACTTCCAAGTGTATGTACCAATTTACAGGTACATGACAAAGCACATATATCGGTTGAAGAGGAAGAAGGATTTGTGACCGCATAGACGATTAACTGTCCTCTTATATGATTTGCTGAACCTCACTGGTGATGACTTTCCACAGCTTTCCAGTACTCCTAGCTGGTTTTCAAATGGTTCTTTAACAGACGTCATCTGGCAACCAATGAAATACCTGTAAATCAACGCTTAATAATCAATAAAAATTTGTCATAACTACAGGTTTGTCATTTTGTCTTGAATACATATGTATGTATGAAGAAAAGAGAGAGAGAGAGAGTTGACTCACCAGGTTCTTGGTCAGGTGTTTTAGGTTTCACGTTGGCTGTATCTCCTGATAGAGCACTAGTTTCAGTTTGTGGTGGATTAACAATACGTTCAATCATATCACCAAGAACTTGGAAACTTGGTTCCACAATGAAATCAATGAAACCTGATAAATTGAAATTCGAAATGTATGTATATATAAGTACCTTCAAACTGTTCAAACAATTATAACAGATAAACAGTATACAAATTAGAATTCGAAAAGACACTTTTCAGACGTTCGGTTGGATTATGTGTTGTTGAGGTTCAGGTGCTGTTATTTTAGTGAGTGGGAGTGGACCTGTTATGGAAATATTATTATTGTTCCTTTGGGTTCCAAGTGGAACATAGGGCTTCAATAACACATCTCCACTTTTTCCTATATTCTGCTATCCTCCTAAGCTTACCCTACGATTGCCCAAACTCTCTTATCTCTTCCTTCAACTCCCATGACCTCCTCCGTGTCACCCTCTTACCAACGACCCACTCATCGCTTCCCATTGAGATTCCAATCGAGCGACGGCCTGCAATACGCATGATGTCATTCGACGGCTTCCTCAACGTATACCCGAAAAATCTATTTCCATTTTCTCCTACATATCCACTTGTTGAGCGATCGGTTATTGGTCGGTTTGTTCCCAACCAGAGTTTCTTGTTACTAATTCTCTCTCACCATTTGATCTTCTGTATGGAGCCAGAGAAGGCACCTGTTGATGAAAGTCTGTAACAGGCTGTTGGAAATCGCTTTCGTTACACGCTGGACAAGTTTCTGAACTGCATAGAAGCACTAACCGACTTGACATCGGTGTCGAAAATCCGGATCTTCTTCTTTGTGCTGAGTGTAGAAGATCTCCGAACTGGTTTCATGTTGATGATTATAGGTTATATTAATGTTGAATTACAGAAAGAAACTAGGTGTATGCGGAAGTTTAAGGCTGATCTGCCGACGGGGCAGATATCTGCTGCGCAACAAATTAATCTGTATCATAAGATTTTAGAATAGGAAACATTATGATGTCATGAATTATAAAGTTGGTCTGAACGAATAATACTCATTTTAATCAGTTCTCTCTCTCGTTAATCGTTACAATAAGTCACTTACGACGTGGATATATTCTTACGCAGAATAACAGATTAGTTATAAGGTGACAGATAATTAGTATATGTGTGACATGTGGCCCAGGATATCCAAGGAAGTTTATAAAGGTCAATATAGGTTACAATACTCATAAACGTGAGCCGGCAATGGTGGAAAAAAAGCCTTTATTTCTATGTCTACAATTCAGGGGGGTTACTCCTGTGGAGATTCTGACGCCACTTTTAACCAGGGAGATATAGAAAACTTTTTCATGCATATGCCATTTCAACTATTCCTGAGGTTCAAGTTATATAGGGCGCACGATTAGGAAGGTTCGTCCGAGGGGCCGAGAAAATTTGCCAGTTTGGTTCAGCATGGGGGAAATTAAATGCCTAAAAGCTCGATCCTGTCCCACTTGGTCGATACTGGAGATCACATCGACGCCAACACAGCTTTCAGGGTTATATATCGGATTCCGAAGTCGTTATCACGTACAGTTCGCTTACATCTCCTACACATAGCTGAAGCTGTTGCAGTAAGATCTACTAAACCGGAACTTTGTATCCAAAAAGAACACATTCAGACGCTGTTCCTACTGTGGCCAAACTTGGATTGATGGTTCTTCTTCTCACCAGGAGTGTCTCTTCCCCTTATCCCTCTTGGTTTTTTTCCTTCGCTTATTATTACAATTATTATTATTCGCCATAATTTATGCCCTTTATGCAAACATTCCCTCAGTACTATCGAATTTTCCATTTATACCATTCAGACTTATTATTAGTGATATTATCTGTTTTGTCAATATTATGCCTCCACCTGTTTCATTTCACGCATTCGTTATTTCATTATGAACCAACACTCATTGCAGTCTTACTATCTCCTGTTTAACACAGACCACTTTGTACTAGCCACTCACTCACTCACTCGCCTGACACATTTTATAACCTTGAACTGACTTGTCAATTTTCCTACCCCCACACTCTACAAATCTGTTATGATTAATCACCACCGTTGTCTCCCATTTCACCGAAATATTTTCTAATCGATTTCAGCCAACTAGCACGTTCTTCACACAAATACGACTGTTTATTTTGACACCGAATAACTGCTAATCTGTTATTCTAAGTTAAAAAAAAAATGTATCCGCCGCATAACTGGCCTTTATTGTAACGATAACAAACAAATATTATATTTTATAATTGAAAGAAACTGAAGACGAGAAATTATTGAAAAACGAATATTCTTCGTTTAGACTGACTTTTAACCTGTCTTATTTTATATATACTTTAGGAAAGACAGTTTAAGACAGCTCACCTATCTCCATAGGCACAGGGAGAGGAGGAGTTTTAAGCTGAAAAAGAGTTAAGCCTGATCAAATCAAAACATGAAACTAACGAAGTTGTTGTCACTTGTTTCAACTACGCAACAAGGTACAAGTTGTTTGGCTAAGTTTTTATAAATGCTGGGGATCAAAGGGTGGAGCTGTTTTTCAACCTAGTAGAAAGCCTTTGCTAGTGACGTAGAGGTTATTCGTTCTTTGCCATGATAGAAGTTCTGAATGTCCTCGCCATTATTTCGTTAAACTATTTACGCTTTCTCTGTCTCTCATACGTGTTCCCCTGTTTTGAAATCATTTTGTATTTTTTCTATGAACTATTACGGTTATTATTCCCTTGGGTTCCCGCTGGGAAATAGGGTTTCAATAATACGTCTACGTTTATGTCCAGCTGCGTGTAGTCGTCTTCAGTTGACCTCATGACTATCAAAAAGGTTTCATCTCCTGCTCATAAGATCTTCTTTATGTCATCCAAGGGCCTACACCCAACTCATCTTTTTCCATTCGCGTTCTACTCGAGGGCCTGCTTAATGCCTGATGTCAGTCAGTCGTCTCCACAGGCTGTGCCCGATCCATCTCCATTGTTTTCTGCATATTTTTAAAATTATTTTGAAGCCTTCAAGGAATTTTTAACTCGGTGTTTAAACTAAGTTAGTACTGTCTTTGCCGTGTAAGTTGCCGTGTGTAAGTTTTTGATGAATCTGATTGTAGAGATAGTTTTGAAAGCGTCTGATAATGACTTCTAGCAAAAGAATCGTCGTTGTATGCAAACATGGTCTATTCTGCTGCATAAATAAAGTTCAGTGACCTTGAAGAATATTATATATGTCTGTGTATTGAAACTTTGAACTTTCTGTTATTTTTGTTTATCGGATCAAAATAATTGATCTTTATGATTGTATTGACTCCTCATAGACGCTATTTCACGATCCTTTCGATTTTAATTCCATATTTTGTTTAATAGGTAGTGGTTAGCACTGGGATATAGGAAGGGGAGGTGTTCATCTATCTTGGAGCTTGTCAGCTAAATATTCGTACTTCGCAATAAGTGATTACATTGCTGTGTAGGCTAAAGGACCCAGTGAACTCAATCAAACAAAATAACATAATTTACAAAATACCTTGCAATGACTGTCAGTGAGATAAAATACATAGGTCAAACTAGTAGAATCGGGGTAGTCAGATTGTCAGAACACAAGAATTTAGCTAAGGTAAGAATGGTTGATCCCGAGAAGATTAGCAATTTAGAAAAAAGATCAGCACTACATTGCACTGCATGCATTAACACACAACCACACAATAGCATGGTGGGAGAGGATTAAAATTCTAAAAAGTAATCCATGTAGGTGGAAAGCGAGAGAGGTTGATTACTGAATTCTTCCTGGTTCATCGAGTCTACACCCAACACATGCAACAGAAATGACTCAACGCAAATACCAGAGACATGTATGGAAGATATTATTACCACCAGTCAAATCAGATGAGGATAATAAATAATGTTAAAATGTATTTCAATTCAATTCACATTAGAACATTCTAACAGGTTATTTATTTATTTATTTTACTACAAAAGCATCTTATTTACCATCCTTTTGTATTTGATTGACAACACTAATGTTATATATGAATGTACTTTATCTTATACTGATTTGTATTCAAATGTCTAATCACCAATTTTTACTCATGTTGTGCGAGTAATGCCTTTATGTGATTATTATCAGCAATAAATTGCGCTCGAAACGTTGTCATCAGTAAATATTACTTACTGTATAACACCACTGTGTGTAACTTTATCAAAATAAATTTTTATTCATAATTGAGTCAGACTCTAACGCCACAGTGCTCAAGTCTTACACTTATATCAGTCATTGTATTTCCCTTGACACTCTTACCAATTTGATGACATCCAAGTATACATCAATGGTATCAATGAATCATCTGTATTTGGAAATAATATACCCACGAAGAGCGATCACTTTCAGTTCAATAAAATCAAACAACGAGGAAAAATCAAAGTTTCGATAAATACGGTGTGATATCCGTTTTATAAGGAATAAATTTTGTAACTCTGTAGCCTAAAAGAAAAGTCTTTAGCATGTAAGACGGCTGATAGTAACTTTGGGGTCTCCATAGGGACGTCACTATTCAGTAGACAGGTTTCAAACAGGATGAAACGTTCACATTTTGGATTCCACCGGTATTTATCATGAATTTTCGTCTTTCCCTCTGACTGAATGAACCAGAAGTGGATGCCTTGATATCTCTGCTCTTAATGAGGACGCTTCGAGGATGTCTCAGAGTTAACACTGATACTATTGCAGTAGAATCGATGATACGCATTTCGTCCTATTTAGAACTCATCGGCTGAATGAACCTGCAATCCTCACAGAGTAATAAGAGCGTTCCAATTGAAATTCGAATCCAGTACCCATCATTTCAAACGCCAAAGCGTTTGCCGAATGCCGGTACATTCATTGACGAGTCCCACATAGGACGAACTGCGTATCCTGGATTTCACTGCTAGTCTCCATAAAACAAATAAGAGAAAGCATCCTACGAATAACTTATGTTATATTGAAATGTTTATTCTATTCATGATATTAGTACTAGTGAAGCTCATTTTTATTTCACTTACTGGGATTTCAGAACTAGGTGGTGTAGTTTGTTGTCAAATACGTGAAAATTTAACTTGCTACTTAAATTTGTCTCTAGTAGTAACAAAAATCTAAAAGAAAGTTTGCTTTTCTGACGGCACTAAGAATAAGATTCGGAATTTTATCAGCAGTGTCAAATCAATTCTTCTACTTGCTAAAGAGATCTGCAGTACGTCAACAGAAGCACTTCAGACAGGTTACTGCACACTTTTGTCCACAGCTACCTTCACTGGCTCCGTCCTGAAGATCATATTGTCAGCCAGAAAGGAATAGTGACAAGGAACTTCGGTCACAATTCAACCAATATCCTATTACCTAAGCAGTATTCCATAGAAAATGGAGACGCGTCAAACATACGATACTCAGGAGACCTCCTGGTCACATTGCGTGATGAATCCCCAAGTTGAACCTAAATGGGAGATGACTGGTTGGGTGCAGATCCAAGGTTGATGTGAAGAAGATCATGTGAGGAGATGAGAGATTTTGAGAAATCGTCGAGTCAACTACAGAGAACTCTAGCTGAACAAAACAAAATGTAGATGTCCTGTTAAAGTTTTTTATTTTACTCGGAATTGGATGGATTAATAATGATATAGGAAAGGCTGAATTTTATTCAAAAAGCAGATATATCCCTGATTTACTTACCAATTTGTGATTGAGGCACAATAACTGTATTACGATCACACAACGGTGATATAGGAAGATTTAATTCACGTTCTCGATCACCCTATAATTAAAAGAAAATGTGTTAAAATTGTTTATTGGTTTAAAACGTTTTCTTAGAAAAAAATATTGATGGGTGCTTCCAAAACGGTTGATTGAAGATAATATTAAGTGTTCAGAATTACATGATTAAGTTGACTGGTTACATTTTTAGTTGACCAATCAGTATTTATGTCATTAGAGGCCTACAGGGGGACAATAGAGAGCCCAAAGAGATCATTTGTAACATCACTGACTTTAGCGCTAAGTGACACCCATGTCTGAAACTCTAAAGTAGCATCATTTCCTTTGAGGTTGCAGAAGCATCTTGATGACGAGTGCTTGTAGGGATAAACCCAAGGTCTCAGGCTTTCTCCCGATTCCCTCCGACCACTTTTACTTACCAGTGTTTGTTAATCAGTCATAGCTACTGTGACCTGTTGACAACGCGTATGCATCATCTAGTCAGAAGTTGGGTCCAGGACCTTCCAGTTAAAAGGCAAGTCCACAGAGCATTCCAACTTCTGCCGATTCGCGATATATATATGGTGCAATCACGAGCCAGTGGGTGAGTACTGTGGAAGAGTCCCAAACTAGGATAAAATAGATGTCCAGTACTCCGTTTTGGTTTCCCGATGGTTCTCCAACTGGTGTTAACTGGTGATCAAACTTGTAACTAAAATAAAATCTTTTTTCTAGGAATCCATCTTTTCCTGATGAGTGTTGGTAAATACGAAGCCTTGAACTATTAAATAATTCAGAGTATATGAGATAAAAATCCATATTATTATGGTCTACCTAAGGCACGGAATAAAATAGGGCTGCTGTTGATTCAAATAAAACTTGACTGATAGAAATCAGTAGAAGCATGACATTAGTACGGTTAAGGTATCTATTACAGCCCTACAGGAAGTCAATCGTCAGTATGAATAACTCCGTCTGTAACTTCAGAGCACGAAATGGTATGAGTTCGGATTTCAGAAGGAATACTAGTTCCTAGAGGATTTCAAATAAACCTTTTTTGGTTGGTGAGTGCCAACAGGCTTCCTGCTGATTGCATACAACCTACATATTTGTCATTAAACTTTATTTCTTTGACCATCAAACTACTTGTTAATACGAAGGCAATGAGTTAAGAGCAGACGCTGAGAGTAATCTTGCCACTTCATGGGAATAACAGTTTTCTTAAATAATAGCAATAATTTGTAAAAATTATATTTGTAAAATCTCAGATGAATTGAAATGATTAATTCCAACTTTTCCTGCATTCGGCAATCTGGTGGCCAGAACTCCTTCAGGGAAATTAATTGAAATCAACATAACAGATTTTAATTGGTGGATGGTGACTAACAGTGGAATCCAGCCTGGATGCGCATTTCGACCCATTTGGGACTCGTCATGTGGATGTAGCTGCATTTCACCCTGTAACGCGGCTCGAACCCAGTGCCCATAGTTTCAAACGCCAAGGCGTTATCCACTAGACCACTTGGACATCGAGAGCCACCTATTGTGCAACGGGTTGTATTAATTATTTAATTCAATTTTAGATTTTCCCGTCGATTGGTTGTACCGAAGTGCTCGGTCTCAGGTTGACATGTCGGCTTCTTGTACAGATGTTTCGACGATATCTTGGCATGTAATTAGAATTTAATTGGTGGATGGTGAAACTATGGGCACTGGGTTTAAGCCTCGGTGCGGGAACATCATCACTTGCTGGGGAGTGCGGGTACATTCACTGGCTGAGAAGTCCCAAATAGGACGAAATGTGCATCCTCGCTTGATTGCACTGCTAGTCACCATCCACCAATTAAATTCTAATTACATGCCAAGATATCGTCGAAACATCTGTACAAGAAGCCGACATGTCAACCTGAGACTGAGCACTTCAGTCCAATCAATCGACGGGAAAATCTAAAATTCAATTAAATAACAAAGGTTTGTATATAAAAGGATATCTCTTGTTTTTAAAAACTTTGTCCAATCATATGAATCATGAACACAGGTATCAACATGCATAATAAACAAAATTGTATGAACTGTGATCAAAATTTGACCTGAGACTTTCAAAAATTAGTCTGCTTTTGTGTTAACTTCATCACCTCTTACATCTCCATGTTCATCTGAAGTCCGGTTTTCGCCTGTAGATCTTCGGGTTAGTGTGTAGTAGGGATGTGTATACTTGGCCAAAATTCCCAATTGTTTATATCTTTTTATGGAGTAGCTAACATATGTTTTACAACTGTTTATCCATGCACACAAACACACACACCATTGTATACTGCATATATATATATATATATATATATATATATATATATATATATATATTTCAAAACAATTAGTTCCCTTTATGAACTGAGTAATTTTCATGAACTTTATTTTATCATTGTTAACCATGTTAGTTGTAAAGCGGTTGTAAAGAAACTACGAAATGATGCCATCATCTCGCGAAATTTGTCTTCTTAATGCCTTATTCAAATTTATCAAAGAGACTAATTGTTTTAATGTGTATTTGTGCAACACATTTCAAACAATCTCATCAAACTCCACGCACTTGTCATAGGAATGCTTATATATTAAATTAATAAAGAGTTAAGAGGTGAGAAAATACACCAATTAGGCCAAGTTAAAGGACATATTGAAGTTCAAAATAACAATGAAGACCACTAAACCAAATAACAGAGGTAATAGTACATCTGCTATGATATCAAAACAAAGTTTTCCAAAGAAGGTTTAATGTGATGATGAATTGTTTTTGATGAACGCATAAAGGTGACTTAAACTTCTTAACTGCTAGCTAGCTAGGGCTTCCACAAACTTTAGGATACGCCCTACCCCAAACACGTTTCATAGATAGATAGGTTTGAAAGGTCTGTTAACGTCAGTTTTATGTCCTGTCTCTATAATATGTTTCGCAATAGAAGAGCTAGGTCTTCTGTTCTCACCGTGAATAGGTTCTGAAGATTCCATTTGTTTCTGGAGCCATATAGGAATATACTCTGAAACCAGCCCTTACTTGCAGAGATCGATGAGTCCTCCCTATGCATGTGTGTCCACATATACATTAAAATTGGCAAATACAGTGGGATGTGACGTCTTTTTTCGCATGTTCGAAGGGCTTGTCTATTTGTCAAGCTGCTATAATGCCGCATATATTTTCATATTCAGTTACCTACGACCATAAACTTTTAGTCGAACGTAAGCTGATGAAAAGTACACTCTGTTTAAAGTGTGTTTAACAAAAGTAGACTAATTTTTGAAAGTCTCAGGTCAAATTTTGATCACAGTTCATACAATTTTGTTTATTATACATGTTGATACCTGTGTTCATGATTCATATGATTGGACAAAGTTTTTAAAAACAAGAGATATCCTTTTTATTACATATAAACCTCTGCTGTTATGTTAATTTCGATTAGTTTCCTTGAAGAAGTTCGGACTAGATTGTCTAACGCAGGAAACGTTGGAATTAATGATTTCAATTTCGCTGAGATTTAACAAATATAATTTTTTTTTATACAAATGACTACTTCTCACTCGGTGCCCAATTATACTGTGGAACTATCCACTCAAATCTTGGTCATAGTTCATATGAATAACAATAATTTTGCAGAGAAACAGAGTCTCTGAACTCACTTGTCTAAAGAATTCTTCGCATAGTATATCCGACCATTTTTCGTGTAGATTCCATTCTTTAGCTGGATGTGATATATCCGCACAATGTACAATCAAGGATAATGCTTTTGTCTTGTCAATGCTAAAATTAAAGTTTTTAAACAAAAGTAAGCACTTAGAGATTAATTTTGAAAGCTATATTTAAGTGATATTATTGTCATCTAGTATTATTCTTTAGGTTCTTAGCGGAATGCAGAGCTTCGACAGAACATCTTCATTTCATCGTGTTATCTACAGTTCGTTTTAGCTGGCTTCAGGATCGCAAATAAGCTGTCATCTGCACGTCACACGACCTCCCCCACATTAGTCTCGGACCTACGCGTAACTCATCACTTCCTATTTGTGTCCCATTCAATGGGCTACCTGATGTGTGACCTTACTTAGCCGTCTCTCCAGTGTGCGTCCAACTGACCTTCATTGCTTGGAAGATATTTATTGGGCGAAAGATTTTTGACAGATTCATAGGTTCAGTTCCCTGTTGCTTTCTATCTGGCCATTTGTTCTTTAGTATGAAGCCAGAGAAGGCAGTTATTGATAAATGCCTTAAACTTATTCAAAATGGTTTTGATGATGCCCTCACCAAGTCATTGAGCTACAAAGAATCACTGACTAACTTGATATTGGTTCTCATTAGCTGCGCACAATCTTTGTCCATTAGCAAGCATACTGTAAGCGCGTCGTAGTAAAATAAGGCGTTGAGACTTACAGAGTGTCTAGTGTTACGACATATATATATATATCTTGGTAGAGAGAAGTTTCTTGAAAAAATTAAAAGTTGTGTTGTTGGGGTGGTAACAAAAGAAATTTAGCAACATTTACGTAATTAGATAAGAGAAGGTCAAAATTTTAAAATTTCAGTACACATGAGGTCAGATGAGAAGTTGATGATGTAATACAGTGGGCAGAACTCAGAAGATCAAGAAAAATGATCTCTTAAGAATGTTAAGCGAAAAATAAAGGTAGTGGGGGGTGGAGTGAAAAGATAAGTTAACAAAATTAGAAAACAAAGGGTTACTAAGAAATGAGTTACCGTGGTAATTGAAGTCCAACAACGGATTCTTTTTGGACACATAAATCAGGCTTCAATCGTTTTATTGCTATAGCTTCAGCAAACCTAAGAAGACTTGAGGTACTTTGTCTGTTTTAATTATTTTGAATGATTCCAACACATCTACTCGGTGTCCTATATCAATCAGGTGTTTGGCGGTGATTGAAGAGCTTAAACAATTCGATCCCTTTTAACCGGAGTTTCCTTGGTACATATTTACAGAATCGGACGTAGGCCCTCCTCTTTGTTCTTCCAACATAATCGCTCCCGCAGATACATGTGAATTGGTATACACAGTTGGAAGTAATATGTAAGGGGTACTTGTCAATCTTTGACTGCACCAATGAAGAGGTTGTTCGGGATAGAGAGACTAATAACGCTGCAGGATACGTCCTAGACAGGGCTGCGCTTAATCTTTTATTAACTATTCTCATAATGTCATCGCCCTTATAGTCAAGTTTGATGAAGATAGGCTTCTTACTGACTGTAACTGAATCAAGCTCCTTGAGTTCATTCTTGCCATATTTGTTAATGAAACTTTGTGGATAACCATTTTCTTTTAAGCATTCTTCAAGAAGCATTATTTCACTGTCTAGTTTGTTTGGTGAACATATTCTCTTCGCTCTAGAGAAAAGCGTTTTCACCAGCGTTCGTTTGTATCTAACTGGGCAGAAGCTGTTGAAATTCAAGTAAATGCCACTCCATGTGTCTTTACGATATCCAGGTCTTTCGAGTGCCCTGTCGTATTTTCGCTCCAACTTTATGTCCAAAAAATGGAATTTTTCATCATCTTCATGCTCCATCGTAAAGATGATGCTTTTGTGTACATTGCTGACGAAGCATGACTCAAATCATTGCATACAATGAATGTGTCATCAACGTATCTATAGAGTAGGCTGTTGTTTCGCCAATTGCACACTTGAGCTTTGTCTGCTCCAAACTGACCATAAAGATATCAGCTAATATCGGGTCCAGTGGACTCCCCATTATCACATCATCAACCTGGTGATACATTCTGTTGTCAAATTGGAAGTGTATATCATTAGTACATAACATGAGAAGCTGCTTAAATTCCAGTTTTTGGTAGAGGAAGAAGATCAGAGTATTGACAGATGATGTCTATTGTCTCATGCAGAGGGATTTGGGTGAATAGAGAAGTCACAAGTCGCCAATGTTTCTTCTTTCTTTGTTCAAATTTATCAAAAGGGAATCATTGTATGAAAGAATGGTATCCATGTAAAATTATGTATTTCACTTGACATTAGTGTTGAACAGAATCCAAATATTGTTCTGTATAATTGGTGTAGCAGATTCCCACACAGATTTTGGGTTGATCAAGGTCTGTCTAGCTTGCGTTTGACATCCTAATCTGTGCTATCTGTATATGAAATGATACTATGTAAATAAGTGAAAGAAGCGACATTATTCAAATTTCTCCTCTTGATAGTGTTTGGTGCTTGTTTTCGTTGTTGTTAGTTGAGTAACTTCACCACCTCTTTCATTTCTATGTTCACCTGAAGCCACGTTTTCGCCTGTAGATCTTCGCGTCTGTGTGTAGTAGGGATGTGTATACCTTTTCGCATTAAATCCACAATTATTCTTGTTGTTCTGTGTTGAACTGTTCTGGATACACAGTTAGTCATGTTGGTTTGCTTAAAGAAACTTATGATTTATAGGTTTATATTAACGCTAGGATTCCTTCTTGAGGGAGATTGTCTCCCAAGGCATACAAGCATTCGATATTGTTGGCGACATCATGATAGCCAGACTATCAGCATGCTAGTGGCTGTCGTCTGAGTGACTAGAGTAGATTATCGATGCTAAAATTAACAGTTTGAGGAGTACACTTCTATTCCTGTCACTTACAAGCCATATCTTTACGTTTCTTCATAAATGTTGGCAACCTTGCCAGTGAGCCTTAAAAATGGCTACATAATTTCAGTTTCCTGTACTTAATTTCTCTATCATGGAAGGAAGACACGTTGGTCGACTGGCCTCCCAATACAGCGATGCCAAAAGTATCTAAATAAGCTACATATCTTCTACAACACCATCAAAAGATACATGAAAACTTTTTGAAAACGTTATTGTAGAATCTTATAAACTTTCTCTTCACTGCTAAAATGCTTGTGATATTTTTCATAAGAATGGTTACTGAACAAAGAATACTCTTTTCGATAACCCCTTCATCGTCAGGCTCTACAGTTATATATACATTATAGTGAATGAATGAATGAATGAATTAGTGTTATGAACAACATTAATGTTGCTGTTTAAATAACATCGAATCAATAATATTGATAGATTACAGCTCATTAACATCAACATAAAATAAGCTGAATGTCAGAAGAATTAGGAAAGATAATATTACAAATTCATGAATTTCTAGTCTCTATTGAAGGCTGGTCAGGGCAGTAGTAGTGGCTGGCTGGACTTGTTTCTTTTGCACACAAAGCACTGGTTGTTTGAGGCGAATTGTAATAGCCTCTGGTGTTTGGAGCATGCGGTGCTTCTATGATTTTGGCAATTTATTAGGCACCCGGTAGATGATAGAGAAGGATTCTTCCACTATGGCTGGCTTTGTGGCCGGTTCGCACAAGATGGTTTAATATCGAACTATTAATGGTTTTAACTACACCTTTACTTAGCCGTAGTGCGGGATGCTCTCGAGCACGAAAAATCAAGTTCCTAGAGCGACGGCCAATATAACTCAGTCCACAAGCGTAGTTGAATTGGTAGATAAAATTTGAAGGGGCTAGCCAGTCTAGGTACTTCATCTTTCAGTAGAGGAATCATCATCGGTCGTGTAGAGAATAACAGGTGTAGTTCGCCAGCATTAAAATTTCTTTGAACTGATTTTCTCAATTTCCTCGTAATTAACTCACTTGGTATATCGCCCTTGAATTCCAGTCGTATATAAAGTGGCTTCTTGTTTACAGATAGTGAGTAGTCCTTTTCCTCCGCTTTCTTTGTCATGTGTTTCTTGATAAATGTTTCGGGATAGCTATTTTCGATCAGAGTATCATATACAATGCTTAATTCATCTTCAATTACTTTTTCTGAGCATGTAGTTCTAACTAACTCTGTGGATGAGGGTCTTCACTAAATTTCTTTTGTACTTGATAGGAACGAAGCTGTGAAAATGTGTGTATATTGTCCTGTCCAAGTGCTCTCTCTATGCAAATTTCTTTTTATGCTACCATCTGGTTTTCTTGTAAGAAGGACTTCTAGGAAGGCAATTCTGTCTTGGGATTCCTCTTCGCATGTGAATTTCATAGCCGAATATACTTTATTGAATTCAGTAATTATTGTACTCCTATCAGAACCATTATCACAAAGAATGAAGGTATCATCCATATATCGGCAATAAAATGAGAACTTACTGATAAGGTTGTTCAAAGGTCCATTTTCTAGCTTACTTAGGAAGAAATCAACCAGAATGGGACCCAATGAGGAGCCCATCGCCACCCCGTCAACTTGTCTGTAAATCATGTCGTTAAATTTGAAGTTTACATTCATGGTACACCTTAACAACATTTCTTTTAGGATTTCAGTACGGATGCCAATGTTTATCAACGGGTTATCCACTTGTTCACCTATGTAATTAACTGTTTCTATTAGAGGTACATTTGTAAATAACGATGTTATGTCCAGAGACGTCCAGGTTTTGTCTTTGATAATAATATCTTTTATTTTGTCTACAAATTCAAATCTTTGACGCTATGTTTCACTATCTTCTCATGCAAAGGTTTGAGAATATTTACTAACCACCTAGCTAGAGCATGGTAGGGCGAATTTTGCATATCAAGTATTGGTTTTAATGGTACCCCTGGTTTATGCACTTTAGGTAGGTCATACAATGTTGGTGTATACGCGCCCGTTGGTCTGATTTCTTCATATAAACTTTCAGAAAATATCTGCTCCTCCCTTAGTTTCTTAAAATGTCTGGTCCATTCATTCTCGATTTTGTTGGTGAAATCTTTCTTCTCCTCAAGTTTTTGAAACTTCCGTGTGTCCTTCAATATATCATTCATCTTTTTAATATAGTTACTTCTATCAAGGAGGACCACTCCTGATCCTTTATCCGGCTTTGTGATGACCAGTCTCTCATCATTTATCAATTTTTTAGCTCTTGTCTGTGCTTCTTTGTCAAGAAACTTCTACTGTCTCATTTGAGGTTTTTACACTGATAACAACAATCCACTAGACTGGATTTGAAGCGTTCTAGTTCCAAGGTGGATGATGGTACGAGATCCCTTGTTTGACTAAATAGATTTTCAAAAATTCAATATCAGTATCTAAGTGATTAACTCGTTTTGGTCTATCACAAAATCGAAGGCCAAGAGAAAGTACTTCAAGTTGCACCGTATTTAATTCAACACTACTATAATTGTAGATGTACTTTTTAGAATCTGCTGGAAATTTAATATAATAATAATAACAGCTTTATTCCAAACAGTATTTGTGGTACAGGTATGGAATTTTCAGCGTGCATTACAATATATTGCATCTAATTATCTCATAAATTTTATAAGATTTTAAAATCAAAAAGCAACACCCAAGAAAAAGATAAATAAAAAGAAATAAAAAGAACAGCGTTGCGTTTACATTTCATACAATGCACCACAGGATACGAAATATAAAATTATTGTGTAATAGAAGATGTGAACAACAATAGTGTAATAGTAACGAAGAAAGGAAAACAAAAACTAATGGGACTATTTGTTAGAGTGCGCGCTGTAAATTGATCGTGTCATACCTAACGGATTTCTCATCACATAGCAGTTGTGCCAGATAAGGTATTGTGGAGTTTTTGTACTTGGTAGTCCTAGCATATAGCCAGCCGCCTATAGCTGCTTCTAGTTCTACCAGATGAAATGTAAGGAGACAGCTGCATATAGAGAGGATGCTCGGGGTCTGACAATATTGTATTCGTTAGTTTCTTACATGACATTATACGTCTATCCACAATAGTATTAACCAGTTGGTTTAACGATATCCCACTATCCCTACTAACGGCTTTTAGTGCCCTTCTCAGTAAAACAAAGACTTTCTTAAGTAGTCCAGGAAAGATTAATGGGGAGCAGTAAAGGGGGATGGGTAGAATACAAGAATTGACAAACTGAGAAGCAAAGACTGCTTTATGCCAGACTGCCTTAACTTCATAACGTAGAACGTTAAGCGAAACATCTTTCTAGTAACTAGCAAGATGTGGGAGGACCAGGAAAGATCGGTGGAAAACCTCAGCCCAAGGTAATTGACATTAAATGTATTTTCAACCTCTGTGCCGTCAATGATAGTGGGGCCATGTGAGCTAAGTAGTTGCTGTAGATCACGTTTACGTCTGAAAGTGAAACTGATTACTTGACATTTAGACGGATTCAGCTTAAGACCGTTTGAAGAGGAACACTGACTAATTTCCAACAGAATGTTATTTAATTTGGAACAATCTGACTGAGAGTTGACAGGCATAGAAACAGAGACGTCATCGGTGTACTTAACAAAAGTGGCTGCATCAGAATGAGGCAAGTCATGTTAGAAAAAAGAAAACAGAAAAGGAGAAAGAACATCACCTTGAGGAACACCAGCTAAAGTAAGTGAGGTAGTAAGTGGAGGACTTTCCATTGTAGACGGTGTACTGCTTGCTTCCTATCAGAAAAAACAGGAATGCAACCATTTATTTGTCCACCTCTCAGTCTGTGTTACAGTAAGCTTACTTAGCAAGAGACACCTAGGTACAGAGTGAAATGCAGATGTGTAATCAAGGAAGGCACACCGGCCTCTGGCTTCCTTTGTGATATTAGTTGAAGTGAATCAATAAAATGTTTTTAAAAGAATTCCTCATTCAATTGTCGACTCACCTTTCAGGCATAGAAATCATACTTTTCATATTTTTAATTTGTTGAAAATGAAGCGACATATCCGTACACAAGACCATATCAATTACAAGTTGACGAAATTCTCTGCAATGAAGACAAAGAGTCAGAATTGTAATACATATCTATTCAATGATGATAATTTAATGTTTAGCGGAATAACTGCTTTGAAAATTTCACCTGAACGATGTAATTACAATAATGATATTTGTTAGAAGTTTAAAACAATTAGTCCCTTTTATAAATTTGGATAGTATTATTAGAAGACGGAGATTATCTGAAAAATATTGTGATGTGATATATTTGCGCTATACATTTCGAATAATCTGATCCCTCACACATTTACTTGTCAAGTTAATATATATGAAAAAGTTAAGTTAAACAAAGTGAGAATTTATCGGATGATTTAATCGAAAATGCGCCACTTCATAAAAGGTTTGGTGATATCGTGGTCATCAGTGATAAGCCTTGTTCTACCACCTCAATTTTAATCGAATGTGCGTCGGTGGCACAGTGGTTAGGATTCTCGCCTACCATGCACATGGTCCGGGTTTCGAGCCCACGCCGGCGCACACCTGATATCTATGGTCGGCCTGCAAAATTTGGGCTACCGATATCCACGCTGAAAATTCCACACCTGTACTAAAAAAATACGGTATGGAATCAAGCTGTAATCAAAAAATAAAAAATAAATGAAGTTCAGAATAGCATATCACTTAGATCTGTAGAAGAGGAAGATAATTGTTTATCTTTCCTAGACATATTGCTTAGTCGACGGCTTGATGGGTCAATAAAAAGATCTATTTATAGAAAACCTACCTGGACAGGACAGTGTCTTATTTACCACAGTTTCTGCCCTGTTCGGTACAAAAGAGCCTTAGTAAGGTGCCTCTTCAGTAGAATCCAACGAATATGCACTGAAGACACACTTGATGAAGAATAAAGAAAGTTGATACAGACTCTGGTTGATAACAATTATCCAGACAAATTCATCAGGAGATATAAAGTAGTCAGTGGAACACCAGGACCCACTCTACAACTCGCCCCTAAGAAAGAAGTGTACATCAAGCTACCTACTCTGTATGGGGCATCATAGCAGCTTGATTACTAGACAAAGACTGAACTCTGCTGTTAAAAAGACTTTTTATGCAGCTAATATCATATTCATAGAGAATGTAAAGCCATTATATCTATCTAAACATTTTTATTTTATTTTTTATTTACAGCTTGATTCCACACTGTATTTTTGGTACAAGTATGGAATTTTCAGCATGGATATCGGTAGCCCAAATTTGCAGGCCGACCATAGATATCAGGTGTGCGCCGGCGTGGGCTCGAACCCCGGACCATGTGCATGGTCGGCGAGAGTCCTAACCACTGTGCCACCGACGCACATGCGAAAAAATGATTCCACATCCCACTGTATTTATCAATTTTAATGTATGTGTGGACACACGCACATACATAGGGAGGACTCATCGATCTCTGCAAGTAAGGGCTGGTTTCAGAGTATATTCCTATATGGCTCCAGAAACAAATGGAATCTTCAGAACCTATTCACGGTGAGAACAGAAGACCTAGCTCTTCTATTGCGAAACATATTATAGAGACAGGACATAAAACTGACGTTAACAGACCTTTTAAACCTATCTATCTATGAAACGTGTTTGGGGCGTATCCTAAAGTTAGTGGAAGCCCTAGCTAGCAATTAAGAAATTTAAGCCACCTTTATGCGTTCATCAAAAGCAATTCATCATCACATTAAACCTTCTTTGGAAAACTTTGTTTTGATATCATAGCAGATGTACTATTACCTCTGTTATTTGGTTTAGTGGTCTTCATTGTTATTTTGACCTTCAATATGTCCTTTAACTTGACCTAATTGGTGTATTTTCTCACCTCTTAACTCTTTATAAATTTAATATATAAGCATTCCTATGACAAGTGCGTGGAGTGTGATGAGATTGTTTGAAATGTGTTGCACAAATACACATTACACGATTCAGACAAATTACGTCTTCTTATTGCTTTGTCTAACTAAATTCATAAAGGGAACTACAGGCGGAACTGACGGGGATATCAAAGCCAGAATCGGAAAAGCAAGACAAGCTTTCATTACTCTCAAATCTGCGTGGAGGTCAACAGCACTCAGCATCAAAAATAAGATCCGGATTTTCAACTCCAATGTGAAGTCAGTGCCACTTCCTTTACGGATCAGAGACTTGGCTAGCGCGTCATAAAGAGCATCTCAAACAAATTTTAGACCTTCATTAACAGTTGTCTTCGCTGAATACCACTCAAGATCAGATGGTCAGAAAAGATCAGCAATAGGGATCTCTGGCAATGAGCAAACCAACTCAGCAGGAACCGATTGTGAAACAAATAGGCAGGAAGAAATGAAGATGGATTGACCACACGCTGAGTAAACCATCAAGTGACTGACATCACTAGACAAGCCATCGCTTGAGTGGAACCCGAAAGGGAGGCGGCGAGTTGGTCGTCAGCGTGAGGTTGACTTCGAGGAGGTCATGCGAGGAGGAGATCAAAGAATGTGGGGTGACTTGGAGCGGGGTGAAAACGTTGGCAAAGAATCGAACGCAATTGAGACGCGCGGTTGAAGCCCGATGTTCCTCTAGGAACTAAAGGATACAATAATAATAATTGTTTTAAATCTTTATTTGATTGGATCACCAAACGTTGTGTAAATCATTCTTAAATCCTATTTTTGTCACTTTGTTCAATTTAACTTTTTCATATATATATATATATATATATATATATATATTGACTTGACAAGTAAATGGTGAGTGATCAGATTGTTCGAAGTGTATAGCGCAAATACATCACATCACAATATTTTTCAGATAATCTCCGTCTTCTAATAACGCTATCCCAGCTTATTAGAAGGTTTCAAATGACTTTGTACTTATTCTCCTCTTTTATCGTAGGTAATATATATATATATATATGTTTATAAGTTTCCAGACCGTAAATGTTAGGAACTTCTTGGAATAATTTGAGCAACGAGTCAGATTGATTCATTATAAATTATTTAATACATAATCTCAGCGTGTTTAAGAAAAATCAAAACAAAATCTCTTTTCTGAACGTTTCGCTGTGTAAACCACAGCTTCTTCATCAGAATTATTCGGATTTTTATTAATCATCAAAATATATAGTCAAAAATGTTTACATAAATTGAAGTCAGTTTATTTGAAGGTCACTTGTCGATAGACCTTTGTACCAATAGCAATATGTTAGCAGTCATCACAACATATATTTGTAATGACTAATGTCAAATCTTTATTGTGTATATTTTTTCTGTATGAGTGTGTGTGAGTGTATGTTATTTGTCATATGGAAAGGTCATGGAGGCTCATAGAGGTTTTTGTTGTCATTTTATCTGTCTTGCTTGATTAGAGTTTGCCATATAGGCGATAAGTCTACTGCTTCTTTCCTATTCACTGCATTCGATGTGGTTAAAATATGCAGCGCTGGCTTCAGAGGTCAACCTTTCTTTATGTGTTGAATGAAATCCTCTTTCTACAATTTTGACATTGTCGGAATCAATCTTGTGTTCGTTGTCTATCGCATGCATTGCTATAGCCGATCTTTTTTCTAGACTTTTTAATTCTACTTCATTTCTAGGTGGACGTTTTCGGCACAGTCAGTCTATGTTCATTCACTCTGACCTTCACCTGCCTACTGCTCTCCCCTGTATGGATAGCAAGCTTTCCATTTCTGAACACTGTATCCTATAGACACAATTACTTTGTGACATTTTGGGAATCATATCATATCTCTGACATTCATCAAAGCTTTCTCCAGAGAATTAGACGGCTTGAAATAGACTTTACTATTATTTGCAGCAAGCATTCATTGAAATTGTTCAGCTCTCTCTTCTCGATATTAGTCTTACAATTTGGAAGTCCTGGATTCGATCCCTGGTGGAATAGTGAGCAGACACTACTGATAAGGAGTTCCAGCCCAACCGATAACTGCTACCTTGACGTGGTAGTCGGGTTTGCATATCGCAATGACCCAACAAGCTTCACTGGCTGGAACTATTGTTTCTACAGGTCCTACCATGCCAGGAAGGTTGTTAGAATAGCGATTAGACTAAAAGTAGTTGCCGGCACTGTGTAAGAATTTTTCTACACTATTCTGAGGATCTGTGGGCGAAGTCGTACTGCTGGGGAACAGGGATGTAACAGAAATAAAGTGTTTCCCTCAGATGACCAGCATGCCAGCCAACTGTGCTGTCTCTACACTCTGGATAGAAGGGGTTAGATAAGGTCGACCCCAACAACTGTAAATCCCCACTTACCCCACCTATGGTGGTCCGTAACCTGAGGTGAGTTTACTAATACGGAACCAATCCCAGAAACTAGTTCATACAGGCCGTATATGACCGGCTGGCCTCCAGCAGTTATCCCTTGGGCTCTGCGGTCACGCAACACTGACCCTCTTTCTGTTTCAGGTACGTGCCTGAAGGACCAATCAACTTCCACGGTGTGGGCAGCCGGGAAGTAACAACCTTCGCTTACACACTTACAAAAGCACACGAAGCCTTCCTGAGCGTCATTCTCCTTTACACACATAATATTACTTTCAGACTACAGTCGGAGTCCCAAACTAGGACGGAACATCTCTCCAATGCACCCTGTGCGTCGGTGGCACAGTGGTTAGGACTCTCGCCGACCATGCATATGGTCCGGGGTTCGAGCCACGCCGGCGCACACCTGATATCTATGGTCGGCCTGCAAAATTTGGGCTACCGATATCCATGCTGAAAATTGCATACTTGTACCAAAAATACAGTGTGGAATCAAGCTGTAAATCAAAAATAAAAAAATAAAAATAGTTTCCAAATATTCATAATTTAAATAATAATAAACTTTAATTGGTTAGAAAAAAACACAACCAAAAATGTATATTCTGATCTTTTTTGGATCTCAAATGAAATTCACTCCTTACTTGAATTGATCAGCATCTAGTCCACTGAGTATTGAAAATTCTTCTTCTTGCATTAAGCGGAAAATTGCACTGACATGATGATTTTCTAATACACCACGATCATTGTAAATTAAGGCTAATTCAGAACTGGAAAAGAACAAGAATAGGAAACAGGTCAGAAAACGAACGAAGGTGTCAATATTATTCATATAATAAACTTTATAATAGTAAGGAGAGTTTAATGCTTGTGATAGGTGATGGTGATCCTGCGTGTGATTGACAGTTCTAGAGGTCTGCATAAACTGTTGGGCTGTCTAAATTTCCATCTCGGTTTGTGTGCCATTTTTTCACTTTTCTCCCCTCCTTGTTATCTTAGCCGCTCAGTTATGAGAAGTGAGATGCAACAAGTTTTGATCAAGTCTCACAGTGTGTGTTATACAGTAATGTTTACTGATGACCATGTTTCGAGCACAAAATATTACTGCTCATAATCATCATATCAAGGTACTACTCATACACTTTCTAACTTCTTTTTTATAATTCCATTATTTTTAACTTGATTTTCGTTTGATTTGATTGCTAGTAGTATTTTCCATATATCCGGTATGAGTGATGAGTCATTCCTATTGCATGTGTTGGGTGTAGACTCGATGAACAAGGATTCAGTAATCAACCTCTCTCTCCACCTACCTAGATTACTTTTTAGAATTGTAACCCTCTCCCACCCATATGTGTGGTTGTGTGTCAATGCATGCATTGCAATTGCTGAGCTTTTTTCTAAATTACATATCTTCTCGGGGTCAACCATTGTCACCTCAGCTAAATTCTTATGTTCCGACAGGCAATCTGACTACCCCTGACCTACTAGTTTGACCCATGTAGTTGATCTCACTTACAGTCATTGCAGGGTATTTTTTAAATTATATTATTTTGTTTAATCGGGTCAACTGGGTCCTTTAGCCTACACAGTTTGTCCTGCCTGAGTGAGTTTGTAGGAGGGTTTGAATGCCACCCTAATTCCTGCTTTATTAGGAATCCTACGTAGGGTCTCAGATGTCCCCTCTTTATATGGTATAACAGTGGATGACTCATATTCTCTCTTATTTATGTTATCCTTATTAGTTTCACAATTATTTTTAATTTTCCTTTGGCCTTTTTTGATCTTCCTAATGAATTTTATAGGATAATTATTCAACACCAACGCCTCTTCTATCTGTTTTATTTCATCATTTAGGTCTTTTCTTGTGCTACTTAGTGCTACTGCTTGGTTTGTTAAACACTTAACTAAGCCTGCCTTCACAGTCAACGGATGAGGTGAATTAAAGTCTAAGTATCTATTAGAATGAGTTGGTTTTTTGTACACACTAGTGTGTAGTTTGCCTTCTTCTATTAGTTTTATTTTGCAATCTAACATAGCTAATTCTCCTTGTTCATTTTCTGATTCAAATGTGAATTTTATTCCCTCCACTAGTGAGTTTATACGTATCAAGAAGCTAGATATATGTTCTGTTTTTAACAATGTGAAAGTGCCATCCACATATCTCCACCATAATTTGGGGGTTGGATTAAATGTATTGAGAGCATTACTTTCCCAGCTGTCCCTAAATATGTCTGCTACTATAGGGGATATTGGTTATGCACCCCATCGCTACACCTGTTTGTTTATATGTTTTGCCTTGGAATTTAAAGATAGTAGATGTGAGGCATAACTGAATTCTTAAAATAATTTCTTCAATCGGTAGCTCCATCCTATAAATAAGTTCAGGATCTGCAGTTAGTTCTTTTTTAACTGCTTCTAAAGCCATATTGATTGGTATGTTAGTATAAAGACTAGTTACATCAAAATAACCATTGTTTCATCATTCGCCAGTTGAATTTTATTTAGTTTATTTTTCATCTCATATGAATTAGTTAGTCTAGAGTTTGAACGGTTTTATAATCGAATCAAGCGATGAAAAATAAAGGAATTATAAAAAAGAAGTTAGAAAGTTGTGTCAGAAGTGCCCTGATATGATGATTATGAGCAGTAATAATTTGTGCTCGAAACGCCATCAGTAAACATTACTGTATAACACTGAGAGACCTTATCATAACAAATTTTACCCAGAATGGAATTATACTCTATCACCACAGTGCACAAGTTCTATTCTTATATCGGAGATGCAACAAGAACTCACGTGAATTTTGTAATTGGCTTCCAACCTATCAGTATCTGCTTCAAGAAGAAAATGAAGGGAAGATATCTGACAGGGATTGAACCAACTAAGAATCTATCGCCAGACAGATGGAGGTGAATTGAATGAACTCTGAAGAGACTGTTAAGTGACATCGCTAGGTTTTCGAGTGGAATCCAGAGGGAAGAAAGGATTTGGGCATTGTTCTAGAGTTGGTGTGGAAGAAGATGGTGCGAGGAGGATATGAGAGCTGAAGACAACTGTAGAGAATAGTTTGAAATGCAGATGTGCTGTTGAAGTTATATATTCCACTGGGAACCTAAGGGTTCTTAGCGGAACACATCTTCACTTTGTTGTATTCTCTGCTGTTCACTTCAGTTGGGCCTTTAATTACCCATAATCTCTCATCTCCCATAACTCACAAGATCTCCTCCATGTCACCGTCGTAACGAAAACTCACTCGTTGCATCCCATAGGAATTCCAATGGAGCGATGGCCTACACTGCTCACAGTGTCATTCGAAAACCTACTCAACTCATGCCTAATCAGTCCAGCTCTATTTCCTCCAGCATATTTGTTGAGAGATCGGCTCATGGTTGGTTTGGTCCATGTTGCTGATTCTTCCTGGCCCACCGGCTGGTCATTTGACCTTCAGTATAGAGGCAGCGAAGTGGGCATCTGTTGATAAAAGTCTGTAACATGTTGGAAATCCTCTCCGTGATACTCAGTGCAAGTTTCTCACCTATAAAGAAACGGCTACGGAATGTCAGGTTGTAATCTCACTTGAACTGCCGAAGTTTGGGCTGCTGGGCGATTGTTTCGCAAGCCTTCACTCAAAAGCTGTAGCTCATGGACAGATATTAACCTTCTGAAATTTATGTTAAGATTTATGTGGAACTGAAATGCTTTTTATACGTTAATTGCAACATTTCAAGAATAAATCGAGCTAACTGCCATCGGGGTGGCTATTTAAGCATTTCAAACAGAAGTGGTCAGTGCGTGAATTGACAGTCTTGCAGCTGTCTCTCTGTCTGTTTTTAACATAGAACTTTGCACCGATATTCGGCAGTTCAAGTCGCCACACTCCATGTAGCAAAAAAAAACAAGAGAAGAAGGTAGAAAGAAATTCAAGATAGGGACGGTAAACAGAGATATGAGGCAAGAAGAATAGTAATATCGAAGAACAATATAGTTTCATTTTGGTATTATAAGTCACAAGGAGTGGATGCATCTGCGCCAGCCATTGAGAATGATCACCCTGAGCCACATTACCGATAATTGTCTCCAGCCTCCATTGGTTTTTACGTCCCGAGGACCCCAGCAGGAAATGTACACCTTGCTCGATGGCTGGCTTAAACTAAATGTTATGGATTCCATTGACAGGTGCCGTGTTTTGGTTTGACCGCCTCTAACATTGCCCATTGTCGAGGAAGACGATAGCTAGGCATGTGTGACACATGTCCTAACCATTCGTCTCAATCGGCGTAACTTCACAGCCTCGTCGATCGGTTTTTCCTCCTTACCTAGCACTCGACCGATGCCCAACCTCAATATTGCTCACCCTATTATACCACTATCTAACAGAGGAGATAGAACGCAGGCACCTTTGATCAAAGACAGCTAGATAGCGTCTTCACGTCTTCCACTCTCAAATAGCCAGGTCTCACAGCCATAAAGGAGGACAGAGCGGACTACCGAGCAGTACACTCGCCCTTTGGTCAATATTCAGCCAGATATCAAGTCTACATCAGAGACGGCGTAAACTAGCATATGCGCAACGAGCCTTCTGTATCCGTGTTGAGATTTCGGGGTCAACGCGCTCCGCCAGACACTTCACTTCCTATTTCTAATCGAGGAGTCAGTGTAGTCCAGTCCTGTAGCATCATCTTACATTTGGCGGAAGCGAATTGCATGCCAAACATTCGTAGATTGCAGCTTCTCAAGGTGTTCAGAAGACTCTACAGTCTTGTAGCATTAAATAATTCTTCAAAATAATTAACCTAAAGCTCTTACTTAACATTGGGTCCTAACATTGTCATTTGAAACGACTGAAGGTACACGGTCAAATATATACGGTATTTCGGTGTGTTACATTTAATTGTTGATGCATGCCTTCTAGTTAGCTAAGCAGACATCACTTCCCCACTTTTCTCATCTCTCATATATTTCGGGATCTGCTGTACTAAGGAGTACTTTCGTCTCACTACCCAAATATCTTATAATAACTGCTACGGTTTATGTAGAAAAAGGATCTTCAAATGCCTAATACTCGAAAAACATAGAGTTGGCCGACAGTTCAATGAAGAAAAGTAGGTAGTACGGCATTCCTTTAAAATATGTTGACTTCTGTACATTTAATTATTAAGCACATTTTTACTTACAGTTTAAATGCTTTGTCTAATCAATGGCCCTAGAAATTATAAACGTTCAGAATATAACTTCAGGCGGAAGGAACGAAGTGAGTCATGGAACTATGCTTCCTGAATACTTTTTGATGGAAACAGACAACATTTTTTTTATTCCTTCCATAGTGAATGGAATATAGGACTTAGAGAATTTTACTTAAAATTTAAGTGGCGGTGAAGTTATTTTCTTCTTTGAAGTGGCATTACTAACCTCCCATCCGAATTCCCCACCTTTTCTGAACTCACCACCAGAGACTAGTCAACTAGTGAATCTTAAGAAATGTATCGTTCAAGAATAAATCTGAACCCTCCAAATACGGGGAAGGGCGTCCAGGCTCTGTTAGAAATATTGGGGTTTGTAATTCGTTTTAAACCTACCAGTTACGATACTCATGTCTCTACTGTCAATAATACTATTAATACTACTATTATTATACAAGGCAGAGGGATAGAGAATACTTCCAATAATAGATATGACAACGCATAAATTATTTTAGATGAAATTCTACATGAGTATTTCAGGTAGTAACTTTGTTAATAAATGAAATAGTTTGCCTAATTGAAATCGTCTACAAAAGAACACTTCATTCTTACGACAGATAAGTGTTTGATGAAGTAAAACTTTGTATTCAGGATTTCATCTTGAACTGACATCGGTTAGAGGATCACTGGGTTCTAGTGGGAAGTCGTGACCAGTCGGGTATGGCACGTTAGTTTTGAAGGTAAATATCCACCAGAGATGACCTTCGCTATTGGTCGTGCCATATTGTGAATTGGCAGAAGTTGGAATTCATGGGCTGGCCAGTGGAACAAGGCTTAGTAAGTAAATGGTGTGCGAGCTCGCTACCCTTGTAACCAGAGGGTCCTGGATTCGAACCTCAGTGGGTGCGTGCTGACGAAGAGTCCCAAACTAGGAAATAACAGCTGTCCATCCACTGGTTTTCCAATGATCCTCTAACCGACTTCACTTCATGACGAAATCCTGAAACCAATCAAATCCTTGCACAGTAACACTTATATAAAATTCTGTAATTAATTCTAAGCTACTTGTAAGCAGTATAAAAACATAAAATATCTTCCCAAAGAAATATGGATCAAGTGATTAATGTGGATACCTACTGCATTCACTTATGTCACATATGAGTTTTTCTGTATGGTTCAGACGTTTAGCGTGTCAACGAAATCGTTTCCAGCAGACTGCAGACCTTCATCAACAGCTGCCTTCTCTAGCTTCATAGCAAAAAGAGAATATGACCTGTCAGAAAGGATTAACAAACCATGGACTATCAATGAGGAGATCGTTTAGTGGCACAGAGAAACAGACAGATCATCCAGTGGATGTGTTACGTGTGGATCATTAATCGATCATGGCAAAAGGCAATGGAAGCCTGTGGGCAATGATGGGCCCAGCTGAAAAAAAGGACTGAAGGCAGAAGGCTGAAATGAAGGCATCTTGTTGAAACCTTGTGTTTTTCTTCTCAGAATCCAAGGGAATAATAAAATACAAAAAAAAATTTTTAAAACTTAATGATCACAGAGAGCTAATCAGTCATAAGTTTGTGCAACATGGACATTGTAGTCGTATGCGATTCCATAATCCACCCACCAATTGTATACTAATTAAATGCCCAGACATCGTCGAAGCATCTGCACAAGAAGCCGACATGTCAACCTGAGACAGAGCACTTCGGTCCAATCAGTCGACGGGAAAATCAAAAATTCAATTCAATAATTCCATAATCTGTTTGATGGATATACACTATGGAGGGAAACAGTATTATTTATCAAGCGAAAGAAGTTTGAAATACGATTTATCATCTATTATTGTATCGTAAGTTGTCTGATTTATTATTATTTGCTATTCCTTTGAATTCCAATTGGAAGCCAATGAAGGCGGAAGCTGTTGATAAAGGTCTGTAACGTGTTGGAGATATTTTTTATGACTCATAGCTCAAGTTTCCAACCCATATCGAAGAGGTGACTGACTTACTGACTTCACATTTGTGTTGAACAGAATCCAAATCCTGTTGTTTATGCTGAGGCGGAGGTGCAGATTTGCAAACTGGTTTCAGGTTGATGAAGGTCCGTGGAATCTGCCTGTATTCGAAATGATGCTTCCTAGATAACTGGAGGAAGTGATTAACCTCTGTTATACCTCTCCCGTTGATGGTGGTTGGTACTGGTTGTTGTTGTTATTGTTGGTTAGTGGGCTATCTTCATCACCTGAGTATTTCTATGTTCACCTGCATTCCTGTTTCCTCCGGCTGCTTCTTCAGCCAGTATGTTGGTTTACATCTGCAAGTCTTAGAATTTGTGTGTGCGTGTGTGTGCGTGTGTGTGACATTAAACATAAATCATCCACAGCGAAATCCAGACCATCTTGAGTCTTATTATCTCTCAGCACAAAGTGAAGCTACATCGACTGAGGTGGTTAGGACATGTGTTACGTATGCCAAGTCATCGCCTCCCTCGACGAGCAATGTTAGCGGATGTAGGGTCAGGCTGGAAAAAAGCTAGCGGCGGTCAAACAAAAACTTGGCCTCACCAGTCAATGAAATCCACAACAGTTGGTCTTAGCCACGTAGGAAGGTGTAGACTTCCAGGCTGGGGTCCTCGGGACGGTAAAAATCTATGGTTGGAAACAATTGGTGACATGGCTCAAAATCGTTCTCAATGGCTGGCGCTGATGCATCCACTCCCTGTAACTTATGATCTCCAATGAAACTGTTTTGTTTTTCTTAATTACTCCTTTGTCTCACCCCTCTGCTCACTGTTTCTATTATGCTTTTCTTGTACTTTCTTCTTTTGCTTCGCGTGCTACACGGAATGTGGCGACTTGAACTTCCGCACATTTGTGCAAAGTTCTATGTCGAAAACAGACAGACAGACAGACAGACAGACAGCACAAAGTATTCCTGTCTCCTCACTGTCTCCTCACAGTCTCACGCATTATCCGGTCCACTACAATTAACAATATCATTGGTGATAATGGGCAGGCAGCTTGTCTTACTCCTGTATTCACTTCAAACACCTCGCTGCGTTTTCCATTATGGATCATCTGACGCGTGGCATTATAATTAGCCAGTTATTGAATGAGGTTGATAAAGATTCGGGCACTGCACTCCGTGCACTCCAAATTACTTATTGGTCAACGTTGTCTAACGCCTTTTTGAAGTCGATGAAGTTACGGCACGGGTTTGACTGCCGTTCTATGTTTCTGTTTGATGATGACGATGATGAGTAGAGTTGCAATATGATGACCAGTGCATGATTTGCGCTTCCTGTTTTCTGACTGACTGACTGACTGTTTTTAACGTAGAACTTTGCACGGATGTACAGCAGTTCAGTTTGCCACACTTCCGCCTTTTGGAACACAAAATACGAGAGGAGAATAAAGAGAAATGCATAAGAGAGAGAGATAATAAACAGGAGTGTCACTGAGGGAAAAATAATAGTACTAGTATGGAAGTATAATAGAGTTTGACTGGATATTATAAATCACAAAGACTGAATGCATCTGCATCATCATCATCCACTGAAAACAATTTTGAACCATATCACTTTGATTATCTCCAGCCGCGGTTATTAATTCTTACCATTCCGAGGACCCCAACCAGTCATACAGTCTACACCTCTGTAAAAAAAAGATCACAAGTTGTAGTTGAACAACTTTGATGCTCGTCTTTTTTGTAGTTCTCGTTTCTCCTTCTCATTTTTCATAATGCAAGGAGAGTTTTCCAAATGTGTGTGTGGGAAAGGTGTTGGGTCATCTTTATTAAATGTATTTTCATTTGATTCGGTAAATAAATCTTCCATTTCCAGTCTCGTCCTCCACCTAGTTACAATGGATTTTTGAACCTTCACTTAGTCCCATCCTATGCTGCGTAGATATGAGTGACTGCTTATAATACTATGGCTGAGCTTTTTTCCTTATTAGGGTCTACTAATTTAGATTTAATCTTATCCAGGCCACTAATCTGATTTGTATACTTGACCTGACAATCAATCACTGAAGGGTATTAAACAAACTAAATCATTTTGTTTACTGGGGACTTCTTTATTATTATTATTATTGTATCCTTTAGTTCCTAGAGGAACATAGGGCTTCAGCTGCGCACCTCCATTGCCTTCGGTTTTCTGACAACTTTTTCACCTTGCTCCAGGTCTGTCCACATGCTTTCATCTCCTCCTCGCATGATCTCCTCCAAGTCACCCTTGGACGACCAACTCGCCGCCTCCCTTTCGGGTTCCACTCGAGGGCTTGTCTAGTGATGTCACTTGATGGTTTCCTCAGCGTATGGCCAATCCATCTCCATTTCTTTCTGCCTATTTGTTTCACAATCGGTTCCTGATTGGTTCGCTCCCAGAGATCCCTGTTGCTGATCTTTTCTGGCCATCTGATCTTGAGTATTGAGCGGAGACAGCTGTTAATGAAGGTTTGAAGTTTGTTTGAGATGCTCTTTATGACTCGCCAAGTCTCTGATCCGTATAGTAGCACTGACTTCACATTGGAGTTGAAAATCCGGATCTTATTTTTGATGCTGAGTGCTGTTGACCTCCACACAGATTTGAGAGTAATGAAAGCTTGTCTTGCTTTTCCGATTCTGGCTTTGATGTCCTCGTCAGTTCCGCCTGTAGTTGAGACGATGCTTCCCAGGTAGGTGAAGGAGGTTGTTTCTTTCAGGTTCTTCCCACTTATGCTGATTGTTGTCTGTTGTTGTTGCTGTTGATGTTGGCTAGGAATCTTCATCATCTCTGTTTTTTCTATGTTCACGTGAAGTCCTATCTTTGATGCTTCTTCTGCCAACTTGTTACTTTTCACTTGCATATCTTCCAGTTTATGGGAAATCAGACATATATCATCGGCGAAATCCAGATCCTCCAAGTCTTTTGTGTCAGTCCATTTTATGCCTGTTCCCTCGTTGGTTGCCGTTGTCTGTCGCATTATCCAATCAATTGCAATCAGGAAGATCATTGGTGATAGTAGACAGCCTTGCCTCACTCCCGTCCTCACTTCGAAGGCTTCCGTAAGTTTCCCGTTGTGGATTACTTGGCATGCAGCATTGTCGTATAACTGTTGGATGAGATGTATAATTGTCGATGGGACCCCGTAGTAGCGAAGTAGTTTCCAAATGACCTCTCGATCGACGCTGTCGAAGGCCTTTTCAAAGTCGATGAAGTTGAGATAGAGAGGTGACTGCCATTCCAAGCTTTGTTCAATGATGATCCGTAGAGTGGCGATTTGATCAATACATGATTTGTTTCTCCTGAATCCAGCCTGTTCCGGACGAAGTTTTTCATCTAGGGCTTGTTTGATTCTCTCCAGGATGATGCGACTTAGTATCTTGCTTGGAATGGACAGAAGCATAATTCCACGCCAGTTTTTACATTGACTTAAGTCTCCTTTCTTTGGAAGTTTGAATAAGTATCCGTTCTTCCAATCCTCGGGTACTTTGCCCTCTTTCCACACCTTCTCCAGCAGTGGTGTCATCAAGTCCGCTGTTGTCTCTGGGTCTATTTTCAAAGCTTCTGCTGGGATTCCATCTGGTCCCGGTGTTTTCCCAGCTTTAAGCATCTTGATTGCATTCAGGACTTCTGATTTCGTCGGGGGGTCAGTGTTCACTGGTAGTTCTGCTTCCGTTGTTGGTATAGTTGGGCGTGTTGTAGGTGGCGGACGATTTAGAAGTCTTTTGAAGTGTTCAGCCCAGTGCTTTCTCTGTTCCACCTCTTTGGTGATTGACTTTCCATTGTCGTCCTTTATTGGCTTAATCTGTGTCGAACGTTTGCCCGAAAGGTTCCTAGTTGTTTGGTAGAGTGTGGCGAGGTCTTTAACTGACATAATTTGCTTTCTAAGTGAGCTTATTTATGCGCCTTCCGCATTTATTCCAGCCTTATTTAGAATCGAGTTCCAGAGTTCTGTTGCCTTCAACTGATGATGTAACTACGAGCAATAAATAGTAGTTAACACGTTATCCAGTGGATTCAACTGTTTTCACTGTATGATATATGCGTTAGACGGATAAATATGGATGAGTCACTACATTTTCTCTTGGAGAGCCCTTCTGAAGTGGTATTATTCCCTAGGTTTCAAGCAGAACATAAGACTTCAACAGCATATCTCCATGTCATTATGTGTTCCCATTTTTAATGCTAATTCGTATAAAGATAACCGGTATATAAAACCACTTGTTGATATGGTATCTTACTAGCACAGGAAAGGACCCGAAGCTCTGGAGTTTCATTGGCGGTAGTGTTGTTTCCCTATACACGGTACAGTTCCCTAGCCAAACCTTACTACCTGTTAGACATTTAATTATGTCAAGAATCGAAATAGAATCACGTGCATGGTCGGCTAACATTCTACTATGATATCTTAGAGTGATCTCTACCCCCAGTTTCAACAGCTTCTGTCTAATCAGCCAGCTGTAAACGAACTCTAGTAAAAACAGTGTTCTATGGGGAGGAATTTATATGCTCAGAAGATTAAATTAAGGAGAGAACTGATGTTACTTTTGAAAAATACCTGGAAGAAAATGGTTATTTTCACAAAGATTCATCGAGAAATACAGCAAGAAGGAACTTAAAAATCTGGATATAATTATAGTCAGGAAAAAACTGGTTTTCATTGATTTTAACTTTATAGGTGATGATATTATTAGGATGCTAAATAAACGTTTAAACGCCTTGGTGGCTACATTGCAAAACCGGACTAATAGAATTCAGTCTGCACGAAACAAATTACTAAACACATGACAATGGTTACTAGTGTCAAATCAAAATACCCTTAACAGTCCTACAGGAGGTCAACCGCAAGCCCAAATAGCTCACTGGTAACGTCCCTGACTGCAGGCATCACTGGGTAACGCGTGTTCGAATCTCAGAAAGGAAACGAGTTCCTTCAGGATTGCAGACATGCCTTGCTGACCAGTGAGTGCCAACTAGAACGAAACCTAGGTCTAGCCAAGGCTTCCTGTGGCCGATTACCTTCAACCTGCGTCGGTGGAACAGCCGTCAGGACGCCCGCCGACCATGCGCATGGTCAGGAGTTCGGTTCCCGGTTGGCATACTCTTTTGCCTCACTAAGCCAGAAATAAAGTTGGTAAAGAGGAAAGATTAGGCATGATAATACCAACCCCATCCAGTAGAAAAAAAAACACTGCTACAGAAACTTCAAGCCTCTAGCTTGAAGGCACCCTATGTTCCACTGGTGACGTAAGGGAATAAAAAATTCTAACATCAACAATTGAAAGTGCACCGTTACAGTGAGCCATCTTTTGGCATGCTTGCCAAATTGCAAACTTGACTGACAGAATTCAGTCTGTACCATAGGAAGGACTAGATGCATCACACTTGTCACTGGTGTCCAATGAAAGTAAAAGTTTAAGCACAGCATTAAATAAGACATAGTCGGTAGCAGAATATCCTACTTGTTGGCAGGGTAAGAAATGGGCAAACACTCCTCAGATGTTACCTTCACCTGTGTATATCCATTCATTTGCAACTGCGGCAGCGAAGAACCCTTGACTAAAGGGACTGAATAATTTGAGCTTGTCAATTATCAAACACATGATAGACATGGGGCACCGAAAGGATGTACTGGGAGTATTCAAAGTAGCTTGAGCTATTGCAATAAAATAACTGGAACCTGAACTATGTGTTCAAAAGGAATAATCCGTCGTGGGATTTCAATTACACTAGAAACTCTTTGTCTTCTAGTTTCATTACTGTTTTTTAACCCCTCTCCCTGTTTCCCTTTTGACTTTTGTATTAGGCTGATTGTATCGCATCATCACCTTTCATCCAACTTATACACACCTACTTTTGATAATGCAATCTTATAAGCTTTAATCATTGTATTTTATTATCTGTCGTGACGCAATTATCACTGATTTATCGTCACTCTAACAACCAGTCTGTTCACATTCATGATCATTCGACAGACCATGAAGAACAAGAAGACAGGTATACGTTAGACTGTCGAAAAGATACTAACTCTTGAAAACTAATCTGACTCTCGCCATCGACTGGCTATGGGATTAAGCTGCCTGGGGTTGTATTGAGAAGTTGTCGCTAGTGGGGTCCACTAGGACGCACATGAGGACAAATACTTGTTGATAACATTGTCTAGTGGTCGTACTAAAATCAGGAACTGGTAGAAGTCGGAGTTCATGGGTTGGTCATTAGATCAGGTCCTAGTGGCTGGCATGGTCTGCGAGCTTATCCAGTAAGGTGAAAGTTCTGAGTTCGAACCCCAGAGACTGTTTACTACTGAGGACTCCCAAACAAGGACAAAACAGCTGTCCAGTTTACAATGGCTCTAGAACTGATATAAATCCATAATCAAACTTGAATCTAATCAAATACCTATAAACCATCTCTTGAAAATCTTGAAAAACTTGGGAATCAATTTTGGTTGGAACAGGGTTTAGCACAGGTCTATTTCATTTTATTACTTCATCGAATTTGAAAAGGCCTTCAATAGTGTCGATCGAGAGGTGGTATGGAAACCAGTTTGCTGATACGAGATATCGCTAACAGTTATGCAGCTCAAACAACAGTTGTACCATAATGCTGCATGCCAAGCAATCCACAACAGGAAACTTACAGAATCCTTCGAAGAAGTGAAGACGGGAGTAAGACTAAGCTGACTGGCTGCCTACTATCTCCAATGATTTTCCTGTTTGCGGTAGACTGGATAATGCGACAGACAGAGACAGGCAATGAGGAAACAGGCATACAATGGGCCTGCACAAAAACTTGGAGGATCTGGATTTCGCCGATGATACTTGTCTGATTCTACACAAACTGGAAGATATGCAAGTGAAAAGCTGAACATGACCTGGAAAACATTCGCACGTGTCTTTCTGCATGATTAATTCTATGTAGTTTGTTTACTTATCAGTCTTATATCTCCCAATGTAATTTCAAAAGTATATATATCCGTGTATGTAGAGTATTCAGCTGACGAGTTCTACTGAAATTTGATGAATTCATTAAATCCTGCTTTATTAACCTTTATTGCTTGTTTTGAAAAGCTACAAGATGGCAGGAGAAACATCAAAGATAGGTCTTCAGGAAACATAGGGAGAACAGAGTTGATGAAGATTCCTGGCCAGCAGTAACAGGAACAACAACAGATGACAATCAGCATAAATGGAAGAGATGTGAAAGAATCAACCTCCTTCACCTACCCGCCTTCCTAAGAAGCATCATTTCAACTACAGGCATAAGGAATTGATGAAGATATTAAAGTGAGGACCGGGAAGGGAAGGCAAGCTTCCATTACTCTAACGTTTGTGTGAGGATCAACACTCAGCATGAAAAATAAGATCCGAATTTTCAACTCCAATGTAAAGTCTGTGCTACTCTACACGGATCCAGGACTTGGCGCGTCATGAAGTGCACCTCAAACAAACTACATACCTCCATCAGCAGCTGTCTTCGCTCAATACTACTCAAGATCAGATGGCTGGCCAGAAAAGATCAGCAACAAAGATCTCTGGCAGTGAACGAACAAACTCAGCAACAACCAAATGTGCAACAAACGTGCAGGAAGAAATGGAGGCGGATTGGTCATACTTTGAGAAAACACACCATCAAGTGACACCACACACGAGGCCATCGCTCAAGTGGAACCCGATCGAATGGGAAGCGGAGAGATGGTCATCATTGCAAGGGTGACCTTTGACTAAGTGATGCAAAGAGTGGATGAAAGCATGTGGACAGAAGTGGAGCCAGATGAAAACGTTGTCTTAGAAATGAACACGATTGAGACATGCGGCTGAAGCCCAATGTTCCTCTAGAAATTAAAGGAGACAATAATAATAATAATCTCATTTTGTTGGTTTCCTTCAGTTGAGGTTTAGGAGTCTTTCGTCAGGTAATCGAATCCGGAACTCCCGTGTGTCTGGTGAGGACTCTACCACTGGATCATTAAGGCATAATGGCAATATTACTAACGTTAAATCAGTAGTAAATACTTCATATATATATACTTAAGTTGATTAACTCTCGTATTGAATGAACACTATTCGTCTAACAATTTATCAAAGTAAACTTACCGTGTAGCTATATGGAAATTATTAGTTGTCCCTGTATGCTCATAATCGTGTATTACAGCGGCGAATAGCATAGCGAATATGTCCAAATCGTTTAACCAATTCTGCTGGGTTAGAAATATAAGCGGGATGGAGAAAAACAAAACCGTTTCAGTGTATTAATGTTAGAAAAATAATATGAATAATTTCTTTATATTTTTTGAATGAAAAGATATTTGTTTAATTATAAGAACAATTTTTTTGGCGGGAAATATACGTTCAAATTTGAGCGAACATACTTTCTTCTTCCCTTTTGACAATATAAAGAAATAAAGCATATCTAAAATTAGTATAGCTAATCTATCTTCACTTTCTTCATCATTTTGTTTGGGTGAGATAGGTTATCGGTGAGTTGGTTCAAAGAGTTTCCTGTTTTTAATCCTTTCTGGCCATTTGATCTTCAAAAAATGAAGTCATTGAAGGCTGAATCTAGTGTGAAATGCTTTTGGTGACATGCCAAGTCTTGATATTACTGTTGAGGATTCGGATGTTATCCCCAGAAGCTGAGTGCAGTAGATTTCTAGGCTGATTTCCTGTTCACGAAGGTCTATCTTGATTTTCTGATCCTGTCTAGCCTTGATATCTTCATCCTTGTCACCTACAGTTGAAACGATTACTGCTTTACGGGCTTGATAAAGAACAAAGCTTGATAAAGAACAAGCTGATAGAGGACAAAGTGTATATTACAGTGGAATATTGGTCAATTCAGTATAGTTTTGATTAATTCTCAGGTTATTATTATTTCCTTAAATTCCTAGAGGAACATAGGGCTTCAGCTGCTCGTCTCCATTGCCTTCGGTTTTCTGCCAACTTTTTCACCCCGCTCCAAGTCTGCCCATATACTTTCATCTCCTCTTCACATGTCCTCCTCCAAGTCACCCTTGCACTGACGACCAACTCGCCACTTCCCTTTCGGGTTCCATTCGAGCAATGGCTTGTCTAGTGATGCCACCCACTTGATGGTTTCCTCAGACTATGGCCAATCCAATCCACCAGCATCAATTTCTTCCTGCCTATTTGTTTCACAATCGGTTCTTGTTGGGTTGGTTCGCTGATTGCCAGAGATCCGTGTTGCTGAACGTTTCTGGCCGGTCATCTGATCTTAAATACTGAGCGAAGACGACTGTTAATGAAGGTCTTTAGTTTGTCTGAGATGCTCTTTATGACTCGCCAAGTCTCTGATCCACATAGTAAGTAGCACTGAATTCACATTGGAGTTGAACATTCGGATCTTATTTTTGATACTGAGTTCTGTTGACCTTCACACAGACTTGACGTGAGTAATGAAATTTGTCTTGCTTTTCCGATTCTGGCTTTGATATCCTCGTCAGTTCCGTTGGCCTGTAGTTGAAACGATGCTTCCCAGGTAGGTTGATTTCAATATTTCTGTAATTGATGTCAATCTGTAGCTGAACTCAAAATAAATAAAATACGCATCAAAATCATGATTCAGAGTTATCTATCTACAAGGAGAAACTGCCTAGAGTTCCAATGAGAAATCGTGATCATTGGGAAGGCGCCCAGTGAGGAGTAAGGACAAACACTAGCCAGTGGTAATACTGGATGATGCCAGTCGCTCTTAAATTAATTAATGGCGCTATTAAGAAGACAGTTGCAGCGAAGAAAAGCTTTTCTTTTCGACGAAGTTACCGTCAACTAGATAGCTGCACATTCGTGTATTTATGATAAATGGGTGGGAAAGTTCCAGAATAATTTCCGGTTAAGGGTCAAATGAATAAAAATTAAAATTAGGAATTAAAATGCCATAATGAACAGGGAGATGGATAAAACAAACAAAGTAGCATCATAATAACTAAGAAGATTGACATTGTGCAGTTGGGGGTTAGAAATGTAGAAATAACAAAAAACAGGCAGGATGTTTGGATAAAAAAACTTACGTGATGAATAATTGTGTTATGCAATGAGGGATTAAATATGTAGAAATAGTAAAAGGACAAAATAAACACGAAGTTCGGATATGAAAATATGGTAGTGCAAACAGGGATTAAGAAAAACTTAAAAGTAACATGAATAAACAGGAAGTTTAGGTCAGAAAGGCGATGGAATGATCGTTTCTAAAAAAAAATTACCTGTTTATGGTGGCTGTGGCAGGGACAGGATTCGGATGTATTTTTTGGGATACAAAGCGTGAGTTTGAGCTTTTGGATAGCTAGTGTCTCGGCTATGCCCAAATGTCTTAATTTCACTCTCTTTGATAGGTTTGATTGAATCTTGTATAATTATACAAGAAGAGTCTCAAACATATAGCACAAAACAACTGGCTTTCTAATACTTCCTAGTTTTTTAAAAAGATGCTCTCTCTCTCCCTCTTATTGATGTCAGCTCATGATTAAATCCTCCATACAATCAAACAAAATCCCTACAAAAAACCAACACTTGAAAATTAATCTGATGCTCACTAGCGACAGGCAGTTAACCTGGGGTTCTAGTGGGAAGCCATGACCAGTAGGGTACAGCAGGTCGAAGATGAGGCAGTAACTCATCGAAGAAGACATTGCGAAGTGGTCGCGCTATGTCGTGAATTGGCAGAAGTTAGAATTGAAGAACCATTGAATCGAGTCCCAGTGGCTCAATGGTCTACGAGCTAGTTCGCCTTGTAACCAGAAGGTCCTGGGTTCGAACCCCGGTGGGTGCGTACTGCTGAGGAGTCCCAAACTAGGACGAAACAGCTGTCCAGTACTCCCAGTCGGTTTTCCAGTGGTTCTCTAACTGATGTCAGCTCATGATTAAATCCTCCATACAATCAAACCAAATCCCTACAAAACCAACACTTGAAAATTTTAATTTTCATTTATTAGAAGAAACAATCAAATGAATGAACTTTTCCTGTTTTTAAGTGTTTCACTAATTTTCCATTCATTTTGTTTTATCTATTTGTTTCACGTAGAGATGGGTGTGGTTATATACATGCATGCATATATATATATATATATACATATCCTCGAAACGTTATCCTCAAGCTAGAATACAAAAGTTGCTGATCAAATATTGTATATATATATATTTTAGGGATGTATACAAAAAGAAGAGGAAAGACTCTTCACAACCAACGAACAAATAATTAATCGATAATCTTTCCCCAAGGTATACTCGTCAATGTTTTTTTTACTCCACTTTACTCTACTACTCTAAGTAAAAACACCTTTTATTTTTTATTTGAGGCATTTTTTTCCTTGAAAACCATGAGATAACGTTTCTTAATGCATGAAAGCAAAAAAAAGGGAGAATATATGCAGTGGAAGGCGAGAAAGGCGGAAATGAATACACACATGCATATTTTTCGCATCTCTTCTGCATTCGTCTTCTGTGTTTCTATTTCATATTCCTGGTTAATTTCTACATATATATATATATATATATACTCACTGAGATAAAAGACATAAAGGGAGGGAGATAGGGAGAAAGGAGTGGTCTAGATAAAAAGAACAATAAAAATAGGGAGAAGAATAAGACGTGTGTCCTTATCAAAAAAAAAGGAGAATATAGAGAAAAGGTAGATTTTGTTATTCAATGTTAAAGTGAATTATTTTGAATGCTTTAAATAAAAGACAATCTTTGTGAGTTGGAAAAAGAAATAAGGAGATTTATGAATACATATCACAGAATGTATGATTATGATTTTATATTACTCTGCCTTAATATGGTGTTCACACACACACACACACACTTGAAACAGACAGTTTGATGAGTAGTGTTCTCCTTTGATTTCTTTGTATTTTGAAGTAGAAAGTAGGGTGGTTTTATAGTTAATTAAGCTTTGAAGGTTTAGTAGCAGTAATAGTAACAGCAATGTTGATAGTTTTACGCCCAACTTCCCACCTCCCTACCCTCTACCCACTACACCTTCCACCTTTATTGGACTAACTAGTGGCTGGTTAAATGAGGTTTAACACTTCAATAGTTTGTCAACATGTGACTAGAAGTGGGTTTCATTTATTTTTTTTCAAGCAACATGGATTCATTATCAATTGTTGGTATGCAGGAATTGGTTATTATTAATATTATTGTTCACTTGAGTTCCTAGTGGAACATACGGCTTCAACTTGCCACTTCTGTCTTCCTTTTGCTGTACTTGTCACCTGCATCCATGTTAGTAAGTCCATACTGTTTCAGCTCTTCTTCACACGATCTCGTTCATGTCACCCATCCTTGCACTGACGTCCCACTAGCTGCTTCCCTTTCGGCTTGGTTCCACTCGAGCAGTGGCCTGACGCGTGCGATGTCACCCAGCGACCTCCTCAGCGAGTGAATTTCCAATCCATCTCCATCCATTTTCTCCTGCATATTTGTTGGTTGGTTCTTGTTTTGTTTGTTCCTTCCCATAGTTTCTTGTTGGTGATTCTTTCCGGCCCGGCCATCTGATCTTTAGTACAGAGCGAAGACAGTTTTTGATAAAGGTAACGTCTGATCCGTATAGAAGAACTGACTGATTTGACATTTGCATTGAAAATCCGACGGAATTTTGTTGCTGATACTGGCTAAGTGACGAAGATTTTCAGATTGGTTTCAGGTTGATGAATGTGTTGCTCGCCTTCCCGATTCTCTCTCGATTTGACATCCTCGTCGGTTCCGACTTCCTGTAGTTGAGACAATGCTCCCTAGATAATGAAGTGAACGGAGTGACCTCTTTCAAATCCCTCCCGTTGATGGTGATTGGCACTGGATTTTGCTGCTGCTGTTGTTGGTTGGTTATTTTCATCACCTCAGTCTTGTCTATGTTTACCTGGAGTCCTGTCTTCGCCGATTTTCGCTTGTAAGTCTTCGATTTTGTGTGACATCTAACATAAATTATCCACGCGCGAAATCCAGGTCTTCTAGGTTCTTCACGTTGGTCTAGGATATTCCTGTCTTCTCGTTTCCCACTCACTGTCTGACGCATAAACCAGTCCACCACAATTAGGAGTATCATTGGTGATAATAAGCACCATTATCTGACCTCTCCGTTTACTCCAAACGCCTCGCTGAGTTTTCCGTTATGGATCACTTTACATGTGCCCTTATCGTACAACTGTTGAATAAGGTTGATTAATATTTGGGGTACGCCGTAGTACTCGAGTAGTTTCCAAATTACTTCGCGGTCAACGTTGTCTGGTGAAGGCCTTCTCAAAGTCTATAAAGTTGCGTTAGAGGTTGGATTGCCATTTCATACTTTGTTCTGTGATGATGATGATGCGTAGAGTTGCAATTTGGTCAGAACATGATTTGCCTTTCCTGAATCCAGCTTTTTCTGGTCGAAATTCTGTATACGGTGAGTCCTTTGTTCTTTCTAGGATGTTGCGACTCAGAATTTTACTTGGCTTCGATAGGAGCAGGAATTGATTACGAATTAATATCCTTTAAAGAACCATTGGAAAACCAGTAGAGAATACTGGACAGGATAGTTAACCACATGTAAAACAGGCTGACGGTTGAGCTAAATATTTGTTGCGAATTAGTAGGAGTCGGAATTCACCGGCCATCGGATTGCATCCTAGTGACTGAATAATGGTCTACGAGATGCCTAGCTTTGTAATCTGAAGGTCCTGGATTCGAACCCTGGCGGTGAGTGGGTACTGCTAAGGAGTTTTTTTAACTAGAATGGAACAGCTGCCCACAAATACCAGTTAGTTTAAAACGATTGTCCAAATAGCGTCAACCCATGATCAGTCCTATAAAAATGGATTCATCATTTCACTGTAGATGTTGTCAGAAACCAATATCGGTTAGAGAATTACTGAAAATGAGGAAGTATATGAAACTGAAATTAATCCAGATTCCTAAGGCTACCCATGTTCTAAACGTCAATCTCGATCAAGCTGTACTGAGAAGTCATGACCATTAGGGTCTGTCATGCATGTCAAGGTGAAGTATATGTTCATACAAGACATTTGTTGAGCATAGCACTATATCACAAATCGACTGAATTCAGATTTCACTGGTAAATGGATTCCGGTTCAAGTGTCTAAACGGTCGATGAGTTTGTTTGAATAACCAGGAATACCCGGTTTTGATTCTTTATGGGGTTACAGGTACACAGGGGTGTATAGACTGAAGCAAAGACGAAACAATTGTTCAGTACCCTCATGGTTTTCTCAGTGCTTCTCTAACCGACAGCACTCTGTGATCAGTTAGTTATTACGAGTTGATCACGAATTGATATCAGTAACGAAACCATCGAAAACCAGCCACATGGAGTACTGGACAGCTGCTGTTTCATCCTAGTAGATTGGGAATTATCAGCAGTACGCACGCACTACTAAGGTTCAAACCCAGTACCTTCCGGTTACAAAGCAAGCTCGTACATCATTCAGCCACTGGGACCCGGATCAATGGCTGATAGATTCTAACTTCTACCAATTCGTGATGCATTTAGCGCAACCTCAACCAGTGTCGTAGGTGGGACATCCATCTTTTCTCTTGTCATTCATTTTACAAGAACAATAGGAGAAATTGGCTCATGGATTCTAACTTCTACCCATTCCTGATTTAGCATGACCAGCAAATAATGTCACTAACTGATATCAATCCATGGTAAAGCTCTTAAAAACAAATCTTATTCTTACAAACTAACTCTTGAAATTTAATATGATGCACGCTGGTGACAAGCTAAAAGGGATGGAGTTTCCTGGAGTTATAGTGAGCAGTCGTGACCAGTGAATTCCATCCAGTCAAGTGTGAGGATGAATGTCCCACTGATGACATGGGTTGGTGGTCGCGCTAAATGCATCATGAATTGGTAGAAGTTAGAATTCATGCGGTGGTCATTAAGGCGTCAGGCCCCAGTGGCTGAATAGTATACAGGCTTGCTTTGTAACTGGAAGGTCCTGGGTTCGAATCCCAGTGGGAGCGTACTGTCGATGGGTCTCAAAACTGGGATGAAACATCTGTCCAGTATTCCAGTGATGGTTTTCAATGGTTCTCTAACTGATATCAATCTGTGGTCAAATTCGTATAAACAAATCTTGTAAGGTTTAGACAAACTTCCTAATACTGACTGGCATACAAAAGCTTTTTTTATAGCTTGAATCTACACGAGTTGATTTGCAGGGATTTGATTTAGTCCGAGTTTAATCACCGAGTGATATCAATTAGAGAACCATTAAAAATCAGGGGGGTGCTGGACAGCTGTTTTGTCCTAGTTCGAGAATCTTCAGCAGTATGCACCCACCACTCCACAGGAGATTCGATCTAGGACCTCTACATTGCAGATCGAGCTCATTGACTATACAGTCACTTTGACAGGGATTCAGTGACCGTGATGTCGATGTCATCGGCGAGCGTTTGTCCTCAAACTCTACCTGGTGGACGCCAACTGGGCACGACTTCTCACTGGAACACTCTAAGCAACTTTTTCTTATAGCCAGTCACTATCAACTAACAATCGACATATCCAGAAGATCGATCATAAGTTCAGGCACCCCAATGTTGACATTTAGGAGTGCAATACTGGGTGACATGAGTGTAGACGAAGAAGGATCAATTACTTTGATGCTAGACATACATCATGGCAATAGTTGTCAAGAAATACAAACTCAAGTTGGACAGCTTACTGTGAATTCTGGTCAGCTATTTTAAAATGACTTGAGTATGCTCTATATTCGTTGAGCATTATTTTTGAACATTATTATGTGAAATACTCAAATGAACTGATGTAACTAGGAGAGGAGGGTTCTTCTTCAGCCGCTCTACACCTTTTTCTTATTTTGTGATTTAATTTTTTTTTGCTGCAACGTATTTCTTCATGCCCTATATTGCACTAAGTTTGCGTTTCAAATAAACTAAGCCGATGTTATGTGGTTGTAGGCGATCGACAGAAAGCCTTGTCTGATCTGGGTTTCGGACTAGTTGGCACTCATCAGCAAGGCGTACCTGATACCTTGACGGAACTCATGTCACTTCTGAGATTCGAACCCGTATCATCCAGTGAATGCTGCAATCAGAGACGTTACCACTGAGCTAGCTATTCAGGATAGTGACTAACCGTTGTAGGACTGTATTGGATACTTTCATTAGTCATAATAAAAATAAACTAAGTACTAAATAGATGATCTAATGAAGTCAGTTTATTGCTAGACATATACGCTGAATTAAGCTAGGAAACTGTCCAGGATCTCAGCTGAAAATATATGTCTTTGTAATGCAAAAAGAATTCAATAAGTAAATTAAGTGACGTATTATGACTGATGGGGTTTAGTAGAATTCCATTAGAATTGAACGGTAGCCAAGTTAACAACACTGGTAATAATAAATAGAGACCTATTGAGGGGTAAAGGAAGAATATAATAATATAATTAAGAAATAAAAACGACAAAATTTACATATCCATTATTAGGATAAATCAGGTTCATTGTAATTCTATATTAGTTTGTTTATTAGATATATCACACAGTGAGTGAAACAGTATTATTTACTGGATGACACAGTTTCGAACAAAATTTATTCTTCATAATCATATCACTTGTAGTAACACGACTTTGAAACTTGACTTTTATAGTTTTCTTTGTTCTCTCCTATTTGTCGTCGTTGGGGTAGCGGAATTCTCCAGATATCCGGCTGGACAGGTGATGAATCATTCCTATTACATGTATTCTCTGTCAGTTGATTCGATAAACAAAGCTTCTGTTATCAATCTCTCCCTCCACCCTGTGACATTAGATTTTAAAGCAAACTGAGGGAGTTGCTACCATGGGATCACCAATATCCACGGTTGTAGCAGATATATTCATGGATAGGTGGAAAAGCATAGCGATTGAAACGTTCTCACCCACCCACCACAAAAGTAGGGTAGAGGTATGTAGATGACACATTCACTGTACTTAGAACACAAGATATAGACAGATTTTTCGAACACAACAACTCCAAAGTAGAGGCAATTCAATTCACTTATGAATTGGAGAGTCAGGAAGGGGAACTTCCAATGTTAGATTGCAACATAAACACGAAAGAAGATGGGAAGTTAAACACTAGTGTTTACAGAAAACCCACACATTCAAACAGATATTTGGACTTCCGATCATCCCATCCTACATCAGTAAAAATAGGATTGATGAAATGTTTAAGTAACAGACCACGAAAACTAAGTAGTACCAAGGAAAAGTAATACACATAAAAGAAGCCTTGAAACTTAATAATTACTCTGATAAATTAGTCAGGAAATATGTGAGGAAATCTAAAAATAAAATAAATAATGACAGTAGCGATGGTGATAATAATAATAATAATAATACAATCGAATGGAATGGGATAAGATGACAGTTTTAAAATTTAATTTCACAGGGTGGAGGGAGAGATTGATAACAGAAGCTTTGTTTATCGAATCAACTGACGGAGAATACATGTAATAGGAAGGATTCATCACCTGTCCAGCCGAATATCTGGAGAATTCCGCTACCCCAACGACGACAAATAGGAGAGAACAAAGAAAACTATAAAAGTCAAGTTTCAAAGTCTTGTTACTACAAGTGATATGATTATGAAGAATAAATTTTGTTCGAAACTGTGTCATCCAGTAAATAATACTGTTTCACTCACTGTGTGATATATCTAATAAACAAACTAATATAGAATTATTTACTGCCACAGTGCCCAAGTTTTACATATATATTAACAGGTTTATTGTAGATTTTATGACTATACAAATTTCTTCTGTATGCAGACTTCAGGATTTAACATGTGAATTGCCATTGCTTCAGTGTTTTCAAGAAGTGTGACTTGTACTGTTTTAGCGAGATTCCCACGTATTCTGTAGGTGACTTTGAGGTTATTTTTCGGTAAGGTATTTTAGTATAAGGCTGCTGAGGGGATGTTTTTCTCTCCTTTATACAGCTATGAGGACAAGCACTAGATGATATGTTTGGGTAGCAAAGCTAGGTACGGCTGACATAGTTAGCTAGATCCACGCATGTAGGTCAATTAGTAGATGCACACAGAGGAGGCCGGCAGTGGTAGCTCTTCCTTTACATTCATGCAAATCATTGGTTTCATAGAGAAAGTAAGTCGGAATTTAGTGACGAAGAAGGTTCCCTTCAGTGAGCCGGATAGATTCAAGTAGGCAGGTATTTTGGGAGCACAAAATGTGGATGGTTTTGGTGTTTTACGTTTCATGGATTTTGTGATGATACATTCTGGACAGCCATTTTCAAGGAGGATTCTCTTCAGAGTTTTGAGTTTGTTTTTTTATAGTGCCATGGCTGCGAATGCTGCACATTCTGTGGCTTAGCAAACCGATCCGATTTTGTTTTGTATATAGAAGCACCTAACCGTGAAAATTAGTGATTTCTCCGTTCCATGTCAGCTGTAGATAGATCTTCAGATTGTTCCATCTTATTCATGTATTGTTAATCGAATGTCTACAGGAGATATTTTTGTGTCAGACTGCTTCTCTGATGTAAAAATTGAATTGGAGGATGGCAGCTGTTGAAAAGTCTATGAGGTCTTCCGAATTTTAGAACAACACATTTAAGCGAACGATATTGTTGCTTTCAATTAGATCTCATCAGGCTTAACTCTAATATATATAAGTTTACAAATAAAAATTCAAATATAAACCAATCATCATGGTGTTTTGTCTATAGGATAATACGATGTTGAATATAAATTGTGCAATTAGTCATAATAGTGGTAATGATAATATTATTAATAGTAATAATAATAATGGTCTTATCAATAATAAGGATGAACAAAAAATGAGGCAATCTGTGATAACACGAATAATGAAAAACAGTATGATTAAACAAACAATTGTTCAGGTGGAAGTAGTCGTCGATAAAGGCTAGTAAAAACAAATGAACCGATTAAGTAATGTTAGATTGTAAGGGAAGGAAACAAAGTACGTTTATAATGAAGGTAAGATTAAGGGATGATAAGAGAGGGGTTGGAAATATAAATAAGGGGTGGTGTAGAAGTCTTTAGTTGGTTATGTCTTATTAGGCCACGGGAGGGATAATGGCTGTACGAACTTCTTTTGAATGGAAAGTTTAAAAAGCACATTCACAGGGCAATACACACACTTCCTTAGTTACGTGCCCATTAAATATAAAAGGAATCTTGTAAAATGTCTCGCGAGCAGAGCAAGGAAGATATGTACGGAGGACCTCTTACAAAAGGAATTTGAATATATTCACGATTCCTTGACGGAGATGGGTTATCCGAATAGTTTCATAAAGAAACATATGAAACCATCAGAGAAAAAACCTGTGACTCTGACTGCACATAAGAAACCTATATTTATTAAGTTACAATTTAATAATGACTTATCTAGTGAGATTCTTTTCCAAAGACTTTCAAGGAGTATAGGTAGAACATTTTACGCAGCACACCTATGTTTGTCATTCTCTAACCGACGAATGATTGGGATGTAAACGAAGGATAAGCTAGATAGTTTTGCCACATCTATGTGTATTTATCAATTCAACTGCACCTGCGGTGACAGTTATGTTGGGCGTACTACTAGACAGCTTAGCCAACGTGTTAGTGAACATCTCCCATCGTGGTTTGGCAAAGGACAGACAAAAACAATCCGTAGCTCAATTCTGTCACATCTAATTGATAATGGTCATGTAGTCGATAAAACGAAAGCCTTTAAAGTAATTCATCGTATCCCACCGAATCTTTCTAATAGACTTCGTATTCGTCTACTGCACACAGCTGAGGCGATAGGCATTCGAACTATTAAACATAAACTATGCGTTCAAAAGTAGTTCGTACAGCCATTATCCCTCCCGTGGCCTAATAAGACATAACCAACTAAAGACTTCTACACCACCCCTTATTTATATTTCCAACCCCTCTCTTATCATCCCTTAATCTTACCTTCATTATAAACGTACTTTGTTTCCTTCCCTTACAATCTAACATTACTTAATCGGTTCATTTGTTTTTACTAGCCTTTATCGACGACTACTTCCACCTGAACAATTGTTTGTTTAATCATACTGTTTTTCATTATTCGTGTTATCACAGATTGCCTCATTTTTTGTTCATCCTTATTATTGATAAGACCATTATTATTATTACTATTAATAATATTATCATTACCACTATTATGACTAATTGCACAATTTATATTCAACATCGTATTATCCTATAGACAAAACACCATGATGATTGGTTTATATTTGAATTTTTATTTGTCAACTTATGTATATTAGAGTTAGGCCTGATGAGATCTAATTGAAAGCAACAATATCGTTCGCTTAAATGTGTTGTTCTAAAATTTTCTATGGGTCTTCCGAATTCTCCTCATTTTTGGAGCTAATGAAAGTATCGTCCAGGTATCTTTTGCAAGGCACGAAGTTGTCAAACATTTTCTGGTTTCGGCATAAAACGCTTTCTACATTAAGTAAATTTTTTATGTGAAATTTACAATTCTAATGACACACATCTTTGGAGATATTTCTATTGTTGCTGAGAAAATTTACTATATTTGCACACAATTGTACAACACTTAAGAATAATATAGCTGAAGAGAAGAGTAACTCTCTCCTGACTGCCTTGTCTTTGTAATGAGTATTATTTTATATCAGAATCTAAAACAAACTGAATTAGTAGATATATATGTTAGTTCTTCGTTTTTGCCACTTCGATTCGTGAAAGGTTTCACTTTATAACATAGAAAAATAAAACTATTTAGGTTGATGACGGGCTACCACTGGGTCACATTATGCATATTTTTTTCTTGTATATGGGACTTGTCATCTGAGCTGCATTCATTACTCATCGGCAATCCAGGTACATCTAACCAATAGGCTTTAAATAATGCGACTGAATATGCATCCTATATGTCCCAATCAAGCAAACAATACGCGTCTATGCATCCCTTCTGAGAGTTAGACATGTCGGACATGACGGAAACCGAATATTCTGATCCAAGAAATACGAAAATAACTTAAACAAATAAAAAAAGATAGATCCTCAGAGTTCAAATATACTTTCTGTTCTGGATTTATTCAGTTCATAATATTATTCTGTCATCTGGAGAATAATTCCGTCAATTACCCCTTATCCTTATTATCACCTGCCTACTGTGAGAATTTTGAAACTTTCCAAAAATTTAATTAATGATTGATAGATGTCTTATATCGCTTCAATTTTGAAATATCAAGAATGTATTGTTAAGCTGATGATTTGAAACATTTTTTCAAACCACTATTTCATGTGAGAAATGAAAATTTTTATTGGTTAGACTTTTAAATTTAAATCAGTTATTTGGCGCCAAATAAATAACCTTAACTATTGGAAATGAAAAACAAAAGACATCCATAGGAGATGTGAAATGAAGCCAATATTGCTTTCAATCACATATGTGTTTATGTAGATATATATATATTCAAATAATAAGCTCGTGATAATTTAATTGTCTTTGAGATGGGCGTTTTCATGATACAACATACTTGGGATGTGATGCCATATACATCAAAATCAGAAGACATGAACGCCGTAGAGCATCTGTCCAACCACCGAGAAATCCAGTTGAATTAGAAAAGCTTGAAAAATCATCAGCCATAACTCGTCTACACGCTATAGAATCAGGTCACAGAAGTGATTTTGACAATATTGAAATAATTCAGAAAAATTTTAGAAAACCACAAAGAACGTCTAATATCGCCAGAAGCATTTCGTATGATCAAATGGAATCCAAATTGTTTGAATAGGAATGAACGATGGACTAAAACAGAATTTGACCTGGTTACAACACCTCCCTCCACCATGATGTGACAAAATCAACACGAATGTGACTGATAAGCAATTTCATTAGGTAAACACATGCTGCTTTAATAATTTTACACACTTATCAAACCCAACTTATCTACACTTGATTTTGTCATCTTTACCACTTGGCCAATTTAACAACGGAAAATATTAATTAACCCATGCTGAGGAACGATGGTTAAGCTGAGAATTCGCAAAATTCTGGTTTAACAATAGCTATTAGCAGTATTAAATAGGGAAACGTTAGTAAAAACAGCAATATCCTTTTGCTCTTTTTCATTCATTGGGAAATACAAAATAACCTTCATTATAATGACGACAATTTCCTTCTTTACACAGTGGCCTGGCTTCTAAACTGCCTTCACAATTGCAAGTATCTTTCTGTTTGTTTGTCTGTTGACAACAGTGAATGATTTTGACAGCATGAATATCAGGTCCGTAGTCCACAAGATGATTTGTGATTACATTTTTTGGCACTTTTACTTCGGCTCTTTTTTCAACCAACTCGATAAATGATCCATCAAGCGAGTAGACAGTCGCCTTTCTGAACGAACTATCTATTTGCCTGCACAAAAGCACTCATCAAATTGATATATTCAGCAGTTTGAAGTGTAGAGAATTGGCGACTGGTCTATTCCAGATTGTTGAAGCAGCCGCTTGTTGGTGTTAAGGAAGACAATTTTAGCGGCATAATAAGTCTTTACGAGTTTGCCCAAGGATTGATATCCGTTAGAGAACCATTGAAAACCAGCCACAGGAAGTAATGGACAGCTGTTTCATTCTAGTTTTAAGGAATCATCGTCAGTACGCACCAACTGCTAGGGTTTGAGCCTAGGGCCTTCCGGTTACAAAGCAAGCTCGTACATCATTCAGCTACTGGGAACCGACACCTCAGTGGCCACTGCATGAATTCTGACTTCAACCAACTCGTGATTTAGCGCAACTTTAAGTTCTTCTGATAGCTCTATGCAGTCTTCGTTTGACTACCTCTTGTACACATCGTCTCCTCTGAATGACAAACAGATGTATACAGATTTCTTTGGAATTGTCTGAACAGTTATAGCGAAGAAAAGCTTTTCTTTTCGACGAAGTCAGCATCAACTAGACAGCTGTACATTCGTGTATTTATGATAAATCGGTGGGAAAGTTCCAGAATAATTTCCGGTTAAGGGTCATATTAATAAAAATTACAATTAGGAATTAAAATGCCATAATAAACAGGGTGGGGGACGGATAGAGCTCAAACAAAGTAGCATCATAATTACTGAGAAGATTGACACTGATTGTGCAATTAGGGGTTAGAAATGTAGAAATAACAACAAGAGACAGCATGTTTGGATAAAAAAAACTAATGTGACAAATAATTTTTTATGCAGTTTAGTTATGATCCCACTAAATTTTTTATTCAAATATCCTGTGTGCTGTGGTTATTTCTGCATTTCTAACCCCTTATTGCACAATAATTAAATCTACCCAATAATTATGATGCTACTTTGTCTAAGCTTTATTCGTCCCCAACCCTGTTTATTATGGCATTTTAATTCCTAATTGTAATTTTATTAACTTGACTCTTGACCGGAAATTATTCTGTAAATTTCCCATCCATTTATTATAAGTACACGAATTTAAAGCTGTCTAGTTGACGGTGACTTCGTCGAAAAGAAAATTTTCTTCACTGCAACCGTCTTTTTATTATTCTCTATGGTCAAATGTATATATTAGAACAAGACATATAAACGAACAATATTGCTGTTTTCAATTAGATCCACTTCTTCAGGCTTTACTCTAATTTACATAGATTCATATTTAAACAATTTTTCAACCAATGACGGTGATTTTGTGGATCAAATAATAATAATGTGGTAAATGTTTTGAACGTAATTTCATATTAGTTTGTTTATTAGATATATCACACAGTGAGTGAAACAGTATTATTTACTGGATGACACAGTTTCGAACAAAATTTATTCTTCATAATCATATCACTTGTAGTAACACGACTTTGAAACTTGACTTTTATAGTTTTCTTTGTTCTCTCCTATTTGTCGTCGTTGGGGTAGTAGAATTCTCCAGATATCCGGCTGGACAGGTGATGAATCATTCCTATTACATGTATTTTCTGTCAGTTGATTCGATAAACAAAGCTTCGGTCATCAATCTCTGCCTCCCTCCACCCTGTGACATTAGATTTTAAAACTGTCTTCCTATCCCATCCTATTGTATGGTTGTGTGTAACTGCATGTAGTGCTATAGCTGAACTACTCTCTAGATTTCTTATCTTATTCGGGTCAACCAGTCTAGATTTAGCTAGGTTTTTATGTTCGGCTAGTCTGACTGCCCCTGTTCTACTAGTTTGACCTATGTATTTGGTGTCACAATCATTTCAGCAGGGTATTAGATAAACTAAATTGTTTTGTTTTAATGGCTCTACAGGATCCTTTAACCGACAAAGCTTGTTTCTAATTGAGTTTGTGGGTTTGAATGCCAGCCACTTTTATTCCTGCCTTGTTAAGAATTCTGCGTAAAGTGGTGTCCGAGGTTTCTTCCTTGTATGGAATTACTGTTGATGATTTGGATTCCTTGTTGTTGGTGTCATCATTAACATTATTATTATTATTATTATCATTATTAGTGTTATCATTATTATCACTATCGCTACTATCATTATTTATTTTATTTTAACATTTCCTTACATATTTCTTGACTAATTTATCCGGATAATTATTAAGTTTCAAGGCATCTTTTATGTGTATCATTTCTTGTCTTAGATTTTCCTTAGTACTACTTAGTTTTTGTGCTCTGTCACATAGACATTTCACCTGTCCTATTTTAAATACTACTGTTTCACTGTGTGATATATCTAATAAACAAACTAATATGGAATTACTTACTACCACAGTGCCCAAGTTTTACACATATATTAATATATTTTGAACGTAGTTAATAACGATGTTTATAATGATAAAAAAATATTGATAATAAGGTATATGCAGGTGGCGAAAAGAGGAATAACAGAGGTAGTCATATGTGTATATGTAGACAATTCAATAAATAAATAAATCAGGTCAAATCCTAAAAGTTACGTAATACTAAAGGTAGTTAAAGTGGACAGATAATCAGAGTTTAAATAAATATCATAAAAATACGAAGGTGATGGAAAATAAGGAAGGGTCGGAGGCTTTTGAATAGAATTCAACTAGGCTAAGCAAAGAAGAGACAAAGGTAGAACAAACTTCTTTTGTTGTATGCAAAGACTAGGGTTTTTGTTTCGAATTCCCATAGCTTCGGTTATGCGTTAAATACAGATTTGAATTCCATTCGAAAGACTCGTTGAAATGCGATAGATAACTTTGAAGGGACTTCTTCTTTTGTCCACTTGGTGACTGCTATCATCAATCAAATGAGCCAAAATAGAACTTCGTATGGATTTTATTTGTGGCCTTTTCCGAACTATGAAGGAAGATGCTCATTAATGCGTTTGTAAAGTGTATATTTCGTGTTTGGGATAGGTTTACTGGGGGATCATTTCTTTAGGATATCCATTCTCAGATAAAATATCCTTCAGCGTCATCAAAACCCAGTCAATTTTACTGTCGAGAAGCTCGAAAACGACTTGATAAATGAGTTAAAACTTTCCACAAATCACCTCAAACATCCACAGATCATCTTAAAGTTGTTATCTTCTAAGCAGACTAATTAACTTTCTGATAAAATTAACAAGAAATGTTTTAGAAAACGTAAAAGAAAATAATAAATCAATTCATATAGTATCACTTACCCTAAGATCATTCATATAGATCATCATATGACACGTTTGCATGACATCAGCTGCATGGACCAAATTATGATATGGATTACTGTATTTACTATAACCCGTTTCAAGTTGAATTAAAAGACTTTCAAGGCAAGTAGAATTAATCTGAAGGACAAGGAAGGAAGGCAGGATATAAGCAGAAATATTAAGGAATGTTGCCATTTTCAAAGGGCAATATAATACTGACGACCAAACTGTATGTTTCCTAGAGGAGTTATGCGGTTTCTTTGATTCCCTGTTTAACATAAATAAAGGCATTGACAGTAACCGATAAAAGTATCCTACATGTGCAGTTAAATTCCCGCCAAAAAATGACGGAAATCAATTGAATTACAACCTTTTCAGTTTATAAGAAGGTCACTCTCATCCATTTTTCTAGACCATGTTGGCTGACACTATATACTACTTGTTAAATGAGATGAGTAGTTGGACTATCGAACTGATCTGAGCCTTAGCCAGACGTTCCACTACTTTTGGACTGACGTCATCAGGGGTGTACCTAACCGGTTTAATTCAACTCGGAGAGGCGAATCAGTTCAAACTATCCAATCTCTGGCTAGTTACTTGAACGAACTGGTAACACCATAGGCCAAATTCAAAATTTTGAAGTTAGTTGAGCAATTCAGAATGTACACGGTTCGTGGGATGAAGTTTTCTCCACAGTTCCCTTTAGAAATACGGTTGACTTGTTGATTACCATTTATGCTATCATCTGAAGTGGTGTTCATCAGGCATGCCCAATGTCTCCATTTCTATTTAATTTCATCATAGATGTACTACTGGACTTAACCCTAACCGACCTCAACGACTCAGAGATCCACTTGTTACCAGGAAATAATATATTTGACTTAGAATATGCAGATGATATTGCTCTTCTAGGTGATGACGCTGAAAAAATGGAGAGTCTATTGAACACTTTGAGGAGCAGCAATCTTCGAATATTTGCCATACGATTCGCTCCTGTCACAAGTAAGATGAAGAAGCTACTGGACTGAACTACGCCAACTGACTAATAATGTGAAGTTATTTAGCGCCTCTTTAATTTTAAGAGACTTGGTGGCCATGGGACCAAAGTCATTTCGAATAGGCTAGCCACTCCAGACTTTCAGCAATGGTTGCATTAACTGTTTTTTTTTACTGAGGATCAAATTGACAGCCAGAAAGGACAAACAACAGAAAATTCTGGACTTAAAACCAACCAAGAACCCATAGCCCAACAAATTTTCAGAAGCAAATGGCGCCAAGCGGACTGCTGAATGACATCACACATCAGGCCAGCCTTCTAATGGAACTTAAATGAGAACCAATGAGCTGGACTTTCAGGAGATCATGTGAGGAGAGGATGAGTGTAACGACAGAAGACAAAGGACAGGCAACAAATCGTTCATTGAGAAAATCAAGAGATATTTATAGATTTTTATGTACATTATTATTCGTTATTGTTAGCAGAGAAACAGCGTCTTCTGATTGATTATTTTCTCACTGAAAGTTATTCTGTCATCTCTCCGAAGCAATTTCTTTGAAGGTCAGACCATATATCTGCTAATGGTATCTGCCTACGCAAGCAAAGTCTGCTGTGATTGATTGTTGAGTTAGTCATTTTTCTTGTTCTTTTCTCATGACCAAGATTTGGGACGTTAGCATTGACGTAAATTACTGTCTATCAATTCTGGCTAGCAGACTTAGGGGAAATTGTGAAACCAATTAGAGTGGACTTCAAAAGGACAAGATGAAATGGATATGTGTTGTTGAAGTCCTATGCCCCACTTAGAGGCGCCTAAGAGAATAACAAAAACAACACTGAGATCAAGCATGTGGCTCCGGGTTCGATCTCCGGCCACCGACGCAATCCTTACCTCGCTAAGTTAGCAATAAGACTAGTAAAGAGGGGAGGTTGGGCTTTAGGCTGGCTAAAAACGCCATACTGTAAAAATAGACCCCACTGCTACCAAAACTTCAAGCTTCTAGCTTGAAGGTGCCTTATGTTCCACTGGGAACGTAAAGCAATAAAAAAAATTTCAAAATTTGACGGCGTGCTTTACAGGCAAGTGGATGGTAGGCCGATGGGCTCCTCATTGGGTCCCATTCTGGCTGATTTCTTTCTAAATAAGCTAGAAAATGGACCTTTGGACAACCTTATCATTAAGTTCTCATTTTATTGCCAGTATATGGATGACACCTTTATTCTTTATGATAATGATTTGGACAGGGACACAATAATAACTGAATTTGGCTATGAAATTCACATGCGAAGAGGAATCCCAAGACAGAATTGCCTCCCTAGATATCCTTCTTACAAGAAAACCAGATGGTAGCATAAAAAGAAATTTGCATAGAGAGAGCACTTGGACAGAACAACATACACATTTTTACAGCTTCGTTCCTATCAAGTACAAAAGAAATTTAGTGAAGAACCCCAGCCACAGAGTTAGTTAGAACTACATGCTCAGAAGAAGTAATTGAAGATGAATTAAGCATTGTATATGATACTTTGATCGAAAATAGCTATCCCGAAACATTTATCAAGAAACACATGACAAAGAAAGCGGCGGAAAAGGACTACTCACTATCCGTAAACAAGAAGCCTTTATACATGCGACTGGAATTCAAGGGCGATATACCAAGTGAAATAATTACGAGGAAATTAAGAAAATCAGTTCAAAGAACGTTTATTGCTGGCGAACTACACCTGTTATTCTCTACACGACCGATGGTGATTCCTCTACTGAAAGTTGAAGTACCTAGACTAGCTAGCCCCTTCAAATTGTATCTACCAATTCAACTACGCTTGTGGACTGAGTTATATTGGCCGTCGCTCTAGGAACTTGATTTTTCGTGCTCGAGAGCATCTCCCACTACGGCTAAGTAAAGGTGTAGATAAAACCATTAATAGTTCGATATTAAACCATCTGGTGCAAACCGGCTGGCCACAAAGCCAGCCACCGTAGAAGAATCCTTCTCTATCATCTACCGGGTGCCTAATAAATTGCCAAAATCATAGAAGCACCACATGCTTCAAACAACAGATACTATTACAATTCGTGTGAAACAACCAGTGCTTTGTGTGCAAAAGAAGCAAATTGAGCCAGTCACTACTACTTCCATGGCTGGTATTCAGTAGAGGCTATAAATTCATGAATTTGTAATATTATATTTCCTAATTTTTCTGACATTCAGCTAATTTTATGTTGATGTGATTCAGCTGTAATCTGTCAATATTATCATTGATTCGATGTTATTTAAACAACCACATTAATGTTGTTCATAACACTAATTCATTCATTCATTCACTACAATGTATATATAATTGTAGAGCCTGACGATGAAGGGGTTATCGAAAAGAGTATTCTTTGTTCAGTTACCATTGTTTTGAAAATTTTAATGGGCATTTTTAATCAGTTAATATATATATATATATGTATATACAAACACCGAAAACAAAATATGCTTACCTGGAATTTATTAATAAAGTTATATTTATGTAATAGTTCATAGGCGACAAATTTCAATGCATGATTCTCAGAGGCTTCATTCAAACCGAATACATCAAAATTCCATGTATCAAGACCAGTCTGTAAGTGGTAAGAAAAATGCAGATTGAATAAGATGAAATGAAATGAATAACATTCAAGCTTGAATACACATTATTTTATGGGAAAATCAGATATGCATAAGCGTTGAACTCTGTGTGTAATTTTGTTTACCTGGCTAAGAAGTTGTGTGTTTTGTAATATTTTGACAAAGAAACATCAAAGTTTTGTTCGGTCTAACTATCCTGATATCTTGTACACTTGATTAACTTGTATTTATGACAGTTAATGGCTGATAGTGTAATACAGATGCCACGTAGTTGTCGACGGATTACTAACTCGATGTTCTACCAACTGAGAAATGGTAATATTTGTTAGCTGGCCTTGTAAGTGATCAATGTAGACTCTGTCGTAATCTACCTGGCATAAGTTAAAGATCTATTGAAAACCAAAGAGAAACCAGAGACTGAATTTTTTCACCCTATTTTCAGACCTTTCATCGGGAATCACCTTTTACGGTAGAATAGTGGAAACGGAATTCAGGAACGTCTTTCTGCAAACCATATCAAAGTGTATCAATGTGGAATAACACGACTGTGGATTACTACACGATATATATATATATATGATGAAGTTAGTAGAAAATATCTACACAGAGAGAACTAAAATTGACGGGTGGTGTTTCTACGTAACTCATCTTTATGAAAAGAGAAGAAAATATATATACCTTTTCGGGAATTTCATCCTCAAAACCAGCTGTACAATAGGTGTTCAATTATCCAGCATGGTTGCGAAAAGGCAATACTGGTGCAATAAGGAGTGCGATAATTAAACGATTGGTTAACACTGATCATTCCATTTCAACAAACGCCTCCTTCAAAGTAATTTACAGAGTCAAGAATAACCTATCAAAGGCAATATGGTTTCGTCTCTTTTGTATCGCTGAAGCTCTGGCCATTCACATAGAAAAACGGGAGCTGTGCATACAAAAGAAGATTACTCAACCACTTCTACTCACATGGTAGCAATGTTTTGATTTGTTTTGAGCTTTTATTTTTATTTTGATGACTTAATTTTGTTTCTTTGCCTGTTCCTTAATTGCTTATAATTCTTGTATTCACTTAAATCTCTTACATAGTTTCGTATTATCTACTTTGTTTCTATGTGCATCCTGAGTAAAACCCACTCATCAAACTATTCATATTATTATTGCATAACTTCTTTTAACAACTGTTTGTGACAACTCATCACCTTTGTTACTACCCTAGCACTTAATGGTCTTGACTTATATTACCAACCTTCACTTGTTTAGTTAAAAGTAACCTTAACCAATTGTAACTTTGTTTGACAAACTTAATGTACACATACATACAAAACAATGCATATATATTTGCGATTGTACAGCTAAGAAAATGAATTCGCCGAAAAGAGACTCTTCGCTGATCTACGTGTTTTGTTTTCATTAAACGTCTCTCTAACAATACATATATATATATATGTCGTAACACTTCAGACACCTTGTAAATCACAATGCCTTATTTCACTATGACACTCTGACAATATTCTTGCTAATGGACAAACATTTGGTAAAAGTGTACACTTTTTATTTTATTAAAGAATTCAGGTTGTACGCAGTTGGTGATGAGAACCGACGAAATAAAATGGATCCAGATTAATCTGCGCGCCAGTGTTTTTTCTTTCTTTGTTTACATATATGGATACGGTTATTACTTAATTCCACATATTAACGAAGCAGGCGATTAGAAGTGTTATTCAAGTGTTGTTTTTGTAGGGATTTGATTGGTTTCAGGATTTCATCATGAGCTGACATTAGTTAGAGAAGCATTGGAAAACCAGCTGGGAGTACTGGACAGTTGTTTCGTCCTAGTTTGGGACTCTTCAGCAGTACGCACCCCACCGGGATTCGAACCCAGGACCTTATGGTTACAAGGCGGTTGCAAGGTTTGAATCCCGGTGGGTGCGTACTGCTGAAGAGTCCCAAACTAGGACGGACGAAACAACTGTCCAGTACTTCCAGATTTTCCACTGGTTCTCTAACTAATGTCAGCTCATGATGAAATCCTGAAAAGTGTTATTAATTTTTAACTTGATATGAAGACTCGAAGGTGAGAATACAGACTAAAAGGGACTTAGAAACAATATTGCTCAACATTCGGAAATACTTGTGTAATATGTGAAATAGCATCTTCTTTTAATGATGACCGATGTCAGTGGGATGAGCCAAAAGACAAAAAAGTAATATTTTTTGTAATTGAAGATGAGAAAGTGTGGAGAATGGAACAACTAACAAACGAAAACTAAAGAGTTAAACAAAACTAGGTCTATGGTGAATATAGAAGTTGGACTGGTTTTCTTTGAACACATAACACTCCGACTTTTCAACACATATGGCGAGAGCTTCTGCAATACAAGGAATTCAGAAACATACTGCCTTTAGTAAACTTTTCTTTGGTTTTCAAGTGATGGTTTGTAAGTGACTCTGAATGACGAGTCAGTTGAAATGCTGTGTCAGGTGCTGATGAGGCGTTCACTTATACTTCTTCTGATTAAAGCAGTACCACCTGTCTGTAGCCATGTTAAATAGCGCTCTGTAAAGAGTTTCGAAAGTCCACGCGTAGGACGACCTGTTTATTTCGCCCTATACAAACAGTTGGACTGACACATATGCACACTGAAGTGTTCATATGCAGAAGTTTATCCTTCGAATTTCTTTGAAGCTGAGAGAGAGATTAGAGAACATCACTCCTGGTGTTGCTGCAAAAAAACGTCTTCTTTAGGGAATTGGAGATTCTTTCCTTTAGGATATCTACCACTAAATGTCCTCTGAAGTTGCAGTGAACTTCATTCTTCTCTTTTTATGGTTTTGATTTCATGTTCTTATCAAAGAAACGTGACGTGTTTTCATTTTGAAGTAGGCCTATTTTTGAAGGACAACAGCATCCTACAGTTCAGTAAACATTTCCGTTATAAAAAATTCAAATTTGAGACATAACTTAATTTCAAAAATTAGTTTGTAGGGATTTTATTTATTTCAGGTTACACTATGGATTGATATCAGTTAGGGAACTATTGAAAACGAGTGCTAGAGTACTGGATAGCTGTTTCGTCCTAGTTTGAAACCCATCAACAGTATGCACCCACTGAGTTTCGAACTCAGGACCTTCCGGTTAAAAAACAAGCTAGCTCGTATATCATTCAACCACGCGGACCCGACACCTCATTGGCCAGTCCATGAATTCTAACTTCTACTGATTCGTGATATTAAGGCTACCACACAATCAGTGTGTACCGCTGATGAGTCTTTAAACTAGGACGAAACAGCTGTACAGTACTCACTGGTTTTCAGTGATTCTCTAGCTGAAATCAATCCGTAGTTTAACCTGAAACATAATATTTGTGGTTAGTAGTCATTCACCTAAGAGGGTTCAAATTTCTTTTTCAGAAAACAGGGTTCACTTAAAAGTACCTATGAAAAACAAACTTGGTCTTCCAGCGAAAATGAATTCTACTGAAGATTGAAACAACTTAGTCACACACATACACACACATACACAAGTCTACATCTTCGGGTAAAGTATGAATTACTTTTTAAAATCTGCGAACACTTTTAATTCATTAAATGGTTGGAGGTAATCGGCAGGAAGCCTCGCCTGATCTAGGTTGGCACTCACCAGTCAGTTTGCAAGGCGTATCTGCGTCTTTGAAGGAACTCGTGTCCCCTCCGAAATTCAAACATACGTCATCCAGTGAGTGGTGCAGTCATAGACGTTACAGCTGAGCTATCCGGGCTCGCAATTAACCTCGTGCAGGACTGTAGTCGATACTTTGATTGAACACTAGTAACTAGCTTGATGTTTCTAGTCCTCTTCTGCAAAGCGGACCATGAACGGTGGCCATATTTTGTAAATCTGACTGAAAGAATTCAGGATTTCATCATGAGCTGAACTTAGTTAGAGAACCATTGGAAAACCAGCTGGCAGTACTGGACAGCTGTTTCGTCCTAGTTTGGGACTCTTCAGCAGTACGCACCCACCGGGATTCGAACCCAGGACCTTCCGGTTACAAGGCGAGCTCGTATACCATTAAGCCACTGGGACCCGATCCAATGGTCCTTGAATTCTAACTTCTGCCAATTCACGACATAGCGCGACCGCTAGCCAATGTCTTCGGCGAGTATTTGTCCTCACACCCGACCAGCTGCACCCTACTGGTCACGACTTCCCACTGGAACCCAGGTAACTACCTACCTGAATAGGGCCAGTCGCCAGTGAGCATCTCATTGGTATTCAAGTGTTGGTTTGTAGGGATTTGATTGGTTTCAGGATTTCATCATGAGCTGATCATGAGCCGGTGGGTGCGTACTGCTGAAGAGTCCCAAACTAGGACGAAACAGCTGTCCAGTACTCCCAGGTTTTCCAATGGTTCTCTAACTAATGTCAGCTCATGATGAAATCCTGAAACCAATCAAATCCCTACAAACCAACACTTGAAAGAATTCAGTCTGCATCAAAGAAAGGACTAGACCCATCACTGTCTGACTGTCTGTCTGTTTTCGACATAGAACTTTACACATATGTGGGGTAGTTCAAGTCGCCACACTCCATGTAGCATACAAAGCAACACAAGAAATTAGAAGAAATGCATAATGGAGACAGTAAACGGAGGTTTGAGACAACGGAATAGTAGTAACGAAGAACAAAACAGTTTCATTGGAAATCATAAGTCACAAGGAATGGACGCAACTACGCCATCCATTGAGAACGATTTTGGGCCATGTCACCAATTGTTTCCAACCATTGGTTTTTACCGTCCCGAGGACCCCAACTAGTCAGGAAGTCTACACCTTCCTACGTGGCTTAGACTAACTGTTGTAGATTTCATTGACTGGTGTCATGTTTTGGTTTGACCGCCGCTAGCTGTTTTCCAGCCTGACCCTATATATGTATATTGCAATGTACGCTGAAAATTCCATAACTGTACCACAAATACTGTTTGGAATAAAGCTGTTATTATTATTATATCAGCTGACATTACCCGTCGAGGGAGGCGATGACTAGGGATGCATGCGTGACACATGTCCTAACCATTTCAGTCGATGTCACTTCACAACTTCGTCGATTGATTTCCCCTCCTCACCTAGAACTCGCCCTGTGCCTAACCTCAATATTGCTCACCTTATTATACCACTTCACTCGGGAGATAGAGTGCAGGCACCTATGATCAAAGACAGCTAGCTAGCCTTTTCATGTCTTTCACTCTCAATGGCCAGGTCTCACAGCAATAAAGGAGGACGGAGCGGACTGATGAGGATTACACCCGCCCTTTGGTCGATAACCGGCCAGATATCACGATTACGCCAGAGACTGCGTCAACTGGCATATGCCAAACTAGCCCTCTGTATCCGTGGTGAGATTTCGTCAGCGATCAACCCGTTGACACTGGCTGATGGTCTTCTCAAGTAAGTGAAGCGGTCAACGTGCTCTACCACTTCACTTCCTATTTCTAATCTAGGAGTCGGTGTAGGAGTCGAATTCCGCCTTTAGGTCGAGAAATATAATGATTGTTGGACGCCGGTAGGAATGCCTATGTTCTAGAATCTGTCGGAGGGTGAAGATATGATCAATACACCCTCTTCCTGGTCTAAAGCCTGCCTGGCTCTCTCGTGTTTGTGCCTCCCGAGCACCACTTAGTCTTCGCATGATTATTGAGCCGAGGACTTTAGATACTATATTAGTCAAGCTAATCCCTCTGTGATTATCACAAGAAGACTTGTCTCCCTTCTTGTATATGGGGATAATCAGTGTCTTATACCAACCCGATGGGACTTCCTATGATTCCTAGAAGCGGCCTAGAACCTCAGTTAATGCAGACAGTAAACTGTGTACACTGTACTTAAATACCTCTGGAGTCATTCCATCTTGTCCTGTTACTTTGCCCCGTTTCAGACTACTGACAGCTTTAGTAACCTAAGTTAGGGACGGAGGACCTGTGTCTATATCCCATTCAGGGAGGTGTTGGATGTTTGGCAGGTTGAGCATGGCTGTGGGCCAAATAAACTGCTCCTCATAGTGCTCTTTCCAGTGTTCTAGTCGTCTATCCTGAGAGCTAATTATGGTGCTATTTTTTTTCTCCGAGACTGTCTCGTTTATCATTTGCCTTTTGCCACCTGTTTCCCTGATAAGCCTAAATAGACACATCACACTTGTTACCAGTGTCAATGAAACTTAATGGTTTTTATTCTAATTGGACTAACCTTAATGTACATACACACACATACAAAAATAAGTGAATATATAACTACAATTGTACAGCTAGGTGAATTAATTCATCGCTGAAAAGAGACTCTTCACTGAATTACGTTTTTTCTATTGGTTAATACCTGGATGAAGGTTATCCATGGGTTAGCGGCTTGGCCTCATAGCACAGCTGTTTAATCGTTGATCTAGTGATCCGAAAGTAGCTAATTTGAATCACTGCAAAAAAAGGAGTATTTCATATTATATGGGACGTGTCCACTGGATAGGTACTTACATCTTAGTGAGTGATGATGTGGTAGCTTTAATTCTCAAAATGGAAGACCATCCCCTCACTGAGAGATGAGTTGAATTTGAAACAAGGGAAAAGCTGCAGTCTTTTAGATTCCACTCTTAGTCACTGTCAACCTGATAACGTCTATTTAACATTAAAGAAGCTTCTTAGGCTTAAGTTTGCTAGAAGCCTCGTGTTTCCAAAAGATTCGGTAAGATGAACTCATTTCTTTCTCACTTATCTAGGCGGTATCGTTTCAACTACAGATAGCGTGGATGAAGATTTCAAAGTCAGAGACAGGATTGGAAAGGTAAGCGATATAAAGAACAAAATTCAAGTTTTCAACATCGGTATCAAGTCATTCAGTTTATGTGTATGGTTTAGAGAATTGAAATATCTGACAGGCTACTGTCGACTTTCATCAACAATTGCCTTTAATCTGGCTGTATACTGAAGATCAGATGGCCTGATCCAGAAAGATGAGACACAAAGAATCCTGGCCACAAGAGAACTAATCAATAACCCACTGTCCAAAAAATATGCCAGAAGAAAGTGGAGGTGTGTATGGTACACGCTGTAAAGAGACCATTGAGACACTTCTCGCGTCTGGTCAGTCTTTGAATGGAAGCCGAATAGGAGACGACAGGTTGGGCCTAAGTCAAGTTTTGAGATGGAGAAGCCAGTTAATGAGGATTACAGAGAACACGAAAAAGTCGAGATGTGCTTTTTAAGGAATATGCCCCATTCAGAACCCAGAAGAAGTGGTAAAATATATATAATGGAAGCAGCCGTGATAGCAATCCCCATAAATTCGACGTTCTAGTCTATCAGGTTCTTATTAACAAGTTATATATAAAAAGAAGCAACGAATTCTTCGGGAAAAGACATTCAAAGTGGCGCACTTTTGTCTTTTCTACCAATTTCACCTAAATTTAGATTCCATACGAAGAATTCTTTAAATGTAGAATGTCTATATATTCTGAAAGATTATCAGTATATAACCTCAGGAGAAGTAAATCAACTTACCTTGAGGAAGAGAAGTACATTTGGCGGGACAATTAGATTCGAACAACTTGACATACGACGATAAATTCTGAAATAAATAAGAAAATGAACAGACTCAAAATTAAATAATGCCTATAGGTTAATCCCACTTCAAAAAACCTCCCTTTTTTTATTAATGAAAAATATGGACTGTACCTGAAAATGAAACATTAGACTATCAACTTTTTTAATCATTTGTTGTCTCATGAATATATATATATATATATATATATATATATATATATATATGTATACATAATGATGAAATATTCCATTATAAACAAAATGCCCCATATTGATCAACAAACCGATCAATATTCAATGTTTAAAAACTACTTCCTGTCAACATTTAAACTGAATGCAATAGCGTTTAAGTGATAGATTGCTTGTCAGCCATACTGTAGGCCAAAACTTGATTTTGCAGTAGGCTCACTCATGAATATCACCTGGTTTACCAACCGTAAGTAAAAGCTGAAAAACAGGGAAGGTTAAATGTGAGGCTAACTAGATCTTGACCAATTTTAAAAAATAACACCACAACTATCCAACCTTGTCACTTTGATTACGTTTGTTGCATAATTATGAGCGGTTATCATTTCAGCTCACTGAGTTTATCTCATTCTCATGAACTATGACTTTCTCAGGTTGTTAGGTAACCTCATAAGCTTGTAATATATTTCATTTGTTTCCACCTTGGCTGTCCTCTTCTCCTCATCGTTGTCTAGTTTGAGATGCGTATAAACTTCAAACCTTCATTAACAGCTGTCTCCGCTCAATACTCAAGGTCAGATGGCCGGTCAGAAAAGATCAGTAACAGGGATCTCTGGCAATGAAAGAACCAACCAGGAACCGATTGTGAAACAAATAGTCAGAAAGAAATGGAGATGGATTGGCCATACGCTAAGGAAACCATCAAGTGACATCACTAGACAAGCCATCGCTCGAGTGGAACCCGAAAGAGAGGCGGCGAGTTGGTCGTCAGTGCAAGGGTGACTTGGAGGAGGTCATGTGAAGAGGAGATGAAAGCGTGTGGACAGACCTGGAGCAGGGTGAAAAAGTTGTCAGAAAACCGAAGGCAATGGAGGTGCGCAGCTGAAGCCCTATGTTCCTCTAGGAACTAAAGGATACAATAATAATAATATAATAATAAATAGATGATGACTTCAACATTGATATATGTCACACCGAATTCGATAATTTTTGCTTTATCGAATGCGAAACAGGTTACAGAACTAAGTGAGTAGAACAGCTGCTGCTTTCTGCTAATCCAATGAATTAACCTCAAAAATCATTGAGCAGTTTATGAGTAACAACTTTTCAATGAATAAGTTTCTTTTTTGTGATTTTTCCTATTAGGTGTAATTCTGGTCAAGTCTTAAAAGTGATGTATATGTAAAACCAATCAGGAAAAAAGGAATTTCTTGGTATCTAATGACTATCTTGATTTGTCAATACTAGGACTTCAGTAAGGAAAGGAGTACAACTTCAGGTTAGACAGCACTTTTATCATATTGTTATTCGACAGGTTCTGTCTTGATTTCGATTGTCCTATCTCAGTGGTCATGCGTAAAACTACAAATAGTTTGCATCTCAGATTGCACAAGGAATATGACTTTTCTAATCTGAGACGAGCCAGCTCACCAGCTACACACTTGAGTGGTTCTGGGTTCGATTTCTAGCCGACATACTCCTATGCCTGATGTTAACACCAATGAGGAGCCTGTTAAAGACGAAAGCTAGACGTGAGAATATCAACCATGCCCCGTCAAATACAATATTATTGTTCTTATGACTTCGAAGCTCAACTGACTGACTGGTTCCAACATAGAACTTTGCACAGATGTGCAGCAGTTCTAGTCGCCACACTCTTGTAGGACACAAACCAAGAGAAGAAAGTAAACAGAAATCCAATACAGATACAGTAAACAGAGATGTCCGGTGAAAAGGGTAGTAATACCGAAGAACCTTATAGTTTTATTGGATATTATAAGTCACAAGGAGTGGATGCATCTGCGGTGTAAATAAGAACGATTTTGAGCCATACTGCCGATTTTCTTCAGCCTTTAGTGTTTATCGTCCCGAGGACCTTAGCCACAAAGCCAGTCTACACCTTCCTATGTGGCTTAAACTAACTGTTGTAGATTTCAGTGACTGATGAAGCCATGTTTTGGTTCGACGACTACTGCTTCTTTTCCAGCCTGATGCATCTTATGTCAGCTAACATTAATCGTTGTCGAGAAAGGCGATAGCTAGGCAGGTGCAACACATACATGGACTATCTCAATCGGTGTAACTTCTGTTATGTACTCGTCGCTAAATTATTGTTATGGACTGGTTGAGAAACTAATAGTCCTGACGCGAGAAGGCGGAAATCAGAAGACCACTAGGTTTGCGATGATACTTCTATTGTCCAAACACAAGGAGACGAAAATAAAATGGTCTCACACCAAAGTGGTAAGTAAGTAAATTGTAAAGTAAAGTCACAAGATTGTGAATGCGAAATATATATGAATGTTCCAGACAAAGCGTGGGAAAAATCATTAGACAGTCTTAACATGAATGGCTAATTATAATGGAGTGTCGATCCAAATATACATAGCGAATATAGCAGACATGTCAACAACCATATATGGATATATGTTACCAAGCAACGGACTGTCAACAAACACTCATATTATATATAATATAATATAAGGAGAATATACATTGTTAAAGGAGACAAGTTCATACCAGTGAAATGGTCACAGACAAACAGAAAGAGAGACCAACATACACACACACATAAATATATATATGTGGATACATATCAACTTCACCCCCTCGTCGACTGATTTCCCCTCCTTACCTAGAACTCGCCCGGTGCCTAACCTCAACATTGCTCACTTTATTAAACCACTTCACACAGGAGATTTAACTCCGAGACCTATGATAAAAGACCACTAGCTAGCTTTTTCATGTCTTCCACTTTGACTGACCAATTTACACATCCATAAAGCGGGGCATTGCAAACTGCTGAGTAGTACACACGCCTTTTTGTTCGATAGCCGGATATCACGTCTATATCAGACACGAAGCTATAAAAACGTGAAGTCGCATATTACACTTGGAACTCGAAACAATGAGAGAAATTACCAGATAGAAGAAAATGCCACAAATGCGTACACATGGATAAAAGTTCCTCTGAAATGAAGTTCTCATCATTTTCATAAATTATATAGTATCTCAAATACAAATGTATGTTTAAGTTCTTACGAACATACAAACAGTTGGCATTAAATATTTGTGTTAAAAGTCATAACTCCATTATGGATAAGATTTTATTTCCATAAGTCACACAGTTTTACACAGCAATATATTAATGATGACCACGTTTTGAGCACAATCTATCACTGCTCATAATCATATCAAGTCACTCACACAACCTTTTTCCATTCATTTTTATACATGAGTGAAAATCGATGATTAGATATTTGAATAAAAATCAATATAGAATAATGTACATGAGCAATAATTTGTGCTTGAAACGTGGTCATCAGTTAATATTACTGTGTAACACTGTGTGACTTATGAAAAAATAAAATCTTATCCATAATGGAGTTGTACTCTACCGCCACAGTGCCCAAGTTTTATACTTTATATGTATGTATATTAAAAGTCATTAGTTCTTATAAACATGGTGTTGAGCATAGTTCTAAGATAAAAAAATTTGTGGGACAGGGATTTTACGGATGAAATGAAGAATAATTTAAACATCTGAATACATCCGTGATAGCTGGACTTTTAATTACTGACATCAGAAGCGGTTTAATATTTCTCCTTTGAGGATAATTGCCGAGTATAATTTACCTGACTCTGTAGTAATTGAGGTTAATTTCGGTGTAGATCCTGTTACGAGCTGACTAGGGTGATATATATATATATATTTAGTGACCCCTGTTTTGTCTGATGACGACAACATCTACACTGACATTAAACACTCGTCCGTAATACGTCAGTGGTTCTGCGGTAGAACTGTCTCCAACCGTGCAGGTGGTCTGGAGCTGAATCCTCAACTGACGCACTCCCTGAAACCTTGCTAGGCTGATAGTAAACCCAATAAAGATGGAATGTTAGGTGTGCGATTAGCAATCCCACAAACACTAGAACTTCAAAACTTCAAACTTGAAGGACTGTGTCCCACTCAGAAAGCAAAGGAATAAATTAGTACAACAAAAAATCGATCTTAAATATTACTGAGTTCATTTGGAATCTTTTAAAGTGAGTGTAGTCCATTCAGTGAACAGAATGAAAGATTTAATGAACATGTTAAGGGTTTCGACTTATTATTATTGTATCCTTTAGTTCCTAGAGGAACATAGGGCTTCAGCTGCGCGTCTCCATTGCCTTCGGTTTTCTGCCAACTTTTAACTCCGCTCCAAGTCTGCCCACATGCTTTCATCTCCTCCTCGCATGACCTCCTCCAAGTCACCCTTGCACTGACGACCAACTCGCCACTTCCCTTTCGGGTTCCACTTGAGCAATGGCTTGTCTAGTGATGTCACTGGATGGTTTGATTCTCAGAGTATGGCCATCAATTCACCTAACTCCATTTCTTCCTGCCTATTTGTTTCACAGTCGGTTCTTGGTTGGTTCTTTCATTGCCAGAGATCCCTGTTGCTGATCTCTTCTGGCCGGCCATCTGATCCTGGTTATTGAGCGAAGACAGCTGTTAATGAAGGTCTGGAGTCTGTCTGAGGTGCTCTTCATGACTCGCCAAGTACCTGATCCGTATATTAAGTAGCACTGACTTCACATTGGGGTTGAAAATCCGGATCTTAGTTTTCATGCTGAGTGATGTTGACCTCCACACAGACTTGACGTGTGTAATGAAAGCTTGTCTTGCTTTGCTCGATTCTTGCTTTGATATCCTCGTCAGTTTTGTGTGCCTGTAGTTGAAACGATGCCTCCCAGGTAGGTGGGTAGGTGAGGGAGGTTGTTTCTTTCAGGTTCCTTCTATTTTTTGGCTGATTGTTGTCTGTTGTTGTCGTTGCTGTTGGTGTTGGCCAGGAATCTTCATCACCTCTGTTTTCTCTATGTTCACTTGAAGTCCTATCTTTGATGCTTCTATCGCCAGCTTGTTGCTTTTCACTTGCATATCTTCCAATTTGTGGGAAATCAGGCATATATCATCGGCGAAGTCCAGATCCTCCAAGTTTTTTGTGTGAGTCCATTTTATGCCTGTTTCCTCTCTGCCCGCCGCTGTCTGTCGCATTATACAATCTACTGCAATCAGGAAAATCATTGGTGATAGCAGACACCTTTGCCTCACTCCCGTCCTCCCTTCGAAGGCTTCCATAAGTTTCCCGTTGTGGATTACTTGGCATGCACCATTGTCGTAAAACTGTTGGATGAGATGTATAATTGTCGATGGGACCTTATAGTAGCGAGTTAGTTGCCAAATAACCTCTCGATTGACGCTGCTTTATCGAAGGCCTTTTCAAAGTCGATGACGTTGAGTTAGAGAGGTGACTACCATTCTAAGCTTTGTTCAATGATGATTCGTAAAGTGGCGATTTGATCAATACATGACTTGTTTCTCCTGAATCCAGTCTGTTCCGATCGAAGTTTTTCATCTAGAGGTTGTTTGATTCTCTCCAGGATGATGCGGCTTAGTATCTTGCTTGGAATGGACAGGAGCATAATTCCGCACCAGTTTTTACATTGACTTAAATCTCCTTTCTTCGGTAGTTTGAATAAGTATCCTTTCTTCCAATCCTCGAATACTTTGCCCTCTTTCGACTAGCGCAGTCATTTCATCACATACCGAATCAATATTGAAAATTATGCTAGACGAATGGTATCATTTTATTCAACTCCATCACGAATAAGATTTTATTTTGGCAAATCACACAGTAAAAACACAGTTTTTGTTCAGCGAAGAAAAACGACTTCATTTTCAAACTGTACAGTCGTATTTATATTACAGAAAAAGATTATTAAGTGGCACTAAATAATTGCCCAGTCAATGTACGTATATATATAATAAAAGTTATAAGGGATAGAGTTGAAGTGGATAAATTACAAAAATATTAAAGATTGTTCTATAACAAAAATGTCAGGTGTTGTCTAAAAATTTTGAAAATTAGGAGTACGATTACGATAAGAATGAAGATGTGAAGTGAAGTGGAAAGAATTCAAGTGGTAAAATAAAATAAATAAAACTAGAAAGAACATTAATATGACCAAGGTAAAGAAAGGGGTTTGACAAGACGTTTTTTGAACACGTAATTTAGGTTTCTGTTCTGCATAAGTGAAGAAAACGTAAACTTTTGGATCGATTCGATTTTGCCATGTAGATAACTTTGAAAGATGAATCACGTGGGGCTAAATGACCAGATTCTAACAGATGATCACAAATAGACGACGTCGCAGTTCTACCTTCGCCCTTCATTAACCAAACCGGATAGTGTTCAGCTACACGTTTTCGGAGACTACGCTTACAACGTCCAATATAATCAACTCCACAAGAGCAGGTAAATGAGTAAATGAACGTAGATGTGGACAAAAGCGGTAATCTATCCTTGATGCATTGTCTAATCATATTTCGGCTGGTAAAAACTAGTTGCAGGTCAGCTGCAGGAAAAGTGCCTTTTTACACATTTAGATGAACGATTTTTAATCAATTCTGAAATGGAGTCACCTTTGAATGCATGACTCATAAACCGTTTTTTCTTGGCAATGTGACTTGTCTCGGGGTGGATTCTTTCTTGATGTTACGTTCAATGAACCTTGTGGGATAACCATTGTTAAGGAGATTTGATCGAAGGTTATCTAGTTCACTATCGATTGTCTCTGCAGAGCAGATTTTACGAATTCTAGGACATAAGGAATGAATAAGATTTCTCTTTCTTCCTAAAGGTACCCAACTACTGAAGTTAGTTACTGTCCAGTGAATGTTGGCTTTCGGTAAATCGACCTTAACAGCGTTCCATTCTCTCTTCTATCTAGCTTAACATCAAGGAAGTGAAACGAGGAATTCGACTCCTTTTCGACCGTGAAAAGCAAAGATGGGTGAGAACCATTAAATATTCTAAGAAGATCGGCAGTTGAAGAGTTTTCATCACATACAATAAAGGTATCATCATATATCTTTTATACAATAAACAAACTATCGATGGTTTCCTTTAGTGGGTCATTCTCTAAGCTTGCCATGAAGACGTCCGCTAAGAGTGGTCGATCGAGAAATCACATAGTGTTATACAGTAGTATATACTGATATGACCACGTTTCTAGCACAGTTTATCATTGCTGCTAATAATTATATCAAGGCGCTACTTATACAACTTTCTTGCTTTGTTCATGTACATGAGTGACATTGATTAGACATTTGAATAAAAATCAACATAAGATAAATTACATTTAGAAATATTAATATTAGTGTTATCAACAAAACACAACAAGATGGGAAATAAGACGAGTGTTTTCTTAGTAAAATAAATAATAACTTGTTAGAATATTATCATGTGAATTGAAATGGATATATTTTAAGATTATTTATTATCCTCCTCTGATTTGACTGACTGGTGGTATAATATCTTTTAGACATATCTCTGGTGTTTGCATTGAGTCACTTTTATTGCATGTGTTGGGTGTAGATTATTCAATGAACCCGGCAGGACTCAGTAACCAATCTCTCTCTCTCTCTGTCTCTCCACCTACTTATATTACTTCTTAGAATTCTGACTCTGTCCCACCCACCCTATTGTGTGTTAATGCATGCAGCAGTACGACTGCTGGGTTCAGTTTCCTAAATTACTTATCTTTGTGGTTCGATCATTATACCCTTAACTAAATTCTTATGTCTTGATAATCTCACAACTTCTAATCTACTAGTTTGACCTATTTAGTTGACCTGACTCACAGTCATTGTAAGGTAATTTGTAAATTACATTATTTTGTCTAATTTGGTCAACTTACAGAGTCCTTTCATCTACAGAGCTTGTCCTACCTTATCGAGTTTGTAGAAGGGGTTGAATGCCACTCTAATTCCTGTTTTATTAAGAATCCTACATAGGGAGGGTCTCAGATGTCACCTTCTTATATGATAAAACTAATGTAGATGCCTTATATTCTCTCTCTTATTTATGTTATCATTATTAGTTTCAGAATTATTTTTATTTTTCTGTTGGCCTTTTCTGGTCCTCCTAATGAACTTTATAGTACGGTGACTTAACTTTAACGCTTCTTCTACCTGTTTCATTTCAGCGTTTTGGTTTTTTGTTGTACTACTAAGTGCTATTGGTCGGTTTGTTAGACACTTAACAACTAGGCCTGTGATGAGAGATATCTGCAAGCCAAAATTGTAGACAACAATTAACCTCAATATTTACGTCCCGTATCGGCACCATGAGAAAAAGGAAAACACAATAACAAAGCTTAACCATTAGCAAAATCACCAAACAATCACAGAAGACTTAACGTGTGCAAATACAATTCGCAGATATATGGCTTAACTTTCTGAGAAACAAGCAGTGACAAGCGGTAGAGAATAACCTTCAGTAAGAAAATAACCAATCAGAAGACGTTGCTCCTCCCTTGACAATAATGTACACAAAAATCTATAAGAATATATGTGTTGATTTTCCCAATAAACAATGTGCTGCGTGGCTCTTGTCTTCTTCTGTCGTTACGAGCCCGACTTTACAGACAACGGGTGGGTGATTTATCAAAATAAAATCTTATCCATAATGGAGTTATACTGTACCGCCACAGCGCCCAACTGTTACACATATATCATTTTATTTAATTTTAATATTCCTGATAACATCATATAGCAAAAACAAAATTAAAAAAATATAATTTTGTTTAGAAAAAATCGATAAATATACGTGAAATAAAAAAAAATATTATTGACATACCTTTCAACAAATATTCCAGCTCTAATTGCATTTGCAACACTACGGAATCTAGGTTTCTGATCACCAATACCAACATTTTGTACAGTTCGTGTAAATGTTGAAGCAAGCCAATTACGGACTTCATCTGGAACGTATTCTGTAGCAGCTTCAGATAAGTCTTCTTCTTCTTCACGAATACGTCTAATCAGATGAAAATGAAGCAGTATATTAGAAAACTGAAGAGAAATCTTGATTTTAGATTACTAAGAGATGAGTGCAGAAATAGTGTGAAATAGAAATCAACTTCAAGTGAATTGATATTAATGTATAACTGACTGACCGATTTCAACATAGAACTTTGTACCAATGTGCAGCAGTTCAAGTCGTCAAACTCCCTCCAAGTAGCACAGAAAGCAAGAGAAGAAAGTAGAAGAAATGCATAGTAGAAACAGCAAACAGAAAGAAGAGAACACGAAGTTCAGCAAAGATATCTGTCTTTTCGGCGATTTCATTCTCAAAAGCAGCTGTACAATCGCATTTATATAGATTATTTTACATGGGTACAATTATTATTCTTTGTTTAATTCCACATAGTAACGAAGGTGATAATAATTTTCAACTTGACAGGAAAGTTTGAAGGCACAAATATAGATTACTAGGGGCTTAGAAACAAGATTTCATAGGATTAGAAAATAGCTATAACGTATGCAAAAATTAATATTTGATAACTAGAGAAGTAATTTTAAGTCAAATAGAAGGTGATAATTGTTTTCAACTTGATATGAATTACAAGAGGCTTAGAAACGCAGGGATAAAACGAATTACAGGTGTAAACAAACGAAATGAGCATGGAAACAAATTGAAATAACTAGTTTTATAACTGAAAATGTGAAATAATAATTTGAGCCTGAAATGAAAGTTAGGAGGTATGAATATATCAAGTTGAAAATAATTATCACCTTTAATTCGCTTTTAAAATTATTTCTCTAGTTACCAAATATTAATTTTACATATGTTGTAACTGCTTTCCATTCCTACGCAATCTTGTCTCTAAGCCCCTTGTAATCTATTTTCGTACCTTCAAACTTTCACATCAAGTTGAAAATTATTATCACCTTAGTTACTATGTGGAATTAAACAAATAATAATTGTATGGAGGATTTAGTCATGAGCTGACATCAGTTAGAGAACCACTGGAAAACCGACTGGGAGTACTGGACAGCTGTTTCGTCCTAGTTTGGGACTCCTCATCAGTACGCACCCACCGGGGTTCGAACCCAGGACCTTCTGGTTACAAGGCGAGCTCGTAGACCATTGAGCCACTAAGAGCCGATTCAATGGTTCTTGAATTCTAACTTCTGCCAATTCACGACATAGCGCGACCACTTCGCAATGTCTTCTTCGATGAGTTACTGCCTAATCTTCAACCTGCTGTACCCTACTGGTCACGGCTTCCCACTAGAACCCCAGGTTAACTGCCTGAATAGGGCCAGTCGCTAATGAGCATCAGATTAATTTTCAGTAATAATTGTATCCATGTAAAATAATCGATATAAATGTGATTGTACAGCTGCTTTTGAGAATGAAATCGCCAAAAAGATCGCCGTCTTTGCTGAACTTCATGTTCTCTTCTTTCTAATGTCTATATGGGTATTTTCCACGAACAGCAAACATAGACATGAGGCGAAAAGAATAATAACATCGAAGAAAAATATAGTTTTATTGGATATTGTAAGTCACAAGGAGTGGATGCCTCTGCGACAGCCATCGCTAAGAACGATCACTTTGAGCTATATCACCAATTCATTCTAATAAAGATTTTCTCGTATTTCCCAATGAATGAAATGGACCAAAACGATATTGTTGTTTTTACTGACGTTTCCCTATTTAATACTGTTAAAGCTCTATCAAAGTAGACATTTGTAAAAAAATATATTTGTAAAATCTCAACGAGATTGAAATGAGTAATTCCAACGTTTCCTACGTTCGACAATCTGATCCGAACTTCTTCAGGGAAATTAATCGAAATTAACATAACAGAGGTTTATATATATAAAAGGAACATCTCTTGTTTTTAAAAACGTTGTCCAATCATGAGTCATAAAACAAGTATCAACAAGTATAATAAACAAAATTGTATCAGCTGTGATCGAAATTCGACCTCGGACTTACAGATATTGATCTACCTTTGTTAAACACTTTAAACACAGTGTGCATGTGTGTGCGAGTAAACAATTGTAAAACATTTCTTAACGTCTCCATGATAAGGCATAGACAGTCAGGAATTTTGACCAAGTATTATTAATTAGTGATACATATCCATTCTTATTTATTAATCAGGATTTCCTATGCCTCAGCTAACAAGATCACACCTTCATGTCTGTTCAAACTGTTAATATCTAGAATTTTATGATTAGACGTATTTTCAAAATTATGGTGTTTAGGATTAGAGTTTAGTTGAAGCACCATGTCAAACTTATCACTTTGTCTTCTTTCTGAAAATTGAGCTGATTTATTCGACCTACTGGAGTTGTCAGGTGACTGGACAGCTACGAATTTAGGATACGCATTATTCTGTTGCAGACAACGGAGAGTGGAAACACGATGATGATTGTGCCAATTAGCATAGTTTCTTTGTTAATTCAATTCGATTGCAAAATAATTCAAATGAACTGTCGTCAAGATTTGACAGAATATTTGGAAAATATTTGGGTGCCGAGTGAGAAGTAGACATTTGTGAAAAATTATATTTGTAAAATCTCAGCGAGATTGAAGTGAGTAATTCCAACGTTTCGTTCCGTAATCTGGTCCGAACAAGAAACGTTCCTCTTATATAAAAATCTCCGTCATGTTAATTTCGGTTAATTTCCCTGAAGAAGTTCGAACCAGATTGCCGAACGAAACGCTGGAATTACTCATTTCAATCTCGTTGAGATTTCACAAGTATAAGTTTTTACAAATGTCTACTTCTCACTCGACGCCCAAATATTTTAGAACTATTCTGTCAAATCTTGACGACAGTTCATTTGAATTTATCAAAGTATTTTAAACCAAAATTTACAAATCCCATTCAGCTTATATATAACAACCTAATCATTGTTCCTCAGCATGGGTTCATTTTTCTAGTTGTCAAATTGCCCGATTGGTAAAAATAATAAAACCAGGTGTAGATGACTGTTGGATTTGAAAAGTGTGTAAAATTATAAAAACAGCGTGTGTTTACATATTGAAATTGCTTATGACATTCGCGTTGATTTTGTCACTTCATGGCGAAACGTCAGTAAAAACAATATCGTTTTATTTTTCATTCATTGGGAAATACAAGAAAACCTTTATTATAAGGAATATCATAAAACGCATGCCCAAATTTTTCAAACTGTTAAAAGTGAGCTTGGTTTGGACATATATAACATATCGCTAACTGTCTCCAGTCACTAGTGTTTACTGTCCCAATGACCTTAACCAGGAAGTCTACACCTTCCTACATAATAACAATAATAATATAATTTTTCCCTCACGTTCCCAGTGGAACATAGGGCCCCAAGCTAGTGACTTGAAGTTTCTGCAGCAGTGTTTAATTTTTACAGGATGGGGTTGCTAGCCTTATGCCCAACCGTTCCTCTTACCAGCATTATTTCTGGCTCAGTGAGATAAAGCAGTGCGCCGGCCGGGTATCGAACCCCGGACCACATCTTCCTACATGGCTTAAACTAACTGTTATGGATTTCATGGACTGAAGGGGCCATGTTTTGGTTTGACCACCACTAGCTAACACTTTTCGTGTTGAGAAAGGAGATGGCTAGGCAAACATAACACATGTCCTAACCATCTCAGTCGATGTAGCTTCACAGCCCCTCGTCTACTGATTTCCCCCCTTCCACCCACTTAGCACTCAAACGATGCCTGACCTCAATACTACTCACCTTATTATTATTATACCGCCCAACACGGAAGATAGAACGCAGGCATCTGTGAACAAAGGTATAAGCTGTTTTTCACGCAGTGATTGCTCTAATCACTTAAATTTGGTGATCCCAACTTCAGTGTATCCATATTTTATGAAAAGCATCCTGATGGGGATGTCCAGCAGTCTCAGATGATAACAACCAAACTAAATTTCCATCTGAAAGCTTTCGAAGAAGATAAACCACCTATCCAAAATTCTACTAACCAAAGAATAAAGATCTCTTGATAAAAAGGCTTCCGATGGGACAGATATTCCTTAGAAGTGGAGATTTGACTGGTTAACTTGGAACTTTGAATTACAGTCATTTCATCCACGGTATAAGCCACTCTTCAGGCAACTAAGTTTAAAAATTCAGCTACATGGTAAGTACCATTTAATCACAGTTTTTTGACGTCAGCTGCATACAGTCCTAATAATCACTTGGGAAATTTCGCTAACAGAATCTATATCATATATTATTGGCCTAGAGTAGATGCATTGGTCTACCATGTTGAAGACAAAGTATGCCCTTTATTTTCTAATTTAAGTGTGGTCATTTATTAATTTGTCAGGTGTAAACATCTGTTCATTGTATGAAACCGCTCTAGGCCGAGAGAACTGTCAGTGAGTTACAGAATTCAAGGCTATAGAATTCTAGGGTAGTACTCCATCACTCATCTAATAGAGACCACAGGAATACTGAGAATTTTCAATTGTCCTCTTCCTGTTGTCAATTATTCAGGACAAAACTTCTCATTAAATCCTTCAAATTCATGAAGTATATACAATTTATAGAGTTAATTTGTTCTATGAATGATTTGTGGCGTTTAATAAATTAACAGTATGTGAACGAGTTTAAACAAATATGTTCAATGAACTTGAACGCATTTAATCGCGAAATCAATTTAAATGCTTTGTATACTAATGTTTATTTTACTTGGTATATAGTGACTAACAGTGTAATCCCAGGATGTGCATTTCGTCCCATTCAGGACTCGCCATCCAAATGTGCCTACAGTCCTCAGTGAGTGAGTATTGGTGTTCCCTCTGAGAGACTCAAATCCAGTACCTTTCATTTCAGACGCTAAAGCGTTATCCGCTAGACCACTTGGGCCATCAAAGTCACTTCCTGTACAACAGACATCAGTAATTATTTGTTTTCAATCAAGTTTCAATTTGCCCCTTGATTGATTGGACCATTTACCAAATTACGTAGAGTTATTCCTCAAGAATCATTGAAGCGTCCATACCGGGGGTCAGTATGTCAATGCAGGCCGAACATTCCGGTCCAATCAATCAATCAATGGGAAAAACAAAAATCAGTTTCAGCTGATGTTTTTTTTTGAAAAAGACAGAAAACGAACAGACAGTGGAATGATTGGGTATACATTCTGTTGACTAGTTAACAGCAGACGTCTGTTAATCATATTGTGACCAGCTAAGGTGGAGAACAATATTTCCTACAAAATGAGAAACTGAGACAACTGTCCGTGGATTCATTACACTGATTTTAAAAAATGTGATGGTATTTGTTAAAACAAATAACTTTTGACTGGAGATAGAGTCAAGTAGGCTCATTTCGTCCCGTTTAGGACTAGTCAGGTGTGGCGTTTAAACCGATGGGTACCCGGTTCGAGTCTCATCGAGGGAATATAGACACTTTCATCTGAAAAGTCCTGAATAAAAGGGAATAGGCATGTTGGATTCCACTGCTGGTCATCATCAACTTAATTACATGTGATCAATCCTCAGACATCTCTGAAGATGTCATCTAGAAGGAAGCCAGTGGTAATAGCCTCAAAATTAAAACCACTACTCAGCTCATACAAGACAACCACAATAAAAATATCTACCTGAGCTACAACTAAACTTGTCTGCTTCACAACATATATATATATATGTACTATTATTACTATTAATTCTATTGTGGTGGTGTGATAGAGATTTGTTAGATAGTTGCAGGCAGTTGACAGGAAGCCTTGAAACTAGGCTTCGTGATATTTGGCACTCACCAGTCAGTTAGCAAGGCGTATTTGCAACCTTGAAGGAATTCATGTGCCTTCTGAGATTCAGACCCGCGTCACCCAGTGAGTGCTGCAATCAGAGACGTTACCACTGAGCTAATCGGGTTTGCGATTGACCTTCTGTAGGACTGTAGTGGGTATTTTGATTGGACACTAGTAGTAACTAGTGTGATGTGTCTGGCTAGTCTTTTTTTTTGGTGCAGACTGAATTCTATGAGTCAGTCAGGTTTTGCAATGTGGCCACCATTCTAGTTAGCTCGCCATCACGGTGCACACATTGATTTGATGATGTTAGATGATAGTGTTGGAGGCAATCGGCCACAGGAAGCCTTGCTTCACTTAGGTTTCGGGCTAGTTGGCACTAATCAGCAACGCTTATTCTCACATATTCCCACAGTTTAATATGTTTGAACATTCTATATCATGTCTTTTAGTGTAAGCGGGAATCACATGCTGAGTGATTGCTTAAAGAATATGAAATGTATAAATTTAAATAGCTGTTTGATCACTTGAAGAAAATATACACTTGCTTCCGTGTCTTGCCTTCTGCTGTTATACTATTACTCTAAAAGGTAATCAAAAATAAGATCCGGATTTTCAACTCCAATGTGAAGTCAGTCAGTGCTACTATACGGATCAGAGACTTGGCGAGTCATAAAGAGCATCTCAAACTAACTTCAAACCTTCATTAACAGCTGTCTCCGCTCAATACTCAAGATCAGATGGCCAGAAAAGATCAGCAACAGGGATCTCTGGCAATGAAAGAACCAACCAGGAACCGATTGTGAAACAAATAGGCAGAAAGAAATGGAGATGGATTGGTCACACCCTGAGGAAACCATAAAGCGACATCACTAGACAAGCCATCGCTCGAGTGGAACCCGAAAGGGAGGCGGCGAGTTGGTCGTCCAAGGGTGGGGTGACTTGGAGGAGGTCATGCGAAGAGGAGATGAAAGCATGTGGACAGACCTGGAGCAGGGTGAAAAAGTTGTCAGAAAACCGAAGGCAATGGAGGTGCGCAGCTGAAGCCCTATGTTCCTCTAGGAACTAAAGGATACAATAATAATAATAATAATAAAAGGTAATTTCACCGGTTCGCTCAAAGAAAATTAAGGAAACATTGTGTCAGTAAGAGAACGCAACGTTCAGAAAAATATTGTTTTGATTTTTTGTTAAACACGCTGGGATTAATTAAAATAATTTATAATGAATCAATCTGACTCGGCGCTTAAATTATTCCAGGAAGTTCGTAACACCTACGGTCTGGAAATTTCAAAACATTAATTACACATCAGTGAAAATCACACAGAATTGAATAGCCAGTCGTTTCGGTCTATACTTTTTATACTCTTCAGCAGTATACACAGGTCCAAGTGACTGAATGGTTTAGTGAGCTTGCTCTTGTAATCTGAAGGTCATGGATTTCAACCCTGGTTGGATCATAGATGCGTAATTTTGAAGAGTTTCAAAACCGAATGAAACAGAAAGCTGTCCAGTGCTCCCTAGTTTTCCCTACTGTCTCTAACTGATTTTGGTTCACGATAAAGTCAAACAATTGAAACTAGGTCTCCCTTGAATTCCTGACAAATCTTGAAATCTACATAGAGGATTAGATTAGAATGATCATCTCCACATTACTGTTCATTCGCTCACCAATAGACGGACGGACTGGTGTGTAATTTAAGTTGCAATTCTTCACAATATGAGTTCAGTGACCATTTGTTGGGCAATATATTGTGGATTAGAGGCGGGACACCTGTTGGTGATAGGTTTCTGCGTCATAGAAAAGCTTTTGGTGATGCATCAAGTTTATGTAGCCTATATAAGCAATAATTTGACATTATTTTTAAGTAATCTGATCTCGTTCCCTGTGTTGATTGCCATATATGTTTTGGTTTGTAAGGATTAGTTATGTTTTACGAGTTGATCACGGATTGATATCAGTTAGAGAACCATTGAAAACCAGGGAGTACTGGACAGCTGCTGTTTCATCCTAGTTTGGGAATCATCGGCAGTACGCACCCACTGGGTTTCGAACCCGGGGCCTTCCGGTTACAAGGCAAGCTCGTATACCATTCAGCCACTGGGACCCGATTCAATGGCTCGTGAATTCTAGCTTATACCAATTCGTGATTTAGCGCGACCCCAACCATTGTCGTTGGTGGGACATCCATCCACACACGTGACATCTAGTTGGACCTCACTGGTCACGACTTCTCACTAGAAGTTAGAATTCACGAGCCATTGAATCGGGTCCCAGTGGCTGAATGGTATACGAGCTTGCCTTGTAGCCGGAAGGTCCTGGGTTCGAAACCCAGTGGGTGCGTACTGCCGATGATTCCCAAACTAGGATGAAACAGCAGCTGTCCAGTACTCCCTGGTTTTCAATGGTTCTCTAACTGATATCAATCCGTGATCAACTCGTAAAACATGCCATATATGTTTTTATACTGATATCAAAGTAATCAAATCCTGTCTTGCTTTCTTGATGTGATCCTTTGCTGGCCTTAACATTTTCCTCCGTGGTGCTTGTAGTTGAAATGATGACATCTAGGCAGGAGTGAATGCACAACTCTAAATTCTTCATCCTAATTATCAAGTATCCATTTTATTGATCGGTGATTCAAACTTTAGCCATTTTCTACTATTGTTAACACTTCTCTCTTTTCTGTGTAACTCTTTTTTCAAGTGACTCCTCCACTGCTATCAAAACTTCCTTTCCATCCTCACATGGTCTTCACTGTTTCACCCTGAGGATATCCAACTTGTCGTTGTTTATTCTCCGTACACTTGAGAATGCGGAGTATGAATATAATGCTTTAATCCAGTTGTAATAAACCATTCGTCTATTCTGCGTCTCAGACTGACTAAGGTTCATTTTTATGATCACCAACAGTATAGAAAAAAACATGAATCATTTCTTTGTGTGTGTGTGTGTGTGTTAATCGTGCATGGATATACTCGTATTGTTATTATTCCCTTGGTTCACGAGTAGAATAGTACAAATTCAACAGTGCATCTCCATTTCTCCCTGTTCTTCTCTGACGTCTTCTTTTATCTATCGCCACGATTTCCCCTAGACCAACTCCTTACATGATCGCCTTCATATCACCCACAAAACCATACCCAACTCGTCACGCTCTACTAGTACATAAATAAACCCAACAGTCTTCACTGTGTGCATCGAATCAATTTTTTAAAATTTTATTTGGCATATTTGTTGGGTGATAGGTTGCTGGTTGATTCTTCCTACCCATCCATCTAATCTTAACTATGAATTCACAGAAGGCAGTTGTTGGAAGTGCTTTTGATGACGCACAAGATTTCTGATCCATATGGAAGAAATGACTTGACGTTTGTGTTGAAAATTCGGAATCTTATTCTTTATATTTCCAAAATGACTTTAGCTGGATATAGGTTTGTCTTAACTTTCAGATCCTGGTTTTAATAGCTTCATCTCTGCTGTCTGCAGATGGAACGATGCAGTCTAGATTAGAGAGAGAGAGAGAGAGAGCGCGAAAGAAGTAACCGCTTGCCATTTTCTCCCCTTGATACTGATTGGTACGTATTATCGTTGGTCAGTAGATATCTTCATCACCCCCATCTTCTTTATGTTCACTTGAATTCATGTCTTCAGTGTACGCTTCTTCTGCCGGTTTCTTGGTTTTCGCCTGTATATCTCCAAGGTTACGTTACATTGAAAATAGATTTTAAACAATGTCCAGATCATTTAGAGTCTTCTTGTTGGTCAAATGTACCCCTGTCTTCTGTATATTTATATTAATATAAATTAATATCTTCAAATATTCTTGCATACTCACATTTGTTAAAAGTTCCATAAGTAGTAGTAAGAAATGGTCAATAAATTGAATATTAAATGATACATGTTAATGCAAAGATTGATATTTTGACTAATCTGAACATAAATTTCGACACTAACCAACATCAAATCCAGAATCCTTGAGAACTAAGAAGACGAATAAGACATCTGGGCATCTGTTCCTTGGTTTTAATGTTTGTCACTCTTCAACGCTACTCTATCACGACCTAATCACAGTTTAGACCTAGGCTATTCAGTTTTTGAAACCCACCCTTCATCGAGCATACACTTACTGGCTTGAAATACAGTGATGCATGAATTCTGACTTTCATCAATTCAACATGAGTGACACTCATTGACCGCCCGTTCTCCCTATACCCACAATTTGAACCGAAGATTAATAACATTAAATTGTATATCATAAAGATTTGTAGTTCTGGTGGATCATTTTAATGCGACTGTGTTCTTCGAGCTGGATAGTTGATTTGCTGAGCTTTCATTCGCCTACTAGTGAACGTCCTCACCCCAGTGGATACTTCAATTTGAAGTGTGCTTTTAGATTTCTCCACAAATTTATTAGTCACCTCTCCTGGCGATAACTTTGAACGTGATTGGTTGCTTTTGTGTGCTTTCACATTCTCTAGGCAGTGATAGTTTCCTTGACCTTTTCTGTGCGAGATTTCCTTCTTATCGGTGCACCTCCCTTTCGTCTTTGTATCAATGAACATAAGCTAGCCGTCAAAAGACATGACATCAACTCCCTCACTCATATCAACCCCACTGCATACAGACAACTACAGACATCAATTCGACTGGGACAACCAACGTTCAGATATTAGACAGAGGAAATACCAAGAATGCTAGAGAATTTTTAGAAGCCTGCCTGGTATTCCAGTGAATCATCAAACAATGGATATATCGACACAGACAAAATTTACCAACCAATGAGAAGGAAATCTCACACACACACACAAAGGGTCAAACTTCAGGTGAAAGAAACAATCAATTTCAACACAAGCAACCTCGTGGGTGTAAAAACTTACAAAAACAACCAGTCACGATGTTGTTCAAGGTCACCACCACCACCAGAAGAGATGACTAATAGTGAACTCGCGGAGAAATCTAAAAGCTCATTTCATCAAATTGAAGTGTATGCGCTGAAGATATTGCCTAGTGGGGCGGGCGGGCAGGCGGGCGGGCAATGAAAGCTTCACAACTATAAACCATCCAGCTAGCTAAGAGAACACAACCACGTTAAAATATTGAAATATGATAGAAGTTGGTATGAATTAAAAGCACAGAAAATGGATGTAGAAAAACGAATAGCAATCATAATAATAAATAACATTCATAGTCATAGGAATACTCAGAAGCAACTTACCGTTTCTCAGCTATATACGCATTTTCCATAACGTTTATACAATACTGTATATTCTTTAATAATGTTGCCTTGCCTATACGATCTAATTCAATCATTCGATAAATCTGACGCATTCTGAATACAAAAATAAACAACAATATGAACAACAATCAAAAATCAACAAATACTAATCAATAATTTCATATACATGTATATATATACAACAGTATACATATATGACTGTATGCATTAAGGCATTCAGTTGTATATGCATATATGTATGCATCAATAAAACTGTCATGTTAGAGTTAGCCAGTCATGTAAAGGTTAATTTCTGTTTTGTTTTCCCCTTGTATAACGCACCAATAATCAATAAGGTGGTGTTTTCTTCCCCTGGGTGTCTGCGTGCATGTGTATGTGTGTGTGCGTGTGTGTGTGTGTGTGTGGCTAAATCTACTTGTCCGATGTCAATAGAATGAATGTCTAACTAACATCTATCGCCTATAACCTGTCATAACGTATATATAATTTAGTGTAGATAATGAGATTTTTTGGGATTGGGGTTTTTGAATAATTTCATTCCTGAAAGCCAGAGAGAACTGAATGACCACCAGGTGTTTCGTCTTAGTCTGTCTGCAACTCTACATCAGTACACACCTACCGGAGTTCGAACCTAGGACCTTCTGGTTACACGACGAGCTCGTACACCATTGAGCCACTTGACGCAGTGGGGCTGGGGCAGCAGGTTGAAGATGATGCAGTAACTCATCGGAAGAAGACATTGCAAAATGGTAAAGCTATGTCGTGAATTGGTAGAAGTTAGTATTCATGGGCGATCGTATCAGGTCTCAGTGACTCAATGGTCTACGAGCTTACCTTGTAATCAGAAGATCCTGGGTTCCATCGCCAGTGGGGTGGGTGCGTAGTGATGAAGAGTCCAGACAGACTAAGACGAAGGAAATAGCTTTCCAGTACTAGCAGATTTTCCAGTTGTTCTCTAACTGATATCACTTTTACTTTACTTCGGCTATCTCCTACGGGAGGATGAACCGGCTTCATGAACATCTCGAATGTTTGTAAGAGAGTTGATGAAGTTTCATGGGAATTGGGTACGAGTGATGTCCCCAGAATCGCTCGGCCTTTTGTTTGAGAGTGCAGCTCTAGCCTTTACACAGCCAAGTGTGACCTACAAGGCAGTAGGAGTGGAGTAGGGAGTCCACTATCCATTGGCAGCCGGTGATCGGAGTCCGGTCCATACGCCTTTTTGAATGGGGCCAGACATCCAGGGCATCCAATAAGCCCTTTGTCCATACGTCTGCCGGTGAACTCCGGTGAGCTTCATACGCCAGTCGTTGGAGGTTTGGAATCAGGGTTTAACCATCTCCCCTAGACTGTCATCCAATGGACAGTCAACCCAGTGAAGAGCGCCGGGTATCCGCTTTTGCCCTCTCACTTCGGTGAAAAACACCTCCGCCACGTGAAGGCAGTGAGTAGGACTTCCTCAGGAGAGGCTATGTAAGACTCCCGGTCATATGGGAGCATTTCAAGAGGTGTACGGAGGGGTGGCTAGCCCGCAGCGCAAGACACCCACCCCCGACCATCCTGAGGCTTTGGAGGCCTAACTGATATCAGCTCATGATGAAATCCCCCATACAATCAAACAAAATCCCTATAAAACCAATAGTTGAAAATTAAATCATTTTTGTGTTGTATTTGATGCGCATAGTCAATTCCATTGTTCCTTTGGGTTCCGAGGGGAACATAGGGCTTCAGCAATACAACTCATTTTTGTTGTATTTTCTGATGTCATTGTGAGCTTAGCAACGATCACCCATAGTCTCTTCTACAGACATAAGTGATATGCTCTGTTGAACTTCATTCATTCGATTTAAACTTGAGGTGACAGAAAAAGACTTCTCACTTATGATTAAAGTATATTCTATAGGGTGGCGCATTTTCGATTTAATATTCCGATAAACTTTCAATGTACGACATATGGATATCTACTAAAAAGGGGCTCCAAAGGGCTCCCTATAACAACACCATCAATCTGACGGAAGCAGCCGCCTTCAAATGTGAATCTAACAACATTGTTTGTTTGTAGAAGTAATAAAACCCTTTAAATAAGATATAGAGAATGGGATGAGAAAATCATGTGTGGAAATATAATCACACAAAATATCAGCTGTTTTAAATAAAGATACTTTAGTGAATAAAGGGTTCACATCAAAAGAATAATTATGTTTTTATTTATAATATTACAACTATCAAGGTATTGAATCATTTGAAATGTATCTTTTAATGCATACTTACAGAATTGTCTTTTTGACCGGATTCGATAATTTCACTAACCGTTGAGCAAGTTTATTTGTGTACACATTGACTGTACTGTTTTCTTCCACCACCTCAGTAATTACCAGTATGGTTAACTTGACTGTCACTCAATCAAAGTTGAGTTTCTACTCAACCTCCTCAATTTTATTACACCGCTCAACTGACTTATTTCTATTTGAGTTTAGTTTCGACCCGATTATCTGTGTGTGTAAGTTGCGTAATTTGTGGTCTAAACTTTACAGACCTGATGACATAACTTGGTACATATTCTTTTTGTTGCCAAGACGACTAACTATATTATTATTATTATTCCCATGAGTTCTGAGTGGAACATAGGCCTTCAACAACACATCTCCACTTTATTCTATCTTCTTCCGTCCTCTTCAGCTTGGACCACAATAGACCATAATCTCTCATCCCTTCCTACTCGCCAAATGATCTCTTCCATGTCACCCTCACACCAGTGACCCACTTGTCGCTGTAACAACAGAAGACAAGGGCTGGCAACAGATCGTTTTATTACGAAAATCAACACGTATTTACATATATTTTATGTGCATTAATAAGGCTTATGCAAGCAGAAAAAGGCAGTCTTCTGATTGGTTGTTTCTCGGAAGTTAAGCAGACAAACACAGTCTTATGATTGGTTGTTTTCGATATTTCTCGGAAAGTAGAGCCATCTATCTGCGAATCATATTTGTCCACATTTAAGTTTGCTGTGATTGGTTGTTGAAACAGCCTTGTTCATATTTTCTCACGGCCCATATTAGTGACCTAGACATTAACGTAGATTAGTGTCAACCAATCGGCTAGCAGCCTGCTCTCACCATTGGGATTACACTCGTGCAACGGTCTGCACTGCGCACAATGTCATTCAACGGCTTCCTCGAAGTATGTACAATCAATGTACCTCCATTTTCTCCTACATATCCACTTGCTGAACGATCGGCTGTTGGTTAGTTTGTTCCCACATTTTCTTTGTTACCAATTCTTTCTGACCATTTTATCTTGAATATGGAGCCAGTGAAGGCAGCTGCTGTTGATGAAAGCCTTCAGCAGACTGTTGAAAATCGTTTTCGTGACATACATGTCAAGATTATAACCAATATAGAAGAAGTTAATGACTTCACAATGGTGTTGAAAATGAGAATCTTATTCTTCATGTTGAGTGCGAAAGATTTCCAGACTGGTTTTTAGGTTGATGAAGGCATATTTATCCTTTTCGATTCTGACTGGTTGGCTGGCTTTGACATCTTCATCCGTTCCGCCTTTAGTCGAAATGATACTTCCTCTAGATAAGTCAAGGTGTAGTGAGAGCAGGCTGCTAGCCAATTCGGTAGACATTAATTTACGTCAATGTTTATGTCCCAAACATTGGTCATGATAAAATATGGACAAAGACTGATTCAACAACCGACCACAACAGACTTTGTGTAGGCGGATGCAGTAACATATAGAAGACTTCACATTCAAGAAATACTCATAAAGAGATGCAGGGTCAACTTTCTGTGAGAAATAACCAACCGGAAGAGTGTGTTTGTTTGCTTGAATAAGCTATAATAATGTACATGAAATATATATAAATACGTGTTGATTTCCTTAATAAACGATCTGTTGCCTGGCCGTTTTCTTCTGTTGTTACACAAAGGAAGTGACTGATCTCTGTAAAATCTCTCCTATTGATGGTGATTGGTGCTATATATATGTCCAAATCAAGTTCACTTTTAACGCTGATCAAGTTAGTAAACTTTATTTTGATATCATAACAGACGTACTATTAACTTTTGTTATTTGATTTAGTGATCTTCATTGCTATTTTAACTTTCAATATTTGTCCCTTTAACTTAACCTCACTTGTCTATTTTCTCACCCCTTAACTCTTTGTTTAATATATAAGCTGAGTGGATTTTGTAAATTCCGGTTTAATAATAGCTGCTTTGATAAAGCTATTAGCAGCAACATTAAATAGCGAAACGTTAGTAAAAACAACGGCAATATCGTTTTGTTTTTCATTCATTGAAAAGTACATAAACCTTTATTATAGTGATTGGTGCTAGTTGGATTTGCTGTTGGTTGGTCGGTTAGTTATCTCTTCATAACCACCTCTGTCTTGTCTATGTTCACTTGGAGTCCTGTCTTCGCTGCCAGCTTCTGTGAGTTTGGTGGTTTTCGCCTGAAATCTTTCGAATTTATATGTCATTAGACATATTTCATCTGCAATTCTATCTCTCACTATATATATATATATATATATATCTCAATGGAGGTTTTCATTTTGCATAAATATTTACGCATCAATGTGCATAAGAGTTCCGAATTGTACTTACCTTACATAACATGCTCTTATTGATTCCGGTGTATTCACTGATCTCAACATATCTGTATCATTTGGTATTTGTGCATATTGACCCAAAGTACAAGTGGTTAAATTTCTATAGAAAAATTGTGATACACCTGAATTGACACATTCTATATCGATTTCTTCATCTGTTGTCATATTATCACCAGTCCTTAAGGGTACATCTTTCAATCCTAAAAAAAATGGTAGATTTAAAACAAATATACAAGTTCACAACGTCTTTTAAAAATCATAATTGCAGATTTATGGCTACTCAAAATAATATATATTGACTAGCCTCTGACTCAATTCTAAAGAGAGCCGTCTTTACTATTGTAACGATAGAAGACAAGGGCCAGACAACAGATCATTTATTATGTGCATTATTGCCATCAGAGAAGCAACGTCATCTGACTAATTGTTTCCTCGCTGAAGGTTATTATGCACTGTTTGTGACCGTTTCTTAGAAAGTTAAGCCATATATCTGCGAATCGTATTTGCACACGTTAAGTCTGCTGTGATTGGTTGGTGAGTTCCTCAAGGCTAGGTTTTATTATTGTTCTTTTCTTATGACCCCGATTCAAGACGTAGACATTGAAGTAAATTGTTGTCTACAGTTTCAGCTTGCAGACAGCTCCTACCACAATATGAAAGGCTTCAGATACGTTCAAAAATCGTCTTTATAAATCACTCAGTAAGAGGAATTTCTCTGTAGCCTAACTCTAGTTGAGCTTTACTAGCGGTAAGTTGGTTCTTTCTCAGTGTCAAAAATAAGATCCCCCGCCTAGCTGCTTCCATGTGTACGTATCAGTTCACCTGCTCTTGCCAAGGACTAGGTACATAGGCCATAGCCAGAGAATACTGTCCATATGGATACCAGAGCATATTTCAGTATGGTTTTATGATGAAGAAAGGAGTGGTATGAGAAGCCATATTCTAGAATACTTGGTCAACTCTTGTCAATTTACAGACTCCAAACATGATTTTAAGATCATTTGTCGCTTTCACTGCTCACTTGTCAGGTTTATGTATTTCGAAACGTTTAAAGACAGAGGAGGTCTTGGTCATTTATAAACTCAAACCAGACATTTATGTAAAAAAGAGATATGTAGAGTCCTATATTTCTACTTTGAACATAGAGGGATAATCATTTATTTATGATTCATTTTGTTTATCTAGTCTATATTATAATCAATTCCTTTGATTCCTAGAGGTACAAAGGGCTTCAGCCACACGTCCCCATTGCGTTCGGTTCTCTGACAACGTTTTCGCCCAGCTCCAAGTCTGCCCACACGCTTTCATCTCCTCTTCACATGACCTCCTCCAAGTCACCCTTGCACTGACAACCAACTCACCGCTTCACTTTCGGGTTCCATTCAGGTGCTTTTCTAGTGATGTCACTCACTTGATGGTTTGTTTCCTCAGAGTATGGCCACCAATTCACCTAACTCTATTTCTTCCTGCCTATTTGTTGCACAGTCGGTTCCTGGTTAGTTCATTCATTGCCAGAGATCTCTCCCTGTTGCTGATCGTTTCTGGCCGGCCATCTGATCTTGAGTACTATTGAGCGAAGACAGCTGTTGATGGAGGTCTGGAGTTTGTTCGAGGTGCTCTTCATGACGCGCCAAGTCTCTGATCCGTACAACAAGTAGCACTGACTTCATATTGGAGTGGAAAATCCGGATGTTATTTTTGATTCTGAGTGCTGTTGACCTCTACACAGACTTGAGAGTAATGAAAGCTTGTCTTGCTTTCCCGGTCCTCACACTTTGATATCCTCATCAGTTCCGTCCGCCTGTAGTTGAAACGATGCTCCCCAGGTCGGTAGGTAGGTGAAGGATGTTGTTTCTTTCAGGTTGCTCCCATTTATGCTGGCTGATTGTTGTCTTTTGTGGCTGCTGCTGCTGTTGGCCAGGAATCTTCCATCTAGTTCATATAACTTGCACTTATTACTGCAAATGATACCATTCTTCTCATTTTGTGGTGTGGTTGTGTTCTCTGAGCTAGATGGTTCATAGTTGCGAAGTTTTCATTACCCTACTAGACAATATCTTCAGAGCATAGACTTCAATTTGTGAAGCGAGCTTTTAGATTTCTCCACGAGTTTATAAGTCATCTCTCCCGGTGACCTTGAAGGTGATTGGTTGATTTCGTGTGTTTTCATACTGTCCAGTCTAATTGTGTGTTGGTACTGATTGTTTCCTTGACCTGAACTTTGACCCTTTATGTGTGAGATTTCCTTCTAATAGGTTGGTGGATTTTGTCATTGTCGATGTGTCAAGTGGCTGACGAATTCACTGGAGTACCAGGCAGGCTTCTAAAGTTTCTCTAGCAATCTTACTGTTTCCTGTGTCTAATATTTGAACTTTGTGCCAGTCGAGTTGATAACTGTGGTTGTGGTTCATGAATGCGAAGACGAAGAGGACGTCCACCTTGGCCAACAGACATACTTTGGCATACAGATAACCACGAACATCAATTCGACTGGGACAACCTTCAAATATTAGACAGAGAAAAGAACGGCAAGAATGCGAGAGAATTTAAAGAAGCCTGGTTGATATTTCAGTAGATCGTCAATCAACAGACACATTGGCACAGACAAAATTTATCAACCTATTAGAAGGAAATCTCACACATGAAGGGTCAAAGTTCAGGTCAAGGAAACAATCAATACCAACACAGAATTAGACTGGACAGTATGAAAACACACGAAATCAACCAATCACCTTCAAGGTCACCGGTAGAGATGACTTATAAACTCGTGGAGAAATCTAAGAGCTCACTTCAAATTGAAGTATACGCTGAAGATGTCACCCAGTAGAGTGAGGAAAGCTTGGCAACTATGAATCATTCAGCTCAGAGAACACAACTCCATCGGGATCATCCACCTGAGCCACAAATGTTCTCCATTATATATTCTCCCTTTGAATGGTGTCCAGTATTATTTCCCTTGTCCCATTTGCTACTTTAATTCAATATATTTTTTGCAGTGTTAAATTCCATCTCCACAAACTTCTTATCATTTTACGTAATCTTTTAATCGCCTACTAATCCTGTCAATTTATATCTCTTTTCACGGTCTATTCAAATATTCGAATAATTCAAGTGTTGGTCTGTAGGGATTTTATTGGTTTCTGGATTTCATCATGAGCCGACATTAGTTAGAGAACCATTGGAAAACCAGCTGGGAGTACTGGACAGCTGTTTCATCCTAGTTTGGGACTCTTCAGCAGTACGCACCCACCGGGATTCGAACCCAGGACCTTCCGGTTACAAGGCGAGCTCGTATACCATTAAGCCACTGGGACCCGATCCGAATAACTCTTCCATTATCATTATTATTATTAAAGCTATTAATTTCTGTTCCCGTAGGTTCCGAGTGAATCATGTGGCTTCAAGAGAACATCTCCAATATGTCCTGCTTTCTGTGACTTCTTCAGCTGACCCCATGATTGCTCGTAGTCTCGCATTGCCTCTTTCAACTGCCCACGCGATCTATCCTATGTCACTCTAACATACGTCACTCATCGTTTCCTGCTCAGATTTCACTCGAACGATGGCTCTCACTGCGAGATGTTGTTTGATGGTCTTTCAAGCGTGAGCTCCGTCCATTTTCATTTTCTTCATCATATTTGTTGAGCGATCGGTTCTTGATTGGTTCGTTTACGGAGTTTCTTTCTGGCCACTGGATCTTCAGTATGGAGCCGTCAAAGGCAGTTATTCGAAGAAGTTCGAAGTGACCTGTCAGAAATCTTTTTCATGAAACGCGTACCAAGTTTCTGACCGTTATAGAAGAAGTGACTTAACACTAGTGTTATAATGAACCTCTCTGTATATGAAATCATTTGCACAGCTTGACAATAAATACGTTGAAGAGAGTCATTTTGTTGAACACTGAGTTCTAAATAATTATCCCATTCTCTGAGATTCCAGTTGCCGGATTTACGTGTTAACAACTAACTGGGAAGTGTAATGCAATTGACTATACACATAAAAGTTAATTATTGTCTAAATGTCTCAAATCGGTCAAAATTTCAGTTTCAACAACTCAAAAGGATGTAGTTAATCCCTTCCCCGACCGACATAAACTAGTCTGTTCTTAGACTCAGCCATTACCCTTTCGAAACTGTGTGTTAGGAATTTAAAGATCTTGGACTTGTTTACATTGAATAGCAGCGCTTATCTTCCATTATTAATGAAATTTATGGCACCTTCACAGTGATTTGAAAGTGCATCCCTTTACAGTGGTCTTAGCTCAAATAAGTCATTGATAACTCCTTTGAGTGCGGTACTGGTTAGTGTGGGTTCGAATCCTTAAGAAGATATCAATACTTTCAAAGTTGTAGATACACACTGCTCACCCATATAGCAGTGAGCACGATATGTTTTGCTTTGCTATTAAGTAATGCCGAACAATTTTAAGTTCCAGTTATCAACAGACATAAATTCATGCTTCTAGTGGGAAAATGTAATCTTCCTTCCTTCCTTTTGAGCTGAATCTTACTGTCATAACACCGGATGAAATTGGTCGACATTTCATTAGGGCTTTGGCTACCACTGGCGGCATCATTATAGCCATCCACTGCCTCATTGTGCTCGTGGTTGTCGTCTGGATAACCGAAGTACATTACTGGCTAACCAGTTGACAATTTTGATAGTCCAAATCCATTCCATCTACTCTCACAGATTTCCAGCATTTCTATAACAGATCTTATCATTTATTTGTGTACTTATGCAGCCTCTCAAGCCTCTTAGTTTGTAAGTACATTCCATGTGTCCATTCTTATCTTGGCTTTCCGAAAGCTTTGAAGAGCCCGAGTCATTTCGCCTCTCCGATTCCAGCGAATAGTAAGATTGTTTTCTATATTTTATGTAATTGCAATACTTTTATAATGCGTTGAAGTTTGATTTGTTTTGTTGGGTAGAGTTGCTAGCCCACGCCAAACCTTCCCTCTCTACCCGGGCCTTAGACAGTCTATGAAACTAGCGAGCTAGTAAGCTATGCGAGGTTCGGAAACCTTAGCACCAAGCATACAGAACAATAATAAAATTTTAAACACAAATGTGAAGTTAGTCACTTCTTTTCTATGAGAGTAAGAAACTCTCACTGAGCGTCACGGAAAGCATTTCCAACAAGTTACAGACATTTGCATACAACTGCCGAATGGGTAACGACGGCTGGGTCGTCACTTTGAATGTAACATGGAGGAGATCTTGTGCGGAGGAGGGAACTAGAGATTATGGGCAATAGTGGGGGTAGTCGGTTGATGATGATAGCAGAGAATAAAAGAAAGTAGATGTCTTAATCAGGAAAACCAACACAGGAAATTTAGAAACACAAGTATACAGAAAGTCAACGCATACAGGTCAAATACTCAACTATACTAGCAACAATCCAATTACTCACAAAAGAAACTGTGTGCAGATATTGTTTAGAAGAATTCAAACACATTGTAGCACACCAGAGTTGAAAAGAATGGAAGAAAGATACTTACAAACGGTGTTCAAGAAGAATGGTTATCCAAAAAATTTCATCAAAAAGTGTTTAAAATCGAATGAAAGCACCAACAAAGAACCATCACCAAAGACCAAAAAGAAATTCATCCTACCATATATCAGAAACATCTCTGAAATAACGGCTAGAATAATGAAACCGTTTGATATAGATGTAGCACACAAACCAGCTGAATCGCTTAATTCCATCTTATGCAAACCAAAAGATCCGATAGAAAAAGGAGATGAAATTAACACCATTTACAAAATAAATTGTGTGAACTGTAACAAACATTACATCGGCCAAAGTGGGCGTCCCCTTCGAATAAGAATCCAGGAACACAAATCAGCCGTGAAAAGACATGATATAAATTCTTTAGTATCAATACATTCAGACGATCATGGACATCAATTTGATTGGGATAATGTCAAAATCTTAAACAGTGGAAACACCACCAAATGTGCCAGGGAATTCCTAGAAGCCTGGTACTCAAATGAAAACGCAATTAATAAACACGTTAATATAGATGAAATATACCAACTAATAAGAAGTAAATCAGGTGATCAGAAAGTTTAAAATCCCAATCAATAGAAAACGGTCAATAAATATCTAAAGATGGTTACCGGGAGACTCATGAAGTAATTTAAATCATTTCACTTTATCCTAAATACTGCGCTGAAGATGTCGTCCAGAAAGACGATGAAAGCTCCGCAATTAAAACAAGGAGCTCAGAGAACACTATCAATTGCAAAAGTAGATATGTGTTATTGAAGGCGTATATTCTACTCGAAACCCAAAGGAATAATAAAATAATTACGAATTTTTGACTTGCGGGGTTCACTAAGTCACCTAAAAGAAAGATAAATCTCCGTTGACTTTAACTGGATGTTGAGCTGTGCATATTACAAATTGACAGAAGTTGAAATTTTTAGACTGGCCATTGGATCTGGTCTCAAAGGCTAAATAGTATACGAGCTTGTCTTGTAACGTGAAGCTCCTGGGTTCACACTATGATGAATGCGTACTGCTGAAGATTGCAAACACAAAAAAGGCTTTCCAGTACTCCATGCTGATTTCCAGTGCTTTTCTAACTAAGATGTCAACTCGTTATCAACCTTGTAACCAACCAAGTCCCTCCAAACCAACACTTGAAGAAAATAAGTCTTAGCAAACGTATCAATTTTCTGTCTTGATGGTAAGATTCAGGGACTGTGATAGTCAACAAAAGGAATACCAGTTGTTTTGAGGGAGAACTCATTAGTATATTGACAGTAAAGCAGGTTCATTTTAACAAAATCAAAATGCAGAGAAACCTGTAAATCGTTGTTTGTTAATAATATTTTTTAATATTTTCATAATCCCATAAGAAACAGCAATTTTAATTTTCATTCCTCTTACTCAAAATGGAACATAAAGCCTGAAGCTGTTGAAGTTTTAAGTTTCCATGTTGTTGTTTTTTGTTCCATGAGGTGAGAGTACTAGCCTTACACCCAACCTTCCTACCTTTCATGTTAATTGTTAGTTTTCAGGGATGTGATTCATCTCAGTTTTTGTTACGAAATGAACTCATTAAAGACTGTAGATCTCTTGGACTGAAAAATCAGTAATCACGTGACAGAGAGAGTGGGCAACGAGGAAACGAACATAAGATGGATCCACACAAAAAGAAATTGATGGATCTGGACTTCGCCGATGATATATGTCTGATTTCCCACAAACTAGAAGATATGCAAGTGAAAAGCAACAAGCTGGCAGAACAAGTATCCAGAGAAGGTAGGACTTCTGGTGAACATTGAGAAAACAGAGGTGATGAAGGTTCCTAACTAACAGCAACAGACAACAATCAGCCAGCATAAATGGGAGCAACCTGAAAGAAACAACATCTTTCACCTACCCACCCTCCTGGGAAGCATCGTTTCAACTACAGGCGGACGGAACTGATGAGGATATCAAAGTTCGAGGATCGGGAAAGCAAGACAAGCTTTCATTACTCTCAAGTCTATGTGGAGGTCAACAGCACTCAGAATCAAAAATAACATCCGGATTTTCCACTCGAATGTGAAGTCAGTGCTACTTGTTGCACGGATCAGAGACTTGGCGCGTCATGAAGAGCACCTCGAACAAACTCCAGACCTCCATCAACAGCTGTCTTCGCTCAATACTCAAGATCAGATGGCCGGCCAGAAAAGATCAGCAACAGGGAGAGATCTCTGCCAATGAAAGAACCAACCAGGAACCGATTGTGAAAGAAATAGGCAGGAAGAAATGGAGATGGATTGGTCACACCCTGAGGAAACCATAAAGCGACATCACTAGACAAGCCCTCGAGTGGAACCTGAGAGGGAAGCGGCGAGTTGGTCTTCCCATGGTGGGGTGACTTAGAGGAGGTCATGTGAAGAGGAGATGAAAGTATGTGGACAGACTTAGAGCTGGGTGAAAACTCTAGCAGAGAACCGAAGGCAATGGTTACGTGCGGCTGAAGCCCTATGTTCCTCTAGGAATTAAAGGAAATATTAATAATAATAATAATGACTTCCGTTAAGTGAAGTAACTGATTCATGCTATAACTACTTCTATTGATACCATCACATTAATCATGATGCTTCCAAAACTTTCCTTGATTGATACGCGTCATGTCAAGAGATACCATTGTGCTTATCAAATAGGGTGGGTCAAAAAATGTGTCGTTATCCTTGTTCCCTTAGGTTCCGAGTAACATACCGGTTTTCAGCAGCCCATCTCCATTCCATTCTGTTCTCAACAGTCGTCTCTATCTGTCTACATGATTGTTCATAAGTTCTCATATCCTCCTGTCACACACAAACACCAAATTGGTTCCACTCACTGGCCCTCAAAGTATGTACTTTAGCTTAACACGGATAAACTAAATAGTAGAACAAGACATATAAGCGAACAATATTGTTGTTTTCAATTAGATCTTCATCAATCTTTACTCTAATTTACATAGATTTAGACCTGGCTAGCGAAGTCTTACATCTCAGATTATCAAGAGCGATAAAATGGATTTATACTGCCGACACCCTTTGTTTGTCATTTTTCAGCCGCCGACCAATTATGATTGCTCAAGTGAAAGACAAGCTACCTAGTTGTGCCACTTCTATGTGTATCTATAAATTTAGTTGCTGTTGTGGAGAGAGAGATATATAGGGCAAACAACTAACTAGACAGTTTAACAAACGCATTAATGAGCATCTTCCTTCATAGTTCGGAAAAGGTCAAATAAAATCTATAGGAATTTTTATTTTGGCTCATTTGATTGATGAAAGCGGTCACCAAGTGGACAAAAGAAGAAGTCCCTTCAAAGTTATCTATCGCATTTCAACGAGTCTTTCGAATGGAATTCAAATCTGTATTTAACACATAACCGAATCTATGGGAATTATTTTGAAAGGACAATCCTAGTCTTTGCATACAACAAAAGAAGTTTGTTCTACCTTTGTCTCTTCTTTGCTTAGCCTAGTTGAATTCTATTCAAAAGCCTCCGACCCTTCCTTATTTTCCATCACCTTCGTATTTTTATGATATTTATTTAAACTCTGATTATCTGTCCACTTTAACTACCTTTAGTATTACGTAACTTTTAAAATTTGACCTGATTTATTTATTTATTGAATTGTCTACATATACACATATCACTTACTACCTTTGTTATTCTTCTTATCGCCACCTGCATAAACCTTATTATCAATATTTTGTTATCATTATAATCATCGTTATTAACTTCGTTCAAAACATTTACCACATTATTATTTGATCCACAAAATCACCGTCATTCGTGAAAATTTTATATATATAAATCTATGTAAATTAGAGTAAAGCCTGATGAAGATGTAATTGAAAACAACAATATTGTTCGCTTATATATCTTGTTCTAATATTAAAAATGGAAATATTTGAAGATTTAAACTAAGTAAACTTTAGTATACAATTGGTGGATGGTGGCTAGCAGTGGAATCCAGGATCAAGCGCATTTCGTCCTATTTGGGACTCGTCAGCCGGATGTACCTGCATTTCTCAGTGAGTGATGATGTTCCCACCGAGGCTCGAACCCAGTACCCATAGTTTCAAACGCCAAAGCGTTATCCACTAGACCACTTGGGCCACGAGAGCCGACATGTCAACCTGAGACCGAGCACTTCGGTCCAATCAATCGACGGGAAAATCGAAAATTCAATTCAATAAGTAAACTTTAGTTTAAAAACTTCATCAAACGCTTAAGATACAATAGAAGCAAGGATAAGCATCCCTCCAGATTGATCTACTTACCAATTCCATATTCTGACAGATCTGCAGGAGATAAGAGATTAGTGGTATTCTTGGAATTATTCCCACTTTTTTCTGATGTCTCTTTAGCCATACTTCTTACAGGTATATCATCCAATCCACCGCCAGCACCAGCTCCAGCAACGTCATCTCCTGTACCTCGTGTACTTATCTGATTCATATTTTCTTGTAATATTGCTGAACTCGGTTGAATTCCACTCGATAGTTGACTTTTTGCCGGACTTGCAGCTTGTGAAACACCAGTTGACGCACAAGAGCCCATACACAAATAATTTGCCTAAATACAAAGAAAAAGCAGAGAGAAGGATATATGTATTGGATGAGTGGCGGGTAGAGTCGTGTTTATTAAATAGACGGTAGACAAACGATGGAAGCAGTAACTTTACGTCTTAGTCTGTATAATTTTCCAGTAATGGCTTTGTATGCATTTTGTTTGATTGGTTGGACGATTTCATCATGACCTTACATTAGATAGAGAACCAGTGGAATACCTGGGAGAAATGGACAGCTGTTTCGTTCTAGTTTGAGGCGCTTGAAAAGGCGAAAATAGTTACTCATTGAAGTAGACATTGCGAAGTGGTCATGACATATTATGAATTGGCAGAAGTTGGAATTCATGGACTGAGCATTAGATCGGGTTCCAGTGGTTTAATGGTCTACGAGGTCGCTAGCACTGTAGTCAGAAGGCCCTGGGTTCGAACCCCGTGATGTGGGCGCGTCCTGATGAAGACTCCCAAACTAGGCGAACGGAACAGCTGTCTTTTCAGTACTGCCTGTGGTTGGTTTTCCAATGGTTCTCTAACTTTATGCATTTATTCTCCTTGATGAATTTGAATAAAGCGAGAACAAGAGTGGTGGCTTGTGCAGAATAATATGGTACCATTGTGGTGAGAGCAGGCTGCTAGCCGATTGGTTGACACTAATCTACGTTAATGTCTAGGTCACTAATATGGGCCGTGAGAAAATATGAACAAGGCTGATTCAACAACCAATCACAGTAAAGTTAACGTGGCAAAATATGATTCGCAGATAGAGAACTCAATTTGTCAAGGAATCCCGAAACAACCAATCAGAAGCCTGCGTTTATCTGCCTAACTTCTGATAAACAACCAATCAGATGACTGCGCTTTTCTACTTGCATAAGCTATAATAATGTATGTGAAATATATATAAATATGTGTTGATTTTTATAATAAAACGATCTGTTGCCTGGCCCTTGTCTTCTGTTGTTACACCATCATTGTTTATTTCGTTGGCTTCTCATCAGCTGCTTACAGTCTAAATAAATTATGAGGTTTTAACATACCTGTAAACTTTTTTTATGATGTCAGTTGACAGAAAGTGCCACAGTCAGTGAACAGTGCTCAGAAAATTGCGCTTATATAGTTTTTTACACAGGCAGTTCAAGTTTAAACAAAATAAATGTGTTCACGCAATGGTAAAGGAGTTACGTAATAAAGACGAGAGATGCGTAAGATGCTGAATGACTAATAAATTAGGTTACAAGGTACAGAGTTCAACTGAAATCATAGAAACAAGTGACAACTAAAATTACAAATTATAAAAGGGGGGGGGCTGAGGTTAAAGCCAAAGATTACATAATCAAATGAAGGGAAGAATAAAGACATCCAGTCACCGTGGAAAGGAAAGACTTATGACTGCTTTTCTCTGAACACATATATCTGGTTTCAAGCGTTTGATGGAAACTTGAGGAGAATGGAGCTCCTTTGTTTATTGATAATTTTGAAGGATTTCTCGATTTCCACCTCATGACCCGCGTCGAGGAGATGTCTGGTAATAGCGCTATTATAAGAGTTTGTTCCCTTGAGACGTAGGCTTTTCGGCACATGCTCAGAAAATCGGAGGTGAGCCCTTCTTTCTGTTCTCCGAATGTAACTGCTCCCTCAGGTACACATTCTCTAACTAATGTCAGTTCATAATGAAATCCTCCAAACGTTTTGAACAAGTTTAGGCTTTTATATTTATCTATTTATTTATTTATCAGATATATCACACACAGTGAAACATTATTACTTACTGGATGACAAAGTTTCGAACACAACCTAGCAATGTTCACAATCCTATCATCAATCATTATCACACACATTCAAATCGATATTTGGATTTCCGATCAATAAAAATAGGATGGGTGAACTATTTAGATAAAACTAAGTAGTACCAGCGAAAATCTAGGACAGGAAGTGAGGCATATAAGAGGAGCTTTGAAACTTATTAATTACCCTGACAAATTAATCAGGTAGTACGTAGGAAAATGTGAAAATTAGTAATAATAGTAGTGTTGGTGATATTAATAACAATAATATTAATGACAACACCAACAATAGAGAATATAAATCATCAGTAGTACTTCCTCCCATACAAAGAAGGAACTTCTGAAACCTCACGAAGCATTCTTAACAATGCGGGAACAAAAGTGGCTGGCGTTCAAATCTGCAAACTCAATTAGAAACAAGCTTTGTCAGTTAAAGGATCAATCCTGTTGAGCCAATTAAACAAAACAATTTAGTTTATCTAATACCCTACCTGCAATGATTGTCAGGTCAAATACGTAGGTCAAAGTAGTACAACGGGGATAGTTAGTCAGACAAGCAGAGCACAAAACCTTGCAAAATCTAGGTTGGTTGTCACCAATAAGATAAGAAATCTAGAGAATAGTTCAGCTATACCACTCACCACATGCAATTACACACAACCATACAATAGGATGGGATAAAATGATAGTCTTAAGAACTTATATAACAGGGTGGAGGGAAAGGTTGAATCAACTGAAAACACGTGAAATAGGAATGATTCAACACCTGTCCCAGTTATCTGGAGAATTCTACTACCCTTAGTATCAATATAAACGAATACAGAAAACTATAAAAGTAAAGTTTCGAAGCTAGGGTTATAACTGATATGGTTATGATTGTCATCCGGTGAAGAATACTGCTTCACTATGTGTTTCATATTTCTAGTAAACAAATTAGTACGCAGTTACATACTATCACACTGCCCAAGTTTTTATACGTATATTATTAAGTTTAAGCTTCACCTGGTCAGTAATGGCTAACAAGAGAACCCACAGTTAACTTTTTGTCCCGTTTATGACTCTTCAGGTGAATACACCTGCCTCTCCAGTGAAATGTGGTCTTATTTCTAAGAGGCTTGATTGTTGTTGGCCTTGCCCGTGACCTTCTCTCTTTTACGTGCTTACTCGTGGTTTGGAAGTGAACCCGCAACACTTGCGAGATCGGCAAGCATTTTACCATCCAACCACCGACATTATTATTATTAAAACATGAACTTGGTGCATTATGGGCACCAAGTGATACCCCATACAAAAACTGGTAGTTTTAATGAGAGGTATGGGATAGTGAGTTGCCGATCAGACTGAAGCAATTCGGTGTCTTAAGGCGACGACCCCTTCTTGAAGCTTTGATTTGAATTCTGATCCACAAGTCAGTTGACTAGCGTTAGGATCTGAATTCCTATGGTTGCCTCTGACCAACACAGGTTCAAAGGCCATTTATTCCATTCAGGTTCTACCGATGATGTGCACAACCATAGAGGTGTTTGGAATTAGAATCGTCTAGTTTCCTTAATTAGGTAGATCTGAGTGTCCACCAATCAGATTGTAAGGGTCAGACGTTGTCATTAGCCCTTTCATCTTTGTGAGGAACACCCTCGGCACCAGTTGAAGGTAGTGAATAGGATTTACTGGCTAGTTGATGCTGTAAACACATGTCCACTTGGGGATATTTCAAGAAGAAGACTGAAGTCTACCCAAACGTTGACCGTACTAGGTCGTTTATGGGGGCAAGAAACAAGTATTACTGTGGCGTGTGCTACTGATAACGGTTATCAGTAGTATATGAAGAGACGTTCATCGGCTGCTATAAAAATAGCGGGCAGATAGATATTATGTCAGAGAAAACAAGTGATACAGCCTTATGGAGATACAGGTGAGACGTGAAAGGAACACAAAGAAACAGAAGTAACAGGCACAACACGGAAGATCTGTGCGAATGGTGCGTTAAACATAAGCTGTACGTAATTTGCTTTACAGAGATACCAAATTGTTGAATGGTGACTAGCAGTGGAATCCAGGATGCATATTTCGTTTTATCTGGGACTTGCCATCTGGATGTGCCTGCATTCCCCAGTTATTGGTGGTGTTTCCAGTGAGGCTCGAACCCAGTTCCCGTGGTTCCAAACGCCAAAGCACTACCCGTTTGGCCACTTGGACCACAACAGCCACCTCTCAGGCAACGGATCTTATCAACTGCTTAATTCAATTCTAGACTTTCCCGCTGATTGACTGGACCGAAATAATCGGTCTCAGGTCGATATGGCGACTCCTCGTGCAGATGCTTCGACGATATCTGGTCATGTAATTTGAAGTCAGTTGGTGGATTGTAATTAGCACTGGCCTAGTGGATAACAGTTTGGAGTTTGGAACTATGGGCATTGGTTTGAGCCCCGTGGGGGGAACACCATCACCGGCTGGGAAACGCAGGCACATCCAGTTGACCAGTCGCAAACAGGTCGAAATGCGTGTTGTCCTGTATTCCATTGATAGTCACCACCAACCATTTAGCTTCAGTTTACATAACTAGACACCGTTGAAGCATCTGAACAAGGAGCCAACACGTCAACATGAGACCGAGAACTTCGGTTCAATCAAAGAACGGGAAGGTTTAAAATTGAATTATATATATAGTTCCTTTACCAAGTCGTTCACCTTCTACCGTTAGACTACAAGTAACTAGAATTCAGATGTTTGGATTCTTCTGCTAAAGACCACCACATGGGTAGCTAGTGACGACAGTGAATCATCCATTCGGACGGCTTATATGCCAAATTTGGTCTGCACCAAACAAAAAGGACTAGATACATTACACTAGTCACTGACCAGTGTCGATTCAAAAATATATTCACTTCAATGATCTCTGTAAATCACAAATTTGATTAAAGGCTGTATTATTGGACCAGCAAACTTAAAGCTAAAAAAATTATGCTGTCAAGTAGAAATATCTAGGAGAGGCTATTCTACACAGGAGAGAGAGATAGCTGTCTGTTTAGACAAAAGCGCCTGAACTATGAGAAGATGCAGATGCATAACTCTTACGTCATCACTAGTGTAACGCTCTAGTCACTGAGTTTTAAGAGGTAGATAATAGTTTTTTAATAAGTGAAACATAATTGGAAATGGTTACAGGATTTTGTCATGGGCTGACATCGGTTAAAGAACTACTAGACAACTTGGAAGTAATGGGCAGGTGTTTCGTTCTAGTTCGGGACTTTTCGTCAGTACGCTTCCACCACCAGAGTTCCAAAGCAGGACTTTCAGGTTACAAGGCAAGCTCATGGATCATTCGGCCTCTGGAACCCAATCCAGTGGCATCACCATGAACTTTACAAGAAATTAGATATTAAATTGTTCTTTTTAATTCTTTTTTTAACTGATTATGTATTAACCGAATTCTCCGGATATACCGAAAATGTTACCGTTTTCTCTTAGGGTTCTACTAGAGGACCTAGAACACTATATTATTCGGCGGCCTCCTCACTGTGTTCACGATCTATCTTCACGTTCATCCACGTATTTTTGTCGAGCAACAGGTTTCTTGATTTATTTATTCTCAGAGTTTGTTATTGACAATTCTTCCTGGTCACCTGATCTTCAATATGGATCCAGAGAAGGTAGTTACTGGTGAAAGCCTGAAGCCTATGAGAAATGCTCTTGAGGGTGTGTCAAGTTTCTGACTTATATGGAAGATTTAAATTAACATTGGTGTTGAAAATCCGAAACCTGTCTACACTGCTTTCTGTGTGGTGAAGGTTTGTCTTGCCTTTCTGATCCTTCTTTTCGATATCCTCATTCGTGTTGTCAAACTTTAGTTGAAACGATACTGCCTTGAAAAAGTGAAGGAAGAAACCTGTTTCAAATTTCGCCTGTGTTTAGTAATTGGTGCTGATTGTTGTTGGTTAAGTGTCTTCGTCACCTACGTGTTCTGTATGTTCATTTGAATTCCTGTCTTCGCTGCTTCTCCTGCCAGTTGTTTGGTTGGCTCCAGACCGCCTTGTTCTAAGTTTCGAGGATGATTTTGGGTAGCAGTCACTCCGCAATTTACAGGGCGTCGTCACTTGGCTCAGGTTCAACCTTCCCTCTTTAGTGAGCTAAGTAAGGCTTAGGAATGTGTCAAATGAAAGTCGAAATTCAAGTCATTTACATGGTTGTCGGCCATTCCAAAACAAAATCACCGATGCAGATATTCAATGACTAATGTAACTGAAATCATCCATTTTTGCAGTCAATCAGCCGTGTTCTCATTTAGGAAACAATTCAGTCTTCATAAATAATTATTTGAAATAACCACCTACTTAATGGACTCACACAAAAAACTTGGATGATGTGGACTTCGCCGATGATATATGTCTGATTAAACACAAACTGGAAGATTTGCAAGTGAAAAGCAACAAGCTGGAAGAAGAAGCATTAAAAATAGGACTTCAAGTGAACATAGATAAAACAGAGGTGATGAAGATGTGCGTCGGTGGCGCAGTGGTTAGGACTCTCGCCGACCATGCATATGGTCCGAGGTTCGATCCCCTGCCAACGCACACCTGATATCTATGGTCAGCCTGCGAAATTTGGGCTACCGATATCCATGCTGGAAATTCCATACTTGTACCAAAAATACAGTGTGGAATCAAGCTGTAATCAATAATATGAATGAAAAAGATTCCTGACCAACACCAACAGCAACAACAACAGACAAAAATCAGCCAGCATAAATGGGAGGAACCTGAAAGAAATAACCTCTTTCAGCTACCCAACTACCTGGGAAGCATCGTTTCAACTACAGACGGAACTGACGAGGATATCAAAGCAAGAATTGGAAAAGAAAAACAAGCTTTTATTACTCTCAAGTCTGTGTAGAGGTCAACAGCACTCAGTATCAAAAATAACATCCGGATTTTCAACTCCAATATAAAGTCAGCGTTACCTACTATGTGGATCAAAGACTTGGCGCGTCGTGAAGAGCACCTCAAGCAGACTACAGATTTTCATCAACAGCTGTTTTCGACCAATACTCGCGATCAGATGGCCAGAAAACATCAGCAACATGGATATCTGGCAATGAGCGAACCAACCAGGGACAAATTGTGGAACAAACAGGCAGGAAGAAATTGAGGTGGATTGGCCATACTCTGAGGAAACAAACCATCAAGTGACATCACTAGACAAGCCATTGCTTGAGTGGAACCCGAAAGGGAAGCGGCGAGTTGGTCGTCAGTGCGAGGGTGACTTGGAGGAGGTCATGTGAAGAGGAGATGAAAGCAAGTGGACAGACTTGGAGTGGGATGAAAAAGTTGGCAGAAAACCGAAGGCAATGGAGACGTGCAGCTGAAGCCCTATGTTCTTCTAGGAATTAAAGGATATGATAATAATAATAATAACCTACTTAAAGGATTTAGCGTGCAGACAAATACTCACCGAAGACACTGATTAGTGATTGCGCTAAAGTCACTAGTTAGCAGAAGTTGGAGATCATAAGCCATTAATTCGGATACCAGTGGCTGAATAATCCACTAGTTCACCTAGTAACCAGCAGGACATGGGTTCAAATCCCGGTGGGTGCGTTCTGATGAAGAGCCTTATACCAGGACGAAACAGCTGTCCAGTACTCTCCACTGGTTTTTCAGTGATTCTCTAACTCAGATCGATCCGTGATCGTAACTGAAGTAAACCAAGCCCATTAAAACTAACCCCTGAAAATCTATACATTTTTTTATGTTTAAGATGAAACTCTAGGTGTTTTCCTCTGATAAGAGTTATTACCACAGATGTTTTTGGTTCCTTGGATTCTGAGTGAACAGAAGTCTTCAGCAGCCCAACTCCATCGTATTCCGTCCTGTGATTTCTTTTTAGCTGGCTCAGCTACTACTACCTACAAGCTACTACTTCTTTTCCTCTTTACAAGATCTTTTTCATGTCATACCCTTAACTTGTTGCCTCGCATTCGGGTTCACTATAGAATCTGACGTGTGATGCTACTCTAAAAACCTTCTCACTGTATATTCAACCTGCCTCCATTTCATATATATGCATAATTGCATGGAGGATTTAATCATGAGCTGACATCAGTTAGAGAACCACTGGAAAACCTGCGAGTACTGGACAGCCGTTTCGTCCTAGTTTGGGACTCCTCAGCAGTACGCACCCACCGGGATTCGAACCCAGGACCTTCTGGTTACAAGGCAAGCGAGCTCGTAGACCATTGAGCCACTGGGACCCGATCCAATGGTCCTTGAATTCTAACTTCTGCCAGTTCACGACATAGCGCGACCACTTCGCAATGTCTTCTTCGATGAGTTACTGCCTCATCTTCGACCTGCATAATTGTTTGACAATAGGTTCTTGTTTGATTCACCTCAAGAACGCGTTACATCTCATCCTTTCTAGCCTGCCGTCTGATCCTGAGAATTGAGTTAAGGCAGGGATTGTTGAAAGTTGACAGCAGCCTGTGTGGCAAAATGCTTTTCATAACTCAGGTACCAAGTCCCTGAACCTCAAAGAAGCTGGGACTTGACGTCAACATTAAAAATTGACATCATATTCCACGTAGATCTAGGCAATCATTTCACGGTATTCGCTTAGGACCACCTCATCCTTGTCGCCTGTAACTGAAAGGATGCAACCCAGGTAAATGAGCAGTAAGCACCTTATTGATCTGTGTTTAGATTAGTTAGAAAGTAGTAATAATTAGTAATCAGACTGAGGTGATAATAAGAACATTGGATAGTCATTATATTTTTCATTTCTAGCTAGTCTGGAAATTCTACATATCCACTTGTTGAGTAATCGGCTCTTGCCTATTGGTTTGTTTCCAGCCATAATTTTTTGTTGCTAGTTCTTTCTGATTGGCCGGCCGGCCGGCTGGCCATTTAATCTTCACTATGAGAAGCCAGTCAGCGAAGTGGACAGCTGTTGATAAATATCTGTAACTTGTTGGAAATCCTCTTCGTGATACACAGTGGAAGTTTGTGTTCCGTATAGAAGCAATGAATGAATGAATGAATGAATTCACATTTGCGTTGAACACAATCCGAATCTCGTTCTTTATGCCTGACTGAGTGAAGCAGAATATTTCCAAACTGGTTTCAGCTTGATAAAGGCTAATATTACCTTTCTGATTTCGACTTACTTCGACATCCTCATCCGTTGTATTCGCCTGTAGTTGAGACATGAAAAGATTAGCTGTCTTTGATCATAGGTGCCTGCGCTCTATTTCCCGTGTAAAGTGGCATAATAAGGTGAGCAACATTGAAGTTAGGCTTCGGTCGAGTTCTAGGTAAACAGGGGAAATCAACCGACGAAGTCGTGAAGTTACAAAGACTGAGATGGTTAGGACATGTGTTACGTATGCCAAGCCATCGCCTCCCTCGACGAGCAATGTTAGCGGATATAGGGTCAGGCTGGAAAAAAGCTAGCGGCGGTCAAACAAAAACTTGGCACCAGTCAATGAAATCCACAACAGTTGGTCTAAGCCACGTAGGAAGGTGTAGACTTCCAGGCTGGGGTCCTCAGGACGGTGAAAATCAATGGTTGGAAACAATTGGTGACATGGCTCAAAACCGTTCTCAGTGGCGCAGATGCACCCACTCCTTGTGACTTATCTCCAATGAAACTGTTTTGTTTTTCTTTATTACTCCTTTGTCTCACCCCTCTGCTCACTGTTTCTATTATGCTTTTCTTGTACTTTCTTCTCTTGCTTCGCGTGCTACACGGAGTGTGGCGACTTGGACTTCCGCACATTTGTGCAAAGTTCTATGTTGAAAACAGACAGCCAGACAGACAGATAGTTGAAACAAAGCAACTTAGATAAGTGAAGGAAATGACTAACCTCTATAAAAATCACTCTCATTGATGATGATTGGTAATAAGCAATAAAGAACACTGGGATTGATCCAGTGAAAAAGTGCTAGTGCTGATAACAAATATCCCGAAAAAATGATCATGGATCGGATACACTCTGAGGTATTCGTTGAGTGACATCGCGCGCCAAACTATCACTTAAGTGGAACTTGAATGAGAGACAACAACGAGTTGGGCATGGGTCTGAAAGTTTCATGTACGGAGAGATTGTGCAAGGAGGAGATGAAATCTAACGGAGTGCTGCAAGTTTATGAAAAATCAACTCACACTGACTAATTCCTGAATTACAACAGCAACAATCCAGTAACATACACAAAAGGAATTGTATACAAACGCTATTCAAGAGGCCCGGTCAGAATTCATTGCAGCACTCCCACCTTAAGGAAAATTGAAGACAAATATCTCAAGGACGTCTTCTGAAAAGAATGGATATCCACGGAATTTCATCAAAAGACATATACACCCAAGTCAACCTATCAAACCAAAAGCCGTCAAGGAAAGCACAAAGAAAATTGCCCTACCATATATAAAGGATATTTCAGAAATCAATACAAGACTCTTCAAACCTCTAGGAATTGACGTCGTACACAAACCAACAAAGTCACTTCAGTCAATTCTATGTCAACTAAAAGACTCAACAGCGAAAGAAGATAAAATCAACATCATCTACAAAATAAGTTGTAACAAGTGAGAAAAACATTACATTAGCCAAAGTGATCGTCCCTTTCGTCTTTGTATCCACGAACATATGCTAGCCACCAAAAGACATACATACAGATAACCACGGACATCAAGTCGACTAAGACAACGTTCAAATATTAGACAAAGGGAAACACCAAGAATGCTAGAGAATTTTCAGAAGCCTGCCTGGCATTCTAGTGAATCGTCAATCAATAGACACACATCGAGATAGAGAAAATTTATCAACCGATAAGAAGGAAACCTCACACACGCACAAAGGGTCAAAGTTCAAGTCAAAGAAACCATCAGTTCCAAAACAAGTAGCTTAGAGGGTGTTAAAACACACAAAAACAACCAATCACATCCAAGGCCACCAGGAGAAATGATTAATAAACTCGTGGAGAAATCCGAAAGCTCACTTCATCAAATTGAAGTGTATGCGCTGAAGATGTCGCCTAGTAGGGCGATGAAAGCTTTGGGAATAAGAACAATTTTTCTATAGTTGGTTTGTAAGGGTTAGTTTTGTTTTTACAGATTGATCACGGATTGATATGAATTAGAGACAGAACCACTGAAACAGCAGACCAGTACTGCAGTTTTGGTTTTCAATGGTTCTCTAACTGATATCAATCCGTAATCAACTCGTAGATATAATAAAAATAATGTTAGGGGAGTCGATGAAATCCCAATTAAGTAGTATAATGAGTGAGGACGCAAAAAATACATAAGAATGAAATTTCATCGGACGAAGATATATCTATAAGCGTCTACATCTGTAAATATATTCAACTGAGATGAACAAGTCAATAAAAAATAATTTGTGAAAATATTATTTCCCGTTTTCATATGGTACAAACAGACATATTTATTGAATGTGTTATTTTGGAGACATTATCCTATGTCGTAAATTATGTTTACTGATAATTCGAGACTATTAGACGAGGTAGATAAGTTTGCAGCTCTAAACGCGTGACAGAGGAAATTTAAAAAAAAAACATAAATATACCTGTGCATTGTAAACAAACATTTTGTAATGACTGTCTAAATCCATACTGATAAATCTATCGAATAATTTTCAACGTTTTCAAGGAGACATTTACTATCTGAATATTGGAGACGTCTAACGTCTAACGATTGACTTTACGTGGAATTGCTATGCATTAGTGGTTCAATGCTCACCAGCCACTTGGGTGTTCTGGATTCCATTTCTGGCTGCATTATTCCTTGCTAAAACAAAACAAATACTTCAACGAAGAGGCTCTTTTTTGCAGCGATTTCATTTCCATCTTTAGTTGTACAACTTCATTTGTACACAATTTTTTTATTCACAGGGGAGGAATAGTAAGAAGAGGGATTATGAGTTGTCAATATTGATCAGTGCATAAGAGTAGTTTGACAAGTGTATTACACAGAGGAATACTGTAATGAGCGAGTTGTAATCAGGATGCCTACAGAAACGAAAGAAAATATGAAATCGCCAATGCTTCCGCTATACGCATATAGCGAAACCTAAAACCAATTTTATCGCCTGGTATCACCGTCTAGATAGTTTTTAAAAGATGACTCTGGTGAAGCTGCATGAGATGAAATCATCAGCTGCTCAACAATCCAGCTAATAACTGTTTCGTAGTATCTGTTCTCTTGATAACCATTTTGAAAAATGTTCAGACATGTGTTTGAAAATGAATTTATAAACACACACATTGAAGTGAGGCAAAGTGACAGTCTATTTTTCAAACATCTATTGATTATTTGTCGAATGTAGAAATTGATCAGTAGCTTAGTCTAAACGAAGACTTTTCTCGGTGATCTGGACTAGCGGTTCTTCAAAGTCTCAGCTGCACTTTCACCTTTTTAAGTCAGATTTCATAAACAGAAATTTCCTCGCCACTTGTTTGGATTCTTTCAGGCTTCTATTTTACTCTGTAATTCTTTCAGAATAACACTCTCAAATGAAGAGTTGTTTAACTCTCTCTCCCCAGTTCATCAGCGAATGTGTCACTGGCGCATATCTGTAGTCTTCTTGAAGATAAGGTGTAAATCAGGTCTCTCTTTTTTGTCAAATGAATCCAGCTATGAAAATTCATGTAATGATCATTCCATGTCTGTCTCTGAAGGCAACTATGTCAGATCTTTTACTGAGATCTTTTCTCCCTATTTCAAGCTCATTAAGTGAATGCTCAGCTACACTACACCACTTTCAAGTAGTTGTATCAACTCATACCTCATCTAATATTTTCTGCCTTTCGTAAAGCTCTCATTGACCTCCATACAGGCAACATATTCACCGCTGATAAATTCAACTACAATGAGGGCAATGTAAGCTTCACAATTCAGTGATCTAGCTCAGACAACACATAACCACACTTAAAACATTCACATGAGGTACAAATACTAGTCCTAATATTTGCTAGCACCTATGAACAAGGTTTATCAAGGATTTAAATGTCCAGGAATGAAGAGGCTTTAGCCAGAAAATAAAGAAGAAGTATTTTATATATATATATATTGCGTCGGTGGCACAGCGGTTAGGAGGCTCGCCGACCATACACATGGTCCGAAGTTCGATCCCTGGCCACTGGACGCACTCCTTAACCCGGCTAAGCCAGAAATAATCCTGGTAAAGAGGGAAGGTTAGGCATGAGGCTAGAAACCCCATCCTTTAAAGTTAAACACTGCTACAGAAATTTCAAGTCACTAGATTGGGGCCCTATGTTCCACTGGGAACGTGAAGGAAAAAACAGTATTATATCTGTAGATGCCTTGACTGGACAGTGGTTAATAACTAATGACATGTTTATAGTCCTTGGTATCAGTGCAGACTGAACTCTGAGCTTTGAAATGTGGTTAGGTGGCTCATCATCTTGATGCACTCTAAATTTTCGCCATTAGATGGTTGTAGGCAGTTAGAAGGAAGCCGCATCCGACCTAGGCTTCGTGCTTGTTGGCACTCATCAGTCATCAAGGTGTGTCTGCAATCTTCAAGAAACTTATATTTCCGTTTGCTGAGATACGAGAACTGGTCGGCTAGTGTTGCAGTTAGAGACAGAGCTTTTGGTCTCACGAAACACCTCCTATGGAACTGAAATGAATGCTTTACACAGATATTAGGTAGTAACTAGTGTCATTCATCTGGTCCTTAGTTTGGTAAGGAATGAATTCTATCAGTCAAGTAAACAATGATGATGATGGTTACTGGAGTCAAGTCTTAGTAAGGACCCCACTTCACACACTAAAACGGCAAGTACACCCAATCGACGACTAATAAGCGGTATAAAACCTGCCTCCTGAATTCCAGTACCAGTCACCATCAATGAAATAGATGAAATGATGCATAGTGTAAAACCACCTTAAAGCAAAAATTATCATACTCTTGTATATTAAAGGTAAATGCGTAGTGTTCTGTAGCTGAATGGTCAAAGACCAATGCCTTCTAACCTAAGGCTTCTGAGTTTGGTCTTCAGGGGTAGAGTGATGGGCGTGAAATCTCAGCATGGATACACATGGCCCAGTTGGCATATATATATATCGTGCCGACAAATGCAATCTCTGGCTTAGTAGACGTGATATTTGACTATCGAACAAACGACGTGTGTACTGCTTAGCGACAGTTCACTCTATATCCCTCAACGTCTGTCAGACATGGCCTTTGAAAGTGGATGATACAAAAAGACTCGTCTTTTGTCATCCTTCCTTTATCGAAATTTATCAAGGTAACCAAATGTATAAAAACAGAAGTGTCACTAAACGGAAAAAGGATGGTAATATGGAAAAACAAAGGATTTTTATTGCATATGAGTGAATATATCTTCGCCAGCATTGAGAACGATTTTGAGCCATATCACCAATTGTCTCCATCCATTTGGTTTTACTATCCCTACACCCCTAACTTGTCAGCCGACCAGTCTACATCTCATTTTAGTTTGTTTATTAGATGCATCACACAGTGAAACAGTATTGTATACTGGTTGACGTTTCGAACACAATTTATTGTTCATAATCATATGAATTGTGGTCACACGACTTCGAGATTTGAGTTTTATAGTTTTCTTTGTCGTATGGGCACTAAAATTTTCCATATATCTGGGACAGTTGTTGAATTGTTTCTAATACATGTATTTGCACTTGATTTGATAAACAAAGCTTCTGTTATCAATCTCTCCCTCCACCCCGTGACATTAAATTTTAAAACTGTCATCCTATCCCATCTTATTGTGTAACTGCATGTAGTGCTATAGCTGAACTATTCTCTATATTTATTATCTTAGTTTCGGGTCAACCAATCTAGATTTAGCTAGGTTTTTATGTTCGGCTAGTCTAACTGCCCCTGTTCTACTAGTATGACCTATGTATTTGACCTCAAAATCATTGCAGGCAGGGTATTAGATAAACTAAATTGTTTTGTTTCAAAGGCTCCACAGGAATGATGTTTTAACCGACAAAGCTTGTTTCTAATTGAGTTTGTGGGTTTAAATGCCAGCCACTTTTATTCCTGCCTTGTTAAGTGTTCTGCGTAAGGCTTCTTTGTATGGAATTATTGTTGATGATTTACATTCCTTATTGTTGGTGTCGTTATTAATATTATTATTATCACTATTATTATTACCATTATTATTTTCATTATTATTGTTATCATTATTATTATTATCACTATCGCTGTTATCATTATTTATTTTATTTTTACATTTCCTTACATATTTCTTGATTAATTTATCCGGGTAATTATTAAGTTTCAAGGCTTCTTTTATGTGTATCACTTCCTGTCTTAGATTTACCTTGGTACTACTTAGTTTTTGTGCTCTGTTATTTAAACATTTCACTAATTCTATTTTTACTGACATAGGATGGGATGATCGGAAGTCCAAATATCTGTTTGAATGTGTGGGTTTTCTGTAAACACTAGTGTTTAACTTCCCATCTTCTTTCCTGTTTATGTTGCAATCTAACATTGGAGGTTCCCCTTCCTGACTTTCCAAATCATAGATGAACTGAATCGCCTCTACCTTTGAGTTAATGTGTTCGAAAAATTTATCTATATCTTGTGTTCTAAGTACAGTGAATGTGTCATCTACATACCTCCACCCTACTTTTGTGGTGGGTGGGGCGGGGGTGAACGTTGCAATCGCTATGCTTTTCCACCTATCCATGAATATATCTGCTACAACAACCGGGGATATTGGTGATGCCATGGTGGCAACTCCTTCAGTTTGTTTGTATATTTTCCCTTTCGGGGGATTTAAATACTGTAGAAGTTAGGCAGAGCTGCACTCCCAGCATTATGTCCTCAAGTCTACATCTCCACATGTGGCTAGCTGCCTGGCTGGCTTAAACTAATTGATGTGGATTGAAGACAAAAACACGCACTCATGTGTCACAAAATTTGGAATAATAAGAATTCATTCTCACTTCCAGGACAGCCATTTCCTCTTATCGCCTTTTTTCTTTAGTTTTGTTTACGATTTTTGCTTCTTTTTATCTTTACCAGAAGAGTTTTGTTTCTTGAAGCAAGAAGTGATGGTTAAATTTGTAAATAAGACAAATTGGAGAAAATTATGAAGGCATGAAGTGGCAGGGAAGAAGACGAGGAAGAACAGTTTTACGAACTGGAGTTCAGGCAATTTAACAATCCTTGATATAAGAATAAAACTTGTCCACTGTGATGGTTGAGTATAATTCCATTATGGGTAAATTTTTATTTTGATAAAGTCTCACAGTGTTGTTATACAGTAAGTAATATTTACCACGTTGACCACGTTGCGAGCACAATTTATTACTGCTCATAAACATCATATCAAGGTACTCCTCACACGACTTCCTAACTTCATTCATATATAGTTCCATTGTTTGATTCACTTGATTTTCACTTGATTTGATTGGTAGTAGTAATTTCCATGTATCCGGTATGAGTGATGAGTCATTCCTATTGCATGTGTTGCGTGTAGACTCGATGAACCAGGAAGGATTCAGTAATCAACCTCTCTCTCCACCTACCTAGATTGCTTTTTAGAATTGTAACCCTCTCCCACCATGCTATTGTGTGGTTGTGTGTTGATGCATCCATTGCAATTGCTGAGCTTTTTTCTAAAATACTTATCGTTTCAGGGTCAGCCATTCTTACCTTAGCTAAATTCTTATGTACCGACAATCTGACTACCCCTGACCTACTAGTTTGACCTATGTAGTTGACCTCACTCACACTCATTACAGGGTATTTTGTAAATTATATTATTTTGTTTAATTGAGTCAACATACTGGGTCCTTTAGCCTACAGACCTTGTCCTACCTGAGTGAGTTTGTAGGTAGGTTTGAATGCCATCTTAATTCCTGCTTTATTTAAAATCTTACGTAGGGTTTCAGATGTCCCCTCTTTATATGGTATAACTGTAGATGACTTATACTCTCTCTCTTATTGATGTTATTATTAGTAGTTTCACAAAAGATAAGTAATTTGGAGAAAAGCTCAGCACTACATTGCACTGCATGCATTAACACACAATAGCATGGTGGGAGAGGATTAAAATTCTAAAAAGTTATCTAGATAGGTGGAAAGCCAGAGAGGTTTATTACTGAATCCTTCCGGGTTCATTGAGTCTACACCAAACACATGCAATAGGAATGAGTCATCACTCATACCTGAAATATGGAAAATACTACTACCAATCAAATCAAGTGAAAATCAAGTGAATCAAACAATGAAACTATATATGAATGAAGTTAGGAAGTCGTGTGAGGAGTACCTTGATATGATTATGAGCAGTAATAAATTGTGCTCGCAACGTGGTCAACGTGGTAAATATTACTTACTGTATAACAACACTGTGAGACTTTATCAAAATAAAAATTTACCCATAATGGAATTTAAAAATCCTCATTAAGTCATATATAAAAGAAAATATGTTTAGCGAAGATCCGATACATTGTAGATTTAATGACTGTACAAAGTTCTTCTGAATTCAGAGTTCGAGATTTATATGGGGAATTCCCAAAGCTTTCTCGGTTTGAAGAATTTTGATTCGAAATCTTTTAGCTAGATTCCCCCTCATTCTATGGATGACTCTGAAGATGGTTTGTGTGTTAGCTTGGTGTCGTTATTCGATCAGGTGTTCTAGGATAAGGCTGAGGGGGGATCTTTCTTCCCCTTTATATAACCATGACTATGGGTAAGTGTTCGATGATATGTATGGATAGCAAACGCCAGGTACGGCTAACATACTCAGCCCTAGCTCAGCGCATGCAAGTGAATTGGTAGATGCACATAGATGAGGCCAGAGGTGGTAGTTTATCATTCAGTGTCATTAAAACCATTAGTTTTTGTACAGAAAGTTAATTGAAATTCAGCCGCGAAGATTTCCTCCATTTACCTGCATAACCAGTTTCTCAGGATTTCCGCCAATGAGTCTTCCCTAAACTGTACATTTAAGTAGGGAAGTCTTTTGGAAGCAGAAAATGTGGGCAGTTTTGATGGTTTAGGCTTCATGGATTCTGTGATGGAACATTCTGAGGTGCCATTCTTGAGAAGGATTCTTTTTCAGAGTGTTCAGCCACTTCTCCACAGTATCGGGAACTTAAATGCTGCGGATTCTGTGGCTATTTGAACGGATCGAGTTTCGTTTTGTATATAGAGGCATCCAGCTATGTTTGTGAGCCATCCATTCCATATCGGCTTTCTATTGATGGATATTTTCAGTGTTCCATCTTGTTCAGGCTTGTTAATTGAACGTCCAGAAAAGGTTTTTAAGTGTCAACCTCCTTCTCTAGTGTGAAATGAGTTGCAGGATTACATCTATTGAAAAAGTTCAGGATATTCTTCAAATTTTTCTCATTATTAAAGATAATGGAGGTATCGTCCGTGTATCTCTTGTAAGGCCCAAACCTCTCAATCATTTTCTTTGAGTATGTATGTATTCTCTATTCTTAACATGAAGACGTATCAAGTTGTTATATTCCAACATTTCTGTATGTGTATGGTTTTGTTCTTACTAGTTGGTCACAGATTGTTATCCTTTAGAGAAGCATTGAAAACCAGCATTGGAGTACTGGACAGCTGTTTTCATCCTAGTTTGTGAATCCCTGACAGTACGTACACGCCCCCAGGGTTCGAATTCAGGTTACAAGGCAAGTTTGTACAACATTCAGGCACAGCTGGGTACCGATCCAAGGGCCAATGCATAAATTATAACGTCTACCAATTCATGATAGTTAGTGTGACCACCAATAAGTATCATCGGTAGGACATCCATCCTCACTCCCGACTGGATGGACATCATTGGTCACGACTTATATTATTAGAACTCCAGGAAACTCCGTCCTGTAGCAAGTCACTAGCGAGCCTCTAATTAATTTTCGACAGTTGGTTTGTAAGGATTAGTTGTGTGTTTTACGAGCTGATTACCGGTCTATATCAGTTAGTGATAAACTCATAAAAACAAAACTAACCCTTACAAACCAAACTATAAAAAATGTATGATTTTACTTCACAGAACGTTTTATCAGAAACATGTGTGTTTCTTTATTACACTACTTTCTAGTATAAAAGTTGCTATCATGTCAAGACAAAATTTAAAGTGTAGTAATTAGACATCCTGAAGTATTAATACCAACCTTGAAATTGCCGCCTAGTAATCCTTCAACTCTTCATTGATTATCTAATTTATTCACTATCGACGTATTCATTAACGACATCTTTTGGTTTGTGCAAAATGCCTGTGCCTACATCTGCTTGGATAACTGGACGATTACAAATGCATTAGGCTAATCTTTCATGAAATTACATGAGAGTAATAGGTGAATAAGACACTAAAACAAACATCAATAGGCAGTATAGTGTTTTATGAATAGTCCATTATCCAGACATTTATGAAAACAAAACACTAAGTTCAGTGGAGAGGATCCTTTCGCCAAATTCATTTTCTTTAGCTGTGGAGTCAGGTGCATTGCTCATTATCCCGTTTAAAGGGTTCAGTAACACTATCTCGCATGGCTGCAGAGAGACAGTAGGAGTCTCTATTAATCAGCAGTGCGATAATCGAACACCTTGTCAGCACTGGTCATTATTTCATCTAAACAAACGCCACCTTCAGATTAATTTATAAAGTGAAGAACAACCTACGTCTAAAGGCAATACACTTTCGTCTCCTTTCCACCGCTAAAAACTCAGTCAGTCAGTTGAAAAAAACTAGAGTTATACGTACAAAAGAAAATCTTCCTTTATCATGGTAACAACCTCACTGTTGATTCCTACTGGTTTGATTTTATGTTTAACTTTCAAAAGAATGGATACTGAACAAAGGGTACTCCTTTCAACAACCCCTTCATCACCAGGCTCTGCATTTATATATACATTATAGTGAATGGAAGAATGAATTAGCCTTATTAACAACAATATTAATGCTGTTTAACTAACATCGAATCTTTTAAGTGTTATTTTGTAGGGATTTGATTGGTTTCAGGATTTCATCATGAGCTGACATTAGCTACAGAACCATTAGAAAACCAGCTGGGAGTACTGGACAGCTATTTCGTCAGCCTAGTTTGGGACTCTTCAGCAGTACGCACTCACTCCACGGGGTTCGAACCCAGGATCTTCCGGTTACAAGGCGAGCTCGTATACCATTAAGCCACTGGGACCCGATCCAATGGTCCTTGAATTCTAACTTCTGCCAATTCACGATATAGCGCTACGGCTAGTCAATGTCTTCGGCGAGTATTTGTCCTCACACCCGACCCGCTGCACCCTACTGGTCACGACTTCCCACTGGAACCCAGGTAACTACCTACCTGAATAGGGCCAGTCCGCCAGTGAGCATCTCATTGGTATTTAAGTGTTGTTTGCAGGGATTTGATTGGTTCAATAGCATCCACATAAAATTAAACTGAATTCTAGAAAAATTAGGAAAGATAACAATAATACGAATTCATGAATTTATAGTGTACACTGAAGGCTGACAAGGGCAGTAATAGTAGCTGAACTTGCTTCTTTTGCACACAAAGCACTGGTCGTTTCACGTGAATGTCGATAGCATCTGCTGTTTTGTGTTTGTGCTACCTCGATGTTTATGGCAATTTATTTGTTACCCGGTAGGTCGTAGAGAAGGATTCTTCAACGCTGGCTTTGTGGCCGGTTCGCACAAGATGGTCCTATATCGAATTGTTGATGAATTTTTTACTACACCTTTACTCAGCCACACTGGCAGATGTTCCCGAGTGAGCACGAAAAATCAAGTTCCTAGAGCAACGGTCGATATAACTCGCTCTACAAGCACAATTGAATTGGTAGATACAGTTTGAAGTGGCTAGCCAGTCTAAGTACTTCATCTTTCAGTAGAAGAATCACCATCGGTCGTGTAGAGAATAACAGGTGTAGTTCGCCAGCATTAAAAGTTCTTTGAACTGATTTTCTTAATTTACTCGTAATTAACTCACTTGGTATATCGCCCTTGAATTATAGTCATATATAAAGTGGCTTCTTGTTTACAGATAGTGAGCATTCCTTTTCCACCCCTTTCTATGTCATATGTTTCTTGATAAATGTTTCAGGATGGCTATTTTTGATCAAAGTATCATATACAATGCTTAATTCATCTTCAATTACTTCTGCTGAGCACATAGCTCTAACTCTGTGGCTGATGGTCTTCACTAAATTTCTTTTGTACTTGGTAGGAACGAAGCTGTGAAAATGTGTGTATATTGTCCTGTCCAAGTACTTTTCAATGCACATTTCTCTTTATGTTACCATCCGGTTTTCTTGTAAGAAGGGTATCCAGGAAGGCAATTCTGTCTTGTGATTCCTCTTCGCATGTGGATTTCATAGCCGAATGTACTTCATTGAATTCAGTAATTATCGTGCTCCTATCAGAACCATTATCACAAAGAATGAAGGTATCATCCACATATCGGCAGTATAATGAGAGCTTACTGATAAGGTTATTCAGAGGTCCATTTTCTAGCTTACTTAAAAAGAAAACAGCCTGAATGGGACCCAATGGAGAGCTCATCGCCACCCCATGCACCAGCCTGTAAAGCGTGCCGTCAGATTTGAAGTTTACATTCATGGTACACCTTAACAACATTTCTTTTAGGATTTCAGTAAGGATGCCAATCTTTATCAAGTGGTTATCCACTTGTTCACATATGTAGTTAACTGTTTCTATTGGAGGTACATTTGTGAATAACGATGTTATGTCCAGAAATATCATGGTTTTGTTCTTGATATTAATATCTCTGATTTTGTCTAGGAATTCAAATAAATCTTTGAGGCTATATTTCACTATCTAATTGTTTTTTCTAACTCTTTTTAACTCTTGTATTCCTTTAGAACTCTTTTCATCTAGTGAATAAACAATTTCCTCCATCCATCCATCCTCATATAGCTTCAAGTTTTTACTTTTATTATTTCTATGATATTTATGGTCCTGTTGCTTCTTTGTTTTACTCTCATAATTGCAAGCACCAACTCACCTCTATGACTGCTGTAATCTTTGTTTTTCCCCTCACCATATCATGTAAAGGGAACATTATATTCAATAATTTTTAAACAAGCTTAGATTACTATACCGAATCGACAATACTGTGTGAAACAAGCCCACGGCAATTTTCACTTGTATTATTATTATTGTTACCTTAGCTGTTATCATTATTATTAATATTTCCATTTTATATGCTGCATGTTTTTGACATTACCCCTATTGTAAATGTGGAAAAGTTTCTGTGTTATTAATTTTATTTATAGTCTGAGGAAATTAGCTGCAATATTGTGATTAATGCTGAAAACTCCATTCTGTATCACAAGTACTGTTTTTGGAATAAAGTAAATCATTACTATTATTATTAATAAATCCTAAGGAAAACTGACCCATTAAATTATTCGTCTTATTGCTTAGCTCAAATACACTTTCAGAGGCTAAGGGTGGTGACGTTCATGGATAGTACAAGGAATACTAAGGCAATATCTTATACCCACAACTTCTATGGTATTTTTTCCACGTAGACCAAAGGCGAAGAAAACACCAGAAGTGATCGTCCAAATTATAAATTATATTTCGTGACCGAATCGGAGTGCGAGATGATTAACTAGCTTAACTAGCTAGGGATCGTGCACAAACGAACGAGCGAACGGATGAACGTAACACGACGGCGTGCCAAATAGTGTAGTTGCTTGACTGGAGGCCTTCAACTTAACAAGTTGACTTAAACAGTGAAAGGTCAGCATCCAATGTTCAGTAATGAATGCTGTGGCCAATATTTCTGGTGAATAACAACCTACCACTACACACTTATGCAACTTCGTTTTGTGCATTGACTAACACTAACAACTATATTTGCAACAACTTATCACCTTTGTTAACCCTCTGTTACATGAAAAAATTGTATTATATAAATCGGATTTTACAGCTAAAGAAGAAAATGAATTCGCTGAAAAGTTTAGTGTTTGACAGATTTCCACAGTGATATGTATCCACATAATATGTGTGTTTGTTTTTGACAGTGTTATAACTGACAATATGTTTTTGTCTGTCCACTAACTAAACAAACATGTCTGACCTTGTTGTCACATGACATTACAACCAATCACGTTAAGACTGTCTATTGATTCGTTCACTTTTGAACATTCGCTCATAGACTTGTGTGACATTGATTTTCCTTGTTGTTTGAAAGGAAATACAAGTATCATCGTGAACCTGGTGGTTTTCTGATTTCCGCCTTCTTGCGTCAAGGCTATTAATTACTCGACCAGTACACAACAATAATTTGGCGACGGGGAAAACTATGGATTCTTCTACATTGGTATTACTATTTGAACAACAAATGAAATTAATGGAAATGTTCGTCAACCAACAGACTGGTTCAACTTCACCTTCAAGCAATCAGAATCATACCATGCTACCATCTGTCGGCAGCATTGTGAATAGTATATCATAGTTCAGTTATGATCCAGATGCTAATGTCACTTTTGACACATGGTGTCAACGGTATGAGGATTTATTCACAGTTGATCTCGCCTCCCAAGACGATGCTAGGAAGGTGCGAGTCAAATTCAATCTGGTTAACAAGCATTAGTGTTAATGACTTGAATGATTTGAAAACTATTCATATCAATTAGTAGAATATACTTCAAAGATATGGTGGGGATATATTTGGATGACACTTTCACACACAGTGTTAAAAACAGAACATATCTCTCTCTAGCTTCTTCATACACACACATAAAGTCACTAGTAAAGGCAATAAAATTCATATGTGAATCTGAAAATGAACAAGGAGAGTTAGCTACGGTGTTAGATTGCAAAATAAAACGAACAGAAGAAGATAAACAACACACTAGCATTTCTAAAAAGCCATTACATTCTGCGAGTCAGACAAGGGTGCTTATTATCACCAATGATATTCCTAATTGTGATGGACTGGATTATGCATCACCAACGGGAGGGATTTGAAAGAGGTTGCACTTCATTCACTCACTTATCTAAGGAGCATTGTCTCAGCTACAGGTAGTCGGAACGGACGAGGATGTTAAATCGAGCGAGAATCAGGAAGGCGAGAAACATACACATTCATTAATCTGAAACCAATCTAGAAATCTTCGTCACTCAGCATCAACAACAAAATCCAGTCGGATTTTCAATACAAACAACGTTAAATCAGTCAGCTCATCTATACGGATCAGAAACTTGGCGGGCGGGTCACAAAGAATATTTCCAACAGTCTGTTGCAGACCTTTATCAACCAACAACTGTCTCCGCTGGCTCTATACTGAAGATCAGATGGCCGGGTCGGAAAGAATCACCAACAAGAAACTATGGGAACAAACAAAGAAAATAAGAACCAATCGCCAACCAACAAATATGCAGGAGAAAGTGGATGGAGATGGATTGGACACTCGCGGCTGAGGAGGCCGCCGCTAGGTGACATCGCGCGCGTCAGGCCATTGCTCGAGTGGAACCCGAAAGGGAAGCGACGAGTGGGACGTCAGTGCAAGGGTGACATGAAGGAGGTCGTGTGAAGAGGAGTTGAAACAGTATGGACTGACTAACATGGATGCAGGTGAAAAGTAGAGCAGAGGACAAAATCAAGCGGATACGTGCAGTTGAAGCCGTATGTTCCACTAGGAACCCAAAGGAACAATATATGATAAATAAATACTCTCAAAAATACGGTGGAGATATATTTGGATGACATTATTACAGTGTTAAAAACAGGACATGGCTCTCTCTAGCTTCTTCACAAACATATAAACTCATTAGTAGAGGGAATAAAATCCACAAGTGAATCGGAAAATGAACAAGGAGAATTAGCTATGATGTTAGATTGTAAAACAAAGCGAATAGAAGAAGGCAAACTATACAGTAGCGTTTATGAAAAACCAACGCATTCCAGTAGATATTTAGACTTTAATTCATCTCATGCGTTATCTGTCTGTGAAGGCAGATTTAGTTGTTAGGTGTCTAACAAGCCGAGAATGAGCAACGCTAAGCAGTAAAAAAAGACCTAAATGATGACATAAGACAGAGACAGACGAATAGCTGGTTGATGTTAAATAACTCACTACCTAATAAAAATTCACTAGGAAGATTAGAAAAGGTCAAAAGGAAAATAAAAATAATGGTGAAACTAATAATAATAACATAAATAAGAGAGAATATGAGGTATCTACAGTAGTTTCACGATATAAGGAGGGGACATTTGAAACTCTATGTAGGATTTGTAAAAAATTATATTTGTAAAATCTCAGCGATATTGAAATGAGTAATTCCAACGTTTCGTTCGGCAATCTGGTCCGAACTTCTTCAGGGAAATTAATCGAAATTAACATAACAGAGGTTTACATGTAATAAAAAGGAACATCTCTTGTTTTTAAAAACGTTGTCCAATCATGAGTCATAAAACAAGTATCAACAAGTATAGTAAACATAACTATATGAACTGTGATCAAAATTTCACCTCAGACTTACAAATATTGATCTACCCTTGTTAAACACTTTAAACACAGTATGTATGTATGTGTGTGTATGCGTGCGGATAAACAGTTGTAAAACAATGTCTTAACGTCTCCATAAGTAGATATAGACAGTCGGGAACTTTGACCAAGTATTATTAGTTAGTGATACATATCCATTCTTATTTATTAATCAGGATTTCCTATGCGTCAGCTAACAAGATCACACCTTCATGTCTGTTCAAACTGTTAGTATCTAGAATTTTATGATTAGACGTATTTTCAAAATTATGGTGTTTAGGATTAGGGTTTAGTTGAAGCACCATGTCAAACTTATCACTTTGTCTTCTTTCTGAAAATTGAGCTGATTTATTCGACCTACTGAAGTTGTGAAACACCATAATTTTGAAAATACGTCTAATCATAAAATTCTAGATACTAACAGTTTGAACAGACATGAAGGTGTGATCTTGTTAGCTGACGCATAGGAAATCCTGATTAATAAATAAGAATGGATATGTATCACTAACTAATAATACTTGGTCAAAGTTCCCGACTGTCTATATCTACTTATGGAGACGTTAAGACATTGTTTTACAACTGTTTATCCGCACGCACGCACACACACACATACATACTGTGTTTAAAGTGTTTAACAAGGGTAGATCAATATTTGTAAGTCTGAGGTCAAATTCTGATCACAACTCGTACAATTTTGTTTATTATACTTGTTGACACTTGTTTTATGACTCATGATTGGACAACGTTTTTAAAAACAAGAGATGTTCCTTTTTATTACATGTAAACCTCTATTATGTTAATTTCGATTAATTTCCCTGAAGAAGTTCGGACCAGATTCCGAACACGGAAACGTTGGAATTATTCATTTCAATATCGCTGAGATTTTACAAATATAATTTTTTACAAATGTCTACTTCTCACTCGGCGCCCAAATATTACAGAACTATTCTGTCAAATCTTGACTACAGTTCATTTGATTTATGTAGGATTCTCAATAAATCAGGAATTAGGGTGGCATTCAACCCCTCTTACAAACTAACGCAGGCCTGGACAAGCTCTGCGGGTCAAAAAGGACCCTGTGAGTTGACCCAATTAGACAAAATAATGTAATTTACAAAATACCTTGCAAAAACTGTCAATGTGGTCAACTAACTACATAGGTCACACTCGTAGATTGGGTCAGGGTAGTCGGATTGCCTGTCAGAAAATAAGAATTCAGTTAAGGTTAGAATGATTGATCCCATTCACGAAGATAAGTAATTAAGAAAACCAAACTCAGCAATCACAGTAGGGTGTGTGGGACAGAATCGAAATTCTTAGAAGTAATATAGGTAGGTGGAGATTGACAGGGCGGTTGATTACTGAATCCTGGTTCATTGAGTCTACTTCCAACAAATGCAGTAGCAGTGACTCAATACACAAATATCAGAGATATGTATGGAAGATGTTATTACCACCAGTTAGTCAAATCAGAGGAGGATAATAAATAATGTTAAAATGTATTTCAATTCTATTCGCAAATTATAACATTCTAACAAGTTATTTATTTATTTTTCTATGGAAAGAACATTTTATTTCCCATCTGATTGTATTTGATTGATAACACTAATATTATTGTTTCTTAATGTACTTTAACTTATATTGATTTGATTGTATGGAGGATTTAATCATGAGCTGACATCAGTTAGAGAACCACTGGAAAACCTGGGAGTACTGGACAGCTGTTTCGTCCTAGTTTGGGACGTATATTGATTTATTAAAGTGTCTAATCATCAATGTTCACTCATGTACAAAAAACGGAGCAAGAAAGTCGTATGAGGGAGTACCTTGATAGGATTATGAGTAGTAATAAATCATGGTCGAAACATGGTCATGAGTAATTATTTCTGTATAACCGTGTGTGTGTGATTTATCAAAATAAAATTTTATCCATACTCTACCGCCACAGTGCCAAGGTTTTATACTTATATCAGTAAACACTTTTGACTTATTACAGTTGACACCGATTTCAGAATCATTAGAAAACCTGAGAGTACTGGGTAGCTTTTTTTTGTCTTACTTTAGGACTATTCGCCAGTGCTCACCTCCACCGAAAGGGATCGAACCCCGGACATCACGCTCTGACAAGGTAACGTCCACTGTTGCCTATTTTATCACAGATTCTATCACATCAAAATGTGTTGCCAATAATATAAATAATAATAATTCCAAACAATAACTTTTATACAATGTAGAATTATCAGCATGTAGTAGAGTATACTAAGTTTCGCTTTGCATTCATTACATAGTAAGAGAGATAATAGTTAACAAGGCAGTTATATTTACAATAATCGATACAAGTGATCCATTCAGCGAAGAGACTCACTCCAACAACGAATTTATTATCAAGCTATACAATCGTACATATATAAATATATAGTTTTAATACAATATATCTGCTGATGGAATTGAATCATAGGTGTGAATGCATAAAATAATAATAATAGTAGTAGTAGTATGAAATGCAATTAAAATATTTGTGATTTTAATCGTAGGTAAATGTCAAGTGGCAAGGCAAATTAATGTCATATATATAAGTAGAATAATTCATAGGATGGATAGAACTTGGAAGGGGTGTGCAATTATTAGGATTAGTAGGCAAATCCTATAGGCGATAAAAATAAAAACGTTACGTAAAATTGTGTGAAATTAGATAGATAGTATGCAACAATGAAAGTCATGCTTCCTACCAACCTAATCACATGATTTAACGACGCATTTACAAGTATTGAATTTAGTATGGAAAGTGAAAATGATGGAAAGTTTCACTTTCTTGACATTGCCATGCAACGCCTACAGAAGATGATAGTCTACAGAGGTAAATTTACTGAAAACCGAAATGGAATGAACAATATCTACTTTTGTAATACTTTTGTCCAAATAGCTTTAAACAACCATCAGTCAAGACTGTATACTACAGAGCTAAGAGATTATGCTGTACAAAGAAATTAAAGGAAGAATTTGTGCTTCTCGAAAAGATGTTGAAAAACAACGGTTACTCGTTATAGGTTGAATGCTCAAATGTAAAGCAGATCATACCGGGAAAAAAGCTCAAATACATTCAACTTGATTTTTTACAGGTAAAAGCATTACTGCAATTGTCAACAGAAGATTGCAGATGTCACTAGCTACAGCCTATCCTGCAGCTAAGTTGATTCCAGTCTATTGGTCAACATGCTGTTTAGTGCAATCAAAAATTGACAGACATCTTTCTCATGTTGACTCAAACTGGGTATACAAATTAAGATATATTTGCGGGAGCAGTTACATCGGAAGAACAGAAAGAAGAGCACAAACATCTCAGATTTTCTGAATATGTACCAAAATACCTATGTCTAAAGGGAACAAATACTTTGAACAGTGCCATTGCCAGTCATCTCCCTGTCATAAGGTGGACATCGAAAAGTGGTTCGAAATTATCAATTGGCAAAAGAGTTCAATTCTTCTTAAGTTTGCCAAAACAATCTCCATCGAGAACCTGAAACCCGATCTATGAGTTCAGAAAGAAGCGCTTATCAGTCTTTCTTTGCTCACCTTGGTAACTGGATATTTTCAACTGTCTTTCATCTGATTACATAATATCGAAAGTTCCCATTAAGTATGGTCATTAATGTTTTGGATAAAGTGTTTATTATATAAATATATTATTGTGTGCATATATTAGTTGATTACTGTTTAAAAATGAACTCTGTGCAAGTATGTTAAATTTGTTTCTGTAGGGTATACTTAATAATGACTTCAAGCTGTAAGCAGCTGATGAGAAGGCAACGAAATAAGCGATGATGGTCTCATTTTATTCTGCATAAACCACTGTTGTTCTCGCTTTATTCAAACTCACTAAGGGGGAATAAATGTATAGAATTTAACGTTGCAAAACAAAATTGATTTAGAATGACAAATGGAACAAGTGCAATAATACCGGAGACAATTCAAAGTGAGAGTAGTAATAGTAACAATTGAAGTTTGAGAATCTACTCAGTCAAACCTGTGATCACATATCATCGTCTGATCAAGATTTTTTCAATGCTTCGAATCTACCATCACTGATTCTTCGAAATCGATACCCTAAATTACTAAATCAAAAATGCCAAGTCTTCTGACAAAACGGCACAAAGAAAAGCTTAAACTATTAACACATAGTAAAGATATACTAATAACACGCCGTGACAAGGGTGCAGGTGTTTTTTTTTTTGTATTATGGGTCGTAAAGAATACGTGAATCAAATGTCACATCTTCTTTTTACAACAGCGGTAAATTATCGAAACCGAACGGGTAAAAGAAGACAAGCAACTTACCAAAGCTTTAAAAAGAATGATGAACAATTATATTATTTCCATAGAGAAAGAAAGATAAGATTTGCAGTGCAATATGATATCATCATTCTGTTTCACAGGTTCTCATCAGTCAGATGCGAACCACCTGAAATTACAATGGTTATATATATATAATAACATTTCATACTTCAGTGTTTGAAGGGTAATAGAGAAAACGTTATAAGATGAACGCATCCAGAATATAAGCATTACAATTTTTAGTTTGAGTCAGTTGAAACTGGATAAGTACCCTGCTGATGTTACCTTCAACTGCATTTATAAATGTAAGTGCACCTGTGGTAGCAAGTACATTGAAAGGACAAAAAGAAGGCAGGGCTTCTATCCGGTTTTCAAAGCATATTCCAAGAAACTTATGCTTAAAAGGAAGCAGATATTTACAAAGTGCAATTACCAGACACCCACCATGTGGATATGGGTCATTTTGTCGAGATTTCCAAATCCTTCAAAATATTAAACATACAAAGGACAGAGAATTTACTATGATTTGCTGAAGCAATTGTAATCAAACGTTTCATATCAAACTTATGCATATAGAAAGAGAGTGTGGTCAGTCTCTTACTCCTATGATAACCGTATTGCTTTCATTACACTGATTAGTCAAACACACACACATACATACATACACTATTGAGCTCAGCTTACCAAGCAAGTTTTCAATTTGATGAACTTTAACCTTCATGAGTTGTCATTTTGACGTAGAAGCTAACACTGTTTATCAGATTTTTCTGTCATCTCTCACCGCCCCCCCCCTCCTTTTTCATAGTTTGACGGCATATAATTTGATGGTGACTTAAACTAAAGCAAAATGTAGTGCTCATATTCTGGATGCGTTCATCATATAATGGTTTCGCTACTACCTTTCAAACACTGAAGTATGAAATGTTATTATATATATAACCATTGTAATTTCAGGTAGTTTGCAGCAGCTGATGAGAACCTGTGAAATAGAGTGACGATACCACATTTCATACTGAAAATTCCGGTCTTTCTTTATCTATTGGAATTTATCAAGGGGACCAAATGTATGAAATTATCTTATTCATGAAGACCTTTATGAAAAGATTGTAACCAACAGGATGTCAAATACCAAGATTTGATTGTCTAGTAAAGATGCACAAAGCTGACCTACCACTCCGCCCTATGCTGGATATGCACGAATCCCCTTACCCTCCAACAGCTAGGTGGTTAGCTAAAATCCTGCACGGATGTTAAGAGGTAGAAGTGGAGAAATAGGAAGCGTGATTGTTGAACATCTGGTCAATAATGATCACCTGATCTCTACTGCCTCCGCCATTAAAGTCATCCACAGTGCGAAAAGTAATTTGCCCAAATCGCTATATATCCTACTCATCTGTATTGCTGAAGCTTCAGTGATCGAAACAGAGAAGCCATATCTGTGTAAACAGAAAAAGTTTGTTCAACTCCTTCAGATTCTATGGTCGTAATCCCTTTCTGCTGAAGTATGGTAATCCCTAATCATATTTCAGCTCTACCCATTTTTCGTTTTATTACGTCAGTTGCTTGTATTACTATTCTCACTAACAGTTGTCCGGGTATTATGATGTTACCATGTTATCAAATTTCCCACAATGTTATGTAACGTTTAGATTTTCATTCTACTTGCCATGTAATCCTATGATTGCACACCCCCTTTCAAATTCTATAAAACCCATGAATTATTCTACATATGCCGTTAAATTGTTTTTCCACCTCACAGTGAACTAGAATTTCATTATAAATTATTTCAATTAATCCCAGCGTGTTAAGAAAATCAAAACAAGATTTTTCTGAACGTTTCGTCGTGTAAGCCACAGCCTCTTCAGCAGATTTATTCGGATTATCCGGCTTACACGGCGAAACGTTCAGAAAAATCTTGTTTTGATTTTCTTAACACGCTGGGATTAATTTAAATAATTTATAATGAATCAATCTGACTCGGCGCTCAAATTATTCCAGGAAATTCGTAACACCTACGGTCTGGAAACCTATGAACTAGAATTTCAATCACAAATATTTTACATCATGAAAAATACCGATTAAGACATCAAAAAGAAGGGAACACGAAGTTTAGCAACACAGATATCTGTCTTTTTAGCGATCTCATTTTCAAAATCAGCACTACAATCGCATTTGAATACACAAGTTTACATTGATACAATCGTTTTACCTGATTCTACATAATTACGAAGATGAATAAAAGGTGACAATTGTTTTCAACTAGATATGGTTTACGAGACGCTCGGAAACAAGCAAAATTACACAGGATTAGTATATAATTGTAAAATAGTTGTCTTAAACGAATCACAAATGTGTGCAGAAAGAGCATGAAAACAAACGTTCTTCTAAGTGAAAACAGAAATGAAATGAATTGAATGAAGACAAAGACAGAATAATCACTCATACATCGAGGGCGAAAAAAACCGAAAAAGAAACATAAGAAACAACCGGATGCTGAAGGAACATACCGAACTAGGTCCATGGTAGTTGTAGAGGTTGGAATAATGTCCTTTGAACACACAGCTCTGGATTTTAGATGTATATTCTGAGGGCTTCTGCAGTACAGAGTAGTTGGAAACATACTGCTTTTGGCAGGTTTCTGTTGACTTTGTAAATTACTTTGAATGAACCAGTCGAGATGTTTTGGGAAGTCTATATCAAAAAATGCTCAATAATGGCACTTCTGATTGAATCGATGCCTACTCTTTGCAGTCATGCTGGGTATTGTTCACCAAGTACGTTTTGAAAGGAAGCGCATACAACGACCTATGTACCTAACTCCACAGGAGTAGGTGAACTGATATATGCACAATGAATTGGTCATATGCGAAAGTTTATCCCTTGCACTGTTTAGAAGTACTGGGTGGCTAGAGAATGTCAGTCTTAGTGTTGCTGCATGGAAGATCTTCTTTAAAGAGGTCAGTATTCTCCTCTTTAGCATGTCAGCTACTGAATCTCTCCTGGAATTCAGATTCATTTACAGAGTTTTCTTCGGCACTGAAATGCATTCTTCTCTTTTTGGTTTTGGTTTCTTTTTCTTGTTGACAAAACATACCGCTTAACTATACAAGCCGGGATTTTTTCTGAGGAGTAGAAGCTCCTCTTTCAAGCAATCACTGATGCAGACTCTTCTAATTCAATGGTTTAGTGCGACGATGAGAGCTCATTTTCGGCTGAAAGGCATGCAACCATAGAAATGCGTTAATTGGCTGTTCCACATTGGTTTTCTGTGGATGGAACTCGTCAGAGTTCCATCATCTCTTCCGGTTGATTCCAGACCCAGATATTGAATCTTTGAAGCATTTTCTAATTCCATTATGAATTCAATCGAAGAACGGGAATATTTTGAATTCTTGTAAGGTGAAATTAAAGTCAGAGTTATCGTGGCAGAAGCCTTCACAATATGCATCGAAAAGCCGGAGCTGTATGTTCAAAAGAAATTAGTCCAACCTCTACGACTACTATGGACCTAGTTTCGTATGTTCCCTCAGCGTCTGGTTGTTTCTTTTGTTTCTTTTTCGTTGTTTTTTTCGTTCGCTATATGGAATGTTTCTCTCTTTGTCTTCATTCAATTATGATTACAATCAAAAACATTTTAGTTTTAATTGCACTTCATACTACTATTATTATTTTATGCATTCACACCCATGATTCAGTTTCCTCGCCGGATATAACTTCTTAAAAACCACATATATATATATATATATATACGATTGTACAGCTTGATGATAAATTCGTTGTTGAAGAGAGAGTCTGTACGCTGAATCACTGCTTTTAATTTTCTATATTTTACAATGGTGCGTCAGTGGCATAACGGTAGAATGGTCGCCGACCACACAGGTGGCCCGGTGTTCAATCCATTAATCTTTCCTGGGCTTCTGAAAATGATTATATCATATTACGAAGAGTATTAAATGCTGTGAGTAGAGCCTGTGGTCTGCCACTGCATGAGCTCGCTAATACTATAGTCGAGAGACACACAAATTCCTGTACAAAATGGGCAAAGGCTATAATGTCAGACCCTCTGCACCCCCTTTATTCACAACTATCCCCTTGTATCTCATCAGGTGGGACGAGAAGTCAATATAAAAAGTTATATGCTCGTACCACTAAGTATAGAAATTCTACAATACCCTATTTAGCCCGTACTTTATGTGACGAAGACTCTGTTAGACGTGAAACACATAAGTTACTATGTAATTAGCACAGTGAATCGACGCTTTCATCGTTCATCTTTCTGTATTTTATGGTGTCACACTTTCTATCGTTTAATTATTACTCTGCTATTTTATTTTATAAAACACAACATAATCGAGCAAAGAATATCCTTTTCGATAAATTCCTCTTCTGGCTCTACAATTATATACATGTTTATGTACACAGAATATTCAAGGTTGGTAGTTAATAACAATATTAGTGTTTTTTAAATAATAATAATAATATTAACTACCAACCTTGAATATTCTGTGTATATAAACATGTATATAATTGTAGAGCCAGAAGAGGAATTTATCGAAAAGGATATTCTTTGCTCGATTATGTTGTGTTTTATAGATATCTGAATGAATATTTTCGCTATATTTTATTTTAGTTGGTATTACTATTATTACTACAATTTTGTACTTAATGCATATTTTTCTCCGTATGGCATACAGTATTTTGCTATGTAGCTGCTATAACAATCGTTTTATTACTATTATGTAATGTGTATTTTTAATTTTTTTTGTCGTTTTTGGGTAAATTAGATGCAATATTGTACTAAATGCTGAAAATTCTTTGCTGTATCATTAGTACTGTGTCTGGAATAAAGCAAAAATTATTATTATTATTAAAACACTTTTACCTCGCTAGGCATGAGGCTGGCTAGCAATCCCATCCAGCAAAAATAAACACCACTGCTACAGAAACTTAAAGCCTCCATTTTGAAGCCCTATGTTCCGCTGGGAACGTAAAGGAGGAATAAAGCTGATATGTTACAATGGGAATTTTCCTTGAATTTACAATAATGTCACTAAGAATATGAACAAAAAAATTAAAATTTAATTGGAAAATTGTGACGACGATATATACTTATGATGGAAAGAATAACAAAAGGGCCGTTTACTTAGTTTCTACGGAGTAAGTTAGTAGTTTCATGCATAACACATATTTTTCATCACATCAAATGAATGCAAACTAAAGTTTCGTAGAGTTTCGATGGCGTCGGTGGCACAGTGGTTAGGACTCTCGCCGACCATGCACATGGTCCGGGGTTCGAGCCCGCACCGACGCACACCTGATATCTATGGTCGGCCTGCAAAATTTGGGCTACCGATATCCATGCTGAAAATTGCATACTTGTACCGAAAATACAGTGTGGAATCAAGCTGTAAATAAAAAAAATACTTAGTCTTCCAAGGGTTAGGATTTTTTTATAGTTACCTCTAGTTCTACTTGATGTGAAATGCAAGTGATGAGAGTTGTGTATAGATAAAGAGGTTACTCAGAGTGTGACAGGATAATATTCGCTAATTTTGTTTTACATACGTTCAGGTGTCTAGCCACAACAGCAGTATTAACGAGTTGGTTTAGCGACACACACACACACACTAATGGCCCTACCAACAGCTTTTAGTGTTCTTCTCAGGAAAGATTAGGATGTAAGGAGAGTGGGGGAATAAAGAAGAATAGGGAGAATACAAAAATTTTTAAAAAAAACTGTAACATTGGGGACGGAGTAATACCAGGCTGTCTTAACTTCCTTACACAGAAGGCTAGATGAAATATCTTTCTTGAAATTAAAAATGATGTGGAAATATCAGAAGAAGAATACAAGCAGCCTGTTCGAATGTCGGGCTATCTAATTACCATCTAATTACACAATACTGCACCTAATTTGCAGTGTTTTACTTGTTTTTATGTATTAATCTACGGTGCTAAAACCCATTACCAACTTTCGATTATTTATAAATTCAAGTTTTGAAAAAGAAACCTAATAAAGAGCACCATGGAGGTTGGCAGTGTGCATTAAAACATACGCTGATACTTCATATTACTGTTTTTTCTTATCTTTAGTAACAACTGTCGCTGTCTGCTTAACAACATTATGCATCTGCAGTCTCTTTTGCACAAAAACTCGAAGATTTGCAGGCAAAAACCAGCAAACTGGCTGAAAAAGCGGCCAACGAAGATAAGACTACAGGTGAACATAGAGAAGATGAAGCTGGTGAAGATAACCATCCACCATCAACAACAACAACAACAGCAACAACAACAAGTAGAACCGATCACCATCAAAAGATGAGATTTAATAGAGGTTATTTCCTTCAGTTATCTGGCCAAGAAGCACCGTCTCAACGACAGACAGTCGGAATGAATCAAGATGTTAAGGCCAGCCAGAGAGGGTCGGGAATACGCCTGGCATGATACGCCTTCATCAACCTGAGACCATTTTGGAAATCTTATGCACTGAACAGCGAGATTCAGATTTTCAGCACAAATGTGAAGTCAGTAAGTCAGAAACTTGCACTGCCTGTCACGGAAATCGTTCCAAATAAGCTACAGATATTTATCAACAGAAATCCCCTTCTCTAGCTCCATAGTGAAGATGAAATGGCAAGCCAGTGGGTCAGAAAGAATTAGCATCAAGAAACTCTTGGGAAAAAAACAAACCAAGAGCCGATTTCTCAACAAGTAGGTATGTAGGAGAAAATGGAGATGTATTGACTGGGCATACATTGCGGAAGGAGGCCATCGAATAATATTTCGAGCAATGCAGATTATTGCTCGAAAGGAATCCCATTAGGAATAGACGAATGGGTCGTGGGTATGAGGGTGACACAGAGGAGATGGTGTTAGTTGGGGGGGGGCGATGAGACATTATGCGGAATCATGAAGAGAGCCAGCTAATGAAGACAGCAGAGAATTTGACAGAGTGTTGATGTTTTGTTGAAGGCCTGTATGCCACTTGGAACTCAAGAGATTAATAATTACAATAAAAGTTCCTTTCATTTTCTGTTACTTATCATGGCCCACATTCTGCGTGATAAAGATAGTGTTAAGTGGGAAACTTACCACTTACTGTGTATTATTATTATTTATTATTGTTCCCTTGGGTTCCTAGTGGAACATAGGGCTTCAACTGCACGTCTCCACTTGCTTCTGTCTTCCTTCTGCTGTACTTTTCACCTCGCCTAGACTACTAGCTCGCTAGTTTTCTAGCTAGTCCCAAGCCCCGACAAAGAGGGACGGGGTCGGGGCGTAGTAGTGCTAGCAACTCTACCGCCAAAACTTAACCAAATTGCTACAGAAACTTCAACGCATAAATATATTAAAAATACTTACTGTATAGTTAGCATAAAATATGGCTCATTTATTCTCGCATAAATAAGTACTTTTATGGTGACATTCGCTATCCGCATTATTTTATACTTTTGTATTACTAATACTTTTATTATTATTATTATCATTTTACATTTGTACATTTTGACCTTACTGTTTCTGGATTTCATCATGAGCTGACATTAGTTACAGAACCATTAGAAAGCCTGGGAGTACTGGACAGCTGTTTCCCGCATCCAACTTTGGAACTCTTCATCAGTACGCACCCACCGGGATTCGAACCCAGGACCTTCCGGTTACAAGGCGAGCTCGTATACCATTAAGCCACTGAGACCCGATCCAATGGTCTTTGAATTCCAACTTCTGGCAATTCACGATATAGCGCGACCGCTAGCCAATGTCTTTGGCGAGTATTTGTCCTCACACCCGACCCGCTGCACCCTACTGGTCACGACTTCCCACTGGAGTCCAGGTAACTACCTAACTGAATAGGGGAAGTCCGCCAGTGAGCATCTCATCGGTATTTAGGTGTTGGTTTGTAGGGATATGATTGATTGGTTTCAGGATTTCATCATGAGATGACATTACTGGTTTAATGGTTTACGAGCTCACCTTGTAACCGGAAGGTCCTGGGTTCGAATCCCGGTGGGTGGGTACTGCTGAAGAGTCCCAAACTAGGCTGACAAAACAGCTGTCCAGTACTCCCAGCTGGTTTTCCAATGGTTCTCTAACTAATGTCAGCTCATGATGAAATCCTGAAACCAATCAAATCCCTACAAACCAACACTTACTGTTTCTGTTAATGCCAAACGTTGGTGCTGTTATCAGTTCTAGTTAAGTGTAGCCAGTAATGTGTTTTTCCTGTTGATGGTGTTGAGTAAATTAGATGGAGCATTGTACCAGATGTTGAAAATTTCACACTGTATATCATAAGTGCTTTTTTTTTATTTTATTCTTGTACGTTACCAGTGGAACATAGGGCGCCTTCAAGCTACAGGCTTGAAGTTTCGATAGCAGTGGTGTTTAGTAAATTTTACAGGATGGGATTGTTAGCCAGCCTCATGCTGGCTAGCAACCTTCCCTCTTTGCCAGTCTTATTACTAGCTTAGAGAGTGCATCGGTGACCGGGGACCGAACTTCGAACCATCTGCGGAGTTGGCGAGCGTTCTACCATTGAGCCACCGACGCTATCGTATTTAACCTTCGTTAGGTGCTTTTTGACACTTGTTTCAACTGCCTTTATTACATAAATAAACTTGACAAAGTGTTTATAAGCTAATTAACCTCAATAAAAGCACAGATATCCCGCTTACCTTAACTGCTCCACAGTTGAATTCGTTTATTTCTTTTTCCTGTTTTTTTTATTTGCCTAAACTTCCAAATCTTCTTCTCTGAAACTCCACAGATCCAACAGAAATCAACTGATGGTTATATGCTTATCAAAAGTCGGTATAGATGTATATGAATGTATCCTTGGAAATTGAGGAACTTTTTCCTTGCCTCCGATGAAAGAGACTGTGGAAAAATAAAGGGATGAACAATTCTCCGGTTCTTCCGTGTTTGTGTGTGTGTGGTTGATTTTTGTCGCCAATCTCGCAGATTACAGGTACATAGAAATGCAATGCGAGGGAATTCCTGATATGTGTACAACTCACTGTGTGTCTTCTATTAATGACAGATTGATCCCATTTGATTTGATCTGATTTATTTTCATGAAATCTTTGGTGTGTGTGAATTTAGTTGAACTATTTACACAAGAATGCTTATTTTAGTAGTCGCTTGTAGAAATGACAAAATTCTTTGTGTTTATATACATCAATTAATCACTTAGAATGTACATATACATATAGCGATATGAAGACATGCATGTCCTTTCTATGCAACATTTGCGCCTCACTCCTTTTATTTGCCTTCTCGTTTAATTAGTTCAATTGTCAATGGGATAGATAATTTGACAGTCTAAAATAAACAAAATTAGAAAACATTTATCACATTCAAATAAAATAAAACAAAAGTTGAAAGATAAGGTGTTAAGTCTTTTTTATGTTATTTATTCTTCAAAGGCAAGTGGTACAAATATGCCCATGTACACATACGCTCACACACACACACACACACACGCAGATGAGTATACAAATACACTCTAGGTAACACTTAGATTTATCTCAGTATTGTGATTTCTTTTAGAAAGACACAAGAAGACAGAGAGGGAGGGTGACAGAAGGAGTTAGCTTTCCCTTGAAGTGAATTAAAACAAATAAATTTGAAAACAAAACTTAATTTCAAAGGGTGAAAGTACTTTTCTTCTGTTTATTAATATGTTTCCCCTCTACATTTATTTCTCTAAAAATAAGAAAGGATTCTTGAGAAAAAGTGAATGGTTAATTATTCACCTTCATTAAATTGAATTTACGCGCGCGCGCGCGTACATACACATGCATTTAAACAAATACATATAGAGATACATATACACAAACACACACACACGTTTAAATTATGTCACCAGTGAAAATTCATTGTGTAAGTGAATTAAAACAAATTTTCTTACCTAACAATATAATAGCCCTAAAATAATCACTTATAGAATTAAAATTGTGCAGTTGAAACATTGAACATGTATATATACACATGTATTTCAAATAGTTTTACTATCATTATCATTATTATTATTATTTGAAGAAATATAATTTGTTCTTAAACGCCTAATTTTATGATTGGTTTATACTCTAAATTATTTTTTATTAGTTTGTTTTACTTATTCGAAACAGAGATAACAATAATAAACGGTTGGGATAAACATTTTGCCGTAACTAATAGCAACCGTTGCTCAGTAGTTGTTAATTTATTTTCGAAAATGATCAATGCTTCAATAATGGCAATAACAACAGCAACAACAACAACAACGTCACCATCATTAACTAACTGAGTATTTGATAATGTACAATTATCATCGTATCCACCCGTTTTCCCTCCAGAAGATACACACATATATACACACACACACACCTACAAACGAATAACTCACTCTACAAACCACACATAGAAATACACATATACTCATGCATATATATATATATATATTCAAGGTAAATAATTAGTTCTAAAGATTTCAAATATCTCAGTGAATTTTCAAGGTGAAACTTAACAATTAAAACAAACATGAATATACATCTATATGTATAGCGAAGGGTCATTTTTTGTTAGTTTTTTTTACATATTGAGGAGCCTTGAGTAGAAATCAATCTCAATGAGTTAGGGGGAACTTGAGGAGGAGGGAGAGGAGAAGAAGGAAGAGGAGGAAAGGAAGACACTGGTGAAGGTTTCTCTAACCTTTTCGTTTTTTTTCTTTTTGTCAATAGACTATTATTACTACTACTATTATAACTAAATAGGTTAAATTTATTTCCTATATATGTATATATGAGGATAAATTAAAGGGAGTTAACATGGAATAAGAATTCTATTATAATTTATAATTATCAAACAACTAAGAGGACTATTTATTCTATTTATTGATTGTTACTATAATTAGACTAGTTAACTGCTCTTTTTGGGGGAAAATGCAAAAATGAAAGCCTTCTACATCAATATCATATATATATATATATATATATATATATATATATATATACATAATATTCTTTTCACAGGGTGTGTACGCATATATTTACGGTTAGTGAATATAGATGTGAAGTAATATAACTATTCAAGTATTGGTTTGTAGAGATTCGGTTGATTGACTACAGGATTTCATCATGAGCTGACATTAATTGGTTACAGAACCATTAGAAAACAATCCCGGAATACTGGACAGGCATTTCGTCAGCCTAGTTTGGGACTCTTCAACAGTACCCACCCACCGGGGTTAGAACCCAGGACCTTCAGGTTACAAGGCAAGCTAGCTCGTATACCATTAAATCACTGGAACCGGATTCAATTGGCCCATAAATTCTAACTTCTGCCAATTCACGACTTCCCACTAGAACCCACTAGGTAAACTACGTAGCTGAATAGGACCAGTCGCCAATGAGATGCTCAAACTAGGCTGATGAAACAGTTGCCCAGTACTCCCTGCAGGTTTTCCAATGGTTATCTAACCAATCAATGTCAGCTCATGATGAAATCCTGCAACCAATATAACTATTATTATTGTTATTATTATTATTAGCGAAGATGTGGCTGCTATTGGCTTAATTATCTACCTTTTATCTTCGATAGACCTTAGGTTCGAAACCGGCTACATTATGATTCAGCCTTAACAAATGAGTAGGTTCTCCAGTCCTTAAACAATTTGGCGGCCTAATTAAAAGTTGGGCTACCGAAAACCTTCATCAATAGAGCGTATATAGTTTCGCTAATTCCGTTTGTTTTAATGCAGTAAAATATGACCTTTGATGTTATCGTTTATTCTGACGAGTATTTAAAACTTTTACAACTTGATGTTATGCAAGTTTCTACTAAACATGAATAGCAAAAGCATGATCCTTCATAGCGCGATTATTTCACTACATGAAATGATCATTCCTAAGTGGTATCTTTGGTTCACAAAACTGACATTCAAGGAAATATCATCGTGTATTTCTCAAAGGAGGAAAAGAGTAATTATCCTGATTGATGGGCTGCACTTCAGATCAGACGAATTGTGTCACATGATCTACTGTCAGTTAGCCTTTTTTATTTGAAGATCCGGGACGGAAGGAAAATATTATGCATTGAACAAAACATACGTCAGACGACACCTTGAAGTGAATAATATCATAGCATTCCCCTCCCCTCTCGACTGTTTAGAAGAGGCGCAAACCTCTTCGAAAGAGTTCAAAGATGGGGGACAAAAGAAGTGATTGATCTTCAGAATAAACCGTATGACGAAAGGCTAAAGAAATTAGGCATATTCACTCTTAGGAGGGATTTGATTACTGTCTACAAGATAGCAAATGACCGGAATCACCCAAACAGTTGAGTAGGTATAGGCTTCCTCGTGGAAATCCCAGAAGGACAGCTCACCAGAGGGCAGAGACTCGGGAGTGCTGCCACTTCTTCTGACTGTGTGTTTGCCGTCCCTACAACTCCTTACCGGCAGATGTAGCTTAGGCACCATCCGTGAACAGCTATTAGCGACGCCTGGACAATCACGCAGTGACATAAGAACTGGGTCCAAATGGCCTATTCCCTAAGAATCTCATACACCATTCACGGGTAGACATCTAAGCTCACCGTTTTAATTCTTCACACTCTGTCTTGTGTTACTCCCCTGACTAATCTAATTATTACACCCCTTACACCATTATTATTGTTGATATTATATACATATATATGTATATCAACTTCAAATTTAATTGGGTGTCTGTTTTTACGTTTTCTTTATTTCTTTTTCTCTTTTTTAGTTCACATAACCTACACCAATTATGTCTATTATTATTATCTCTTTTCTTTTGACGACGACACCAGTGGACTAACTGGTGAAAGGATCAACTCCATCCACAGTAATAACAAAATCTTTACACACCGCACACTACAAACAATATATTACTAATCCCGTCACTACTCCTTTTGTAGTCAACCAAAGCTATGACATTCGAGTGGTGAGACGAACTACTTAGAAGTTTGCCGAAGACTTGGAACGTTTACCTCACAATCAAGAAGTGAGCACAAATAACTCAAACTGGTTTATACTAGCTCGTAAAAACGGTATTGGATTGTATATTGGAAACTCCGCCAGGTTAGAAATTGTTCCACAATATGTGGAACAGGATGATTCAAAGTGTTTGTGTCCATCAGTATGTGATGGCCTTTCATAAATGCTAGTATCTAGCCCACCATCCAATATTTTTGTCTGATATTACAGTCTAGAATAGCTAACTCTCCTGGCTGATTTTCTGCCTAAAAAGTCAACTGGATCCCATCTCCTACTGAATTAATATGTGTGAAGGAATGAGAGATGTACTTACTGTACTTTACTTCGGCTGTCTCCTACGGGAGGATGAGCCGGCTTCATGAACATCTCGAATCATCGCTGCCCAGGCGCGGCGATCTGATGCAAGGTTTTGCGACAGGGTTATCCAATTCTTGTTCCACAGACGGAGTCCATAGACGGTTTGTAGTCCCAGCCCAGGCACTCCATATCAGCCTTGACTGTACCAAGTCATGTTTTCAGCTGTCCACCCCTGCGACATCGCCAAGATGGAAATGGCGAGGGATTTAGAACTGATTTGACCAGATCGTCATCTGGTCAGCGCAGAACATGGCCAAACCACCGAAGGCGACGTTGTTGGACCAGTACAGTACTGGAATTTGGTTGATGTTGTAGAGAGTTCATGAAGTTTCATGGGGATTAAGTACGAGTGATGTCCCCAGAATCGCTCGGCCTTTTGTTTGAGAGTGCAGCTCTAGCCTTTACACAACCAAGTGTGACCTACAAGGCAGTAGGAGTGGAGTAGGGAGTCCACTATCCATTGGCAACCGGTGACCGGAGTCCGGTTCATACGCCTTTTTGAATGGGGCCAGACATCCAGGGCATCCAATAAGCCCTTTGTCCATACGTCTGCCGGTGAGCTTCATACGCCAGTCGTTGGAGGTTTGAAATCAGGGTTTAGCTATCTCCTCTAGATTGTCATCCAATGGACAGTCAACCCGGTGAAGAGCACCGGGCATCCGCTTTTGCCCTCTCACTTCGGTGAAAAACATCTCCGCCACTTGAAGGCAGTGAGTAGGACTTCCTCAGGAGAGGCTATGTAAGATGCTAGGTCATATGGGAGCATTTCAAGAGGTGTACGGAGGGGTGGCCAACCCGCAGTGCAAGGCGCCTACCCCTGACTATCCTGAGGCTTTCGAAGTGTGATGTGATGTGATGAGATGTGATCAGATGTCAACAATGTTTATTCTCCACCTGTAAATAAGAAGCCCTTCCATATATACGACTGCAATTCAAGGGTGATGCACCAAGTGAAATAATTACTGACAAAATAAGAAAATCTATTGAAAGAACTTTTAATGCTGGTGAACTACAAGTCATATTTTCACAAAAAAGATGGTGATTCCTCGGCTGAAAGATGAAGTACCTATACAAGCAAGCCCCTTCTGGAGTTGCTCTAGGAACTCGATTTTTCGTGCTCACTCGAGAAAATCTCCCACTATGGCTAAGTAAAGGTGTAGTGAAAACCATCAACAGTTCGATATTGGACCATCTGGTTCAAACCAGCCGGCCACAAAGCCAGCCAGAGTGGAAGAATCCTTTTCTATAATCTACCGGGTGCAAAATAAATAGCCAAAATCACCGAAGCACTGCATGCTCCAAACATCAGAGGCTATTGCAATTCGCCTCAAACAACCAGTGCTCTGTGTGCAAAAGAAACAAGTCCAGCCAGCCACTACTACTGCCTTGGCCAGCCTTCAGTGGAAACTATAAATTCATGAATTTGTAATATTATCTTTCCTAATTTTTATGATATTCGGTTTATTGTTATGTTGATGTTATTGAGCTGTAATCGATTGATATTATTATTATTGATTTTGAAAAGAATGGATACTGAACAAAGTTTCTTTGTTCAGCGAAGAAATACGCCCTCTTTCCAACGACTTCGTTTTTAAGCTGTACAGTCGTATTTATATTACAGAAAAAGGTTATTAAGTGGCACTAAATAATTGCTCAGTCAATGTACGTTATATATAATAAAAGTTTTAAGGGGTATCGTTGAAGTGGATAAATTACAAAAATATTAAAGATTGTTCTATAACAAAAATGTCAGGTGTTGTCTAAAAATTTTGAAAATTAGGAGTACGATTACGATAAGAATGAAGATGTGAAGTGAAGTGGAAAGAATTCAAGTGGTAAAATAAAAATAAAATAAAAACTAGAAAGAACATTATTATGACCAAGGTAAAGAAAGATGAATCACGTGGGGCTAAATGACCAGATTCTAACAGGTGATCACAAATAGACGACGTCACAGTTCTACGTTCGCCCTTCATTAACCAAACCGGATAGTGTTCAGCTACACGTTTTCGGAGATTACGCTTACAACGTCCAATATAATGAACTCCACAAGAGCAGGTAAATGAGTAAATGAACATAGATGTGGACAAAAGCAGTAATCTATCCTTGATGCATTGTCTAATCATATTTCGGCTGGTAAAAACTAAACGCAAGTCAGCTGCAGGTAAAGTACGTTTAATACATGCAGATAAACGATTTTTAATCAATTCCGAAATGGAGTCACCTTTGAATGCAAGACTCATAAACAGTTTTTCCTTTGCAATGTGACTTGTCTAAGGGTGGATTCTTTCTTGATGTTACGTTCAATGAACCTTGTGGGATAACCATTATTAAGGAGATTTGATCGAAGGTTATCTAGTTCACTATCGATTGCCTCTGCAGAGCAGATTTTACGAATTCTGGAGAAAAAGGAGTGAATAAGATTTCTCTTTCTCCCTAAAGGTACCCAACTATTTTTATTTTTTTTTTTTTTATTTTTGATTACAGCTTGATTCCACACCGTATTTTTGGTACAAGTATGGAATTTTCAGCATGGATATCGGTAGCCCAAAATTCGCAGGCCGACCATAGATATCAGGTGTGCGTCGGCGAGGGCTCGAACCCGGGACCATGTGCATGGTCGGTGAGAGTCCTAACCACTGTGCCACCGACGCCCAGTGAATGTTGACTTTCGGTAAATCGACCTTAACAGCGTTCCATTCTCTCTTCTTTCTAGCTTAACATCAAGGAAGTGAAACGAGGAATTCGACTCTTCTTCGACCGTGAAAAGCAAAGATGGGTGAGAACCATTAAATATTCTAAGAAGATCGGCAGTTGAAGAGTTTTCATCACATACAATTAAGGTATCATCAATATATCTTTTATACACATAAACAAACTATCGATGGCTTCCTTTAGTGGGCCATTCTCTAAGCTTGCCATGAACAAAGAATACTCTTTTTGATAACTTCATCATCAGGCTCTACATATATATATATATAGTGAATGAATAAATTAGTGTTATGAACATTATTGCTGTTTAAATAACATCGGTTCACTAGTATTGAGAGATTACAGCTCAATAACATCAACATAACAATAAACCGAATATCATAAAAATTAGGAAAGATAATATTACAAATTCATGAATTTATAGTTTCCACTGAAGGCTGGCCAAGGCAGTAGTAGTGGCTGGCTGGACTTGTTTCTTTTGCACACAGAGCACTGGTTGTTTGAGGCGAATTGCAATAGCCTCTGATGTTTGGAGCATGCAGTGCTTCGGTGATTTTGGCTATTTATTTTGCACCCGGTAGATTATAGAAAAGGATTCTTCCACTCTGGCTGGCTTTGTGGCCGGCTGGTTTGAACCAGATGGTCCAATATCGAACTGTTGATGGTTTACACTACAGCTTTACTTATTGATTTATTGATACCTTTATCAATGATTGGGTGTTATTTAAGCAACATTAATGTTGGTAATAATACTAATTCATTCATTCATTATAATGTATATATAACTGTTGAACCTGATAATGAAGGGGCTATCGAAAAGAATATTGTTTTTTTTAGTAACTGTTCGTTTGAAAAATGTTTAATGTGTCGTCCACAGATCTGCATCATGTCTTCAAAGTGGGATTGAACGTATTAAGAGCCCTCTATTTTCTCAATTATGCATAAGTTTGTATAATAATACTGTAGAGGATGTTGGTGACTCGTTTGTCTCTTTTTTATTTTATCTAACATGTGAAGACTGTTGAATTCAGACACCAATGAATACTCCAAACTGTTTTTAATCAACCGCCAACCTAGTTCTGAATATGCTCATGACACATTTACTAACAACTGTGTATCATTAATGCGTGTGTGTGCTTGCACGAGTTATGCCAAATAAAGTTGTCAAAAATATGGGAAAGAATCCTTCATAATGAAGGTTTTCTTGTATTTCCCAATGAATGAAAAACAAAACGATATTGCCGTTTTTACTGACGTTTCGCTATTTAATGCAAATAGCTTTATCAAAGTAGTATTATTAAACCGGAATTTACTAAATCTCAGCACATATATATATAGCAAACAGTTAAGGGGTGAGTAAATAGACTTAAGTCAGGTTAAAGGGGCACATTGAAGATCACTAAACCAAATAAAAAAGGTAATAGTACATCTGTTATGATATCAAAATAAAGCTTACCAACTTGATCATCGTTCTTCTGTCTGGGGTCGTCTTTTTTTGTCAAGATGGTCTGTTTTTAAAGATAACAAAACCAAGTATGAATTGTTGGATTTGATCAGTGTGTAAAATTATAAAAGTAGTGTGTGTTTACTCAGTGAAAGTGCTTATCACACTCGTGTTGATTTTGTCACTTCATGGGGGAGGGGAGGGAGGTGTTGTAACCAGGTCAGATTCTGTTTTAGTCACTCATCCCTATTGACCAATGTATATCGCATCACATTCCAAGCATTTTATTTTGTAGACGTAATTGGATAGAGAATCTTTAGGGATTTGGTCTTTTATACGGACAAGGTTACTTCGCAGTGTTTGATGTCATGAAGAAAACTCTGATGTTGTGCTTATTGAGTAATCTACTGATATTGTGTAACGTTTCTCATCTATATGGAATGGCGGCTGTTGGGGTCCATGTTTTTGGAATACGTTTTCGGCCATGTCTGTGTTGATTTTGTTGATGAAGTTCCTTGGGTAGTTGTTTTGCTTGAGAGTTTCAGTAATGTTTGATATTTCTTCTTCTTTTTCTTTCTCACCCGTTAATGTCAAAGAGTGTGCTCGTCTAAGAAGACTTGAAACAACTGAAATCTTTGCGCTGATGGGGTGTGATGATTTGAAGTCTAAATATTTACTGGAGTAGGTTTTCTTCCTGAACGTGGATATACTAACATGTCCGTTTTCCTTTCTCTTAACTAGGTAGTCCAGAAATTGTAGTTCACCGATGTCTGATTCTGCTTCCGAAGTGAACTGGATTCTAGGAGATACACACAGTTTATTTTCTCCAGGAATGAATTGTGTATATCTCGTTTTAGTACTACGAAAGAATTATTTTCCTTATTCACATTCACAATTCGCTAAGTCGAAATGAGTCAAACTAGGCATATCACTAATGAGCTTGTCCCCAAACGATCAAGACGGTCATTCAGTGTGTTCATATCACTTGGATTTTGCAAGGTAGCAAGCACTCCTGTTTGATTGGAGTAGTGTCTGACTACATTCAACAGTTAGTTAGTAATATATAACCTCATAAATTTATACTTGCTTCCTTTAATTACCATTCATGGTATCAAGCAGGTCACATTTTGGTGACTATCTGAATAATTTCACTCTTATTTTATTTTATTTTTTTTATTTTTGATTTACAGCCTGATTCCACACTGTATTTTTGGTACAAGTATGCAATTTTCAGCATGAATATCGGTAGCCCGAATTTCGCAGGCCGACCATAGATATCAGGTGTGCGCCGGCGTGGGCTCGAACCCCGGACCATGTGCATGGTCGGCGAGAGTCCTAACCACTGTGTCACCGACGCACAGGGATGCTGATACGCCTTGCTGACTGGTGAGTGCCAACTAGCACGAAATCTAGGTCAGGCGAGGCTTCCTGTGGCCGATCACCTCTAACGATCTAATATCATTAAAAGGCACAAAACTCGATAGTAGTTTATCCCAATACATGAGATGACCGTCCATGATTGGTGTACTTCTGAACTTTTTTATAATTGGCATTCAACCGAATGTTACTTAATTCTGAAGGTAGAAAAAGAGTAGATATCACATAATAGATTTGTGCATTCTTCAGGTCGGAGAGAACTGTGTCAGCCGGTCTAATGTCAATAAATCTTTTTTATTTAAAGATTCTGAACGAAGAGAAGACATTATGCAATAAATTCCACTCAAAATTCTGTATTTTATATACAGATTGTTCAGAATAAAGCTATTATTATCATTATTATTATTATTATTATTAAGTTAAAGGAGAAGTAGGGTTTAGGGTTAAAAGATCGAATTTACCTTTCAACGCAATGACTACTCCCAAAGTTATAGGTACGTTTTTACCTCTTCAGTACTTAAAGTTTAAACTAGTCACATCCAGGATGCGCGTTTCGTCCTTCTGGAGAACCATCATTTGAAGGTGACTGCATTCTCAGTGAGCAATGATTTTTTAGTCACCACATTAAGGGTTTGAATTTCAGCGTGAGCAGATATACAGCTGAAGAGTCGCAAAAAAGGCGAAATACACATCTTAATTTTCACCGTTACTTACCATCACTATCAGCTGAAGTAAGCCCTTGTTTTGCTCATTATTACTATTATTTTCGTTATTACACACACACACACACTGTAAACCTGACTGATAGAATTCACTCTGCACAAAACAAATAACTAGACACATCCCACTAGTTACTGACTAGTGTCCAATCAAATTGAAGTCCAATTTGCACAAACTCTTTGTGTTTCTCTTCTTTCTCTTCATTTTCGGCTTTCTATATTGAAACAGAGTTTCACACGTATTTGATAATTTTATTTGATATAATAACACACACACAGCGATGATGTTTTGAGCTCATTCTATTGCTCATAATCATACCAGCGTATTCACTTGTTTTGTATAGTCCTGCCTCCTGCTTAAATTTTATTACAAATTTTCACATCTCCGGTATAGGCGTTACGTTATTTCGACTGCATGCAATCAGTATCAATTCGGTAAACAAAGTTTTGTGGACTCGACGTGGAGGTGTCAATTTCACTTTCAACTTTTCCTCTTTTCTATTTAGTTGAGGCTTAAGAGTACGTTCTGTGGAAATTGAACACTGTAACAAACAAATCGAAATTATGATGTTATTCGGTAGAGGGTGAATAGCAGTTGAATTCAGGATGTATAGATTTCATCCTGATTGGAGGATGTATAAGCTGGGTCTACTTGTGAATTCTCTTCAGTGAATGTCGGTGTTTGTCTTCCCACCATCTTTTTTTTGTTTAGCTACAACAAATTGGCAGAAGAAGCATCCAGAGAAGATAGGACTTTAGATGAACATAGAGAAAACAGAGGTGATGAAGATTCCTGGCCAACGGCAACAACAGCAACAACAACAGATAACAATCAGCCAGCATAAATGAGAGGAACCTGAAAGAAACAACCTCCTTCACCTACCCACCCTCCTGGGAAGCATCGTTTCAACTACAGGCGGACGGGACTGACGAGGATATCAAGGCGTGAGGACCGGGAAAGCAAGACAAGCTTTCATTACTCTCAAGTCTGTTTGGAGGTCAACAGCCCACTCAGCATGAAAACGAATATGAGATCCGGATTTTCAACTCCAATGTGAAGTCACTCAGTGCTACTATACGGATCAGAGATTTGACGCGTCATAAACAGCATCTCAAACAAACTACAGACCCTCATCAACAGCTGTCTTCGCTCAGTATCCAAGGTCAGATGGTCGGCTAGAAAAGATCAGCAACAGGGATCTCTGGCAATAAGCGAACCAACCAGGAGCTGATTGTGAAACAATTAGGCAGGAAGAAATGGAGATAGTCGGATTGGCCATACTCTGGGGAAACCCGAAGGGAAACGGCGAATCGGTCGTCAGTTCAAGGATGACATGGAGGAGGTCGTGTGAAGAGGAGATGAAAGCACGTGAGCAGACATGTGGAGTCAGGTAGAAACTCTAGCAGAGAACCGAACGCAATGGAGACGTGCAGCTGATGCCCTATGTTCCTCTAGGTATTAATTATTATTATTGTATCCTTTAGTTCCTAGAGGAACATAGGGCTTCAGCTGCGCACCTCCATTGACTTCGGTTTTCTGACAACTTTTTCACCCTGCTCCAGGTCTGTCCACATGCTTTCATCTCCTCTTCACATGACCTCCTCCAAGTCAACCTACCATGGGACGACCAACTTACCGCTTCCCTTTCGAGTTCCACTCGAGCGATGGCTTGTCTAGTGATGTCACTTGATGGTTTCCTCAGCGTATGGCCAATCCATCTCCATTTCTTTCTGCCTATTTGTTTCACAATCGGTTCCTGATTGGTTCGCTCCCAGAGATCCCTGTTGCTGATCTTTTCTGGCCATCTGATCTTGAGTATTGAGCGGAGACAGTTGTTAATGAAGGTTTGAAGTTTGTTTGAGATGCTCTTTATGACTCGCCAAGTCTCTGATCCGTATAGTAGCACTGACTTTACATTGGAGTTGAAAATCCGGATCTTATTTTTGATACTGAGTGCTGTTGACCTCCACACAGATTTGAGAGTAATGAAAGCTTGTCTTGCTTTTCCGATTCTGGCTTTGATGTCCTCGTCAGTTCCGCCTGTAGTTGAAACAAAGCTTCCCAGGAGGGTGGGTAGGTGAAGGAGGTTGTTTCTTTCAGTTTCTTCCCACTTATGCTGATTGTTATCTGTTGTTGTTGCTGCTGTTGATGTTGGCTAGGAATCTTCATCACCTCTGTTTTATCTATGTTCACTTGAAGTCCTATCTTTGATGCTTCTTCTGCCAACTTGTTACTTTTCACTTGCATATCTTCCAGTTTATGGGAAATCAGACATATATCATCGGCGAAATCCAGATCCTCCAAGTCTTTTGTGTCAGTCCATTTTATGCCTGTTCCCTCGTTGGTTGCCGTTGTCTGTCGCATTATCCAATCAATTGCAATCAGGAAGATCATTGGTGATAGTAGACAGCCTTGCCTCACTCCCGTCCTCACTTCGAAGGCTTCCGTAAGTTTCCCGTTGTGGATTACTTGGCATGCAGCATTGTCGTATAACTGTTGGATGAGATGTATAATTGTCGATGGGACCCCGTAGTAGCGAAGTAGTTGCCAAATGACCTCTCGATCGACGCTGTCGAAGGCCTTTTCAAAGTCGATGAAGTTGAGATAGAGAGGTGACTGCCATTCCAAGCTTTGTTCAATGATGATCCGTAGAGTGGCGATTTGATCAATAGATGATTTGTTTCTCCTGAATCCAGCCTGTTCCGGACGAAGTTTTTCATCTAGGGCTTGTTTGATTCTCTCCAGGATGATGCGACTTAGTATCTTGCTTGGAATGGACAGAAGCATAATTCCACGCCAGTTTTCACATTGACTTAAGTCTCCTTTCTTTGGAAGTTTGAATAAGTAACTGTTCTTCCAATCCTCGGGTACTTTGCTCTCTTTCCACACCTTCTCCAGCAGTGGTGTCATCAAGTCCGCTGTTGTCTCTGGGTCCATTTTCAAAGCCTCTGCTGGGATTCCATCTGGTCCCGGTGTTTTCTCAGCTTTAAGCATCATAATAATAATCAGGATCCGATCCTCAGTGTGGCAGAAACATTCAGTTGACAAGTCTCAAAATAGAGTAGTGAAATACACATCTTCATTTTCACTTTTAGTCTCAGCTGAGATATAAGCTCATGTTTTGTTTGCTATCGCTATTTTTCATCATCATCATCATCACACATTAAAATCTGTAAACATATACAAACTAAGAAAGAATATGGATAAACTTCGAAAGAACAAAAACAACAAGAAAAAAATAAATTCAGTTATCATTCCCTAAGTATTTTCATATGAATAATAAATAGACAAGAAATATTTGATGGATATGTTTTTGAATAAATTTGTCTATTTTCAGTTGTCATAGTAACCAATATGTATATGTATGTATGTATCTATCTATGAGTGTTTTTCTGCAAGTTTTATCTGTGATAGTTGAGTGAGTACTTGAATATTTTAATATACTACTCTGTGTAGGGCAGATAAGTGGCTAGCTGAGTGACTGAGTTCGTCTCAGTAATTCGTGTTTATAAATTTGTGTGTGTATATCTAAGTACATTTTATGGTGGTCTTCAAAATGTTGACATAGATGGATTATTTATAGACTCACTAAAATTTAAAAAAAAAACCTAATGTCTACAAATATTTCCAATGATACATTTAAACAATAAAAATGTGTGTGTGTGTCTGTGTATGAATGTACTTTAGGAAAGTAGAAATTCTCATATAGACATTATTGTTATTATTATTATTATTATTCCCAAGTGGAACATAGGGCTTCTTCAACAACACTGCTCTATTTCGAAATAATAGAAAAGATTTGTAACTCAGGTGGACGATTTGGAATTGATAGTGTTCTCTGAGCTCCTTGGTTTAATTGCGGAGCTTTCATCGTCTTTCTGGACGACATCTTCAGCGCAGTATTTAGGATAAAGTGAAATGATTTAAATTTCTTCATGAGTCTCCCGGTAACCATCTTTAGATATTTATTGACCGTTTTCTATTGATTGGGATTTTAAACTTTCTGATCACCTGATTTACTTTTTATTAGTTGATATATTTCATCTATATTAACGTGTTTATTAATTGCGTTTTCATTTGAGTACCAGGCTTCTAGGAATTCCCTGGCACATTTGGTGGTGTTTCCACTGTTTAAGATTTTGACATTATCCCAATCAAATTGATGTCCATGATCGTCTGAATTTATTGATACTAAAGAATTTATATCATGTCTTTTCACGGCTGATTTGTGTTCCTGGATTCTTATTCGAAGGGGACGCCCACTTTGGCCGATGTAATGTTTGTTACAGTTCACACAATTTATTTTGTAAATGGTGTTAATTTTATCTCCCTTTTCTATCGGATCTTTTGGTTTGCATAAGATGGAATTAAGCGATTCAGCTGGTTTGTGTGCTACATCTATATCAAACGGTTTCATTATTCTAGCCGTTATTTCAGAGATGTTTCTGATATATGGTAGGATGAATTGCTTTTTGGTCCACAAAGACGATGAAAGCTCCGCAATTAAACCAAGGAGCTCAGAGAACACTATCAATTCCAAAACTGCTCTATTTCGTTCTGTTTTCTACCGTCTTCTTCAGCTATCTCTGGATCAAAGATTGACCTTAATCTCTCCCCTCCTCCTCCCGACACGATCTCCTCCATGTCACCCTAGCACTGGCGATCCAATCATCGCTTCCTATTTGGATCCCACTCGAGCAATGGCATGGCATTGGATTTCATTCAATGGCTTCCTCAATGTATGCTCGATAAATCCATCTCCACTTTCTCTCACAATATGTTTGTTGAACAGTCGGCTCTTCCTGGGTGTTGATTTGTTCCCATTGTTTCGTGTTGTTTATTCTCTCTAGCCATTTTATCTTCAGTATGGAGCCGGCCAGCTAAGGTGGCAGCTGTTGATGAAAGTCTGCAACAGACTGTTGGAAATCCTTTTTCTTGATACGCAGTGCGAGTTCCTGATCCGTACAGAAGCAGTGACCGACTTCACATTGATATTGAAAATGTGAATCTTATTCTTTATGCTGAATGTGAGCACAGAAGACTTACAAACTGGTTTCAAGTTGATGAAGACGTATCTTGCCTTTCCGATTCTGATTGGCTGGCTTTGAAATCTTTATGTGTTCCATTTGTCTCTAGTTGAAACAGTGCTTCCCAGATAAGTGAAGGAGGTAACCCCTGTTAAATCTCTCCCGTTGATGGTGATTGGTGCTCGTTGTTGTTGTTGTTCCTGTTGGTTGGTTGGTTGGTTGGTTGTTCATCTTCACCTGCAGTCCTGTTTTGCGCTGTCCGCTTCTTATGTCAGTTTGTTGGTTTTTACCTCTAAGTCCTTGAGTTTTTGTAACATTCGACATATATATATCATCCGCGTCGAAATCCAGATCTTCTAGAGTCTTCTATTATCAGCCATCCAGCGTATTCCTGTCTCTTCACTCACAAATCACAGTCTCACACAGAATCAGATCCACCACAATTAGGAATACCATCGTTGGTGGTAATAGGCAGTCAGCCTTGTCTTACTTCTGTATGCACTTCGGACGCTTGCTGAGTTTTCTATTATGGATCACTTGACACGTGGGGAAGACAAAAAGAGATTGCTCAAAGAATATTCTTTACGAGACAGAATGCTCCTTTGATTAATCATGACTCCAGCGATACTCGCCCTTATCATGTTAACTCTAATTGCGTATTATTATTATTATTTCCTTTAATTCCTAAAGGAACATGGGGCTTCAGCGGCGCGTCTCCATTGCGTTTGGTTCTCTGCCAACGTTTTCACCCCGCTCCAAGTCTGCATACACGCTTTCATCTCCTCTTCATATGACCTCCTCCAAGTCAACCCACCATGGGACGACCAACTTACCTCTTCCCTTTCGGGTTCCACTCGAGCGATGGCTTGTGTCTAGTGATGTCACTTGATGGTTTGTTTCCTCAGAGTATGGCCAATCTACCTCTATTTCTTCCTGCCTAATTGTTTCACAATCGGCTCCTGGTTGGTTCGCTTATTGCCAGAGATCCCTGTTGCTGATCTTTTCTGGCCAGCCATCTGATCTTGAGTATTGAGCGAAGACAACTTTTAATGAAGGTATGTAGTTTATTTGAGGTGTGCCAAGTCTCTGACCCGTACAACAAGTAGCACTGACTTCAAAGTGAAGTTAAAAATTCGGGTCTTATTTTCATTTTAATGCTAGGTGCTGTTGACCTCCACACAGACTTGAGAGTAATGAAAGCTTGTCTTGCTTTCCCGGTCCTCACACCTTTATATCCTCGTCAGTTCCGTCCGCCTGTAGTTGAAACGATGCTTTCCAGGAGGGTGGGTAGGTGAAGGAGGTTGTTTCTTTCAGGTTCCTCTCATTTATGCTGACAGATTGTTGTCTATTGTATACATTTTTATATTTCTCTGAGGAGCAGTTACATTGAGAGAACAGAAATAAGGGCACAAACATCTCCGATTTTCTAAACATATACCAAAAGGGCCTACATCTCAAGGGAACAAACACCATTACCAGACATCACATTTATACAAGTCATGAATCAGTGGCTATCATCAAACGCCTGAAACCCGATTTATATCTTTTCTCCTTGCCCTGGTAACTGGATTTCTTCACTGCCTCTCTCCCTCTCATCTGATTACGTAATCTATGGCTCTCACGCCTTCCCCACCCCGCCTGTGATACAGCGTAACTTTGCTTGTCTCTTAAATGTGTATGATTTGAGTTGAACTCACTATATTGTCACTGAACACATTAGTTACTCTTCATCTTACTCACAGCTTGTCTTTATTACGTAACTACTTTTTCATTGCAAGCAAACGCTTATTACCGCCTGATTTTGAATTTTCTTAGAATAAACTATAAAGGTGTGATTTTCTGAGCACTGTTCATTAAGTTCAGAGTCTCCTGTTATTCGCTGACATCATGTAACATTTTTAAGTATCTTAAAGTTGTTTGTTGTGTTTATAAACTCAATAATAATTTCTTTCGGCTGTATGCAGCTGATGACAGGCCAAAGAAATCATAGATGGTACCATCTTATTTTTCACAAACTGTCATTTGTTACTTCATTTAGAGAATATCCCCTTTCGACAACGTCCTTGTCAGCTGGCCACTAAAGTTAAATACGTATACACAACAATATCGAGTCGTTAAGCGAACTAAGCGTTCTTCTTCTTGAAACTGTCGTTCCTTGGTGAAAACTCCAGTGAAATAATAAGATAGTACTTAAAGAATGCAGTCAAATGAATATTCACTGCAGCAGAGATATGCTGTCGCTACACAGACACTCGAATTTCACGTTCGGATTTTAAGGATCTGACGTGATCTCGCTTCGTCAGTGTGAATCTGTCGGTTTAAATACTCATTGCGGAACCAGTTATTACATTGCGCATACAGTTAAGTGCGTTCATCATTGATTTCTCAACTAACTTTTGAAAATTAATCTGATGTTTTGCCAGTGATTGACTCTACAGAAGGACGAAGTTGCCTGAATCTCTGATGAAAAATTGTTGCCATTAGGATCCATCCGGTCAGGAGTGAGGAAGGAATACTGGAACCAGTGACATTCGTTGACGGTCATGCTAAAGTCAGGAATTGGTGAAAGTTTGAATTTATGAAATTGCCGTTAACTCGAGTTCCAATGATTCACGAGCTTGCCTTATAAATGGAAGATCCTGGGTTCGAGCCCCGGTGAGTTATAATCTACGAAGTGACAGCTGTCTAACGTTCTCCAGTTGTCAACGATTCTCTGAGTAACATCAGTCCATGATCCAAATTGAAACAAACGAAATCCTTACAAACTAACTTTTGAAAGATTTTCAAACATCATTCCTTGCGTATTTAATTGAATTTTAGATTTTCCAATCGATTGATAGGATTGAAGTGCTCGGTCTCAGGTTGACTTATCGGCTACTTGTGCAGATGCTTCGACGATGTCCGGGCATTTAATTACAATTAAATTCGTGAATGGTGACTGGTAGTGCATTTCGTCCAATTTGTGCCTCGTCATCCGGATGTATCTACATTCGCCGGTGAGTGATGATGTTCCCACTGAGGCTCGAACCCAGTACCCATAGTTTCAAACGCCAAAGCATTATCCACCAGACCACTTGGGCAACGAGAAACATCTCTTGTGCAATGGTTTATATTAATTATTTAATTACATGCCCAGACATTGTTGAAGCATCTGCACAAGAAGCCGACATGTCAACCTGACACGAAGCACTTCGGTTCAATCAATCGAAGGGAAAATCTAAAATTCAATCTAATAATTAGTAGGAACACTGCACAAGAGGTGGCTCTCGTGGCCCAAGTGGTTTAGTGGATAACGCTTTGGCGTTTGAAACTATGGGCACTGGGTTCGAGCCTTGGTGCGGAGAATATCATCACTCACTGGGGAATGCAGGCACATCCAGCTGATGAGTCCAAAATAGGACGAAACGCGCATCCTAGACTCCACTATTAGTCACCATCCAACAATTAAATTCATTCCATGAGGTTAAGACTATAGGACAACCAAGGTGTATTCATAAATTTGTTTTAGACAGCCTTGTAGATACTCAACATAAATTTGATGTTAACAAAAACATTTTAAAGTTATCTATCGTATTCCCACAAATCCTAATTTAGCCTTACAATGTCGTCTTCTAAAAAAAAAGAAAAAAGATGTTCAGTGAAGAGTTACTCTTTTTCCAGAGATATCATTCTTAAGCTGTACAATCGAATATATACAGTAAATTTAACTCAGGAACAAAAGGCATGTTTCCAAGGATGTGTGTCATTAGGAATTGTATATCTGAAATTACAAATTACGCAACGTAGAAAGCGTTTATCGGGTAAAAACTCAACTAAAACAAAATGAATTAATTGAATGATGTAATTCATATAATTGACGAGGTTGAGTAAAATTCAACAAAATTGAACGACAGTCAAGTTAACAACTCTGGTAATTACTGAGGTGGGGAAGAAAACAGTACAGTCAATGTGTAGATCACCAACACACACACACATAAACTTGTTCAGTGGTTAGTAGAATTTTTAGATCCAGTCAAAAGATAATTCTGTAAGTATTTATTGAAAGATATACTTGAAGTGATCAATTATTCTGATGATATCATTATTATGAATAAAAATATAAGTATTATTTTAATGTAAACTCTTTATTCACTAATGTACCTTTATTTAAAACAGTTGACATTTTGTGTGATTATATTTACACATATCACTTTCTAAATTCGTTCCCTATATCTTATTTAAAGGGTTTTAGTATTTGTATGTACTAGCAATGTTGCTAGGTTCACATTTAGATGCCACATGCTTTCGTCAGTTTAGTGGTGTTGTTATGGGAAGCCCGTTGGAGCCCTTTTTTAGCAGATATCTATATGTCGTACATTATAAGTTTATCGGAATACTTAATCGAAAATGCGCCGACCTACATAAGATACTTTAATCATAAGTGAGAAGCCTTGTTCCAGTGCCTCAAGTTTAAATAGAATAAATAAAGTTCAACATAGCATATCACTTACGTCTGTGGATAACTGTTTATCTTTCCTAGATACACTCCTTAGTCGACGATGCAATGAACCAATAAAACGATGTATTGATAGAAAACCTCCCTGGATATGACAGTATCTTAATTATCATAGTTTCTACCGTGTTCATCAAAAAAGAACTTTAGTGAAGTGTCTCTTAAGTAGGAACTAATGAATATGCACAGAAGACACACTTGTTAATGAAGATGGAAAAATGGCTGATAACAATTATCCGGACAAGTTCATAAGAAGATATGAAGTGGTCAGAACATCAAGACTCGTTCACTTTCCAACTCGCCGCTAAGAAATGAGTCTATATCAATCTATCCTATATGGGTGATAACAGCAGCTAGACAAAGATTGAAGGCTGCTGTGGTTAAAAAGACTTTGTATGCAACTGAGATCAGAATAATTGTAAATGTCAGGCCCATATATCCATCTATGCTCTTAAAACATTCGAAAAATCATGTCACATCCCACTGTAACTACCGATTCAAATATACGTGTTACAACACCTACATAGGCAGAACTAGATATGATAGAGAAGATTTGTAGCTCAGGTGGATGATTTTGATGTGGTTTTGTTCTCTGAGCTGGATGGTTAGTTTGCGAAGCTTTCATCACCTTACTGGGTGACATCTTCAGCGCATACTTCAATTTACAGAAGTGAGCTTTTAGATTTCTCCACGAGTTTATTAATCATCTCTCCTGGTGACCACTTTGGACGTGATTGGTTGTTTGTGTGTGTTTTCACACCTTCTAGGTTACTTGCATTGGAACCGGTTGTTTCTTTGACTTGAACGTCACGTCGAATGATACCATTATTTCTTGTTCATCTATTTGGATGCCTCTGATTTTCTCTAGGAATTGGATAGCAGAGTTGATGGAGTGATCGCAAGATTCCGTTAGGTGTTTTAGTTTTCTGTATAATTCTTTGGATAAATTATATGTTGGAGTTCCCGGGAGTGATACAATTGGTCGTAATGGGATATTTGCCTTGTGTATTTTGGGTCTGCCGTAGAATCGGGGTAGGATCGACGTATCATTCGACGTGACAGCATTATATACATCCATCGGACAAAACCTAGCAAAAGAAACCATGGAGCAATTACTTAGCAACGACGAACAACTGCCACAACAATCAAAAATGCAACACACAAGCTGGATGGAATGCATAAATCTATGCCTAACAACATACTTCCAATTCAACGGCCAAATATATGAACAAGTCAAAGGAACACCCATGGGATCGCCAATATCAGGTTTGATTGCAGAAGCAGTGATGCAAAGACTCGAAAATATAATTCTACCAAAGATCAAACCCAAGATTTGGATACGCTACGTCGACGACACATTTGTAATAATCAAAAGAAACGAATTAGATAAAACTCACAACTTAATAAACAACGTCTTCATCAAATTCACAAGAGAAGAGGAATCCGAGAACAAAATACCATTTTTGGACGTCTTAGTCAGGCGAACAACTACAGGAGAATTAGAAACTCAAGTTTATAGGAAATCAACTCACACAGACCAAATACTGAATTACAACAGCAACAACCCAATAACACACAAAAGGAATTGCATACAAACACTATTCAAAAGAGCAAGGACTCACTGCAGCACTCCCACCTTAAGAAAAATTGAAGAAAAGTATCTCATGGACGTCTTCCAAAAGAATGGATATCCACGGAATTTCATCAAGAGACATATACCCCCAAGCCAACCTACCAAAGCAAAAGCCACCAAGGAAAGCACAAAGAAAATTGCCTTACCATATATAAAAGATATCTCAGAAATCACTACAAGACTCTTCAAACCTTTAGGAATTGACGTCGTACACAAACCAACAAAGTCGCTGCACTCAATTCTATGTCAACCAAAAGACTCAACAGCGAAAGAAGACAAAACCAACATCATCTACAAAATAAACTGTAACAACTGCGAAAAACACTACATCGGCCAAAGTGGACGTCCCCTTCGTCTTCGTATCCACGAACATAAGCTAGCCGTCAAAAGACATGATATCCACTCCCTCATTTCACTACACACAGACAACTACGGACATCAATTCGACTGGGACAACGTTCAAATATTAGACAAAGGAAATAACAAGAATGCTAGAGAATTTTTAGAAGCTTGGCATTCCAGTGGATCATCAATCAATAGACACATCGAGATAGACAAAATTTATCAACCAATAAGAAAGAAACTTCACACACAAAGGGTCAAAGTTCAAGTCAAAGAAACAACCGGTTCCAATGCAAGTAACCTAGAAGGTGTGAAAACACACACAAACAACCAATCACGTCCAAGGTCACCAGGAGAGATGATTAATAAACTCGTGGAGAAATCTAAAAGCTCACTTCAAATTGAAGTATGCGCTGAAGATGTCACCCAGTAAGGTGATGAAAGCTTCGCAAACTAACCATCCAGCTCAGAGAACAAAACCACATCAAAATAGGCAGAACTCGTCGATGTCTGAAAGTAAGAACTTCAGAGCACAATTAAGAAACAAAAAAACAACAAAAATTGCGTATCTAGTGTCAAGATGCATCAAGTCCATTGTAGGCCTATTGACTGAACAAACTTCTTTTGTATGCAGACTTCAGGATTCAACTTGTGAACTTCCATTGCTTCTGAGGTTTGAAGCGGGTTTGATTCGTACACTTTCAGCAATATTCCCACGTATTTGTAGATCACTTTAAAGTTGGTTGGTTTGTTTGTTTGCTTGGTGTCCAGATGTGATCAGGTGTTTCAGGAGAGAGCCGTATCGGGGAGGGTATTATTTTTTCTCCTTTATACAACAATGGCAGTAAGTGTTCTATGATACTTTTGGATAGCAAATGCTGAGTGTGGCCGACATACTTAGCAGGTGAATTGGTAGACGCAGATGAATGTGGTTAACAGTGATAGTTTATCCCTCATGTTCATATGGATCATTGGTTTTGTTATCTTCCACATATATAGGTGAATCTGTCAGAGTCCACCCAACGAAGTCGAATGTACGCTTTAAGAAAACACTCATTCAGACGCTTTCCTTAGCTTGGACATCCTTGTTTTAACTATCTTCAACTGTTACGAATAGTGTCTTCCTTAATTTTACGTGATATTCCATTTTATTATTACATGTGTATACAGTTCAGTGGCAGAACATCTGGTCAACAACTCAGGACATTCAACGCTTTTCAAAAAATCCTTCGAAGTAATGTACAAGATTCAATCAAACCTATCAAAGGGAGTAAAATCAAGACATCTGGGCACAGCCGAGGCGGTAGCTAAACAAATGCTCAAACCCATGCTTTGTATACAAAAGAAATATGTCCAACTTCTATCCCTGCCATGGCCATCATAGACAGGTAATTTTTTAGTAATGACCATCCCATCGCCTTTCGTATGTAAACTTCCTGTTTATTCATGTTATTTTAAGTTTTTCTTAATCCCTGTTTACACTACCTTATTTTCATATCCCAACTCTCTGTCTATTTTCTCATTTTACTATTTCTACCTATTTAATCCCTGATTGCAGAAACAATTATTCATCACATTAGTTTTTTTATCCAAACATCCTGTCTGTTTTTTGTTATTTCTGCATTTTTAACCCCCAACTGCACAATGTCAATCTTCTTAGTTATTATGATGCTACTTTGTTTGTTTTATCCATCCCCCTGTTTATTATGGCATTTTAATTCCTAATTTTAATTTTTATTCATTTGACCCTTAACCGGAAATTATTCTGGAACCTTCCCGTCCATTTGACATAAATACACGAATGTACAGCTATCTAGTTGATGACTTCGTCGAAAAAAAATTTTCTTCGCTGCAATTGTCTTCTTATTACATTTTTATACACATTATCATTTACACTTGGTTATTTAAACCGTAGATCTATTGATCCATTGAACAACTCGATATTATTTAAACAAGAACATTAATGTTATCAATAACGACTACTGTCTACATATTATGTGGGTTGATATATAACTATTGCAGCCAGATGAGGAAGAAGTTATCGAAAGGAATATTCCTTGCTCAAACTTCTATTTTGTCTTCTAAATGAGCGAAATGGCGAATCGATGAAGAATAAGTGTATAGCGTACATTTGTAGCATACTTTCACCTTCCAGTTACCTTTTTCTTATCACGCACCGAACAATTGACGTGTGGTACCCACTTGAGTGTAATTGAGTGTTACATAAGTCAACTTTCAGTTATGCCTTGTAATCAGCTTAGATATCATGTGGTTGTTCAGTACTCTTATAATTATCGTTATTTCCAAAGGTTCCGAGTGGAACATAGTCCTTCAACAGCACATCACTATTTCACCCTGCAGTCTGCAGTCCAGTTAAGTTGGCTGTACCATCTCCTCTATGTAATTGTCGGAGAGATGCCATACTCGTCCTTATCACCCACTTGGGTTCTACTCGAGGATCTGCCTGATATGTGGTATCATCCGACAGTCTTCTCTTCGGAATATTTGCTCAGCAATAGTTTTTCTTTTGGTTTGTTCGTCACCTGACAAAGCTTTTTGTAACTAATTCTTTCTGGTAACCTATTTTATTTAATTTTTTATTTTTGATTTACAGCTTGATTCACACTGTATTTTCGGTACAAGTATGCAATTTTCAGCATGGATATCGGTAGCCCAAATTTTTCAGGCCGACCATAGATATCAGGTGTGCGTCGGTGCGGGCTCGAACCTCGGACCATGTGCATGGTCGGCGAGAGTCCTAACCACTGTGCCACCGACGTACAGTAGAGCCAGAGAAGACAACCGTTGATAAACGTCTCCAGTGACACTCCAAACCTCTGTACTAAATAGAAAAACTTAATTGGCATTGGTGTTGAGAATTCGAATGATATTCTTTATGCTGTGTGCAACAGATTTCCAGACTGGTTTCATCATAATGAAGATCCATCTCAGTTTTCTGATCCTGGTTGGCTTTAGTGTCTTTATTTGTACCACACGTCTATGGTTGAAACGACGCTGACAAGATTAGTGAGAATGGTGAGTTCCTTCAAGTCTCTCCTCTTGGTAGTGACTTCAGCATGCTGTTATCAGTCGCCCGGTGTCTTCTGTGTGTTCACTTGAAGTCCTGGTTAATTCTTCTGCCAACTTGTTAGTTTTCACCTGTAAGTCTTCGGGTTTGTGTGACATTAATCATAAATCCTCAGGTGAGTTCAAAACTCTACAGTCTTCCTAGTTTCAGTAGCAATGTTACTTGTATAAAAAGAGGTTTCTAGCCCAACGCCTAACCTTCCCTCTGTTACAGATTTACTATGCGTTAGTAAACTTGTTTGGGAATGAGTCAGTCAGGAATCGAATCCAGACTTCCGTCGTAGCTGGTGGGCATTCTTCCGTTGAATCACCACCGGAAACGTATTATACATACACATAGCCTCAACACCAAAACTACCTTTCGTCTTGTTCTCCACAGTCCTTCTTAGATGGCTCCATGATTGCTCATAGGCTGTCATCTCCTGCCAGCAAGATCTTGCTCATGTCACCCACGGACTCATGCCCAACCGGTCGTTTCCCATCCAAGTTCTACCTATGCTCTTGGCGCAGTATGTCACACAGTGGTTCCCTTACCGTGTTCATATACCATTTCCATTTTTTCTTCAGAATGTTTTTCAAGCCATAGGTTGTTTGGTGGTTCAAACCCACAGTTTCTTATCACTAATTCTTTCCCGCTGGTCAGGCATCTGATCTTTGGTATGAAAACAGCTAAGGTAGATGTAGTGACCAGTTGAAAATGTGGTCCGTGGCACGCACCGCAAGTTTCTGACCCATATGTAGAATAACTGACCTAATACTGGTGTTGAAAATCCAGAAATTAGGCTGTAATATAAACTACTTGCTAACTCATATGAATTATTGGATATATATAAATGCAATAGTTCATAAAATTTGTCCACTTTCCCGGGTTGTTACATAGAATCAAGTCAGAAAAATAAATAAATAAAAAGACAGAAGATGAATCAAGCGGCACTAAAATATCAACTCAAACAAAGAGGAAATACTATGCAACAGTGAGTAAGTAGATGTACCGACAAACATGTATGCAATAACATTGCATAAAAAGTTGTATCAAATAAGCTTCCCTACATTTTGTTACATTGTACGAAAGAAGGATAATAATCATAAAATGAAAAGTCGAATGATGTAATAGTCCACAAAAAACGTGAATAAGAGAAAGGAGGAATATGTTAACAATAATGATTTATATGGAAGATATATGTATATATAGCATACTTGTTGTTTTTAATGAACCACAGTGAATAGATTAGGCACCGGTTACCTGACAGCGTAAAAAGTGATTGTACCTCAGAAATTGATATTAAACTACAAAACTCAAACAGACATCTCAGTATCTCAGTTTTGACTTCAGTAAGAGAACCATTGTAAATGAAAGAGGACTGAACTGATGTTTTGTCATGATTTAGGTCTCTTCAGCATCATACATCCTGGAACATGCTAGGGAAGTCTTGATCAGCATGATCTATAAATTTTGGTATGACGACTGATACTCTTTGATAGAAGTTAGAATTCATGGAATGGGCTTGCCTTGTAACTTGAATTTCCTGGGTTCGATCGCTCAAGGTTGGGATCGTACGAAACGGATTTCTAGTACTCCTTGGTTTATAGTAGTTCTCTAACCGATATCAGTTCACGATACAAATTGAAATAATGAGATCTGCTACTGTTGGATCGAACCAAGAAGTGATGATGACAATGAACGGTTACTCAACCTATTAATTAAGTGTAAAAGTTGAGCTACTGAAAAAGATTGTGAGTAGCATAATTTTAAATAGAAATTATTATAAATAATTCATGCTGAACTTACGTATTATATGATTACTGGGTCTCAACTGATTTGTAAGTCAATTGAAAATTATGACTATGGGAGGAAATTTTCAAGAAGAATACGAGGTATATATTACCGGAGAGCAGTTTCGTCCCAGTCTTGGATTCGCACTTCGAACCCACGACCTTCCGGTTACAAGGCAAGCCATTGGGACCCGATTCAATGGTAGAAGTGAGAATTCATTTTCCATTGAATCGGTTTCCAGTGTCCTGAATGCGATACAAGATTGTCCTGGGCTCGAATCCTTGTATTATCTGAATGCTGTGGATGAATCCCAAACAAGGACGAAACATCTGTCCAGTACTCCCTGACTTTCAATGGTTCTCTAACTGATATCAATCCGTGGTCAGATCCAATAAAACAAAGCAAATCCTTACAAATCAACTCTTGAATATATAGTGGCGCCTACTAACAAATCTACTAGGATGACGCATTTGAACCAGCATACTTTGGATGTATCTTGATTCATTTTCTAGGGAGGCATTGGTACAGATCCTTCTTATTCAATTCGTGAAGCATCTGACCACACTAATTGTGTATCGGATTGGTAAAAAACTGAATAAATAAATATACTGCCTTAAAGACGTAGCTTCTTGGTTGAGTCTTGCGAGTTTATATATATTTATATAAACTCACAAGACAAGCTTTCATTACTCTCAAATCTGTGTGGAGGTCAACAGCACTCATCATCAAAAATAACATCCGGATTTTCAACTCCAATGTAAAGTCAGTGCTTCTATATGGATCAGAGACTTGCACTGCACGTCATAAAGATCATCTCAAACTAACTTCAAACCTTCATCAACAGTTGTCTTCTCTCAATACTCAAGATCAGATGGCCAGAAAAGATCAGCAACAGGGATCTCTGGGAGCGAACCAACCCAGCAGGAACCGATTGTGAAACAAATAGGCAGAAAGAAATGGACATGGATTGGCCATACGCTGAGGAAACCATCAAGTGACATCACTAGACAAGCCCTCGAGTGGAACCCGAAAGGGAGGCGGCGAGTTGGTCGTCGGTGCAAGGGTGACTTGGAGGAGGTCATGCGAGGAGGAGATGAAAGCATGTGGACAGAACTGGAGCAGGGTGAAAAAGTTGGCAGAAAACAGAAGGCAATGGAGGTGCACAGCTGAAGCCCTATGTTCCTCTAGGAACTAAAGGATACAATAATATATATATATATATATATATATATATATATATAATGATTTACTTTATTCCAAAAAACATTACTTGTGATACAGAATGGAATTTTCAGCATTAATCACAGTTTTGCATCTAATTTCTTCAAATTTTAAATAAAATTAATCACACAGAAAATTTTCCACTTTTACAATAGGGGTAATGTCAAAAACAGGTAGCATGTAAAATTGAAATAATAATAATTTCATCAGAGTGAGGCAAGTCACCTAAGAAGAAAGAAAAAAGAAAAGGAGAAAGGACGGCGCCTTGAGGAACACCAGCTTCAGTAGACAATGAAGTGGAAGACTTCCCTTTACACACGGTGTACTGCTTTCTTTCTGAGAAATAGGAATGTAACCAGTTAACAGCCCAACATTCTGCATGATTTGCAGCAAGTTTATTCAATAAGATGTCCCTAGGGACCGAGTCAAAAGCAGATGTATAGTCTAGGAAGGCACAACGAACAAATTTAGCCCCCTTGTCTAGACTGGAAGCAATGTTATGATATAAAACAGCAGCTGCATCTAAAGTGCTTCTACTGTGCTTATAGGCAAATTGTTTAGGGTCATTAAAGGATTTAAGCGAAGGTATATATATATCTGTTTTGTTACTAAAAAGAAGTCTACGGAAAGGGAAATGTCTTCGCTGAAATCAAGATAGACTGAGCACATACAAGTATGCTTACTTTTGTGTCTTAAACTTGTCAGAATACAGAAGTACTGTCATACCTGAATGTAAGTGTATAACCTGAGCACTGTGGTGGTAGAATGTAATTCTATACTAGATAAGTTTATTTTAAATATCACACACAATAATGATGATGCAGTATTAATAACTGGATGACAAGGTTTCGAGCAAGATTCACAGATCGTAATCAGATCAGTTTAGTCGCATGGTTTCACTATATGTCTTATACATAAATTTCCTTTCTATCTGTCTCTCCACATAAGTTTGTTGTTACTTTCCATATCTCAAGTGTAGGTGTTGCATCATTCCGATTTCTCATGAGTCGTGCTGAATCGATAAACAAAGTTTCAGTGATTAACCTTTCTCTCTCTCTCTCTCCCCACCTAACTATATTACTTTTAAATACTCTCCCCCTGTCCCACCTACCCTATTGTGTGATTACATGGAACTACATGCAGTGCAATGCGATGGCTGGGCTCTCTTTTTTTCTGGGTTATTTAACTTGGCCGGATCAATCATTCTAGTTCTAGCTAAATTTTTATGTTCCAGTAATCTAGCTGATCCTGATCTACTAGTTTGAACTATGAAATTGACCTGACAGTCATTACATCATGGTGTTTGGTAAATTATATTGTTTTTCTTAATGGAATCTTTTGGGTGAATCCTTAAGCCGATAACGTTTATCTCCGAGAGAGTTGGTTGGTTGGTCTAAATGTCTACCTAATTACAGCTTCACTGAGAATTTTACGTAAGGCCTCTGACATTCCTTCTTTATACGGTAGTACTACACAGGCTTTGAATTCTATATTATTTTCGTCACTTTTATTTATAGCCTTTGATTTTCTATGGTTCTTTGTATATTTTTGAATAAATTCTGGTGAGTAGTTAGTTATTGACTTGTAATATTCCCTTTATAGATAAAATTTTATTTTGATAAATTACACAATGTTGTACAGTAATAATAACTGATGATGTTTCGAGCACAAATTAGTGCTCATAATCATCATATCAAGTCATTCACACAACATTTTATTTCATGTATACGCATGAAAACAATACTGAACCTAATAATGATAACATAAATAAAAAGGAATATAGGGCATCTTCAGTTCTACCATTCAAGGAGGGGACATCTGAAACCCTACGTAGGATTCTCAATAAATCAGAAATTAGAGTGGCATTCAAACCTACAAACTCACTAAGGTAAGACAACCTCTGTAGTTTAAAGGACCCGGTGGACCCAATTAGACAGAATAATATCATTTACAAATTACCTTGAAATGACTGTGAGTGAGGTCAAATTAGAAGATCAGAAGTAGTCAGACTGCCTATCAGAATATAAGAAATTAGCTAAGGGCAGAATGATTAACCCCGTGAAGATAAGTAGTTTAGAAAACTTAACTCAGCAGTCGCACTGCACACACAAACACACAATGGGGTGGGAGGGACAGAGTCAAAATTCTGTGAAGTAATATAGGTAGGTGCAGAGAGAGAGACTGACTATTGAATCATGCTTCGTCGAATAATCTACACCCAACACATACAATAGAAATGACTCAATGCAAATACCAGAGATATGTATAGAAGATATTATTACCACCAGTCAAATCAGAGGAGGATAATAAATAATCTTAAATGTATTCATTTCCATTCACATTATAACATTCTAACAAGTTATTTATTTATTTATTTTACTATAAAAACATCTTATTTCTCATCTGATTGTAATTGACTGATAACACTAATATTGTTTCTGAATGTACATTATCCTATATTGTTTTTTTTTTCAAATGTCTAATCATCAATTTTCACTCATGTGTATAAATGAAGCAAGAAAGTTGTGTGAGTGAGTGACTTGATATGATTATGAGCAGTAATAGTTTGTGCTTGAAACGTGGTCGCATCAGTTAATATTACTGTACAATCAACACTGAGTGATTTATCAAAATAAAATCTTATCCGTAATGGAGTTATACTCTAACACCACAGTGCTTATATCAATAATATTCCCTTTATTTGTTTGATTTCATCATTTAAATCTTCTGGCTGACTACTAGTTAGGGTCTTGGCCCGATTATACAGATATTTTCAAGTATTGGTTTTGTAGGGATTTTGTTTGATTGCATGGAGGATTTAATCATGAGCTGACATCAGTTAGAGAACCATTGGAAAACCGGCTGGGAGTAATGGACAGCTGTTTCGTCCTAGTTTGGGACTCTTCGGCAGTACGCACCCACCGGCCAGGGTTCGAACCCAGGACCTTCTGGTTACAAGGCGAGCTCGTAGACCATTGAGCCACTGGGACCCGATCCAATGGTCCTTGAATTCTAACTTCTGCCAATTCACGACATAGCGCGACCACTTCGCAATGTCTTCTTCTATGAGTTACTGCCTCATCTTCAACCTGCTGTACCCTACTGGTCACGGCTTCCCACTAGAACCCCAGGTTAACTGCCTGAATAGGGCCAGTCACTGGTGAGCATCAGATTAATTTTCAAGTATTGGTTTTGTAGGGATTTTGTTTGATTGCATGGAGGATTTATTCATGAGCTGACATCAGTTAGAGAACCACTGGGGTACAGCAGGTTGAAGATGAGGCAGTAACTCATGGAAGAAGACATTGCGAAGTGGTCGCGCTATGTCGTGAATTGGCAGAAGTTCGAATTCAAGGACCATTGGATCGGGTCCCAGTGGCTCAATGGTCTACGAGCTCGCCTTGTAACCAGAAGGTCCTGGGTTCGAACCCTGGCCGGTGGGTGCGTACTGCTGAAGAGTCCCAAACTAGGACGAAACAGCTGTCCAGTACTCCCAGCCGGTTTTCCAATGGTTCTCCAACTGATGTCAGCTCATGATTAAATCCTCCATGCAATTATACAGATATTTAACTAAACCTATTTTGCTTTTAGACAAAGCAATAAGAAGACGTAATTTGTCTGAATCTTGTATAAAATTTCGAAAAATCTGATCATCCACAGACTTGTCATAGGAATGCTTATATATGAAATTAATAAAGAGGTAAGAGGTGAGAAAATAGACTAATTAGGTCAAGTCAAAAGGCTATATTGTAGGTCAAAATAACAATAAAGACAGCTAAACCAAATAGCAGAAGTAATAGTACGTCTGCAACGGTATCAAAACAAAATTTACCAAAGAAGGTTTAATGTGATGATGAATTGTTGCTTTGAACTCATAAAGGAGGTTTAAACTTTCTAATTGCTAGCTATGGCTTCCACATACTTTACGATACACCCCAAACACGTTTCATAGATAGATAGGTTTAAACGATCTATTAACGTCAATTTTATGTCTTGTCTCTATAATATATTTTACAATAGAGGAACTAGGTTGTCGTCTGTTCTCACCATTAATGGATTCTAAAGATTCCCTTTGTTTTTTTGGAGCCATTTAGGAATATGCTCTGAAGCCAGCCCTTACTTGTAGAGATTGATGAGTCCTCCTCTGTGTATGTATGTCCACACGTACATTCAAATTGCTAAATACAGTGGGATGTGACGTCATTTTTCCTATGTTCGAAGGGCTTAGATAGATATATTGGCTTCACATTCTCAATTATTATGATATTAGTTGTGTAAAAAAGTCGTTTTAACAGCAGAGTTCAGTCTTTGTCTAGTTATCAAGCTGCTATGATGCCCCATATAGGATAGGTAGCTTGATGTAAACGTCTTTCTTAGGGGTGAGTTGTAGAGTGGATCTTGGTGTTCCACTGACTACTTTATATCTCCTGATGAACTTGTCATCAACCAGAGTTTGTGTCAACTTTCTTTCTTCTTCATCAAGTGTATCTTCAGTGCATATTTGTTGGATTCTACTGAAGAGGCACCTTCATTTACCAATTCTGGATGGGACGAATTAAAATCTAGTCTAAGCATTTATTAGTGTGTGTGTGTGTGTGTGTCAGTTTCCTATAAATGCAAATATTTAACCCACCATCTTGTTTACGTGTCTTAATTTGAAAATAGATTATTCTAAAATGTATTCTAGTAATGCCGAAATATCTTTGGTATTATAATCCTTAACACTATTAACAGTCTAGATCACTTGACCTTGTTATTTTTCTGTAGTGGATATTTTATTCATCAAACTTTTATGTTCACTTTATGCAGCATTATCATCACCACAAACTTCAATAACAAATGTCACTAAAAAGACGGTTGCAGCGAAGAAAATTTTCTTTTCCATGAAATCACCGTCAGCTAGGCTGTAGATTCATGTATTTATAATAAAAGTTCCAGGATTATTTCCGGTCAAGGGTCAAATTAATAAAAATTACAATGAGGAATTAAAATGACTTAATAAACAAGGGGACAGATAAAATTCAAACAAAGTAGCATCATAATTACTGAGAAGATTGACATATTGGGCAATAAGGGGTTAGAAATGTAGAAATAACAAATATAGATATGATGTTTGGATAAAAAATCTAGTGGGATCACAACTAATGTGACGAATAATTGTTTATGCGATCAGGGATTAAAAATGTAGAAACAATAAAATAACATGAATAATAACATGTTATTGGAGAACCACGCACTCAGGAGTTCCCTAATGATCTGGGGATCATCATAAATTATATCTTCGTGTTCTAAATGACTGATATTGTTTTCTTCACCCTTCTTCAGCCGTTTTTGCAAGATTTTGCAGAGTTCCTCGGTTTTAGAGGTGCCCTCTAGGGCTTTATTTTCCTCGACTTGTGCTTTCATTTTATGTCTCTCATCTAAATTTTTAAATATTTCATGTATCAGGTGTAATGCATTAAATTCTTTGTATAAATAAAATCTCCTTTTTAGTTTCCTTAGTTTTATTCGCGTTTTGCGATCTATGAACAGAGTCGGTGTCTTTAGGGCAGATTTCAGGGGTGCGATTGTGTTTCTTACCGAACTGATTGTCTTGTAGAAGGTATTTAGTATTACTCCTAAGTTATTATTGGTGAAGTATTCACCCCAGTCTGAGCTTCTCAAGAGCATTGGTAGGAATTCCCAGTCGGCATTTCGATAGTCCCTATATTGATAGTAAACCGGGGAACTCTTAGGTGTGTGTTTAGTTGTTAGTTGTAAGGGTAGGGTGCAGTACAGTATGTTGTGGTCACTGTTGTCGAGTTTATCCCTCACCTCTATCGAGATCGGCTCTATTTTGTGACAGAGGATTAAGTCGAGAATATTGTTGTGTCGTGTTGGGAGGCGTACGCACTGCTTCCATCCTCCTACATCTATGGCTTCTAGGATCACCTCGTAGGTTCTCGGTCCAGTGCAGGTATCCCAGTTCACTCCAGGGAGGTTGAAATCGCCACAAACTAGTTTGTAGTCGAATTCCAGCTTAGGTACAACCTCTAGTATTTCTCCGATAACCGTATCAGTCGTTATAGGGCTGTTAGGGGCTCTGTATATACATCCCACAAGAATGTTATTTTCATTCGTGTGGATGCTTATCCACTTGGATTCTGGGAGTTTGTCGATAGTTGGGTTTGTAAAGGTATTGGAGTTAGTGGATTTAGAGGCATATATTAGACAGCCGCCTCCTCTCTTGTCTACTCTGTCATTCCTGTGGATGTTGTAGTTATCAATTATCAGCTTTGTGTCAGGTATATCAATAGTAAGCCAAGTTTCAGTTACCAGAATCAGTGTTGGCCGCTCCATTTTCAAACATCATTCCTTGCGTATTTAATTGAATTTTAGATTTTCCAATCGATTGATAGGATTGAAGTGCTCGGTCTCAGGTTGACTTATCGGCTACTTGTGCAGATGCTTCGACGATGTCCGGGCATTTAATTACAATTAAATTCGTGAATGGTGACTGGTAGTGCATTTCGTCCAATTTGTGCCTCGTCATCCGGATGTATCTACATTCGCCGGTGAGTGATGATGTTCCCACTGAGGCTCGAACCCAGTACCCATAGTTTCAAACGCCAAAGCATTATCCACCAGACCACTTGGGCAACGAGAAACATCTCTTGTGCAATGGTTTATATTAATTATTTAATTACATGCCCAGACATTGTTGAAGCATCTGCACAAGAAGCCGACATGTCAACCTGACACGAAGCACTTCGGTTCAATCAATCGAAGGGAAAATCTAAAATTCAATCTAATAATTAGTAGGAACACTGCACAAGAGGTGGCTCTCGTGGCCCAAGTGGTTTAGTGGATAACGCTTTGGCGTTTGAAACTATGGGCACTGGGTTCGAGCCTTGGTGCGGAGAATATCATCACTCACTGGGGAATGCAGGCACATCCAGCTGATGAGTCCAAAATAGGACGAAACGCGCATCCTAGACTCCACTATTAGTCACCATCCAACAATTAAATTCATTCCATGAGGTTAAGACTATAGGACAACCAAGGTGTATTCATAAATTTGTTTTAGACAGCCTTGTAGATACTCAACATAAATTTGATGTTAACAAAAACATTTTAAAGTTATCTATCGTATTCCCACAAATCCTAATTTAGCCTTACAATGTCGTCTTCTAAAAAAAAAGAAAAAAGATGTTCAGTGAAGAGTTACTCTTTTTCCAGAGATATCATTCTTAAGCTGTACAATCGAATATATACAGTAAATTTAACTCAGGAACAAAAGGCATGTTTCCAAGGATGTGTGTCATTAGGAATTGTATATCTGAAATTACAAATTACGCAACGTAGAAAGCGTTTATCGGGTAAAAACTCAACTAAAACAAAATGAATTAATTGAATGATGTAATTCATATAATTGACGAGGTTGAGTAAAATTCAACAAAATTGAACGACAGTCAAGTTAACAACTCTGGTAATTACTGAGGTGGGGAAGAAAACAGTACAGTCAATGTGTAGATCACCAACACACACACACATAAACTTGTTCAGTGGTTAGTAGAATTTTTAGATCCAGTCAAAAGATAATTCTGTAAGTATTTATTGAAAGATATACTTGAAGTGATCAATTATTCTGATGATATCATTATTATGAATAAAAATATAAGTATTATTTTAATGTAAACTCTTTATTCACTAATGTACCTTTATTTAAAACAGTTGACATTTTGTGTGATTATATTTACACATATCACTTTCTAAATTCGTTCCCTATATCTTATTTAAAGGGTTTTAGTATTTGTATGTACTAGCAATGTTGCTAGGTTCACATTTAGATGCCACATGCTTTCGTCAGTTTAGTGGTGTTGTTATGGGAAGCCCGTTGGAGCCCTTTTTTAGCAGATATCTATATGTCGTACATTATAAGTTTATCGGAATACTTAATCGAAAATGCGCCGACCTACATAAGATACTTTAATCATAAGTGAGAAGCCTTGTTCCAGTGCCTCAAGTTTAAATAGAATAAATGAAGTTCAACATAGCATATCACTTACATCTGTAGATAACTGTTTATCTTTCCTAGATATATATTCCTTAGTCGACGATGCAATGGACCAATAAAACGATGTATTGACAGAAAACCTCCCTGGATATGACAGTATCTTAATTATCATAGTTTCTACCGTGTTCATCAAAAAAGAACTTTAGTGAAGTGTCTCTTCAGTAGAATCCAATGAATATGCACAGAAGACACACTTGTTAATGAAGATGGAAAAATGGCTGATAACAATTATCCGGACAAGTTCATAAGAAGATATGAAGTGGTCAGAACATCAAGACTCGTTCACTTTCCAACTCGCCGCTAAGAAATGAGTCTATATCAATCTATCCTATATGGGTGATAACAGCTACTAGACAAAGATTGAAGGCTGCTGTGGTTAAAAAGACTTTTTATGCAACTGAGATCAGAATAATTGTAAATGTCAGGCCCATATATCCATCTATGCTCTTAAAACATTCGAAAAATCATGTCACATCCCACTGTATCTACCGATTCAAATATACGTGTTACAACACCTACATAGGCAAAACTCGTCGATTTCTAAAAGTAAGAACTTCAGAGCACAATTAAGAAACAAAATAAAACAAAAATTGCGTATCTAGTGTCAAGATGCATCAAGTCCATTGTAGGCCTAATGACTTAACAAACTTCTTTTGTATGCAGACTTCAGGATTCAACTTGTGAACTTCCATTGTTTCTGAGGTTTGAAGAGGTTTGATTCGTACACTTTCAGCAATATTCCCGCGTATTCTGTAGACCACTTTAAAGTTGGTTGGTTTGTTTGTTTGCTTGGTGTCCAGATGTGATCAGGTGTTTCAGGAGAGAGCCGTATCGCGGAGGGGTATCATTTTTTCTCCTTTATACAACAATGGCAGTAAGTGTTCTATGATACTTTTGGATAGCAAATGCTGGGTGTGGCCGACATACTTAGCAGGTGAATTGGTAAACGCAGATGAATGAGGTTAACAGTGATAGTTTATCCCTCATGTTCATATGGATCATTGGTTTTGTTATCTTCCACATATATAGGTGAATCTGTCAGAGTCCATCCAACGAAGTCGAATGTACGCTTTAAGAAAATACTCATTTAGACGCTTTCATTGGCTTGGCCATCCTTGTTTTAACTATCTTTAACTGTTACGAATAGTGTCTTCCTTAATTTTACGTGATATTCCATTTTATTATTACATGTGAATACAGTTCAGTGGCAGAACATCTGGTCAACAACTCAGGACATTCAGCGCTTTTCAAAAAACCCTTCGAAGTAATATACAAGATTCAATCAAACCTATCAAAGGGAGTAAAATTAAGACATCTGGGCACAGCCGAGGCGGTAGCTATACAAATGCTCAAACCCACGCTTTGTATACAAAAGAAATATGTCCAACTTCTATCCCTGCCATGGCCATCATAGACAGGTAATTTTTTAGTAATGACCATCCCATCGCCTTTCGTATGTAAACTTCCTGTTTATTCATGTTATTTTAAGTTTTTCTTAATCCCTGTTTACACTACCTTATTTTCATATCCCAACTCTCTGTCTATTTTCTCATTTTACTATTTCTACCTATTTAATCCCTGATTGCAGAAACAATTATTCATCACATTAGTTTTTTTATCCAAACATCCTGTCTGTTTTTTGTTATTTCTGCATTTTTAACCCCCAACTGCACAATGTCAATCTTCTTAGTTATTATGATGCTACTTTGTTTGTTTTATCCATCCCCCTGTTTATTATGGCATTTTAATTCCTAATTTTAATTTTTATTCATTTGACCCTTAACCGGAAATTATTCTGGGACTTTCCCATCCATTTGATATAAATACACGAATGTACAGCTATCTAGTTGATGACTTCGTCGAAAAGAAAAGCTTTTCTTCGCTGCAGTTGTCTTCTTATTACATTTTTATGCATATTATCATTTACACTTGGTTATTTAAACCGTAGATCTATTGATCCATTGAACAACTCGATATTATTTAAACAAGAACATTAATGTTATCAATAACGACTACTGTCTACATATTATGTGGGTTGATATATAACTATTGCAGCCAGATGAGGAAGAAGTTATCGAAAGGAATATTCTTTGCTCAAACTTCTATTTTGTCTTCTAAATAAGCAGAATGGCGAATCGATGAAGAATAAGTGTATAGCGTACATTTGTAGCATACTTTCACCTTCCAGTTACCTTTTTTTTATCACGCACTGAACAATTGACGTGTGGTACTCACTTGAGTGTAATTGAGTATTACATAAGTCAACTTTCAGTTATGCCTTGTAATCAGCTTAGATATCATGTGGTTGTTCAGTACTCTTATAATTATCGTTATTTCCAAAGGTTCCGAGTGGAACATAGTCCTTCAACAGCACATCACTATTTCAGCCTGCAGTCCAGTTAAGTTGGCTGTACCATCTCCTCTATGTAATTGTCGGAGCGATGCCATACTCGTCCTTGTCACCCACTTGGGTTCTACTCGAGGATCTGCCTGATATGTGGTATCATCCGACAGTCTTCTCTTCGGAATATTTGTTCAGCAATAGTTTTTTTTTTGGTTTGTTCGTCACCTGACAAAGCTTTTTGTAACTAATTCTTTCTGGTCACCTATTTTATTTAGTTTTTTATTTTTGATTTACAGCTTGATTCCACACTGTATTTTCGGTACAAGTATGGAATTTTCAGCATGGATATCGGTAGCCCAAATTCTGCAGGCCGACCATAGATATTAGGTGTGCGTCGGTGCGGGCTCGAACCTCGGACCATGTGCATGGTCGGCGAGAGTCCTAACCACTGTGCCACCGACGTACAGTAGAGCCAGAGAAGACAACCGTTGATAAACGTCTCCAGTGACACTCCAAACCTCTGAACTAAATAGAAAAACTTAATTGGCATTGGTGTTGAGAATTCGAATGATATTCTTTATGCTGTGTGCAACAGATTTCCAGACTGATTTTATAATAATGAAGATCCATCTCAGTTTTCTGATCCTGGTTGGCTTTAGTGTCTTTATTTGTACCACACGTCTATGGTTGAAACGACGCTGACAAGATTATTGAGAATGGTGAGTTCCTTCAAGTCTCTCCTCTTGGTAGTGACTTCAGCAAGCTGTTATCAGTCGCCCGGTGTCTTCTGTGTGTTCACTTGAAGTCCTGGTTAATTCTTCTGCCAACTTGTTAGTTTTCACCTGTAAGTCTTCGGGTTTGTGTGACATTAATCATAAATCTTCAAGTGAGTTCAAAACTCCTACAGTCTTCCTAGTTTCAGTAGCAATGTTACTTGTATAAAAAGAGGTTTCTAGCCCAACGCCTAACCTTCCCTCTGTTACAGATTTACTATGCGTTAGTAAACTTGTTTGGGAATGAGTCAGTCAGGAATCGAATCCAGACTTCCGTCGTAGCTGGTGGGCATTCTTCCGTTGAATCACCACCGGAAACGTATTATACATACACATAGCCTCAACACCAAAACTACCTTTCGTCTTGTTCTCCACAGTCCTTCTTAGATGGCTCCATGATTGCTCATAGGCTGTCATCTCCTCCCAGCAGGATTTCGCTCATGTCACCCACGGACTCATGCCCAACCGGTCGTTTCCCATCCAAGTACTACCTATGCTCTTGGCGCAGTATGTCACACAGTGGTTCCCTTACCGTGTTCATATACCATTTCCATTTTTTCTTCAGAATGTTTTTCAAGCCATAGGTTGTTTGGTGGTTCAAACCCACAGTTTCTTATCACTAATTCTTTCCTGCTGGTCAGCCATCTGATCTTCGGTATGAAAACAGCTAAGGTAGATGTAGTGACCAGTTGAAAATGTGGTCCGTGGCACGCACCGCAAGTTTCTGATCCATATGTAGAATAACCGACCTAATATTGGTGTTGAAAATCCAGAAATTAGGCTGTAATATAAACTACTTGCTAACTCATATGAATTATTGGATATATATAAATGCAATAGTTCATAAAATTTGTCCACTTTCCCGGGTTGTTACATAGAATCAAGTCAGAAAAATAAATAAATAAAAAGACAGAAGATGAATCAAGCGGCACTAAAATATCAACTCAAACAAAGAGAAAATACTATGCAACAGTGAGTAAGTAGATGTACCGACAAACATGTATGCAATAACATTGCATAAAAAGTTGTATCAAATAAGCTTCCCTACATTTTGTTACATTGTACGGAAGAAGGATAATAATCATAAAATGAAAAGTCGAATGATGTAATAGTCCACAAAAAACGTGAATAAGAGAAAGGAGGAATATGTTAACAATAATGATTTATATGGAAGATATATGTATATATAGCATACTTGTTGTTTTTAATGAACCACAGTGAATAGAGTCGGCACCGGTTACCTGACAGCGTAAAAAGTGATTCTACCTCAGAAATTGATATTAAACTGCAAAACTCAAACAGACATTTAGTATCTCAGTTTTGACTTCAGTTAGAGAACCATTGTAAATGAAAGAGGACTGAACTGATGTTTTGTCATGATTTAGGTCTCTTCAGCATCATACATCCTGGAACATACTAGGGAAGTCTTGATCAGCATGATCCATCAAGTTTTGGTATGACGACTGATACTCTTTGATAGAAGTTAGAATTCATGGAATGGGCTTGCCTTGTAACTTGAATTTCCTGGGTTCGATCGCTCAAGGTTGGGATCGTACGAAACGGATTTCTAGTACTCCTTGGTTTATAGTAGTTCTCTAACTGATATCAGTTCACGATCCAAATTGAAATAATGAGATCTGCTACTGTTGGATCGAACCAAGAAGTGATGATGACAATGAACGGTTACTCAACCTATTAATTAAGTGTAAAAGTTGAACTACTGAAAAAGGTTAAGAGTAGCATAATTTTAAATAGAAATTATTATAGATAATTCATGCTGAACTTACGTATTATATGATTACTGGGTCTCAACTGATTTGTAAGTCAATTGAAAATTATATCTATGGGAGAAAATTTTTGAGAAGAATACGAGGTATATATTACCGGACAGCAGTTTCGTCCCAGTCTGGGATTCGCACTTCGAACCCACGACCTTCCGGTTACAAGGCAAGCCATTGGGACCCGATCCAATGGTAGAAGTGAGAATTCATTGGCCATTGAATCGGTTTCCATTGTCCTGAATGCTATACAAGATTGTCCTGGGCTCGAATCCTTGCATCATCTGAATGCTGTGGATGAATCCCAAACAAGGACGAAACATCTGTCCAGTACTCCCTGACTTTCAATGGTTCTCTAACTGATATCAATCCGTGGTCAGATCCAATAAAACAAAGCAAATCCTTACAAATCAACTCTTGAATATATAGTGGCGCCTCCTAACAAATCTACTAGGATGACGCGTTTGAACCAGCGTACTTTGGATGTATCTTGATTCATTTTCTAGAGAGGCATTGGTACAGATCCTTCTTGTTCAATTCGTGAAGCATCTGACCACACTGATTGTGTATCGGATTGGTAAGAAACTGAATAAATAAATATACTGCCTTAAAGATGTAGCTTCTTGGTTGAGTCTTGGAGTTTATATATATTTATATAAACTCACAAGACAAGCTTTCATTACTCTCAAATCTGTGTGGAGGTCAAAAGCACTCATCATCAAAAATAACATCCGGATTTTCAACTCCAATGTGAAGTCAGTGCTTCTATATGGATCAGAGACTTGCACTGCACGTCATAAAGATCATCTCAAACTAACTTCAAACCTTCATCAACAGTTGCCTTCGCTCAATACTCAAGATCAGATGGGTGGCCAGAAAAGATCAGCCACAAGAGGGATCTCTGGGAGCGAACCAATCAGGAACCGATTGTGAAACAAATAGGCAGAAAGAAATGGAGATGGATTGGCCATACGCTGAGGAAATCATCAAGTGACATCACTAGACAAGCTATCACTCGAGTGGAACCCGAAAGGGAGGCGGCGAGTTGGTCGTCAATGCGAGGGTGACTTGGAGGAGGTCATGCGAGGAGGAGATGAAAGCATATGGACAGACCTGGAGTGGGGTGAAAAAGTTGGCAGAAAACAGAAGGCAATGGAGGTGCACAGCTGAAGCCCTATGTTCCTCTAGGAACTAAAGGATACAATAATATATATATATATAATGATTTACTTTATTCCAAAAAACATTACTTGTGATACAGAATGGAATTTTCAGTATTAACCACAGTGTTGCATCTAATTTCTTCAAATTTTAAATAAAATTAATCACACAGAAAATTTTCCACATTTACAATAGGGGTAATGTCAAAAACAGGTAGCATGTAAAATGGAAATAATAATAATAATTTCATCAAAGTGAGGCAAGTCATGTAAGAAGAAAGAAAAAAGAAAAGGAGAAAGGACGGCGCCTTGAGGAACACCAGCTTCAGTAGACAATGAAGTGGAAGACTTCCCTTTACACACGGTGTACTGCTTTCTTTCTGAGAAATAGGAATGTAACCAGTTAACAGCCCAACATTCTGCATGATTTGCAGCAAGTTTATTCAATAAGATGTCCCTAGGGACCGAGTCAAAAGCAGATGTATATTCTAGGAAGGCACAACGAACAAATTTAGCCCCCTTGTCTAGACTGGAAGCAATGTGATATGATATAAGACGGCAGCTGCATTTAAAGTGCTTCTACTGTGCTTCTAGGCAAATTGTTTAGGGTCATTAAAGGATTTAAGCGAAGGTATATATATATATGTTTTGTTACTAAAAAGAAGTCTACGGAAAGGGAGATGTCTTCGTTGAAATCAAGATAGACTAAGCACATATAAGTATGCTTACTTTTGTGTCTTAAACTTGTCAGAATACAGAAGTACTGTCATACCTTAATGTAAGTGTATAACGTGAGCACTGTGGTGGTAGAATATAATTCTATACTAGATAAGTTTATTTTAAATATCACACACAATAATGATGATGCAGTATTAATAACTGGATGACAAGGTTTCGAGCAAGATTCACTGATCGTAATCAGATCAGTTTAGTCACATGGTTTCACTATTTGTCTTTTACATAAATTTCTTTTCTATATGTCTCTCCACATATGTTTGTTGTTACTTTCCATATCTCAAGTGTAGGTGTTGCATCATTCCGATTTCTCATGAGTCGTGCTGAATCGATAAACAAAGTTTCAGTGATTAACCTTTCTCTCTCTCTCTTCCCACCTAACTATATTACTTTTAAATACTCTCCCCCTGTCCCACCTACCCTATTGTGTGATTACATGGAAGTACATACAGTGCAATGCGATGGCTGGGCTCTCTTTTTTCTGGGTTATTTAACTTGGCCGGATCAATCATTCTAGTTCTAGCTAAATTTTTATGTTCCAGTAATCTAGCTGATCCTGATCTACTAGTTTGAACTATGAAATTGACCTGACAGTCATTACATCATGGTGTTCGGTAAATTATATTGTTTTTCTTAATCGAATCTTTTGGGTGAATCCTTAAGCCGATAACGTTTATCTCCGACAGAGTTGGTTGGTTGGTTCGTTGGTCTAAATGTCTACCTAATTACAGCGTCACTGAGAATTTTACGTAAGGCCTCTGACATTCCTTCTTTATACGGTAGTACTACACAGGCTTTGAATTCTATATTATTTTCGTCACTTTTATTTATAGCCTTAGATTTTCTATGGTTCTTCGTATATTTTCGAATAAATTCTGGTGAGTAGTTAGTTATTGACTTGTAATATTCCCTTTATAGATAAAATTTTATTTTGATAAATCACACACTGTTGTACAGTAATAATAACTGATGATGTTTCGAGCACAAATTACTGCTCATAATCATATCAAGTTGTGGTGAGAGCAGGCCGTGAGAAAATATGTACAAGGCTGATTCAACAACCAATCACAGCAAAGTTAACGTGGCAAATATGATTCGCAGATAGAGAACTCTATTTGTCGAGGAATCCCTAAACAACCAATCCGAAGCCTGCGTTTGTCTGCCTAACTTCTGATAAACAACCAATCAGGTGACTGCGCTTGTCTACTTGCATAAGCTGTAATAATGTATGTGAAATATATATAAATACGTGTTGATTTTCATAATAAAACGATCTGTTGCCTGGCCTTTGTCTTCTGTTGTTACAAAGTCATTCACACAACATTTTATTTCATGTATACGCATGAAAACAATACTGAACCTAATAATGATAACATAAATAAGAAGGAATATAGGGCATCTTCAGTTCTACCATTCAAGGAGGGGACATCTGAAACCCTACGTAGGATTCTCAATGAATCAGGAATTAGAGTGGCATTCAAACCCTCCTACAAACTCACTAAGGTAGGACAAGCTCTGTAGTTTAAAGGACCCGGTGGACCCAATTAGACAGAATAATATAAAATTTACAAATTACCTTGAAATGACTGTGAGTGAGGTCAAATTAGAAGATCAGAAGTAGTCAGATTGCCTATCAGAACATAAGAAATTAGCTAAGGGCAGAATGATTAACCCCGTGAAGATAAGTAGTTTAGAAAACTTAACTCAGCAGTCGCACTGCACACACAAACACACAATGGGGTGGGAGGGACAGAGTCAAAATTCTGTGAAGTAATATAGGTAGGTGCAGAGAGAGAGACTGACTATTGAATCCTGCTTCGTCGAATAATCTACACCCAACACATGCAACAGAAATGACTCAATGCAAATACCAGAGATATGTATAGAAGATATTATTACAACCAGTCAGTCAAATCAGAGGAGGATAATAAATAATGTTAAAATGTATTCATTTCCATTCACATTATAACATTCTAACAAGTTGTTTATTTATTTATTTTACTATAAAAACACTCGTCTTATTTCCCATCTGATTGTATTTGACTGATAACACTAATATTGTTTCTGAATGTACATTATCCTATATTGATTTTGTTCAAATGTCTAATCATCAATTTTCACTCATGTGTATAAATGAAGCAAGAAAGTTGTGTGACTGACTACTTGATATGATTATGAGCAGTAATAGTTTGTGCTTGAAACGTCGTCATCATCAGTTAATAGTACTGTACAATCAACACTGTGTGACGCTTTATCAAAATAAAATCTTATCCGTAATGGAGTTATACTCTAACACCACAGTACCAAAATTTTGATACTTATATCAATAATATTCCCTTTATTTGTTTGATTTCATCATTTAAATCTTCTGGCTGACTACTAGTTAGGGTCTTGGCCCGATTATACAGATATTTAAATAAACCTATCTTTTACGGGTTGATCACGGATTGATATCAGTTAGAGAACCATTGAAAACCAGGGAGTACTGGACAGCTGCGTACTGCCGATGATTCCCAAACTAGGATGAAACAGCAGCTGTTCAGTACTCCCTGGTTTTCAATGGTTCTCTAACTGATATCAATCCGTGATCAACCCGTAAAACATAACTAATCCTTACAAACCAAACTATAGAAAGTTAATCTGATGCTCGCTAGTGACTTGCTACAGGTTGGAGTTTCCTGAGTTCTAGTGAGAAGTCGTGACCAGTGAGGTCCAATTAGATGTCACGTGTGTGGATGGATGTCCCATCAACGACAATGGTTGGGGTCGCGCTAAATCACGAATTGGTAGAAGTTAGAATTCACGAGCCATTGAATCGGGTCCCAGTGGCTGAATGGTATACGAGCTTGCCTTGTAACCGGAAGGTCCCGGGTTCGAATCCCAGTGGGTGCGTACTGCCGATGATTCCCAAACTAGGATGAAATAGCAGCTGTCCAGTACTCCCTGGTTTTCAATGGTTCTCTAACTGATATCAATCCGTGATCAACCCGTAAAACATAACTAATCCTTACAAACCAAACTATAGAAAGTAAACCTATCTTGCTTTTAGACAAAGCAATAAGAAGACGTAATTTGTCTGAATCGTGTATAAAATTTCGAAAAATCTGATCATACACGGACTTGTCATAGGGATGCTTATATATGAAATTAATAAAGAGGTAAGAGGTGAGAAAATAGACTAATTGGGTCAAGTCAAAAGGCTATATTGTAGGTAAAAATAACAATAAAGACAGCTAAACCAAATAGCAGAATTAATAGTACATCTGCAACGGTATCAAAACAAAATTTACCAAAACAGGTTTAATGTGATGACGAATTGTTGCTTTGAACGCATAAAGGAGGTTTAAACTTCCTAATTGCTAGCTATGGCTTCCACATACTTTACGATACACCCCAAACACGTTTCATAGATAGATAGGTTTAAACGATCGGTTAACGTCAATTTTATGTCTTGTCTCTATAATATATTTCACAATAGAGGAACTAGGTTGTCGTCTGTTCTCACCATTAATGGATTCTAAAGATTCCCTTTGTTTTTTTGGAGCCATTTAGGAATATGCTCTGAAGCCAGCCCTTACTTGTAGAGATTGATGAGTTCTCCTCTGTGTATGTATGTCCACACGTACATTCAAATTTGTAAATACAATGGGATGTGACGTCATTTTTCCTATGTTCGAAGGGCTTAGATAGATATATTGGCTTCACATTCTCAATTATTATGATATTAGTTGTGTAAAAAAGTCGTTTTAACAGCAGAGTTCAGTCTTTGTCTAGTTATCAAGCTGCTATGATGCCCCATATAGGATAGGTAGCTTGATGTAAACGTCTTTCTTAGGGGTGAGTTGTAGAGTGGATCTCGGTGTTCCACTAACTACTTTATATCTCCTGATGAACTTGTCATCAACCAGAGTTTGTGTCGACTTTCTTTCTTCTTCATCAAGTGTATCTTCAGTGCATATTTGTTGGATTCTACTGAAGAGGCACCTCATTTACCGATTCTGGATGGGACGAATTAAAATCTAGTCTAAGCATTTATTAGAGTGTGTGTGCGTGTGTGTCAGTTTCCTATAAATGCAAATATCTAACCCACCATCTTGTTTACGTGTCTTAATTTGAAAATAGATTATTCTAAAATGTATTCTAATAATGCCGAAATATCTTTGGTATTATAATCCTTAACACTATTAACAGTCTAGATCACTTGACCTTGTTATTTTTCTGTAGTGGATATTTTATTCATCAAACTTTAAAGTTCACTTTATGCAGCATTATCATCACCACAAACTTCAATAACAAATGTCACTAAAAAGACGGTTGCAGCGAAGAAAATTTTCTTTTCCATGAAATCACCGTCAGCTAGGCTGTAGATTCATGTATTTATAATAAAAGTTCCAGGATTATTTCCGGTCAAGGGTCAAACTAATAAAAATTACAATGAGGAATTAAAATGACTTAATAAACAAGGGGACAGATAAAATTCAAACAAAGTAGCATCATAATTACTGAGAAGATTGACATATTGGGCAATAAGGGGTTAGAAATGTAGAAATAACAAATATAGATATGATGTTTGGATAAAAAATCTAGTGGGATCACAACTAATGTGACGAATAATTGTTTATGCGATCAGGGATTAAAAATGTAGAAACAATAAAATAACATGAATAAACAGGAAGTTTAGATAAGAAAGTCAATGGGATAGTCACTATTAGAAGAATTACCTGTTTATGATGGCCATGGCAGGGACAAGGGTTGGACGTATTTCTTTTCGACACATAGCGTGGGTTTGAGTTTTTGGAAAGCTAGTGCCTCGGCTATGCCCAAATGTCTTGATTTTACTCCCTTTGATAGGTTTGATCGAATCTTCCATATTATTCTGAAGGATTTTCGAATGGCGCCGAATGTCCTGAATTTACCAGATGTTCTATCACTGGACTATACACATGGTTTCATTCTCCTTTTACTAGCCAGGCTGGATAGTGTTCACAAGAGCGTTTTTCCAGTTGGTGCATGGTTCGGCAGATGTACTCCGCTTCACAAGAGGAAGTAAACTGGTGTATGCACGCTGAAGTGGCCCAGTGCGACAGCTTATCTTTCACGTTCTGGTTGAACAGTTTCTGGCAGGAAAATGTTAGTCATAGGCTAGCGACGAAGCATGTTTTCCTCAGAGGTTTGAAGAGGCGTTTACGAAGGATTTCTGATTCAATGTCACCTTTCAATTCTATATTAAACAGAAGTATCTTCTTCGGGACGGATTGAACTTGTTCGGAAGTCTCCGTTTGGTTTGCAGTTCTTGTCTATAAACCTAGGCGAAAAACCGTTTTCAATCAGGGTTCTTCGAAGATTTCTTAGTTCTTCATCAATGATCTCCTCGCTGCATATCTTTCAATCCTCGAGGATACAGCGTATATCAGGTTCCCCCTTTCTGCTTAGGGGCACGAAGCTTTAAAAGTTGATTAATTGTCCAGTCCATAAGGGCTTTTTGTATATGGGCCTTTTCAGAGAGTTTTCAGCGTTTCTTGTGAGATTGACTTCGAAGAAGTGGAACATTCCGCTGGATTCGGCTTCAAGAGTAAAGTCAATGTTTTGGTAGGCATTGTTGAATGTTTGAAGTAAGTTTTCAACGTCCAGGTTCGCATCTCAAATATCACTAAGACTTGTGTTAATTGATTTATTTTCATATCCATACCATGTACTGGTAAGGTTTTGTCTTCATGCAAAGAGGGACAAACGTCTTCGTCAAAAAATATGTTACTCTTGCTTTTTGTGTGGTTTTGCCGACTTTTTATGAGTATCTGAGATGCTAAACTAGTTCTCCTTTTTACCAGAACTTTTACGGCCAATTTAAACAGAAAATGTAGAAAGTATGAATTTTGCTACCATATGTTGCGTATCTAGTTGGTCGGGATACCATCCACTGCAGACGACTAACACATGTCTTTCTGTGATCATAGAACGGTATTTTACCACAAAAAATGGTTCAGCATTTCCCAGTCTTGTCATTTTTTTAAATGACCTGCTGTCTTTACAAAACCCAAGCATCCAATGTTTTGGAAACCCTCTCTGGTGTACTTGATGTATGTAACTGATTCTAGTCCCACTTGTCACATTTGGATGTATATTATTCATGATATAGCTGGTTACTATCACTTCTTAATTACTCCGACTTTCTCCTTAGGCGATGCTAACTGATACGCGAATGACCTGTCAAACAACCTTCAGAACCTCATCCTTTAGTTTATTTTATAGCATCCATTGTTTTGACGAATAACTCTGTTTTATCCTAAGAATTCTTTCATTTGGGTACAGATTAAAGATCTTCCTAGAGTGTGATTGGCGTCGAGGGTCAAGAGAGGGTTTGATGTGAGGTTAAACTTAGGGTGGAAGTTCATTTTCTTCTAAGATGTCATATATCTCCTTTAGTAAGGGGAAAAATACCAATAATTCCAGTAAGTACGAACGTTTTACTCAAAAACGTGACTGAAACATTCAAGTGATGTATAAAGCCCCATGAGCGTCGGTGGCACAATGGTTAGGATGCTCACCGACCATGTACATGGTCTGTGGTTCGATTCCCAGCCGAGGCACACATGATATCAATGATCGGCCTGCGAAATTTGGGCTACATGCTGAAAATTCCATACTTGTATCAAAACTGCAATGTGGAGTCAAGCTGTAATAAAATTTGAAAAAAATTAAAAATTAAAAAATATGGCTCATTCACAAATTGAGTTGACATATGAAACAGAGAAAGACAAAACCTCAGCATTCCTTGATATCCCGTCAACAAGAAAGCTAGCTGGCAGCATTAAGTAAAATATTTCCTGGAAACATTCATGAGTTAGGCAATGCACCCGTTTCAAGTCGTTTATTCTCCCTGCATACAAACGAAATCTCATCAGTACCTTAATGTTTTATGCTAGAAAATTCTGCACAACCGAGACATAGGATAACAGACAGCTATGTAAAAAATTCGTTAGGGTCTCCTCAATGAGGATAGATAGAGATGCCTGCAAAATGTACGGAAGAAACTTACCCATATTTTTTCAGTCAAATCAATCGACGCGAAAATCGAAAATTCAATTAAATAATTAATATGACCCATTGCACATGAAAGAGTTGGCTCTCTTGGCCCAAATCGTCTCGTGGATAACGCTTTGGCGTTTGAAACTATGGGCAGTGGGTTTGAGCCTCGGTGGGAACAGTCGGTGGCACAGTGGTTAGGACTCTCGCCGACCATGCACATGGTCCGAGGTTCGAACCCCCGCCGACGCACACCTGATATCTATGGTCGGCCTGCAAAATTTGGGCTACCGATATCCATGCTGAAAATTCCATACTTTTACCGAAAATACAGTATGGAATCAAGCTGTAAATCAAAAATATCAAAATAAAAAAAAAATCACTCACTGGGAAATGCAGGTGCATCCAGATGACAAGTCCCAAATTGGGCGAAATCCACGTTATCCTGGATTCCACTGTAACAACAGAAGACAAGGGCCAGGCAACAGATCGTTTTATTATGAAAATCAACACGTATTTATATATATTTCACATACATTATTACAGCTTATGCAAGTAGACAAGCGCAGTCACCTGATTGGTTGTTTATCAGAAGTTAGGCAGACAAACGCAGGCTTCGGATTGGTTGTTTAGGGATTCCTCGACAAATAGAGTTCTCTATCTGCGAATCATATTTTGCCACGTTAACTTTGCTGTGATTGGTTGTTGAATCAGCCTTGTACATATTTTCTCACGGCCTGCTCTCACCACACCACTACTAGTCACCATCCACCAATTAAATTGACCTATACGTACATGGCTTTAGTGTTCAAAGAAAACACCCAGTGAATTACTGGCGTTAGATTTCCAAAAAATAATTGCTTAAACGTTCACTATCTCAAAATTGTGTTTAAAATTCATCACTTGTTCTAAAATTTCAACCGAGGCAAAGGTGAGCTACTGAATGTGGCCACCTCAGTGTGCATTGATGAATTTAACTGTTCTTGTGAAGACAATTACATGATTCACGAAGTTAGAATTCATGGGCCGTTGGATCGGGTCCCAATGACTTAATGGTCTACGCGCCCACCTTGTAACCAGGAGGTCCTGAATTCGAAACCGGTAGGTGTGTAATTCTGAAGAGTCCCAAACTATTACGAAACAGCTGCCCAGTGCTTCCAGATTTTCCAGTGGTTCTCTAACTGATATCAGCTCATCATGAAATCCTCCATCCAATTAAACAAAATCCCTACAAAACCAATACTTGAAAATTATATAATTCTGAAACAATTAGTCCCTTTTATAAACTTGGATAGCGTTATAAGAAGACGGAGATTATCTGAAAAACGATGTGATGTATTTGCGCTATACATTTCGAATAATCTGATCACACATTTACTTGCCAAGTCAATATATATATATGAAAATTTTTCGTGTGTGTGTGATCACACATACATAGGGAGGAGTAATCGCCCTTTGCATGTGAGGGTGGGAAAGCATACCCCAAAATGGTTAGAAAAACAGATGAACTGTGAAAAACCAATAGATGCAGGTGTCAGTCAGACTACCAACTTCGTCTATAGCTAAACATCTAATCGAGATGAACCATAAGATTGATGTTAACTCAGCCTTTAAGGTCATCTATAAAGACGGTCAAGGGTGCTCACTGAAATACGCTGAGGCAATAACTGTTCATAAAATTAAGCCCCCCCTTGTGTATTCAAAAACAGTTTATTATTACTCTTAACCCACCTACCTTGGTAATCCTTATTTGATTGGATTACCAAACGTTTGTGTTAATTATTCTTAATTCCGTTTTCTCTCACTTTGTTTAATTTAACCTTTCTATATATATATTGACTTGACAAGTAAATGTGTGATCAGATTGTTCGAAGTGTATAGCACTAATACATCACATTTTTCAGATAGTCTCCGTCTTCTTATAACGCCATCCAAATTACATAAGTAGAACAACCCAGTAAACTACCATAGCCTTCTTGAGTCCTTTTCAAAGTGGTTAGGTAAAGGATGTGTAAAGTCGAGTTTCAGGAGTTTTATACTATCACACCTAGTGGGTACGCAGCATAAGTGTGGTAAAGCTTTAACCTCTACAATTCTATACAAGCTACCATCTCAATTCTCCTAAGTTTATATGCCTTGAATTGTTAAGCATGGCTGAAGCAGTTTCATTAGAACAATTGCTACTCAATATTTGTGTTCAGAAAAATTTCGTCCAATCCCTCTTCTACTACTCATGGTCAACCAACACAATCTAGAAGACCCCATCATCAAATGCTACCGAACTATAGTTGTGTATTTTACTCTTGGTTTGACGAATTATTATTATCCTACTTATACTCTCCTTGATTATATTTCATTCCATTCATCATTCCATTTTTTCAAATGTCTGTGACCGATACTTTTGATTGGACACTAGTCAGTGACTAGTGTTATGTGCCCAGTCCTTTTTGTCTGGTGAAGACTGAATTCTATCAGTCAGTCAAGTTTGCAATGCGCCACCACCATGCTACTAGGTGGCTCGCTATCACGAGACACTTTGAATTGCTCATATTAGATGCTTGGAGGCAATTGGCCACAGGAAGCCTTACCTGATCTAGGTTTCCTGCTAGTTGGTACTCGTCAGCAAGGCATTTCTGCGGTGCTGCGTGACATATTGGTTTGAATCTCAGAAGGGACATGAGGAGTTCCCTGAAGGTTGCAGATACTCCAGGCTGACTGACTGACTGGTGAGTGCCAACTAGCACGAAACCCATGTAAGATAAGGCTTCCTCTGGCCAATTGCCTCCAACCATTTAATACCAACAATTCACAGGGCACTGTGATGGCGAGCCACCTAGTGGCATGGCTGCCACATTGCAAACTTGACTGACTGGTAGAATTTAGTCTGTACCAAAGATAGAACTAAACACACATTACACTAGTTACTGACTACTTTCCAATCAAAAATAGACTAACTATATATGGGATAACTAGACAACAGACATTAGAGTTCAGATTTTGCTTGGAAATAAAGATTTACTAAAGATGATGTAGGTGTGAGGTTTATTTCCTAGACGAGTTGTTTGCCTGTCACACTTACAAAAAGACTAACTTCCTTTACCTATATGCCTTGGTCAGTACTCTGCCTATCCTGCAAGTACTGACGAATGGGTAAACGGCAGAAAATAAAACAAAAGGTTTTATGTGCCCGTAACCACTAGTATATTTATAACAAATGTGACAGCATTTATTAATATAAAAAGGCTTGTAACTTATCTATACACAGAGGACTAGTGAGCTCGAAGAGGTGTTTGTATAAGAGCACAGCAAGAGAGCAAGTGTACAGGCAACGAAATGCGGTGAAGCAAAGCGAAGGTGAAAGTAGTGTCAAAAAGATGGGTGGGCGAGTTTAAACAAAATTTCAAGGATTCAATGTACACTACACTGGACTGCAAGATCGAACAATACACGGATTTTATGCCTTATGTGATCGGGAATTCAAGGGAATAAAAGTGAATAATAAAGTAAAATTATGACGTAGACTAACAATTAAGTAAATTGAGAAGCTTAACAGTGAACTCAACTCGGTAAGAGTCAAAATAAAATTAAGTGAAATGTTGTGCAACAGAATAAAACACAAAATCATAATGCAGAAACAAATTACACATACCAGGGTAGCAAGAAATTAGTCATTTATTAGCAGTGGCTACTTTAAAATGAAGTAACCAGGCTTTTTCTTTGTCTATTGATTATTTTGAAGGCCAGACTATGGTCCACTGTTAATTAAGCGTCTGGCAATTGCGCTTTACTGCCTACCTTTCATATGAGGAAACTTTTAGGAACATGCTCAGAAAATCTAGTGGACTCTCTTCCTTCAGTTTTTCTTATATACTTTCTTCTGCAAGTGTATGCCGATTTATAATTTCAAAAAGACAGTCTGTCTATCTCTCTCTTTAAATGGTTCCCTTAGGTTCCGAGTAGAACATAGGGTTTCAACAACACATCTTCACTTTGTCGTATCTTCTGAAGTTCTCTTCAGCTAGCCAGGTCCACGACTGCACATAATCTCTCAACTCCTCCAATTTGTATGATCTCCTCCATGTCACCCTCGCACCGATAAGGTCTGTTCCAAGAAACAAAAATGTGGCGGAGGTGTTGCAACTTTTATTCACTCGAAATGATTCATTTCTAACAAAGTTTGTTTCAAATTCTCGAATGACTTCATTGATTGCATCACTGTGAGATATCGCCTAAAACACTTGTCAAAATACAAATTCATTTATATTTCTAATGTTTATGTCTCTCTTGGCTGTACCATATCGGATTTATCTATGTTCGCTGATGAATTCACCGCTTTTGCTGCAGCTTGCTTCGAGAACTCTTTATCGATAGTAACTGGTGATTTTAATTCATGCGATCACTCCTTCCTTATATCACTTGGTCATGACAATATTGTTAACTTTGCTACCCGTCTTGGTAAAACACTGGATCATCAATGATGTTGGTATATATGAAGCTCGCAAACTCTGACCACTGCATCATACGTGTACTGCCTAAAATATATTCCAAATCACACAAAGGTGTCCTCTCTCACCTCTACAGTAAAGTTCAACGGAGATGCTACTCAAAAGACAACCTAGACAAGCTCAGATGCATGTTGAAAGACACTAACTGGGACTTATTTACAGAACAAACATTAGATGAAACAATCACAAACACTACTGATTATCTTAAATTCTGTTTCGAAATATGTTGTCCTAAAGAAACATTATTCATTCGATTTGATCGCTTATCTTCGCCATATCTCAAAAAGCTACGTAGAGATAAAGAACTGTTGTTCAAAACAAATGATAAGCCTGGTGTAAAAAAGTTAAACACTCTGATAAAACTGGAAATGAAAAGACTAAATGTTTTATATAATCAAAGATTTTTGTCATGTAAAACCCCTTCTAATTTATGGAAACTTTTCAAAGAAATTACTAACGGTAAGCGATGTATTTCTGTTCCATCTCTTAATGTTGACACTCTTAATAAATCTTTCATACGCTCTTCTGTTGATACCCTTCCAAATGATACAAATCATATTGACAATAACTTTAGTGGTTTTAATACCCTTGATGTGCTTAAATGTCTCCGGTCTCTTAAGCCTTCTCAAAGCCTTGGTCCTGACGGCATACCTGCCATTGTCCTCAGGAATTGTGCTGATATTTTGTGTTATCCTCTTACTAACATTTTTAATGCTCTTTTTCCGGTAACGTTCTACCTTTTGCATGGAAAAACATTAAAATTATCCCTATACCAAAACCATCTTCTGGTTCTGATATTAAATTTCGGCCTATTGCAATTACTTCCCCCTTTTTAAAATTGATGGAAAAATTACTTTTACTTCGTCTTGAACCCGCTTTGAAACCTTTTAATGATCCTAAACAATTTGCATACAAACATGGTAGAAGTACCTTGGATGCTGCGGTTGTCTTATATCACAATGTTGTTTCTTGTTTAGACAAAGGTGCTAAATATGTTCGTAGTGCTTTCTTAGACTACACATCTGCTTTTGACTCTGTACCTAGGGGCCTTTTATTAAATAAGCTATCGTTGACACAAACAGGATCCTGGGCTAAGAGTTGGTTGCATTCCTATTTTTCTGATAGAATGCAGTATACTGTATATAACGGCAAATCTTCTACCTCGCTTACAAAATCCGGTGTTCCACAAGGTGCTGTCCTCTCTCCTTTTCTTTTTTCTTTCTTCCTACATGACCTGCCTCATTCAAACGAAACTAACTTTGTCAAATATGCAGATGATCTGACTGTATCACTGCCTATCACTTCCGAGTCTGACAGCTCCAAACTTAATAGCTTTCTGTTGGACATCAACAAGTGGTCCAAGTCAAATGGTCTTATATTAAATCCTTCCAAATGTCAGGCACTTGACTTTACTTTCAAGCATCGACGTGACTTACATGAACTAGTTAGTTCGCATGATCCCTGTAGCATAGATGGCACGGAAATTGAAACCAAGTCAAGCGTTAAATACCTTGGACTAGTTCTTTCCTCTGACCTTTCATGGTCATCCCACATCTTATCTATCTCTAAGAAAATGTTTCGTCTTACCTTCTACATTAAAAAGTTAAGACAATCAGGTATCAACCAACCTTTAGTTTTGCAATTTTTAAACTCCTGTATTTTACCTATTGTACTCTATTGCTCTCCATTAATCTTTCCTGGGCTTCTCAAAAAAGATTATATCATATTACGAAGAGTATTAAATGCTGTGAGTAGGTCTTGTGGTCTGCCACTGCATGAGCTCGCTAATACTATAGTCGAGAGGCATATAAATTCCTGTACGAAATGGGCAAAGGCTATACTGTCAGACCCTCTGCACCCCCTTTATTCACACCTGTCCCCTTGTATCTCATCAGGTAGGACGAGAAGTCAATATAAAAAGTTATATGCTCGTACCACTAAGTACAGAAATTCTACAATACCCTATTTAGCCCGTACTTTATGTGACGAAGACTCTGTTAGACGTGAAACACATAAGTTACTATGTAATTAGCACAGTGAATCGACCCTATCATTGTTCATCCTTCTGTATTTTATGGTGTCACACTTTCTATCGTTTAATTGTTACTCTGCTATTTTATTTTAGTTGGTATTACTATTATTACTACAATTTTGTACTTTATGCATATTTTCCCCCCGCTGCATACAGTAATTTGCTATGTAGCTGCTATAACAACGTTTTATTATCATTATGTATGTTTATTTTTAATATTTTTTTTGTCGTTTTTGAGTAAATTAGATGCAATATTGTACTGAATGCTGAAAATTCCTTGCTGTATCATGAGTACTGTTTTTCGAATTAAGCAAATTATCATTATCATTATTCCACTCAAGGGCCTGGTGCTCGAATTCATGAGATGATCCCCTCAATGAATAACCCAATCCATCTTCATTTTAACCTACATATTTATTGATCATTTGGCCTTCACCTGTTGGTTAGTTACCAGCCAGAGTTTCTTGCTTGTAATTCTCTCTGACCATTTGATCTTCACTATGGAGTCAGTGAAGATGTGGCAGCTGCAGTGGCCTGTTGAAAATCCTTATCGTGAGATACCTGTAGCTATTAATTACTTAAATTATTTCTTAAATCCTGTTTTGATCTCACTAAATTAAATAAACTCAATAACTTTTGCTTGTTTTGTTTCTTTCTTATGACTCGTTAATCTTGTAATTTATACCCCTTATTGGTACCATTGTAACTACGCCTTGTCCTGTTTATTTGAAAAGTTTCCATTCCGTTGTATGTACGTTTGTAGAGATTCGTTGCGTCACAGGAAATTGAGATGGACCCCAGACACACGCAGTGGTGAGACCTTTCGGTAACATCGCTCGCTAGGCCAATACTTGAGCAGAACCCAAAACGGGGGAAACGCCAAGTTGCGCATTGCTACTTGGGTGACATGGATGAAATCGTGTGAGAAGGAAATGAGAGCCTATAGACAATCGTGTAGCCAACTGAAAAGGACTTCAAAGAAGAGGAAAAAATAGAGATGTGCTGTTGAAGGTCTGTATTCCACTTGGGACCTTGAGAGAAGGCTATGATTTTGTGCAAATTAGAATTTCTACGTCTATTTGTTATATTCCCACATTAGTTGTACATGCAATTTAGCTTTATTAAGAAATTTTGCATCAAAATTAACCATATTTCTTCATTACAATAGTTCGATTTTGTTATATTCATATATTCATATTTACATATATATATATATATATATATATATATATATATATATATATATTATTTATTATTGTTCCCTTGGATTCCTAGAGGAACATACGCCTTCAACTGCACATCTCCACTTGCTTCTCTTTCCTGCTGTACTTTTCACCCGCATCCATGTTAGTCAGTCCATACTGTTTCAACTCCTCTTCACACGATCTCCTCCATGTCACCCTTCCACTGACGTCCCACTCGCTGCTTCCCCTTTGGCCTAGTTCCACTCGAGCAATGGCCTGACGCGCGCGCGATGTAACCCAGTGGCGTCCGCCTCTGCGAGCGAGTGTCCAATGCATCTCCATCCAATTTCTCCTGCATATTTGTTGGTTGGCGATTGGTTCTGGTTTTGTTTGTTTGTTCCCATAGTTTCTTGTTGGTGATTCTTTCCAACCCGACCATCTGATCTTCAGTATAGATTTAGCGAAGGCAGTTGTTGGTTGATAAAGGTCTGCAACAGACTGTTGGAAATATTCTTTGTGACCCGCCCGCCCGTCAAGTTTTTGATCCGTATAGGAGAACTGACTGACTTGACGTTTGTATTGAAAATCCGACTGGATTTTGTGGTTGATGCTGGGTGACGAAGATTTCCAGATTGGTTTCAGGTTGATGAATGTGTTTCTCGCCCGCCTTCCTGATTCTCGCTTGATTTGACATCCTCATCCGTTCAGACTGCCTGTAGTTGAGACAATGCTCCCTAGATAAGTGAGTGAATGAAGTAACCACTTTCAAATCCCTCCCGTTGATGGTGATTGGCGCTGGATGTTGTTGTTGGTTGGTTAATTTCATAACCTCTGTCTTGTCTATGTTCACCTGGAGTCCTGTCTTTTCTGACTGCTTCTTCGAGCAGTTTGTCGGTTTTCGCTTGTAAGTCTTCGATTTTGTGTGACATCAAACATACGTCATCCACGATACATGCATATATACATAGACTTAAATGTATTTGCAAATTAACCAGTTCGCCGAAACATTTGCTACAGAACTCTTCAGAATTCGCATAGTTTGAATTGATTCAGCCCTTTGAACTATATCTAACTAACGCACACTTCTGATGATGTTCACTCCAAACATGCAAAATGGCAGTCTAGTGTCCAATACACTTTGATCTGGCTAGTAAGCACTATACTGGTTGATGTGAATGGTTGAAAACTGCTCATATCAGTCAGCGGCACACATGTGAGTCGGTGGCACAGTGGTTAGGACTCTCGCCGACCATCCACATGGTCCGAGGTTCGATCCCCTGCCGACGCACACCTGATATCTATGGTCGACCTGGAAAATTTGGGCTGCCGATATTATATGCTGAAAATTCCATACTTGTACCAAAAATACGGTGTGGAATCAAGCTACAATCAACAATAAAATGCATGTTACAAAAATAGTCCTAACTCTCTGTTCCCTAGTAGAAAAGTTGATATCGTGTTAAAATGAACGTTGGAATGTGGTGGTTAGGCATTCTGACGTCATATTAAATTTAAGAGTGTAAAACATTCCCATATCGTGAATTAAAAGTCATTCGGAAGGAAGAATATGCGTTTCAATAAATTCTACTTCTCATATCTCAACAATTATAAAATATGACATTTATGTTATAAATTTTGGAAATTAGGTATTATTATTCTTGTATCCTTTAATTCATAGAGGAAAATAGGACTTTGACCTCGCGTCTCCATTGCGTTCGGTTTTCTGCTAGAGTTTCCCACTGGCTCCAAATCTTCCCACATGCTTTCACCTCCTCTTCATATGACCCACTCCAAGTCACCCCACCATGGGACGACAAACTCGCCGCTTCCCTTTCGGGTTACACTCGAGCGATGGCTTGTGTCTAGTGATCTCACTTGATGGTTTCCTCGAGCATGGCCAATCCATCTCCATTTCTTCCTGCCTATTTGTTGCACAATCGGTTCCTGCTGGGTTGGTTCGCTCCCAGAAGTCCCTGGTGCTGATCTTTTCTGGCCGACCATCTGATCTTGAGTATTGAGCGAAGACAACTGTTAATGAAGGTCTGAAGTTTGTTTGAGATGCTCTTTATGACGCACCAGGTCTCTGATCCATATAGTAGCAGTGACTTCACATTGGAGTTGAAAATCCGGGTCTTATTTTTGATGCTGAGTGCTGTTGACCTCCACACAGACTTAAGAGTAATGAAAGCTTGTCTTGCTTTTCCGATTCTTGCTTTGATATCCTCGTCAGTTCCGTCCGGCTCTAGTTGAAACGATGCTTCTCAGGTAGGTGAAGGAGGTTGTTTCTTTCAGGTTCCTTCATTTATGCTGATTGTTGACTGTTGTTGTAGCTGTTTGTGTTGGCCAGGAATCTTCATCACCTCAGTTTTATCTATGTTCACGTGAAGTCCTATCTTTGATGCTTCTTCTGCCAGCTTGTTGCTTTTCATCACTTGCATATCTTCCAGTTTGTGGGAAATCAGACATATATCACATCGGCGAAGTCCAGATCCTCCAAGTTATATGATATTTATTATAGTAAAGGTTTTTTGTATTTCCCAATAAATGAAAAAGAGCGAAACGATATTGTTGTTTTTACTGCCCTTCCTTCGTCTAGTGCTGCTGTTAATAGCTTCATCAAAGTAGTAGTCACATTAAACCAGGATTCACAAAATCCACTCAGCTTATATACAAAAACTTTATCATCATTCCTCAGCATGGGTTTATTTTTGCGTCTTTGTCAAATTGGCCAATTATTAAAGATAACATAACCAGGTGTAGCTTTTTGAATTTGGTTAGGGCATAAAATTATAAAAGCAGAATGTATTTACATAGCGAAATTGCTTATCACATTTATGCAACCTTGTTTATGTAAAACACCAAATTTCGAAAGACTCACAATCTAATTGTGCCTATAAAATAAAATGCTTGGAATGTGATGTGACATACACTCCATTGACAAACCTCGCCAGAAAGAAATCAAAATCAGAAGAAATGTACATCTCATAACCACCTCTGTTCGACCACTGAGAAATTCAGTTGAACTAGAAAGGCTTGAAAAATATCATCAGCCATAGCTCGTCTACACGCTACAGAATCAGGCTAAAATACCGATTTCTACAATATTGAAATTATCCAGAAAAATTTCAGAAATCCCAAAGCACCTCATATAAAATGGATAGGAATGATGGACTTAAACAGAATTTAACCTGGTCGCAACGCCTCTCACCCCATGAAATGACAATATCAACAGGAGTGTGATAAGCAATTTTATAATGTGAACACATGGTGCTTTTATATTGTTATACATTTATCACACTCAACAATCTACACCTGTTTTCATTATCTTTACCAAATGCCCAACTTTACAACCCAAAAATTACGCCATACTGAGGATTCTCCAATGCTGGCCTTGTGGCCGGTTTGGACCAGGTGGTCTAATATTGAATTGTTAATGAATTTTTTTACTACGCCTTTACTCAGCCACACTGGCAGATGTTCCCGAGTTCCTAGAGCGAACACCAACATAACTCGCTCCACCACAAGAGCAGTTGAATTGATAGATACAATTTGAAATGGCTAGTCTAGGTACTCCATCTTTCAGTAGAGGGATCATCATTGGTCGTGTACAGAATAAAACGTGTAGTTTACCAGCATTAAAAGTCCTTTGAACTGATTTTCTTAGTTTCTTCATAATTATTTCACTTGATACATCGTCCTTGAGTTGTAGTCGTATATAAAGTGGCTTCTTGTTTACAGATAGTGAGTAGTCCCTTTCCGCTTTCTTTGCAATGTGTTTCTTTATAAGATTGTCGAGATAGATAATTTCAATCAAAGTATCGTATACAATGCTTAATTCATCTTCAATTACTTCTTATGAGTATGTAGCTCTAAATTTCTTTTGTACTTGATAGGAACGAAGCTGTGAAAATGTGTATATTGCCCTGTCTATGTACTTTTCCTGTGCAAATTTCTTTTTATGCTACCATCTGGTTTTCTTGTAAGTAGGACATCCAGGAAGTCAATTCTCTTCTATTGAAATGTAATCCATTGATATTATTGCTTCGGTGTACGTCGGTGGCACAGTGGTTAGGACTCTCGCCGACCATGCAAATGGTCCGGGGTTCGATCCCCTGCCGATGCACACCTGATATCTATGGTCAGCCGGCAAAATTTGGGCTTCCGGTATCACATGCCGAAAATTCCATACCTGTACCAAAAATTCGGTGTTGAGTCAAGCTGTAGTCGAAATAAAAATAAAATTTAAACAGCATTAATTTTGTTCATAACACTAATTCATTCATTCACTATAATGTATATATAATTGTAGAGCCTGATGATGAATTTATCGAAAAGAGTATTCTTTGTTCAATATCGTCTTGCTCTTTTTCATTCATTGGGAAATACAAAAATCTTTTATCAAAATGAGTATTATATTTATCGTTGCAACAATCTTCAGTTATGTAGTGGATACATTTTTACATAGAATAGCAGATTAGTCATAGGATTACAAACGTTTTAACTTCTCCTGTGATTCAAGTCATATAATGAGTACGATTATGCAGGTTTGTCTACTGAATGGAGAACATTTACCAGCTTGGTTAAGCAAGTTTGAAATCAATGAAATCATGTGAAGTTTAACTCTACTTCTTCTTATTGCTTTATCTATCATACTTGTTGAATATGGGACTTTTATTGACATTAAGATATCCTTGACAGTTATTTACCAGACTCCGAAGCCACTGTCATGAGCAACTGGCCTATGTCTTTTGCATATAACTAAAGCTTTTGCAGTAAGTTCCACTAAAGCAGAAATATGTATTAAAAAATCCCTAATGAGGGCTTTTTTAACCGAGACAAACTAAACTACTTATGTGGTGAGAGCAGCCTGCTAGCCAATTGGTTGACATTAATCTACGTCAATGTCAAGGTCACTAATATGGGCCGTGAGAAAATATGAACAAGGCTGTTTCAACAACCAATCACAGCAAACTTAAACGTGGGCAAATATGATTCGCAGATAGATGGCTCTACTTTCCAAGGAACTCGAAAACAACCAATCAGAAGACTGCGTTTGTCTACTTGACTAGGCTATAATAATGTATGTGAAATTTATATAAATACGTGTTGATTTTCGTAATAAAACGATCTGTTGCCTGGCCCTTGTCTTCTGTTGTTACACTTATACAGTATTAATAATAATAATATATATTCTCATATAAACATATAAATTTACATGAAAATGCATGCCATTTTACAGGCACGATCAAGTATGATATAATATCAAATCGTAGATCGTCTACAAGTTAATAATGTCTCAACAGTTAAATATTTGATATATATATATATATATAAATACACATTGTCTGAACTAGGCTGTATAGTTATTGAATTGTACAATTGTCCTCCAGGTTGAGCGGGAAAATCGACTTCGTTTCGTTTTCATCCCGTGGTTGTCGGCATACGATAACCAACCAAAATTGAGGTAAGTACAACGTTTACAAGGGATTGAAAGCTGTTTTAGAAAAGTAAAAGTGCTAAGGTGAATCAATAAAGTGTAATGAAATGGATAAGTGCAAGTATCACTAATAAATGCATTAATAAAGGAAACTCCCTAGGCTGACAAAGTTCATTTGCAATGCATAATGCTACACGTATATCTCGTACTATCATGATGTCCACTTTTGGTTTTAATACATTTTTTCCTCATGCCGGTTTTTTTTATTTTATGCCTTTTTGTGCATTCGGAGCACAACCGTACCCTACAGAGAATAGGAATAGAATAAGTCGAATCAGATTCATAAGAAGCTATAAAATGTTAGGTTTAATGGAATATAATGAGGATTAAGTAAAGACGTTATTAGAAAATGAATGAGATAAGACATTGTGAAGTGGTATTTAAAGATCCGACAATGGACAGCAAGTTAGTTTATAAGATGCCCCATAAATCTGTGCAGAGCCCGCGTGGTCGCATCTCAACAATAGGCTGAGCGAATAGTATATATTTAAAGGTAGAAGCATGATCTGTCAAGGCGTTCATTATTATCTTTTTCAAGATAAAGATCTAAGCCCTCATAAAAATCAGAAATATCTCGAGCCTTTAATTTGTATATTGCTGTTCCTGCAGAATGGGGCGATTCACCTTAGTGACCCCCACCATATCTACTGATCAGCTAACGCCACCATCCCTCCTTTAATTTTCGTGCTAGGTTACTTTTAAGTGAATTTCTTCTCGTTTGCATACAGTCCAAATCGACAGAAGTTTGAGTTAAGTCACCTTAGCAGACATTTCCCAATCAGTGTTTAATGAAGCTAAGTGATTCGAATCCAACAGGAATAATAAATTTCCCTATCACGAATAACGGCTTCGAATAGAAATAAATTCATTTGATGGTATACGGCGTTGTGGTACACTATCACTTAGGTTTAAGATAAACCCATCAATACTAATCCCATCATAAATGAACGTTTCAAATAAGTTCATGGTGTCATTTGATGCAGCCTCCTTTTTCAAAAAGATCTCAATCAGTGAAACTATTCAGATGATCTTTTAGCACTCCGGTCTTCTCCCACCGCCAGAGTCAGAATCCAAACGCCTATTGCTAATGTGTACCATGGGTATACAAATCCAGTCTGACAACACTCTTTGCCGACAAATAGATGGTATAGCTATGGGCAGTCCATTTAGCCCTATTTTAGCAGATATATTCATGTCCAACCTTGAAATAACAAGATTGAAGGCTGCAATCGACGAAACAAATTCCTACTGTCGCTATGTTGATGACATACTTCTAGTGTGCAACCATGAAAGTCATGCTTCCTACCAATATAATCATATTATTCAGCAACGCATATATAAAAGTATTGAATTCATTACGGAATAACGGAATGATGGAAAGTTCCTGTTGTTATTGATAATATCTACCTCTGTATTGTTTAAATACTTGCTGTTGACTGTTAATATAATTCTTATATGAATTGAATAAGAATTCCGCCAAATACAAATTCCTAAATTCATCCATCTCTGTGTCTTTGGTCGAATTCCTGTAATTCAGTCATTGTAAAATACAAACACTACTACTACAAATAATTATAACATTTCGGCGTCGCTATAGAATTAAATAATCTTGGAGTTTCCTGCAAATAGTTCACCGTGGGAAATCACCAATTATCTTGAATGTTTCGACGCATGGTGCATGTCGAAGAATGTTTGCGATGACGAAATTTCAGCTCATTTTATTACTGCTGTTGAGCTAGATGCGAACAGTCTAGTAAAGACTCTGTCGTTTCCAGATAAACCCATTTCTTTGCCATATGATAAGCTCCGTGAACCTCTAATAGATCACTTCCATATAACTACTTTTGAAACACGAGAGAATGCTCAGTTCAACAAAATTGTTCGTGCTCCCGACCAGAAGATTACAGACTTTATTCTTCAGCTTCAGATACAAGCTTCAAAGTGCAACTTTGGAAATCATCTGCATCATCAACTATGTGGTTGTCTAATTGCTTGAATCAATATTCTTAAGTTAGAGAATGAGTTAATTCAGTTTTCCCCCTGTACCTTTCACACTACGAAAGATTTAGGTATTCCATATAAAGATGTCAACAGTGAATACCAAGCGCCCACTACGTCAGTATGTGATGTCATGCTTTCCAAAGTCGATAATACAAGTTGTCAATGTAGTTGAAGATTGAACGATCAATTCATGGTTGTTTGCTCAAAATGAACTTCCCCAATTTTCGCGGAGGCATCAATACGACAGTCATCGTCTCATCGGTCGTTGTTCAGAAAGAAGATTAAAAAGCCGTCAGAAGTAATATTGTGATTTATTATTGTAATATTTGTTCACAGACATTAGTCATACGTCATTTGTATGTTGGTGTAACAATAAAGAATCCTCGAGTCAACAATTGGTGTTTTGGTTTTTTCGTCCGTTATTACTAAGCGTTTCTGAGAAACTTCAAGCGACAGCGTGAGCCCGAGCGTAAGAAGAGCTGGGCATTAACGGTTTATGAGACGTGGCTGACAGTTTATGAAGGTAGAAACAGATTCTGGCCGATTCAGACAGTTGGTGAAACTTTGGATAGTCACCGTTCTTCTTTCCTCGTGCCGGTCAAGTCCTCTTTGAGCAAGCAATATCTGGAACGTTTTTGGAATTGGGTCAAGTTCAACAATGCCTGGGTCAAAGAAGGGACAGAGTGTCTTGGATGCAAACAGGAAAGTAAGTCATGGTGACTTGTCTGTTAATTGTAACGATGTGTCTGATGTTAAGCATGACATGGTTGATGTTACTGTTTCGCCGTTCAGGGATAATAGGAACATCAAACTCCCTAAATTTGAACCACGGTGTTTCGATGGAAACCCAGCTGATTATTTACAATTTGTAAAGGAGTTTGAGATCATGTTGAGTGGTATTCTATTAAGTGATGAATTGAAGTTAATGTATTTGATGAGATATTGCACTGGAGATGCTTCAAGAGCTATACAGTACTGTAAGCTCATGCCCCCTAATGAGGGATACGCTGAGGCTATGAGCATATTACGTCAAAGGTTTGGAAGACCTTCGATGATTGTAGGGAAATTATTCGAGGCTGTTAAGGGTAATGGTGGTCAATTACAGGATGACTCCCAGGCACTCACTGAGTTTTTAGATAATTTGCAAATTTACAAGAATGGAATGATTTCGATGGATCGCATGAGTGACCTCAACTCGAGTTTTATACTAGAAGTAATAGCAAGACGCCTACCTACTCGACTGCAAAGGAAGTGGGTGAAGATAAGCTCCCGTATGGAGGATGAGGGTATCGAGCCAAAGTTTGATGATATCCTGAAACTGGTAAAAGATAGCGTCAATCAATCTATGAGCAAGTTCGCCAGTATATTGAATCTCACCCCTAGAATAGAGCAGTCTGAGGGTGAAAACGCAATCATTGGTGACGAGTAGGCCTCCGAGAGGTGGATATCGAGAAGGCTCCATGATGTCTAGTAATGCATACAGACCTAGTGAGTGTAACAGCTTTCGTAGTACATCCTCAACAGATAAGTTACAAGATGCAAGACAAACACGGTTGTGTTGTACACGTTTGCAAGAGGTGCATACATAGGTGAACTGTGAACCAGTAAGCAGGTTCAGTGATAAGCTAAATGTGAACTCCAGGTCTGACTCCGAATTGTGTGACGATAACGGTTTGGTCAGGAAGTCTGTAGTTGCAACTGGTAAGCTATTGTTGAACAGTATGCCACAGAAGAGAGTTACAGTCTCAGAGGACAGTTCTCACTCCACAAGTTTACGAGGTATTACTAGTCAGAGTGAAGGTATAAAATCTTTGGGAATTTGTGAGAAGGAACCAAAATTGTTTACTTCTGTTATTAAAGAGTTTGAAATTGATGAAGTCGACCAGATAGATGATGATAAATTGAATATTCGGGATAATGATCATGATAGTGCAGATATGTCTTTGGTTGATCATGATGAGATGAGAGATATGCCTCCTACTGCTAAGTTAATTAAAGGTTCTGTACAACTACAATGTGAAGTAGAAATAAATGCAGATTCAGTTGCAGAAGGCATACATACTTGGGAGACTGTCAGTGTGATTGATCAGCATGTAGCCCACCTATCATCAGATGCTAGTGCTAAACCTGAGCTGATAGTAAAAGAAAGCAGTGGTGGTAGTCTTGCAGGTAGACAACTTTCTGAAAGTCGAGCAACAACAGCTCCTGATCCACCGCTAAGTTCATCAACTTGTGTCACACAGTCGTCGTTGGTGTTGTGATCCACAATGAAAAAGACGCCCATCAACTCAAGTATCTTGTGCAATGATTTTGATAGTATTGGTGCATTTGAAAAGACGAAAGATATTGCTCAGTTTAGTGAGAATAAGCCAAGTGTAAACGAGAGAGTAATTGTTAAATTGACTTGCATGAATAAAGGCATTTCTTGTTTCAAGTTACTATTTGAATGTTATTATCTTTGGTGTAAATTACTCTGTGCATACGCTTGGTTGATCAGATACGTCGTGTGTTTGTTCGTCATCTATATTCTACGATACAATGACATGAGCGTGTTACCGTTCAGATTTGAGGATATGGCTGATAGAAGGAAGTCAGCAAATGAACTCTGCGACGATTTTCCAACCTAGAGCGTCAACCTGAGAAGGGTTGTAGGCGTACTGCTGTAAGTCCTACAATTCTTCAAAGGATAGCGCATCAATGAGCAGTCCAATGTGCTTGGTGAGTGATTTTGTACATATGTTCATATTGTATATACTGAATTGATATCATCTGTCATCTAGGTGTTGGTAATTTTGTTTGTGTCTGGACGTCTTCCACTTGGAACATCAACCTGAGAAGGAATGTAGGCGTACTGCTGTAAGTCCTACAGTTCTTCAAGGGTAGTTTGCCGTGCCAGATTACACAACATTTGATGTGTTGATTGTACATATGTTTGTGTTAAATAGTTGTGTGAGTTCCAATTATTGTAATTGTTGGTTAATCTTGTTTGTGTCCGGACATTCCACAAATTACAGTCGTCAACCTGTGAAGGGTTGTAGGCGTACTGGTGTAAGTCCTGCAATTCTTCAAAGGAATTCCACCAAGACATGATCGGCGAGGTTGTTTGTACTATTTGTATATACGTGTGGTGTGTCATATCAATTGGTGGTGTTTTGGATTCATTGTGTTTACTCGTTGTTTTCGTGTCTTGTTGTTATTGCGTAATTTTGTTAAAATTTTCGTCGTGATTATTTCTGAAGTTGTTTCGAGTCTTCTACATCCATGGATGAATTGGTTGATTTTAAGGACAGCAGATGGGTCGTATACGTCGGGGAGGCTAGGCTATTGCTGAGAATGAAATGCACACGGAGATAATTGTTAGCTGCGGTCCGACACGCCGGGGAGAAAGAGTGTAAACGACTGAGGCTCGCATGCGTCACCGCTACTAGAACTGAGGCAGAATGAGTGACAAGCGATTGCAGTGGTAATTGGTAGTGAGTAGATACGAGGATGTGCGTAGAGTATCGTGAGGTGGTGGTCACATTGCATTCTGCAAGAGTCATTCTAGTAAGTGGCGATTGTGTTGCAAGATGTCAAGAGGAGGTCTCTGTCTGGAGGTGCAGGTCGTCATTGATGTGTGAGATTGTGCTGTGAGTATGCCTGTGGTGTGTTGGCTTTTCTGTTTGTTTTCCATTTCAGCTCTGTTCATGTGACCCAGGTTCTCGCAATGGCATCCAAGTCAACGTGTATTGGTCGTGATAGAAAAAAGGATGGATCCGTATTTTGCCGGGGATTGTCAATGTAGTTGAAGATTGAACGATCAATTCATGGTTGTTTGCTCAAAATGAACTTCCCCAATTTTCGCGGAGGCATCAATACGACAGTCATCGTCTCATCGGTCGTTGTTCAGAAAGAAGATTAAAAAGCCGTCAGAAGTAATATTGTGATTTATTATTGTAATATTTGTTCACAGACATTAGTCATACGTCATTTGTATGTTGGTGTAACAATAAAGAATCCTCGAGTCAACAATTGGTGTTTTGGTTTTTTCGTCCGTTATTACTAAGCGTTTCTGAGAAACTTCAAGCGACAGCGTGAGCCCGAGCGTAAGAAGAGCTGGGCATTAACGGTTTACGAGACGGGGCTGACACAAGTGCTCATAGAAAGAAATACAAACTGTTGTCCACACATAATGGAATGCAGCGAGGAAGCAAAAACATCAAACCGTGTTTTTTATGTGGAAAGATTCATTCAAGAAGCACTTGCCGTTTCCAGGGTGCTAAGTATCATAAATGTGGTAAAGTTGGACACATCAAGACTGTTTGCAGAAGTTAAAATACATATGTTACTCAGAATACTCATGATTCTTCCAATTTATCTGGGAAAATTCAGTCAATTTCTCTTTCAACTTTTTCACAATACTCAATCTCGTCTAATGAGAACCTGCACTACAAGTTCAGGCAAGTCTCACTCTTTTATAATTGATACTGGGAGTACTGAATCTATAATTTCTGAGAAAGATTTACAATCAATTTGTAAGAATGTCCAGATAGACCCTACTACTAGTTCAATTACAGGCATAACTGGTCATAAACTACCTCTTATCGGTGCTACTAACATTTCTTTGAAATCAGACAGTGGTAATTTTGTAAATATTCCCTTTCTTGTTAGTGAATATGGTCCATCTTTATTGGGATTAAAAGCCCTTAGATTGTTAAATGTCCAAATCTCACTTTTTGCTGAGTTGTTTGATGAATCTTTGTTCAGAGAACTACTTCTCCAATGTTCAAAGAGTGTAGGTGGCATGAAGATTCAGTCCATCCATCTTGAAATAGAGGGTGATCCTATTTTCCTGAAACGCCGATTAATTCCATATGGATTGAGAGATGCAGTTAAGGAAGGGTTAGACAATTTGGTTGAGCAAGGCAGACTTATACCAGGTGAGTCTTCAAATTGGGCTACTCCTATTGTTACGCCACTAAAGGCTGATGGAAAAACACCTAGAATTTGTGGTGATTACCGCCTTACACTCAATAGTCGTCTACTACAGGAAAGTTGCACTACTCTAGAAACTGAAGACATTCTCTACAAGCTACATGGCTCAAGATACTTTTCCAAAATAGATCTAAAGATGCTTATTTGCGAATTCCTCTTGATGAGGCGTCTAGTGCACTTACAAACATTAATACTCCATTTGGACTGTTCAAGTATAAGTTCTTGCCTTTTGGTTTAAAGCTTTCACCTGCAATATTTCAAAATGTAATAAATCAGATGATAGATGGATTAGATGGTGTTAAGTCATACCAAGACGACATTATAGTTCATGGTCCTAATATCGAATTGCATAATGAGCGTCTTTCAAAACTGTTCAGGCGTTTATGTGAGAATAATGTTCTTGTTAATCCATCTAAATGTCATTTCACTTTGTCGTCTGTATCATGCTTGGGATACACAGTAGACTCCGAAGGTTTCATGCTAGTCGTTTGGCACCTCTAATTCAAGCACCGTCACCTAATAATATGTCATCGTTGAGATCCTGGATAGGTACTCTTCAGTTTTACTCCAGATTCATTCCCAACTTCACTCAACGGTTACCTCCACTTTTTGAGATGGTCTCCAGTAAACAGTTTAAGTGGGAACAACAACATGAGAATATCTTGCGAAAAACTTTGGAGTTTCTTAATCAACAAGTTTTCTTAAGACCTTCTTTATCGAAAGATAAGTCTGTTCCCATTACAGATGCTTCTCCTATGGGTATAGATGCAGCACTTGAGCGAAATGTAATAGAGCGGAATGTTACTTTTTGGTAGATGATGGAATACAGTGTAATAACTGTGAAAAGTGGTATCATAAGATGTGTACTGGATTACGTCCAGCTGCATACAAACGTTGTACTGCTCCAACATCCCACTGGATGTGCAGAATGTGTTGGTCCCCAAAGATGACCTTAATAAGGGAGGCTCACGAACTGCTGTCTAAAGCCATGGAACTTCCTGATGATAGCGTGGCTAGTAAGAGTGACACGGACTGCCCGTCTGAAGATGAAGCAGTAAGTGCCATCATGAATGTTATCACACCGGCGGTTACTATCCCAGTTACCCCGGAAGTAAAACCTACTAGGCGTTCGAAGCGTCTTAGTAAGCGAAAAGGTAACAAAACGGAAGCTGTAAACAGCATCTCAGAACCAGAGAACACCGTAAGCGAAGTTCACCATGAAGGTGGTGCAGACACTGATCTTGATTGTACCATCAAAAACTGCAGCAGCCCTGAGAAGCAACTGCAGGCAGATGATAAATGGGTAACAAAAATAAGCAGTCGGAAGAAATATAGTAATATTGATGGTAGGCAAACGTCTGTCACCTGTAGCCAGGCTGCATCAATAGTGGTGAGAAAGGACGTAGCCACTGCTAAATACGACAAGCTCTCCTTAGACTCTAACATAATTGTTGGAAATTTGGAAGAGTCCAAAGAATCTGATCCCGTGAAAAGGCACGATCACGACCTTAAATTAGTGAGTAGTATTATAAGGAAGATGCTCCCAGCGAATTTCCCTGGAGTATCGATTAAAAAGCTGATTAGAATAGGCAAAAGAGATGATGAATGTTCTAGTCAGCGTAGGTTGCTTAAAGTAGTCTTAGGTTCTCCTGATGAACGGAATCATCTACTGGCTAATGTACACAACCTTGCCGGGTCAGGAATTTCAGCCAGACCTGATTTATCTCTTGAAGACAGACTTAAACGAAAAGAAGTTTTGTCCCAGCTAGAAACAAGACGTAAAAATGGTGAGACTAACCTTAAACTGGTGGGTTTTCAAATAGTCAGGTCTTGGAAACGTATGCTTCCAAGACCTGTGTGGATAAGCCAGACCGCATAGGAAGCCTGAAGGTAGTGTACACTAATATACGTAGTATCGGGAACAAATTTCACGAGCTAGGTGTATTAGTAGAAGACCTTAGCCCAGGTATTGTGGCCATTACTGAAACATGGCTGGTTTCGGGATTAGATGACACACCTGAGCTATGCGGATTTAGTTGCTTGCGCAGCGACAGGGTTAAGGGTCGTAGAGGTGGCGGGGTTGCTCTGTACATCAACAACTCCCTACATGTTCGTTCCGTGAAATCTGAAGCTCATGACAGTGGGACAGGTGAGGTAATTAGCTGTGAAGTAAGCTTTGCAACCGGCACTCTACTCATTGGAGTTCTGTATAGAAGTCCCTATTGTCAGTGTGATGACTTCATTTTAGATCACCTCAAACAATGGAGTAAACACAGTAGCTGTCTTATTCTAGGTGATTTTAATGCACCTCATATAGACTGGGTAGCTGTCACATCTCCAGGATCCGCTGATAAGTTTGACAGCCGGTTACTCTTGACAACCATGGAAAATGCCCTGACACAACATGTCTTAGGTAGTACAAGATTCGGTTCTACCCAAGGATCTTCCTTGCTGGACTTAGTGCTTACTCATGACAACGACGACGTGGATGGTCTAGTTATTCATCCACCTCTAGCAAACAGTGATCATGGGGTGTTAGATTTTAACTTAAGGGCTGGCAATTTAGTCAGTTTTCAACCCAAATCCCGGCCTAGTGTTTGGCATGCTGACATAGTGGCTATAAAGGAGCGTGCTTCAACTGCCGACTGGTCAGTCAACATTGTCTCATCCATTGAAGATGAATGGGATAGATTTAAGAATACACTTGAGAGGGTTACCACTGATCTCATCCCCTGGAGGGTTCCTAAAAGGCCAAAAAATCGGCCACCATGGATAAATAGACAAGCTATAACACTCCTGTCAATCAGGTTTCATAAACCGCTAATGCCCAGCTCTCGCTACGCTCGGGCCCACGCTGTTCTTCGAAGATTTCAGAAACGCTTAGTTATAACGGACGAAAAAACCAAAACACCGATCTGCCGCTTGATATTTCTACATTGTTACACCAACATATAAAAGGAATAGGCGAACTAAGGTCTGAAAACAAATATTACAATAATAAATCATTGTATTACTTCTGACGATGTTTCACTCTTCTTTCTGAACAACGACCGATGAGACGATGACTGTCGTATTGATGCCTCCGCGAAAATTGGGGAAGTTGATTTTAAGCAAACAACCATGAATTGATCGTTCAATCTTCAACTCCATTGACACTCCCGGCAAAAATGGGATCCAACCTTTTTTTCCTTCACGACCAATGCACGTTGACTTGGATGCCATTGCGAGAACCTGGGTCACACGGACAGAGCTGAAATGGAAAACAACAGAAAAGCCAACACACCACAGGCATACTCACAGCACAATCTCACACATCAATGACGACCTGCGCCTCCAGACAGAGACCTCCTCTTGACATCTTGCAACACAATCGCCACTTACTAGAATGACTCTTGCAGAATGCAATGTGACCACCACCTCACGATACTCTACGCACATCGTCTTATCTACTCACTACCAATTACCACTGCAATCGCTTGTCACTCATTCTGCCTCAGTTCTAATAGCGGTGACGCATGCGAGCCTCAGTCGTTTACACTCTTTCTCCCCGGCGTGTCGGACCGCAGCTAACAATTATCTCCGTGTGCATTTCATTCTCAGCAATAGCCTAGCCTCCCCGACGTATACGACCCATCTGCTGTCCTTAAAATCAACCAATTCATCCATGGATGTAGAAGACTCGAAACAACTTCAGAAATAATCACGACGAAAATTTTAACAAAATTACGCAATAACAACAAGACACGAAAACAACGAGTAAACACAATGAATCCAAAACACCACCAATTGATATGACACACCACACGTATATACAAATAGTACACCAGTACGCCTACAACCTTCACAGGTTGACGATTGTAATTTGTGGAATGTCCGGACACAAACAAGATTAACCAACAATTACAATAATTGGAACTCACACAACTATTTAACACAAACATATGTACAATCAACACATCAAATGTTGTGTAATCTGGCACGGCAAACTACCCTTGAAGAACTGTGGTACTTACACCAGTACGCCTACAACCCTTCTCAGGTTGACGCTCTAGGTTGGAAAATCGTCGCAGAGTTCATTTGCTAACTTCCTTCTATCAGCTATATCCTCAAAACTGAACGGTAACACGCTCATGTCATTGTATCGTAGAATATAGATGACGAACAAACACACGACGTATCTGGTCAACCAAGCGTATGCACAGAGTAATTTAATCATAATAATAATAATGTATATTCTCATATAAACATATAAATTTACATGAAAATGCATGCCATTTTTACAGGCACGATCAAGTATGATATAATATCAAATCGTAGATCGTCTACAAGTTAATAATATCTCAACAGTTAAATATTTGATATATATATATATATAAATACACATTGTCTGAACTAGGCTGTATAGTTATTGAATTGTACAGTTTTCCTCCAGGTTGAACGGGAAAATCGACTTCGTTTCGTTTTCATCCCGTGGTTGTCGGCATTCGATAACCAACCAATATTGAGGTAAGTACAACGTTTACAAGGGCTTGAAAGCTGTTTTAGAAAAGTAAAAGTGCTGAGGTGAATCATTAAATTGTAATGAAATAGGTAAGTGCAAGTATCATTAATAAATGCATTAAAAAAAGAAAACTCCCTAGGCTGACAACGTTCATTTGAAATGTATAATGCTACACGTATACCTCGTACTATCATGATGTCCACTTTTGGTTTTAATACATTTATCCTCAGTTGTGCCAGTTGTTTTTGTTTTATACCTTCTTGTGCATTTAATGTACAACCGTACCCTTCAGAGAGTAGGAATATAATAAGTCATAAATAGCTGTAAAATGTTAGGTTTAATGGGATATAATGAGGATCAAGTAAAGATGTTATTGGAAAATGAATGAGATAAGACATTGTGAATTGGTATTTAAAGATCAGTCAATGGACAGCAAGTTAGTTTATAAGATGCCCCATAAAACTGTGCACATCCCACATGGTCGCATCTCAACAATAGGCTGGGCGAATAGTATATATTTAGAGGTAGAAGCATGATCTGTCAAGGCGTTCATTATTATCTTTTTCAAGATAAAGATCTAAGCCCTCATAAAAATCAGAAATATCTCGAGCCTTTAATTTGTGTATTGCTGTTCCTGCAGAATGGGGCGATTCACCTTAGTGACCCCCACCATATCTACTGATCAGCTAACGCCACCAAAGATAATAACATTCAAATAGTAACTTGAAACAAGAAATGCCTTTATTCGTGCAAGTCAATTTAACAATTACTCTCTCCTTTACACTTGGCTTATCCTCACTAAACTGACCATTGATATTCGTCCTTTCAAACGAACTGATGCTACCATAGTTATTGCGCAAGATACTTGAGTTGATGGGCATCTGTTTCATTGTGGATGACAGCACCAACGACGACTGATTGATGCCAGTCGATGAAGTTAGCGGTGGATCAAAAGCTGTTGCTGATCGACTTTCAGAAATTTGTCTACCTGCAAGACCACCACCACTGCTGTCTTTTACTATCAGCTCAGGTTTAGCACTAGCATCTGATGATAGGTGGGCTACATGCTGATCAATCACACTGACAGTCTCCCAAGTATGTATGCCTTCTGCAACTGAATCTGCATTTATTTCTACTTCACGTTCAAGTTGTACAGAACCTTTATTTAACTTAGCAGTAGTAGGCATTCCCCCCATTTCATCATGATCAACCAAAGACAAATCTACACTATCATGATCATTATCACAAATATTCAATTTACCGTCAAGTTCATCATTTTCAAACTCTTTGTTAACAGAAGTAGACAGTTTTGGTTCCTACTCACAAATCATTAAAGGTTTTATATCTTCACTCTGACTAGTTATACTTTGTAAACTTGTAGGGTCAGAACTGCACTCTGAAGCAGCAACTCGATTCTGTGACAATCTATTCAGCAATGGCTTACCAGTTGTAACTACAGACTTCCTGACCAAACCGTTATCGTCACACATTTCGGAGTCAGACCTCAAGTTTACATTTAGCTTATCACTGAACTTGCTTACTGGTTCACAGTTCACCTATGTATGCACCTCTTGCACACGTGTAAAACACAACCGTGTTTGTCTTGCAGCTTGCAACTTATCGGTTGAGGATGTACCACGAAAGCTGTTACACTCATTAGGTCTATATGCATTACTAGACATCATGGAGCCTTCTCGATATCCACCTCTCGGAGGCCTACTCGTCACCAATGATTGCGTTTTACCCTCAGACTGCTCTATTCTAGGGGTGAGATTCAATATACTGGCGAACTTGCTCATAGATTGATTGACGCTATCTTTTACCAGTTTCAGGATATCATCAAACTTTGGCTCGATACCCTCATCCTCCATACGGGAGCTTATCTTCACCCACTTCCTTTGCAGTCGAGTAGGTAGGCGTCTTGCTATTACTTCTAGTATAAAACTCGAGTTGAGGTCACTCATGCGATCCATCGAAATCATTCCATTCTTGTAAATTTGCAAATTATCTAAAAACTCAGTGAGTGCCTGGGAGTCATCCTGTAATTGACCACCATTACCCTTAACAGCCTCGAATAATTTCCCTACAATCATCGTAGGTCTTCCAAACCTTTGACGTAATATGCTCATAGCCTCAGCGTATCCCTCATTAGGGGGCATGAGCTTACAGTACTGTATAGCTCTTGAAGCATCTCCAGTGCAATATCTCATCAAATACATTAACTTCAATTCATCACTTAATAGAATACCACTCAACATGATCTCAAACTCCTTTACAAATTGTAAATAATCAGCTGGGTTTCCATCGAAACACCGTGGTTCAAATTTAGGGAGTTTGATGTTCCTATTATCCCTGAACGGCGAAACAGTAACATCAACCATGTCATGCTTAACATCAGACACATCGTTACAATTAACAGACAAGTCACCATGACTTACTTTCCTGTTTGCATCCAAGACACTCTGTCCCTTCTTTGACCCAGGCATTGTTGAACTTGACCCAATTCCAAAAACGTTCCAGATATTGCTTGCTCAAAGAGGACTTGACCGGCACGAGGAAAGAAGAACGGTGACTATCCAAAGTTTCACCAACTGTTTGAATCCGCCAGATCTGTTTCTATCGTCAGAAACTGTCAATCACGTCTCATAAACCGTTAATGCCGAGCTGTCGCTACGCTCGAGCCCACGCTGCTCTTCGAAGATTTCAGAAACGCTTAGTTATAACGGACGAAAAACCAAAACACCGATCTGCCGTTTGATATTTCTGTAATGTTACACTATCATATACAAGGAATAAGCGAACTAAGGTTTCTGACGATGTTTCAGTCTTCTTTCTGAACAGCGACCGATGAGACGATGACTGTCGTATTGATGCCTCCGCGAAAATTGGGGAAGTTCATTTTGAGCAAACAACCATGAATTGATCGTTCAATCTTCAACTCCATTGACAGTCGTCAATAGTCCTGACCACTGTGAGTTCCAATTGATGTAATTGTTGGTTAATCTTGTTTGTGTCCGGACATTCCACAAATTACAATCGTCAACCTGTGAAGGGTTGTAGGCGTACTGGTGTAAGTCCTGCAATTCTTCAAAGGAATTCCACCAAGACATGATCGGCGAGGTTGTTTGTACTATTTGTATATACGTGTGGTGTGTCATATCAATTGGTGGTGTTTTGGATTCATTGTGTTTACTCGTTGTTTTCGTGTCTTGTTGTTATTGCGTAATTTTGTTAAAATTTTCGTCGTGATTATTTCTGAAGTTGTTTCGAGTCTTCTACATCCATGGATGAATTGGTTGATTTTAAGGACAGCAGATGGGTCGTATACGTCGGGGAGGCTAGGCTATTGCTGAGAATGAAATGCACACGGAGATAATTGTTAGCTGCGGTCCGACACGCCGGGGAGAAAGAGTGTAAACGACTGAGGCTCGCATGCGTCACCGCTATTAGAACTGAGGCAGAATGAGTGACCAGCGATTGCAGTGGTAATTGGTAGTGAGTAGATAAGACGATGTGCGTAGAGTATCGTGAGGTGGTGGTCACATTGCATTCTGCAAGAGTCATTCTAGTAAGTGGCGATTGTGTTGCAAGATGTCAAGAGGAGGTCTCTGTCTGGAGGCGCAGGTCGTCATTGATGTGTGAGATTGTGCTGTGAGTATGCCTGTGGTGTGTTGGCTTTTCTGTTTGTTTTCCATTTCAGCTCTGTCCGTGTGACCCAGGTTCTCGCAATGGCATCCAAGTCAACGTGCATTGGTCGTGAAGGAAAAAAAGGTTGGATCCCATTTTTGCCGGGAGTGTCAATGGAGTTGAAGATTGAACGATCAATTCATGGTTGTTTGCTTAAAATCAACTTCCCCAATTTTCGCGGAGGCATCAATACGACAGTCATCGTCTCATCGGTCGTTGTTCAGAAAGAAGAGTGAAACATCGTCAGAAGTAATACAATGATTTATTATTGTAATATTTGTTTTCAGACCTTAGTTCGCCTATTCCTTTTATATGTTGGTGTAACAATGTAGAAATATCAAGCGGCAGATCGGTGTTTTGGTTTTTTCGTCCGTTATAACTAAGCGTTTCTGAAATCTTCGAAGAACAGCGTGGGCCCGAGCGTAGCGAGAGCTGGGCATTAACGGTTTATGAAACGTGATTGACACCGACCATGCACATGCTCCGTGGTTCGAGCTCACGCCGAGGCACACCTGATATTTATTGTGGGCCTGAGACATTTAAGCTACCGATATTATATGCTGAAAATTCCATACTTGTACCAAAAATACAGTGTTGAATCAAGCTGCATTCAAAAATAAAATTAAAATATTATATATGCTTCTCGAGGCCTAGTGTGATGATAATTTAATAATCGCACTGAGGAAAAATGAGGGCTATATCTCATGTGCATCTTGCAGATTTTCTTTATCCTGTTGAAATGTATAGGATGTCGAGTAACCCTTCGTATATTTGACCACATGTCACGTATCAACGAGCTTGTTAACATGATGCGCCTTCTACTACCACTGCTGCACCCTTGCTTTGTGTGTACTGTTGGTCGAATTCACTTTCAGTTAAATTGTTTTTAGCGTCCAGTTTCTATATTATAAATGCGATTGATTCAAACTGCTTTGGAATATCAGTGTTGTAGGACGGACGTATACCCACTATAAGTTTAGGCAATCAGTGTCATGCAAGATAATTAGTCTTGATCCACCCCGCAACGTGGTATTAATACGACCGAAATGAGTTGCTTTTAGTTGAATCGGTGATCATTAAGCCGTCATTCTTCATAACTTTACTCTTTAGAATCCTCAGACTGTCATAAGCAATAAACTTTTGTTAGTTTAAAGGATAAATGATCGAGGAAGTTTTACCCTTCATGTGACTATAGTAATATTCATACTCGTCATTTTACACGTAAGTGGCTTCAGTCTGCATGCCTCATCAAAACGGTAAATTTCACTAAACCACCTGTTTTTCATTTCAAAGTAATGAAAGACAAATATAGAGGGGCAGTGGGGTCGCCACAGGGACCGGTGTTTGCAGAACTTTTCGTGATAGGTCCAAAAATTAAGGCGTCACGACCCACCATGAACGGTTTCCACGGGCATCAACTATGCACAGATGATACCTCTTTGTGCGACAAGCATGCTGACATCCAAATGATAATGAAGGAGCTCACCAACTTTCTCCCTTGTTTTACGTTCATTTCAAAGGTGATTCATTTAAAATTGAACTTTTTATGCTTTATTGTAAGGAAGACCTAAACCTCCTAGTCAAACAGCAGAAAGCCAACAGAGAGCGGCCATTGTGAGAATTTTCATAGTTGATTCTCTCTAAAGACTATTTATGCAAATGGATACCCAGAAAAATTAATTTGGGAAAAAGAGTCAAAATAGAAGCCTGAAATAATCCACACGGTGTCTAACTAATTGCTGGTAATAAATGTTGAATTCGAAGGTGATAATATAGTCGAGACTCTGAAGAACCGCTTATTCACATTGTTGATAAAAGTTTTACGTATGCAAGTCCACAGAAACGTTTCTTCTGTTGGCAAACGACTAGTGGATAAATGAAGTTCCAACTGCCTTGTAAACCATTTCACTAAGCCACTGAAAAGTCGCTTTCTCCAAGGGAGCTAGTTATATTAGCCGCAGAAACCACGCACTTTTCAAACACGTGCGTTGGTGACACGCCGACCACGCACATGGCCCGAGGTTCGATCCCCTGCCGACACACACCTGATATCTATGGTCGGCCTGCAAAATTTGGGCTACTGACATCACATGCTGAAAATTCCATACTTGTGCCAAAAATACAGTGTGAAATCAGGCTGTAATCAAAAATAAAAAAATTGTGTCGCAATGAAAGTCAATTTTTAGCCCATCGAACTTACATCACGCGGCTTCACAAGAGCTACTTTTTGTACCACAAAATATATATATCAAGTTAATACAGAGAAAGTTATGTAGTGATGGCGAGTGTAGCATAGGCGCTAATGATTGATTAATTTAACCTTGAAATTTGTGTGTAGAAAGCCTCTGTTCAGTCTGTTATTACACCATGACCTTAAAACCCTTCCTGTATGCCTACTTCTATTTTGAATGAGTAATTAACTGTTCTTTGATTGCGAACTAACTAGTGTCACTGATCTAGTCCTTTATTTGCTGTAGACTCAACCCTGACAGTCAAAATTGCTACGTGGCCACCATGCTAGTCGGCTCGCCGTGACTTTGACCTCAGAAACTGTTGCTATTAGATGGAATCTTTGGACCTAGATTTCGTGCTTCCTGGCACTCACCAGTCATCACAGAGTGTCTGTAACCTTGAAGGATCTAATGTCTCTTCTGAGAGGGTACAGTGGTTACATACCATTGTACAATGTTAAATATACCGCGCCTTATTCAAAGCGTACGTTACAAGTGGGTGTTTTTTTCACGTGTTGTGGTTTTAGATCCTCACAAACTTTAAGCAACTGAAAATGAGGAATAGTTATGCATTAATCAACCACATAAATACTTTATATTATAGTATTTTATAGTATCTGCCTTCTCCAAGCCCAGAAAAGCCAGCTACCTAGACATGATTTTATTTGGAATGACCTTTCATGGCACTCCTTGGAACTAATGGGTTCTTTAAGGTAGCATTTTAAAAGATTTTAGCTTTAGCTGCGACACTTTAAGTTTGCTATACCAGATATCAAGCAGGCGTCAGGCTAGTTATGTGTAGACTGAATAAAGCTTATCAGTGTTATTATTCCCTATACAAATCCCAGTTATCTCATTGTATTTTGACAGTAATAAACATAAAAGTCCATGCCTGAATGTTCTTTTGGACCAATAAGAGAGACTTCAAAAAGGTGGCGTTGCTCCCACTGATCAAGAATACATCCAAGATCCCCCTTAACAATTCCCAAATAAACACTGGGGTATCGGGGAGTTTCGTTGAATTATAGATCTGCTTCAAATATTCTGTCATTTGAATAGGAGAAAGCCATATCCCAGCTTAAAATACCGTCAAAAATATTCACCTAACTTAGATGCGAACCGAATTCGGCTACTATGTTCCTTTGTAGTTTTCTCATAAAGTTTTTAGTGTAACGAAAGCATGACAGAAATAAGGGCTTCGTTTAAGAACAAAAGGCTTCAGATGTTTATTAAATTATTTTCTAATAAGCATCTGAGCTTGTCTAATCCATTCTTCAACGAATCGAATTAGTGGTTGGACGCGATGTTTTGTTGAGAGAACCAGTACTCGACAAACATATAATCCCTCTTCGGCGTTTGAAATTTTGAGTTTATTCTGACTTGGTAGGAAGGTAAAGTAAAAACAGATAAGTTATTTTTTAGAATTTTCGATGTTGTAATGAGATCTCATTGCTTACGTTATAATAAAGGGTTTAAATCTAAGTTGTCAAGTCTTTCTGTGTGGGGTAAATTGGTCTTACAGAGAATCATACGCGTGGGGAGCATTCATTATTTAGGTTTTCTTGCAACGGTCATGACTCTGTCACTCTTTAGGTCACTCTAGATTTTTGGACCATTTGCGTAGGTAGATTTAATAACTTTAGACATTTCGTCGATAAACAGGGTTAATTAAAGGGGGTTGGGTGCGGTGCTTTGGGCTACACAGCAACGTACCTCTATTCAGGATGAAAGTTTGGGTCGTGTTTTCTATCTCCAAGTTACGTGGAATTCCTTGATCCAGCTTAGCAGGCTGCCCCCTTTCATTCCGAAACTTTCCAATTTTCTGAGCAGTCTTGTGTGCGGTGATTTGTTAAAATCTTTTCTAAAATCTATGGAAACCTTGATGAGTTCCTTGTTTTCCGCAGTTGCTTCCCAGGTTTCCCTTGCTGTAAGAAGGCTTGTTAGACGCAAGAAGTTTCTTGAGAGACCATTTGTAGCGCCGGGTAACAATTTGCTGCTCTATTGAGCTGGTCGATTTAACTGCTAAGCTTTCGTCGTCCTTCTGGATAACATTTTCAACGCCGCATGTTATAGTGTAAAATGAACTCATTTGAATTCTCTCCCTATGAATGATGTAATTGTATCTCTTGGTAACCATCTTCCTGACTGGTAGTTGATTTACATCTCTACTGATCATTTTTATTGACTTAGAATTTGAACTTTCTTGTCACGTGATTTACTTTTTTATGGGCTGGTGAATTTCGTCTATATTAATGCTTGTTAAGCGCTGGCTGATTCACTTGAGTACCAGGAGATGGTTAGGACATGTGTTACGTATGCCAAGCCATCGCCTCCCTCGACGAGCAATGTTAGCGGATATAGGGTCAGGCTGGAAAAAAGCTAGCGGCGGTCAAACAAAAACTTGGCCTCACCAGTCAATGAAATCCACAACAGTTGGTCTAAGCCACGTAGAAAGGTGTAGACTTCCAGGCTGGGGTCCTCGGGACGGTAAAAATCTATGGTTGAAAACAATTGGTGACATGGCTCAAAATCGTTCTCAGTGGCGCAGATGCATCCAATCTTTGTGACTTATGATCTCCAATGAAATTGTTTTGTTCTTCGTTATTACTCCTTTGTCTCACCCCTCTGCTCACAGTTTCTATTATGCTTTTCTTATACTTTCTTCTCTTGCTTCGCGTGCTACACAGAGTGTGGCGACTTGAACTTCCGCACATTTGTGCAAAGTTCTATGTCGAAAACAGACAGACAGACAGACCAGGCTTCTAGGAATTCTCTGGCACTTTTGGCGTCCCTTCTGTTTAAAATTTCTACATTATCCCAATCAAATTAGTGTTCATAGTTATCTACATGCATTGATATTAAAGAATACATATAATATCTTTATCACACCCAGCTTGTGATCTTAGATTCGACCCAATCAATATCTTATACTCGGCATTGTATGATATCATGCAATTGACCATTGAGTATAACTGTCTGTACATATCGTACAGTCTAACTAGATAATGTTTGGTACTGATCTGTCAGCTGAAGAGAGCAAAGTCACTTTGCTATTGCTGATTTTAGATGCCAGATAGGTCTCAGAGATGGCAAATTTTTGAATCAAGTGGATTTATTAACTCTTTTGTGTTTAAGTTTTAGAAAAGCGTTTTTACTTGACCGGTCTTCTTGAACGTAGTATACGCTCATAAACTCATCACTTAATGCTATAGGAGGAGACAAAGATCTATCTATCCATAAAATCTCTGATGGTTAGTTTAAGCCAGTCATGTAGGAAGGTGTACACTGTCTGGCCATGGTACTAGAGATTGTCAAAATCAATGAAGACTGGAGATGCTTGTTGATATGGCTCAGTAGCGCAGAAGCATTTATTCTCTGTATACTCCTGTATCTATCACACCCTATTGTTTTCTAATGTCACTATTCTTTCTTTCACATTTCTGCGCATTACCGTTTCTTTTTGAGTCTCTTTTTCTGTCTTTTCCTTTGAGTGATACGTAGAGTGTGGCAACTTGAACTCCTATGCTAAGTTCCAATTTGAAATCGATCAGGGATTCACTTGCAGTCAGACTATTACAAAGTGTTGACATGAAGAGACATTTTATCATTTAAATAAACATGTTATAATTTAGAACAACACATTTAAGAGCGAACGAAATTGTGCTTTCCATTAGATCTCATCATCAGGTTTTACTTCAATATGCCTACATAACTTTGCAAATAAAAATTCAAATATAAACCATACAGGATGTTTTGTCTATAGAATAATAAAATTGTGCGTATAAATTTTGAAATTAGTCATAGTAGTAGTAATGATAATAATAATAGTTTTATCAATAATAATGATGAAAAAGTGAGGCGATCTGTGATAACAAGAATAACGAAAAACGACATGATTAAACAAGCAAATGTTCACGTGGACGTAGTAGTCGATAAAGGCTAAGAAAAACAAATGGTCCGATTACGTAATGCTAGGTTGTATGGGAAGTAAATGAAACACGTTTATATTGAAGACGTGATAAGAGGTTGGGGTTTAAAATATAAGTAAGGGGTGGTGGGAGTAATATCATCAATTGGTTAGACATTAATAGGCCAACAAGGAAGGGATAACGGCTTTACGAACTTCCTTTGAATGCATAGTTTAGGTTTAATAGTTCAAATGTCTATCGCCTCAGTTGTGTGCAGTAGACGAATACAAAGTCTGCAATTAGTAGTGTTCTCTGAGCTGGTTGGTTTAGTTGCGGAGCTTTTGTCTTCCTTCACCATCTTCAGTGCTATTTTTAGCATAAAATGAACTGATTTAAATTTTTGACGAGTGATAGAATTACGTCTCCTGGTAACCATCTTTACATATGTATTGACCATTTTCTATTGACTTGGGTTTTAAACTTTCTCGTCACATGATTTACTTTTTATGAGTTCATATATGTGGTCTATATTAACATGTTTGTTAATCACTGGCTGACTCACTTGATTACTAGGCTTCTAGGGGTCCCCTGACTGCACTTTTGGTGTTTCTCCTGTCTGAAATTTCAACATTATCCCAATCAAACTGATTTCCATAATTATCTGCATGCATTTATATGAAACAGGAATATATATCATGTTTTTTCACGGCTGATTTGTGTTCCTGGATTCTGATTCGAAGGGGACACTCACTTTGGCCGATGTAATGTCTGTTACAGTTCATACATGCAATTTATTTTGTAAATGGTATTAATTTTATCTCCTTTTTCTATTGGATCTTTCGGTTTACTTACTTACTTTACTTCGGCTATCTCCTACGGGAGGATGAACCGGCTTCATGAACATCTCGAATGTTTGTAAGAGAGTTGATGAAGTTTCATGGGAATTGGGTACGAGTGATGTCCCCAGAATCGCTCGGCCTTTTGTTTCAGAGTGCAGCTCTAGCCTTTACACAACCAAGTGTGACCTACAAGGCAGTAGGAGTGGAGTAGGGAGTCCACTATCCATTGTCAGCCGGTGACCGGAGTCCGGTTCATACGCCTTTTTGAATGGGGCCAGACATCCAGGGCATCCAATAAGCCCTTTGTCCATACGTCTGCCGGTGAGCTCCGATGAGCTTCATACGCCAGTCGTTGGAGGTTTGGAATCAGGGTTTAGCCATCTCCCCTAGACTGTCATCCAATGGACAGTCAACCCGGTGAAGAGCGCCGGGTATCCGCTTTTGCCCTCTCACTTCGGTGAAAAACACCTCCGCCACGTGAAGGCAGTGAGTAGGACTTCCTCAGGGAGGCTATGTAAGACGCACGGTCATATGGGAGCATTTCAATAGGTGTACGGAGGGGTGGCTAGCCCGCAGCGCAAGACACCCACCCCCGACCATCCTGAGGCTTTGGTTTAGATAATATCGAATTAAGCGATTTAACCGGCTTGTGTGCTATATGTATACCAAACGGTTTAAGTATTCTAGCTGTTATTTCAGAGATATTTTTCATGTTTGGTTGGATGAATTTTCTTGTAGTCTTTGATGATGGTTTCTTGCTGGTGGTGTCTATTGGAAAGATTCGGTGGGATACTATGAATTACCTTGAAAGCTCTCGTTTTTCTCCACTACATGACCACCACTATCAACTAAATGTGGCAAAATGGAGCTACGGATTGTTTTTATCTGTCCTTTGACAAACCACCACGATTGGAGATGTTCGCTAACACGTTGGCTAAGCTGTTTAGTAGTACGCCCAACATAACTGTCATCCCAGGGGAGCAGCTGAATTGATAAATGCTCATAGATGTGACAAAACTACTTAGCTTGTGCTTCGTTTGTGTCCCAATCATTGGTCCGCTAGAGAATGACAAACATAGATTTGCTGCGGAAAACATTCTTCATGTACTCCTGGAAGTCATTCTCTAGCCGAATCTTTCTAACAGGCTTCGTATTCGTCTAACGCACACCTCTGAGGCGATAGGCATTCGAACTATTAAACCTAAACTGTGAATTCAAAAGAAGTTCGTACAGCCATTATCAATCCCCTGTTGGCCTGTTAAGACATGACCAACGGATGACTTCTTCACCACTCCTTGTTTATGTTTTCAACCCCTTTCTTATCATCCCTTAATTTTATCACATCATTAAAAACGTGTTCCATTTACCTTCCTTACAATCAACCTGTCTGTCTCTGTCTGGATTCAACATAGAACTTGGCACCGAAGTGCAGCAGTTCGAGTTGCCACGTTCCAAATAGCACATAGAGGTAGACAAGAAGATGAGTGAAGAGAATCAATAGAGTTTGACAAATATAAGAGTGAAACAGAATGGGTAATGGTAGAAAGGAATATGAAAGATTACAGAGACTGAATACATCTGCGCCATTGACAACGATTTTGAGCCATGTCACCTATTGTCTCCAGCCATTGATTCCTAGAGTCCCGAGGGCCCCAACCCGGGAGTCTGCATCTCCCTACCTGACTCAGTTTAACTGTCAAGGATTTCATGGATTGATGCCATGTTTTTGTTTGGCCACCACTGGCTCTTTTCCAACCTGAACCTATATCAGCTAGCAATGCCCGTCGGGGGAGGCGGTGGTTAGGCATGCGCAGCACGTGACCTAGCCATCTTAGTCTATGTAACTTTATAGCCTCGTCGATTGATTTTCCCTCTTTGCCCAACACTCTACGCCTAACGTCAACATTACTTATCTTGTGAAACCACCTAACGTGAGACAGAGATCGCAGACATCTATGATCGAAAGCAGTCAACCTTTTCATGTCTTCAACGCGTATTGGCCATGTTTCAGAGCCATAGAGAAGGACGGAGCGAACTGATGAGCAGTACACACGTCCCTTGGTTGATAACCGGATGTCACGCCTACGCCAGAGATGGTGTAAGTCAGCGAAAGCAGCTCGAGCTTTTCGGATCCGTGCTGAGATTTCATCGCCAATCAGTCCGTTGGTGCTAATACAACTTCCCAAGTAGGTGAAGTGGTCAACATGTTCTATCACTTCACTCCCTATCACTAAGTTAGGGGTTGACGTGGTCCAGTCCTGTAGCAGCATCTTACATTTTGCAGGGGCGAATCGCATGCCAAACATACGAAGATTGCTGCTCAAGGTGTTCAGAAGACTCTGCATTTTTTCAGCATCCTCCCCTAACAGGACTATGTCATCTGCATATTCTAAGTCCATTAGATTATTCCCTGGTAACAAGTCGATTCCTAAGTCACTACGTTCAGTTAAGGATACTTCCATTAGCATATCTATGATGAAGTTAAACAGAAATGGGGAAAGTGGACATCCCTGTCGGACACCACTGGTTGTTACCAATTCAGATGACAATTCCCCATAAGCCCTTACACGACTACGTGAGTTTGAATAGAGTGCCTTGATTAGTGCAATGTACTTTCTTGGCACTCCCTTCACAGTCAGACATTGCCATAGTACCTTTCGATCCACGGAGTCGAAGGCCGCCTTCAAGTCAAGAAATATGACAATTGTTGGACGCCGAAAAGTGTGTCTATGTTCTAGAATCTGTCGAAGAGTGAAGATATGATCTATGCACCCTCTACCTGGTCTAAAGCCTGCTTGATTTTCCCTTGTCTGTTCCTCCCGAGTTCTGCTTAGTCTATGCATGATTACTGAGCCTAGGATTTTAGAGACTATGTTCGTTAGGCTGATCCCCCTATGATTATCACACGAGGACTTGTTTCCCTTCTTGAATATCGGTATAATAAGTGACTTACCTAGCATTACTTAATCGGTTCATTTGTTTTTCTTAGCCTTTATCGACTACGTTTACCTGAACACATGTTTGTTTAATCATGCTATTTTTCGTTATTCTTGTTATCACAGATCGCCTCACTTTTTCATCCTTCTTAATGATAGAACCATTATTATCATTACTACTGTTATGATTAATTGCACATCTTATTATCCTACAGACAAAACACCATGATTGGTTTATATTTGAATTTTTATTTGTAAAGTTATGTAGGCGAATTCGAGTTAAACCTGATGATGAGATCTACTTGAAAACATGTTATAATTATCAAAGACAATTTGAGTTTGAGATTTAATATCCTCTGTATGTGTCCATTAGAAAATATTTGCAATTCATTAAACATGGTGTATCATTCTGGTTCATACACTGTCCTTGACCACTTACCTTAACCATCTAGGTTCGAATGACCTGCAATTCTTTTTGTGGGAATTTCCTTAATTTAACGAGACGGCTTTCAAAGTCAGCTACCGCATTACCAGCTAATCTTAACTTTGCCTTAAAAGTTCGTCTATTACACATATTGCTGAGGCTTGCTGTTGGTATCTAAACTAAGAAACCTGACTTATGTGGCAATGTTCTACACGGGAGACCAATCAGAAAAATGAGGGATTTTGGCACAAAGACACGTATATTTACATAAAAAAGCGTGAAAAAAAACATTAAACAGGGTATTTTCCTTTAATATGAGATAAAAATATGTCCCACTTATAATGGGGGCGTCAGTTTTTAAATAAAACCAATTTTTATGCACGTATTCGTCCAGGTGACTAAAAATAACTTGGTTTTGAGAGCCGTTTATTGCTCTTATTCTATTTTTAATCTTTCCCGGACCCCCCCATTAAATTTGTATGAGTGCCTAATCTCGGATCGATGAAATCATCGGAATGGTTAGCTCGATTGTGTCTATGTCCTAAATTCGATAATCGGTTATATCCTGCCCATTCATCCGCGTGTATAGTGGTGCCAGGGAAAACAAGTCTTTGAATAATAGGCAGAAGAGTGTCGGCACTCCTGTCTGGAAAAAAGTTCAATGAATCCCTTCTGAATTTGGGTGTCATAAATTCCCAATACCCAAACGTTGTTGGCTCCTGCACGTCCGCGATAGTATTTCTTCTTTATGTCTCTGTCTGGATTCAACATAGAACTTGGCACCGAAGTGCACCAGTTCGAGTTGCCACGTTCCAAATAGCACATAGAGGTAGACAAGAAGATGAGTGAAGAGAATCAATAGAGTTTGACAAATATAAGAGTGAAACAGAATGGGTAATGGTAGAAAGGAATATGAAAGATTACAGAGACTGAATACAACTGCGCCACTGACAACGATTTTGAGCCATGTCACCTATTGTCTCCAGCCATTGATTCCTAGAGTCCCGAGGGCCCCAACCCGGGAGTCTGCATCTCCCTACCTGACTCAGTTTAACTGTCAAGGATTTCATGGATTGATGCCATGTTTTTGTTTGGCCACCACTGGCTCTTTTCCAACCTGAACCTATATCAGCTAGCAAAGCCCGTCGGGGGAGGCGGTGGTTAGGCATGCGCAGCACGTGACCTAGCCATCTTAGTCTATGTAACTTTATAGCCTCGTCGATTGATTTTCCCTCTTTGCCCAACACTCTACGCCTAACGTCAACATTACTTATCTTATGAAACCACCTAACGTGAGACAGAGATCGCAGACATCTATGATCGAAAGCAGTCAACCTTTTCATGTCTTCAACGCGTATTGGCCATGTTTCAGAGCCATAGAGAAGGACGGAGCGAACTGATGAGCAGTACACGCGTCCCTTGGTTGATAACCGGATGTCACGCCTACGCCAGAGATGGTGTAAGTCAGCGAAAGCAGCTCGAGCTTTTCGGATCCGTGCTGAGATTTCATCGCCAATCAGTCCGTTGGTGCTAATACAACTTCCCAAGTAGGTGAAGTGGTCAACATGTTCTATCACTTCCCTCCCTATCACTAAGTTAGGGGTTGACGTGGTCCAGTCCTGTAGCAGCATCTTACATTTTGTAGGGGCGAATCGCATGCCAAACATACGAAGATTGCTGCTCAAGGTGTTCAGAAGACTCTGCATTTTTTCAGCATCCTCCCCTAACAGGACTATGTCATCTGCATATTCTAAGTCTATTAGATTATTCCCTGGTAACAAGTCGATTCCTAAGTCACTACGTTCAGTTAAGGATACTTCCATTAGCATATCTATGATGAAGTTAAACAGAAATGGGGAAAGTGGACATCCCTGTCGGACACCACTGGTTGTTACCAATTCAGATGACAATTCCCCATAAGCCCTTACACGACTACGTGAGTTTGAATAGAGTGCCTTGATTAGTGCAACGTACTTTCGTGGCACTCCCTTCACAGTCAGACATTGACATAGTACCTTTCGATCCACTGAGTCGAAGGCCGCCTTCAAGTCAAGAAATATGACAATTGTTGGACGCCGAAAAGTGTGTCTATGTTCTAGAATCTGTCGAAGAGTGAAGATATGATCTATGCACCCTCTACCTGGTCTAAAGCCTGCTTGATTTTCCCTTGTCTGTTCCTCCCGAGTTCTGCTTAGTCTATGCATGATTACTGAGCCTAGGATTTTAGAGACTATGTTCGTTAGGCTGATCCCCCTATGATTATCACACGAGGACTTGTTTCCCTTCTTGAATATCGGTATAATAAGTGACTTACCTAGCATTACTTAATCGGTTCATTTGTTTTTCTTAGCCTTTATCGACTACGTTTACCTGAACACATGTTTGTTTAATCATGCTATTTTTCGTTATTCTTGTTATCACAGATCGCCTCACTTTTTCATCCTTCTTAATGATAGAACCATTATTATCATTACTACTGTTATGATTAATTGCACATCTTATTATCCTACAGACAAAACACCATGATTGGTTTATATTTGAATTTTTATTTGTAAAGTTATGTAGGCGAATTCGAGTTAAACCTGATGATGAGATCTACTTGAAAACATGTTATAATTATCAAAGACAATTTGAGTTTGAGATTTAATATCCTCTGTATGTGTCCATTAGAAAATATTTGCAATTCATTAAACATGGTGTATCATTCTGGTTCATACACTGTCCTTGACCACTTACCTTAACCATCTAGGTTCGAATGACCTGCAATTCTTTTTGTGGGAATTTCCTTAATTTAACGAGACGGCTTTCAAAGTCAGCTACCGCATTACCAGCTAATCTTAACTTTGCCTTAAAAGTTCGTCTATTACACATATTGCTGAGGCTTGCTGTTGGTATCTAAACTAAGAAACCTGACTTATGTGGCAATGTTCTACACGGGAGACCAATCAGAAAAATGAGGGATTTTGGCACAAAGACACGTATATTTACATAAAAAAGCGTGAAAAAAAACATTAAACAGGGTATTTTCCTTTAATATGAGATAAAAATATGTCCCACTTATAATGGGGGCGTCAGTTTTTAAATAAAACCAATTTTTATGCACGTATTCGTCCAGGTGACTAAAAATAACTTGGTTTTGAGAGCCGTTTATTGCTCTTATTCTATTTTTAATCTTTCCCGGACCCCCCCATTAAATTTGTATGAGTGCCTAATCTCGGATCGATGAAATCATCGGAATGGTTAGCTCGATTGTGTCTATGTCCTAAATTCGATAATCGGTTATATCCTGCCCATTCATCCGCGTGTATAGTGGTGCCAGGGAAAACAAGTCTTTGAATAATAGGCAGAAGAGTGTCGGCACTCCTGTCTGGAAAAAAGTTCAATGAATCCCTTCTGAATTTGGGTGTCATAAATTCCCAATACCCAAACGTTGTTGGCTCCTGCACGTCCGCGATAGTATTTCTTCTTTATGTCTCTGTCTGGATTCAACATAGAACTTGGCACCGAAGTGCACCAGTTCGAGTTGCCACGTTCCAAATAGCACATAGAGGTAGACAAGAAGATGAGTGAAGAGAATCAATAGAGTTTGACAAATATAAGAGTGAAACAGAATGGGTAATGGTAGAAAGGAATATGAAAGATTACAGAGACTGAATACAACTGCGCCACTGACAACGATTTTGAGCCATGTCACCTATTGTCTCCAGCCATTGATTCCTAGAGTCCCGAGGGCCCCAACCCGGGAGTCTGCATCTCCCTACCTGACTCAGTTTAACTGTCAAGGATTTCATGGATTGATGCCATGTTTTTGTTTGGCCACCACTGGCTCTTTTCCAACCTGAACCTATATCAGCTAGCAAAGCCCGTCGGGGGAGGCGGTGGTTAGGCATGCGCAGCACGTGACCTAGCCATCTTAGTCTATGTAACTTTATAGCCTCGTCGATTGATTTTCCCTCTTTGCCCAACACTCTACGCCTAACGTCAACATTACTTATCTTATGAAACCACCTAACGTGAGACAGAGATCGCAGACATCTATGATCGAAAGCAGTCAACCTTTTCATGTCTTCAACGCGTATTGGCCATGTTTCAGAGCCATAGAGAAGGACGGAGCGAACTGATGAGCAGTACACGCGTCCCTTGGTTGATAACCGGATGTCACGCCTACGCCAGAGATGGTGTAAGTCAGCGAAAGCAGCTCGAGCTTTTCGGATCCGTGCTGAGATTTCATCGCCAATCAGTCCGTTGGTGCTAATACAACTTCCCAAGTAGGTGAAGTGGTCAACATGTTCTATCACTTCCCTCCCTATCACTAAGTTAGGGGTTGACGTGGTCCAGTCCTGTAGCAGCATCTTACATTTTGTAGGGGCGAATCGCATGCCAAACATACGAAGATTGCTGCTCAAGGTGTTCAGAAGACTCTGCATTTTTTCAGCATCCTCCCCTAACAGGACTATGTCATCTGCATATTCTAAGTCTATTAGATTATTCCCTGGTAACAAGTCGATTCCTAAGTCACTACGTTCAGTTAAGGATACTTCCATTAGCATATCTATGATGAAGTTAAACAGAAATGGGGAAAGTGGACATCCCTGTCGGACACCACTGGTTGTTACCAATTCAGATGACAATTCCCCATAAGCCCTTACACGACTACGTGAGTTTGAATAGAGTGCCTTGATTAGTGCAACGTACTTTCGTGGCACTCCCTTCACAGTCAGACATTGACATAGTACCTTTCGATCCACTGAGTCGAAGGCCGCCTTCAAGTCAAGAAATATGACAATTGTTGGACGCCGAAAAGTGTGTCTATGTTCTAGAATCTGTCGAAGAGTGAAGATATGATCTATGCACCCTCTACCTGGTCTAAAGCCTGCTTGATTTTCCCTTGTCTGTTCCTCCCGAGTTCTGCTTAGTCTATGCATGATTACTGAGCCTAGGATTTTAGAGACTATGTTCGTTAGGCTGATCCCCCTATGATTATCACACGAGGACTTGTTTCCCTTCTTGAATATCGGTATAATAAGTGACTTACCTAGCATTACTTAATCGGTTCATTTGTTTTTCTTAGCCTTTATCGACTACGTTTACCTGAACACATGTTTGTTTAATCATGCTATTTTTCGTTATTCTTGTTATCACAGATCGCCTCACTTTTTCATCCTTCTTAATGATAGAACCATTATTATCATTACTACTGTTATGATTAATTGCACATCTTATTATCCTACAGACAAAACACCATGATTGGTTTATATTTGAATTTTTATTTGTAAAGTTATGTAGGCGAATTCGAGTTAAACCTGATGATGAGATCTACTTGAAAACATGTTATAATTATCAAAGACAATTTGAGTTTGAGATTTAATATCCTCTGTATGTGTCCATTAGAAAATATTTGCAATTCATTAAACATGGTGTATCATTCTGGTTCATACACTGTCCTTGACCACTTACCTTAACCATCTAGGTTCGAATGACCTGCAATTCTTTTTGTGGGAATTTCCTTAATTTAACGAGACGGCTTTCAAAGTCAGCTACCGCATTACCAGCTAATCTTAACTTTGCCTTAAAAGTTCGTCTATTACACATATTGCTGAGGCTTGCTGTTGGTATCTAAACTAAGAAACCTGACTTATGTGGCAATGTTCTACACGGGAGACCAATCAGAAAAATGAGGGATTTTGGCACAAAGACACGTATATTTACATAAAAAAGCGTGAAAAAAAACATTAAACAGGGTATTTTCCTTTAATATGAGATAAAAATATGTCCCACTTATAATGGGGGCGTCAGTTTTTAAATAAAACCAATTTTTATGCACGTATTCGTCCAGGTGACTAAAAATAACTTGGTTTTGAGAGCCGTTTATTGCTCTTATTCTATTTTTAATCTTTCCCGGACCCCCCCATTAAATTTGTATGAGTGCCTAATCTCGGATCGATGAAATCATCGGAATGGTTAGCTCGATTGTGTCTATGTCCTAAATTCGATAATCGGTTATATCCTGCCCATTCATCCGCGTGTATAGTGGTGCCAGGGAAAACAAGTCTTTGAATAATAGGCAGAAGAGTGTCGGCACTCCTGTCTGGAAAAAAGTTCAATGAATCCCTTCTGAATTTGGGTGTCATAAATTCCCAATACCCAAACGTTGTTGGCTCCTGCACGTCCGCGATAGTATTTCTTCTTTATGTCTCTGTCTGGATTCAACATAGAACTTGGCACCGAAGTGCAGCAGTTCGAGTTGCCACGTTCCAAATAGCACACAGAGGTAGACAAGAAGATGAGTGAAGAGAATCAATAGAGTTTGACAAATATAAGAGTGAAACAGAATGGGTAATGGTAGAAAGGAATATGAAAGATTACAGAGACTGAATACATCTGCGCCATTGACAACGATTTTGAGCCATGTCACCTATTGTCTCCAGCCATTGATTCCTAGAGTCCCGAGGGCCCCAACCCGGGAGTCTGCATCTCCCTACCTGACTCAGTTTAACTGTCAAGGATTTCATGGATTGATGCCATGTTTTTGTTTGGCCACCACTGGCTCTTTTCCAACCTGAACCTATATCAGCTAGCAATGCCCGTCGGGGGAGGCGGTGGTTAGGCATGCGCAGCACGTGACCTAGCCATCTTAGTCTATGTAACTTTATAGCCTCGTCGATTGATTTTCCCTCTTTGCCCAACACTCTACGCCTAACGTCAACATTACTTATCTTGTGAAACCACCTAACGTGAGACAGAGATCGCAGACATCTATGATCGAAAGCAGTCAACCTTTTCATGTCTTCAACGCGTATTGGCCATGTTTCAGAGCCATAGAGAAGGACGGAGCGAACTGATGAGCAGTACACACGTCCCTTGGTTGATAACCGGATGTCACGCCTACGCCAGAGATGGTGTAAGTCAGCGAAAGCAGCTCGAGCTTTTCGGATCCGTGCTGAGATTTCATCGCCAATCAGTCCGTTGGTGCTAATACAACTTCCCAAGTAGGTGAAGTGGTCAACATGTTCTATCACTTCACTCCCTATCACTAAGTTAGGGGTTGACGTGGTCCAGTCCTGTAGCAGCATCTTACATTTTGCAGGGGCGAATCGCATGCCAAACATACGAAGATTGCTGCTCAAGGTGTTCAGAAGACTCTGCATTTTGTCAGCATCCTCCCCTAACAGGACTATGTCATCTGCATATTCTAAGTCCATTAGATTATTCCCTGGTAACAAGTCGATTCCTAAGTCACTACGTTCAGTTAAGGATACTTCCATTAGCATATCTATGATGAAGTTAAACAGAAATGGGGAAAGTGGACATCCCTGTCGGACACCACTGGTTGTTACCAATTCAGATGACAATTCCCCATAAGCCCTTACACGACTACGTGAGTTTGAATAGAGTGCCTTGATTAGTGCAATGTACTTTCTTGGCACTCCCTTCACAGTCAGACATTGCCATAGTACCTTTCGATCCACGGAGTCGAAGGCCGCCTTCAAGTCAAGAAATATGACAATTGTTGGACGCCGAAAAGTGTGTCTATGTTCTAGAATCTGTCGAAGAGTGAAGATATGATCTATGCACCCTCTACCTGGTCTAAAGCCTGCTTGATTTTCCCTTGTCTGTTCCTCCCGAGTTCTGCTTAGTCTATGCATGATTACTGAGCCTAGGATTTTAGAGACTATGTTCGTTAGGCTGATCCCCCTATGATTATCACACGAGGACTTGTTTCCCTTCTTGAATATCGGTATAATAAGTGACTTACCCCAGTCTGATGGTACTGTCTCTGATTCCCAGACTTTGCCTAGTACCTCAGTTAATCTACAAACTAGTATGTCACCCCCATATTTAAACACCTCCGGAATAATTCCGTCGGGTCCTGCCGCTTTGCCTCGTTTCAAATTACTGATAGCTTTTGTAACCTCACCTACAGACGGCGGACCAGTGTCTATATCCCATTCGGGTACGTGGTGGATGGCGGGGAGGTTCAGTGTGGCTGTAGGCAAGTTAAATTGTTCCTCAAAGTGTTCTTTCCAGCGTTCAAGGCGTCTATCCTGAGAGCTAATTAAGGAGCCATTTTTCTCAGAAATAGTCTCACTTATGAATTGCCTTCTCCCGCCCGATTCTGTGATGAGTCTAAAGAGTTGCCTAGTGTTGCCTATCGCCAATGCTTTTTCCATCTCTTTCGCCTTTGTCACCCACCACTGTTCACGGTCCTTGCGGAGACTTTTAGTAAGTTTCCTTTTGTGCAGCTTTCGCTCCTCATTGAATTCGGAGCTCGCCGGAATAAGTCTTCTAGCATCTATCAGTTCGGATGAGGCAGTCGAAATCCAGTGGTTTTTACTCACCTTTGGATTTGCCTTATTCACAGCTTTTACAGCTGTATCTATAGCTGACTGAATATTCTTCCAGGCTTCTCCAGGGTGAGCACAGCTGTCGAATTCAGATATGCGTTTAGCTAGTTCTTCCTCAAATAGGGATTTAGTTTCCTGATCGAGCTGGGGACGTGATGGTTTTACCGCCAGCTGTTTCCTACGTCCGTTCAGTCGTAAGCACACACGAGCCCGGACCAGTGCGTGATCGGTATCTACACACGTGTTCCAGAAGGAGCGACAATCTCCTACCGACCCACGCCAACGATAGCTTATTGCTATGTGGTCTATTTGTGTCCAGCGTTGGTTTGATGATGGGGGTCGCCAGGTTAAACAGTGTCTCTCCTTGTGTTTAAAGTTAGTGCTTACAAGAAACAAATGATTATCTGAACAGAACTGTAGGAGACGGTCACCGTTGTCGGTTCGCTGGCACGGAACTCCATAGGTGCCACCGACATCCTTCTCAGATTGACACAATTTCCCTACTTGAGCGTTAAAGTCACCAGCTAGAACGACTATATCTGAGCGTTTAGCCTTTCTCACCAAACTAGACAGCTTTTGGTAGAACTCATCCTTCGTTTCATCCGAACTGCAGTCAGTGGGGGCGTAGGCGGAGATTACGAAAAGGCATCGGCGAGTAGTGCAGTCCTTTCTCCTTCTTACTGATCCGTTCAGACGGACAGCACACATTCGGCTATCTACTGGGATCCAGTCAAGCAATGTCTTTTCAGCAGTTTCGTCGATGTAAACGATTACACCGACTCCTCCCAACACTCGTGTAATATTGTTCATTTTCCATGATGCTAAATCTCGAAAAGTTGAAGTATTTTCTTTCTGAACGCCAGTTGACCTCACTCCAGACTTCAGAATCCAGCAGTGTCAAAGAAAGAATATATTCGAATCACTAGCAACTTGCCCTATTCAGGTAGGTAGTTACCTGGGTTCTAGTGAGAAGTCGTGACCAGTAGGGTGCAGAAGGTCAGGTGTGAGGACAAATACTCACCGAAGACATTGTCTAGGGGTCGCACTATGTCGCGAATTGGCAGAAGTTAGAGTTCACGGTCTGGCCATTGGATCGGATCCCAGTGGGTTCATGGTCTACGGGCTCGCCTTGTAACCAGAAGGTCCTGGGTTTGAACCCCGCGGTATGGCTGCGTGAAGCTGAAGAGCCCCAAACTGTCCCAGGTTTTTCAATGGTTCTCTAACTAATGTCAGCTCATGATGAAATCCTGTTAACAGTATATTCGTCAAAGAAAGTTTCGATTTAGCAAAGAAAGTTCCTAGGAGACAATTAACTAAGAGTGTCAGTCAGCAGTACGAACACTCGTTCGTCTCCTACACTCCGTATATATATAAATATATCTATCTATCGGTGACGTGCGAATATGGTTTCAGGCGCACTAAAGCACTGCAACTTCATATACGAGTACGTCCTATCAGTCATTTATCCAGGCATTATTGAAGAACTTTGATTTGGGTGAAATTTACACTTAAGCTGATTAACAGAGTTCACTTTTGCGCTAGAATAATCGTAGATTTCTTCAGCCGATAACTAGCATGCGCTCAAGGTCGTTTGAGCGTTCGCACTCCTGGGACGCTGTTCTTCAACTTCGCCACTTATGTATGTATCCAAAAGAAAGCTAGTTGGTTCTTACTTACTTTGGCTGTCAAAATTTTAATGATCCTCAGCTTGTTGTGGGAATTTCCTTAATTTTATTTGATATTCTATTTAATATCACATTTTTATGCTTATTATTATTATTATAGCTTATGCATCTTTTCTATCATTTTTTATTCCTCTACGTTCCCAGTGGAGCATAGGGCTTCAAGCTACCGGCTTGAAGTTTCGGTAGCAGGAGTGTCTATAAGGTTACTAGCCAGCCTCATGCCTAATCTTTCCTCTTTACCAGTCCTATTACTGGCTTAGCGAGGTAAAGGAGTTCGTCGGCCGGGGCTCAATCCCCGAACCATATGCATGGTCGACGAGCATTCTATTGCTGTGCCATCGACTTCTGTATCTTTCGTGAACTGTGATTCCACTGTGATTTTATTTAATAAATCGATATTACTTAAAAAAAAGCCAATATTGTTATTGACTACTGTTCTAGAATATTCAATGTATATATATATATATATATATATATATATATATATATAAAATTCAGTAAATTTCCACAATAACAAATTAATGATCATCAGATCCTTGATGGCCAAGGTAAGTACGGAGAGTGTCTGAACCAACTTCTTCTTTTGGATACGTAGGTTGGGTTTCCTAATGTGGATCCCAACGGCCATCCTCAGCAACACGTGTAATAGACAAACTCTTAAGGCGAAGTTAAGGTTAGCCGGTATGTGGTAGGTGACTTTGAAAGCCGCCTCGTTAACATCAATCTTGTGTTCTGTATCCACAAAATGAAATAGAATAGAGGTATAGATATGATAGAGAAGATTTGTAGCTCAGGTGGATGATTTTGATGTGGTTTTGTTCTCTGAGCTGGATGGTTAATTTGCGGTGTGGTTTTGTCCTCTAACCATCCAGCTCAGAGAACAAAACCACATCAGAATAGAGGTATGAATGGATTCTGTTTGTCCTCTACGTAACCACGCAGGATGATGTTTGGCAATCTGACGATAAACACGTATCATTCTGCTTGGTTAAACAAGAGACAAACGAAATCCATTCATAGCTTTATTCTATCTCATCTTGTGGATACAGAACACAAGATTGTTGTCAACGAGGCGGCTTTCGAAGTTATCTACCGTATACCAGCTAATCTTAACTTTGTCTTAAGAGTTCGTCTATTACACATATTGCTGAGGCTGGCTGTTGAGATCCACATTAGAAACCTAACTTATGTATATATCCAAAAGAAAGCTAGTTGATTCGGACGCTACCCTTACCTATCTTGACCATCAAAGTTTTAATGATCCTCAGTTTGTTGTGAAAATTTCCTTAATTTTATTTGATATCCTATTTGACATTACATTTTTATGCATATTATTATTATAATTTATGCATCTTTCATGAACTGTGGTCATTTCATTGTGAACTTGACAAATCGATAATGTTGTTATTGCTTTGTTTTTATTTATTTATAGAAATTCAGGTTTCCACTGCACTCTGCCAACTCCACCATAATGAGTTAATCGTCATTCATCAAAGATATTATTATTAAAGTAAGATGACTGAGCATAAAGGTAGGTATTCTTCGAATAATATTTTCTCTATCTTGTTTAAATTATTTTAAGCGCAAAAATCTACCAGTCGTCAGAAAAAGTATCAAGAAGTTGTTCAATCTCGGATAGCCAACAAAACTCCTGTGCAGTATACTCGTCGATTAAAAACTAACAAGCATAAAAAGCTTAAGAATATTGGTGGAAACAATACAAATCTGAGTATGTTTTCTCTTATTTCTCTGTTTTTATTGCGTTTTTACCCAGAATCCTGCAATCGTCCACCTGGACCGGATGAAGATGATTATGTTCCTGCAAGTTTTAAAGAAATGCTGCTTATGAAAGAGGGAAAATGGAAATCACCTCTTGATCCGGGTAGTGTTTTTGCAATATATCAGATATTAAGAAGAAGGAAAGAAATTTGAGCAGCATAGAATATCCTTTGCGACAATTTCCTCTTCTAGGCTCTACAATTATATATACGTATATTGAGGTGCTTGTGTTCTCTGAGCTGGATAGTTAATTTGCGAAGCTTTCATCGCCCTACTAAGCGACATCTTCAGCGCATACTTCAATTTGAATTGAAGTGAGCTTTTAGATTTCTCCACGAATTTATTAATCATCTCTCCTGGCTGGTGACCTTGGACGTGATTGGTTTTCTTTGTGTGTTTTCACACCTTCTAGGTTACTTGTATTGGAACTGATTGTTTCTTTGACTTGAACTTTGACCCTTTGTGTGTGAGAAATTGCATTTAAACACTATTCAAGAGGGCAACGACTCACTGCAGCACTCCCACCTTAAGGAAGATTGAAGAAAGATACCTCATGAACGTCTTCCAAAAGAATGGATATCCACGGAATTTCACCAAAAGACCTATACCCCCAAGTCAACCTATCAAACCAACAGCCCACAAGGAAAGCACAAAGAAAATTGCCTTACCATATATAAAGGATATCAGAAATAAATCATCGCAAGACTCTTCAAACCTTGAGGAATCGACGTCGCACACAAACCAACAAAGTCACTTCACTCAACTCTATGTCAACCTAAAGACTCAACAACGGAAAAAGATAAAACCAACATCATCTACAAAATAAATTGTAACAACTGCAAAAAACATTACATTGGCGAAAGTGGACGTCCCCTTCGTCTTTGTATCCACGAACGCGAGCTAGCTGTCAAATGACATGATATCCACTCCCTCATATCACTCACCTCATACAGACAACCAGGGACAACCAGCGTTCAAATATTAGACAGAGGAAACAACAAGAATGCTAGAGAATTTTTAGAAGCTTGGGATTCCAGTGAATCATCAATCAATAGACACATCGAGATAGACGAAATTTATCAATCGATAAGAAAGAAACCTTACACACAAAGGGTCAAAGTTCAAGCCAAAGAAACAATCAGTTCCAATACAAGTAACCTAGATGGTGTGAAAGCACACAAAGAAAACCAATCACGTCCAAGGTCACCGACCAATAGAAATGGTTAATAAACTCGTGGAGAAATCTGAAAGCTCACTTCATCGAATTGAAGTATGCGCTGTAGATTTATATATATATATATATATATATATATATATATTCCAGGATAGTTGTCAATAACAATATTGGTGTTTTTTTAAAGTAATATCGATTTGTTAAGTAAGATCACAATGGGATTACAGTTGACGAAAGATGCATAAGCCGATGACGCAGCGACAGAATGCTCGTCGACCACGCCACATTTGGTTCGGGGGTTTGAGCCCCGGCCGATATACTCCTTTACCTCACTAAGCCAGTAATCAGACTAGTAAAGAGGGAAAGTTGGACATGAGGCTGGCTAGCAACCTCATCCCGTAAAAAAATAGACACTCCTGTTACCGAAACTTCAGGCCTCTAACTTGAAGGCAGCCTATGCTCCACTGCGAACGTAAAGGAATAAAAAAAAATAAATAAAAAAGATTCATAAGTTATAATAATAAGCATAAAAATGTAATAGTAAATAGAATATCAAATAAAATTCAACACAAAATAATTGAACGAAAAATATCCTTTTCGATAATTTCCTCTTCTGGCTCTTTTGGAAGTGTGTGGGTGGTTGTTTCTTCCCGGCTGCCCACACCATGGAAGTTGCCTAATTCTTCGGGTACCTGAAACAGAAAGAAGGTTAGTGTTGTGTGACCACACAGCCCAGGGGACAACTGCTTAAAGCCGGTCACACACGGTATGTATGAACTGGTTTCTTGGTTTGGTTCCGTATTAGTAAACTTACCCCCGGTTACGGACCACTATCGTAGGGTAAGTCGAGATGTGCAATTTTTGGGGTCGACTTTTTCTAAGCCCCTCTCTCTGAAGTGGAGAGACAACATAGCTGGTCATCTGAGGGAAATACCTCACTGCTGTTACACCTTCGTTCCCCAGCAGTACGACTTCGCCCACAGACCCCCAGAATAGTGTAAGAAAAATTCTTACACTATGCCGGTAACTGCTCTTAGTCTGATCGTTATCCTAACAACATTCCTGGCATGGTAGGACCTGCAGGAACAATAGTTCCAGCCAGTGTAGCTCGTTGGGTTACCGCGATGAGCAAGCCCGACCACCACGCCAAGGTAGCAGCTATCGGTCATGGTACTAGTCAATGAAATCCACAACAATTAGTTTAAGCCAGCCACGTAGGAAGGTTTAGACTTCCTGGTTGGGGTCTTCGGGACAGTAAAACCAATGAAGGCTGGAAACAATCAAAATCGTTCTCAATGGCGTAGATGCATCCACTCCTTGTGACTTATGATTTCCAGTGAAACTATATTGTTCTTCGTTATTACTATTCATTTTGTCTCATATCCCAGTCTACTGTCTCTATTTTGCATTTCGTCTACTTTTTTCTCTTGCTTTGGGTGCTACATGGAGTGTGACGACTTGAAATGCTGCACATCGGTTCAAAGTTCTATGTCAAAAACAGACAGAGAGTCTTCTGGCTCTACAATTATATAAATGTTTATATATATAGAATATTCTAGATAAGTAGTCCATAACAATATTAGTGCCCTCAAAATACAAACGCAATCTGATAAAGTGCTTTGTCTGCCACAGAGCAAGAGCAACGGTTATCCGGGGAAGTTTATTGATAAGAATATGAATCTAAAATCAAGGCAGCCCAAGGTACCGACAGTTCCAAAAAAGGCATTCTGTGCTGTCGAATAACGCTGTGTCTTCAAAACCACTCCCCTTTTCGGTTCGGGAGTAAAGGATAAACTGCTTAATTTCGCCTCTTCCATGTGTATCTAGCAATTTAACTGCTCCTGTGGACCGAGTTACATAGGCCGTACAATTAGGCGTGTTTCTCGTCGGATTTCCGAACATCACCCTGCCTCGTTGGTTAAATAAAGGACAAACAAAATCTATTCATACATAGCGCTATTCTATCTCATCTTGTGGATACAAAACACACGATTGATGTCAACGAGGCGGCTTTCAAAGTCATTAACCGCATTCTAACAAATCTTAACTTTGCCTAAAGAGTTCAATTACTAAATATTGCTGAGGCTGGCTGTTGGGATCCACATTAAAAAGCCTAATTTCTGCGTTCAAAGAACCTAGTTCAGACATTATCCTTACCTTGGCCATCTAAGTTTGAATGATCCTCAATTTTTTGTGGAATTTTCCTAATTTCAGTTGATATTCTATTCGCTATTATATCTTTATTATTATCATAATTTAAGCGTCTTTAATGAACTGTGGTAATTCCATTGTGATCTTACTTATTATTTATTATTATTATTGTATCCTTTAGTTCCTAGAGGAACATAGGGCTTCAGCTGCGCACCTCCATTGACTTCGGTTTTCTGACAACTTTTTCACCCTGCTCCAGGTCTGCCCACATGCTTTCATCTCCTCTTCACATGACCTCCTCCAAGTCACCCTTGGACGACCAACTCGCCGCCTCCCTTTCGGGTTCCACTCGAGGGCTTGTCTAGTGATGTCACTTGATGGTTTCCTCAGCGTATGGCCAATCCATCTCCATTTCTTTCTGCCTATTTGTTTCACAATCGGTTCCTGATTGGTTCGCTCCCAGAGATCCCTGTTGCTGATCTTTTCTGGCCATCTGATCTTGAGTATTGAGCGGAGACAGTTGTTAATGAAGGTTTGAAGTTTGTTTGAGATGCTCTTTATGACTCGCCAAGTCTCTGATCCGTATAGTAGCACTGACTTCACATTGGAGTTGAAAATCCGGATCTTATTTTTGATGCTGATTGCTGTTGACCTCCACACAGATTTGAGAGTAATGAAAGCTTGTCTTGCTTTTCCGATTCTGGCTTTGATGTCCTCGTCAGTTCCGCCTGTAGTTGAGACGATGCTTCCCAGGTAGGTGAAGGAGGTTGTTTCTTTCAGGTTCTTCCCATTTATGCTTATTGTGGTCTGTTGTTGCTGTTGATGTTGGCAAGGAATCTTCATCATCTCTGTTTTATCTATGTTCACGTGAAGTCCTATCTTTGATGCTTCTTCTGCCAACTTGTTACTTTTCATTTGCATATCTTCCAGTTTATGGGAAATCAGACATATATCATCGGCGAAATCCAGATCCTCCAAGTCTTTTGTGTCAGTCCATTTTATGCCTGTTCCCTCGTTGGTTGCCGTTGTCTGTCGCATTATCCAATCAATTGCAATCAGGAAGATCATTGGTGATAGTAGACAGCCTTGCCTCACTCCCGTCCTCACTTCGAAGGCTTCCGTAAGTTTCCCGTTGTGGATTACTTGGCATGCAGCATTGTCGTATAACTGTTGGATGAGGTGTATAATTGTCGATGGGACCCCGTAGTAGCGAAGTAGTTTCCAAATGACCTCTCGATCGACGCTGTCGAAGGCCTTTTCAAAGTCGATGAAGTTGAGATAGAGAGGTGACTGCCATTCCAAGCTTTGTTCAATGATGATCCGTAGAGTGGCGATTTGATCAATACATGATTTGTTTCTCCTGAATCCAGCCTGTTCCGGACGAAGTTTTTCATCTAGGGCTTGTTTGATTCTCTCCAGGATGATGCGACTTAGTATCTTGCTTGGAATGGACAGAAGCATAATTCCACGCCAGTTTTTACATTGACTTAAGTCTCCTTTCTTTGGAAGTTTGAATAAGTAACTGTTCTTCCAATCCTCGGGTACTTTGCCCTCTTTCCACACCTTCTCCAGTAGTGGTGTCATCAAGTCCGCTGTTGTCTCTGGGTCTATTTTCAAAGCCTCTGCTGGGATTCCATCTGGTCCCGGTGTTTTCCCAGTTTTAAGCATCTTGATTGCATTCAGGACTTCTGATTTCGTCGGGGGGTCAGTGTTCACTGGTAGTTCTGCTTCCGTTGTTGGTATTGCTGGACGTGTTGTAGGTGGCGGACGATTTAGAAGTCTTTTGAAGTGTTCAACCCAGTGCTTTCTCTGTTCCACCTCTTTGGTGATTGACTTTCCATTGTCGTCCTTTATTGGCTTAATCTGTGTCGAACGTTTGCCCGAAAGGTTCCTAGTTGTTTGGTAGAGTGTGGCGAGGTCTCCTTTGCCTGCAGCTTGTTCTGCTTCGTTTGCCATGGTTTCATAATATTTTCTTTTGTCTTCCCTGGCACTTTTCTTCACTCTTTTGTTCAGTGTATTGTAGCTTGCATTCAGCTCCTGTTTTTGTTGCTCGTCCGTGCACTGGATAATCTTTTGCTTCACTGTCCTTCTCTCTTCTATTAGTTTCCAAGTGTCCGTAGTGAGCCACTGTTTGTCCTGTCTCTTTTTTCTGCCTAGAATTTCTATGCAGGTTTGGCTCCACACCGTTTTCAAGTTGTTCCAGTGCTTTTCAACGCCGACCTCTTCGCTAGTGTTGATTTGTGTCTCGGCTTTGTCCTTTATGCTTGCAATGAAGATGTCCTTTGTAGCCTGGTCCTTCAGCTTTTGAGTGTTGAACTTGGCTTGTGGTCTATCTGCAGCTCCTGATTCCCTGAAAGCTTTTAATTTGATTTGGATTGTCCCTTGTACGAGATAGTGGTCTGAGCCAACGTCTGCTCCTCTTCTTGCTTTTGTGTCCAGTAGGCTGCGCCTCCACTTCCTTGAGATTGAGATGAAGTCGATTTGGTTTTTGGTTTGCCCGTCTGGTGACACCCATGTAGCCTTGTGGATATCTTTGTGCTTGTATACACTGCCACCAATCACCAGTTCGTTGAAGGCGCAGAAGTCGGCGAAGAGTTCTCCGTTTTCATTCATTTCTCCTAGAGCTTCTCTACCCATGATGAGTTCCCTTCCCGTATTGTCTGGTCCCAGTTTGGCGTTCATGTCTCCCATTAGTATTTTCATGTCGCCAGCTGGAGTATTGTCCATTGTTGCCTGTAGTTGCCTGTAGAATTCTTCTTTCTTCTCGAGGTCTGCGTTGTTTGTGGGTGCATAACATTGTATGATTGACACTTTCCTTCCTTTGGAGTTGAACCTGGCGGTCATTATCCTGGACGAAATCGCCTCCCATTGTATCAGGGCTTTCGTTGCCGTTGGTGACATCATGATAGCCACGCCCTCGGTGTGCGTGTGGTTATCTTCTGGGTGACCGGAGTAGATCACTGACTCACCTGTTGACAATTTGGTGAGTCCACTCCCATTCCATCTGCTCTCACATATTCCCAGCACTTGTATTCCGTATCTTTTCATCTCGTTGGCGATCTGGGCAGCTTTTCCAGTCTCGTACATAGTTCGGACGTTCCATGTTCCTACACAGACTTTTTCTTTTGGTGCAAGGAGGTTCAGCATACTGAAGATTCTGTAGCAATTTTTGTTTACAGGGTGGGGTTGCTAGCCTCACGCCTGAGAAAAGAATGATTACATTAAGTAAAAGTTTAGAGAGAAGCAACTTTTTGGGTTGCTCCCCTCAAAATCAGAAAATAACGGACAAACAATGAGAACAACATCAACAAAGGAAACAGTTCACACAAAAAAGGGCAAAAAGCGACGACAACTATACAATAAGACAACATGCAATATAGTTCAGTATATGTAACTAAAATGATATCTTAACCATAAACTCACTGACTTGGAGCAACTTGAACATATAAATCCAACAATATATACAATTATAGATGTGTTTATGTTTAAAAATTCCACAAATCCAAACAGTGAGTTATGTGTATTATCTGTCAATAAGATTGTATTTTTTGGATTCAGTGTTCGAAAGGTTAATAATTGTGATAATTTCCGCAAACACTTTGCATAAAATTTTAGAGTAATAAGATATTTTATTTATGACCAAAATGTAGCGTAATAGTCGAAAAGCGCGCGCTCACTTATTTTCGTGATCTTACTTAACAAATCGATATTATTTAAAAATAAACACTAGTATTGTTATTAACTACTAATCTAGAATATTCTATGTATATATACATATACGTATATATAATTGTAGAGCCTGGAAGAGGAAATTATCGAAAAGAATATACTTTGCTCACTCAATTACTTTGTATTTTATAGATGTCTGAATGAATATTTTCGCTATATTGAAATAAAATTAAGGAAACCTCCACAATAACAAATTCAGGATCATTCGAACCTAGATGGCCAAGCGGGTAAGGATAATGTCTGAACTAGCTACTTTTAGACGCACAAATTAGGCTTCTTAATGTGGTGGATCCCAACAGCCAGTCTCAGCAGTATTTAGCAATCGAACTCTTAAGGCGATATTGAGATTTGTTGTTATGCGGAAAATGACCCTGAAGGCCGCCTGGTTAACATCAATCGTGTGTTTTGTATCCACAAGATGAGATAGAAGAGCGCTATGTGTGAATAGATTTTGTTTGCCCATTTTACTTAACCAACGAGGCAGGATGATGTTCGGCAATCTGACTAAAAAAACTCACTATTCTGCGTAGTTAGGTAAAGGACAAACAAAATCCATTCATACTCTATTGCATTTCACTTTGTGAATACAGAACACAAGATTGATGTTAACAAGGTGGCTTTCAAAGTGATCTACCGTATACCAGTTAATCTTAAATTCACCTTAAGAGTTCGATTATTAAATATTGCTGAGGCTGGCCGTTGGGATGTTCATTAAGAAACCCAACTCATGTATCCAAAAGAAGAAGTTGGTTCAGACACTCCCCGTACTTACCTCGACCATCAAAGTTCTTCTGATCCTTAATTTGTTATTGTGGACATTTCCTTTATTTTATTTGATATTCTATTTGCCGTTACATTTTTATGCTTATTATAATTTACACATCTTTTGTGAACTGTCGTGATTTCATTGTGAACTTGACAAATCGTTAATATTTAAAAAACCGCCAATATTTTTAATAACGATTATACTAGAATATTCTATGTATTTTCACACTGGATACTAGTAACTAGTGTGATGTGTCTATTCTTTTCTTTGGTGCAGACTGGATTCTATCAATCAGTCAGGTTTGCAGTGTGACCACCATGCTACTAGGTGGCTGTCACCATCACGGTGCACACATTGATTTGATGATGTATTTGATAGTTGGAGGCAGTCGGCCACAGGAAGCCTTGTCTGACCTAGGTTTCGTCCTGTAGGCCGGGGATCGAACCCCGGAGCATCTAAGCGGTTAGCGAGTATCCTACCGCTGTGTCGCCGACGCTGAATACGGTGTCAAACCTCTACCTCAACTTTATTGGCTTCGAAAAGGTCTTCGACAGACAGCGTTGACCGAGAAGTAATTTGGAAACTATTTCAACACTACGGTCTGAAGTGACTCAAGTCTTTATCAACCTCATTCAACAGCTGGCTGCTATATGACAATGCCAAGTGTCAGGTGATCCTCAATTGGGAAACTCAGCGAGGCGTTCTAAGTGCATACAGGGATAAGACAAGGCTGGCTGCCTATTATCACCGATGACATTATTAATTGTGGTGGACTGGATTATTCGTCAGACTGTGATTTGGGAGCGAGGAGACAGGAATACGCTGATCTAAACGATAAGAAGACTCTGGAGGATCTAAATTTGGCAGATGATATATATCTGATGTGTCACACACAAAGCCGAAGTCTTACAGGTGAAAACCAACAGACTGGCTGAAGAGGCGAGGTAGGCAGTGAAGGCAGGACTCCAGGTGAACATAGAGAAGATGGAGGTGATGAAGATAACGAACGAAACACAACAACAACAACGACAGTGAGCACCAATCACCATCAGTGGAAGAGATTTAACACAGGTTACCTCCTGCCTCCATTTAATCTAAGAAGTATTGTTTCAACTACAGGCGGATACCACAGATGAAGATGTCAATGTGGTAGGTGAGTATTGGAAGGGCTAGATACACCTTCATCAACCTGAAACCAGTTGCTTTATTCAAGTTCATAAGGAGGATTAAATATATGAAGTAATGTATTTATTTTGATTGGACACTAGTACCTTGTTACTAACCTTGAAGGTTGCAGATATGCCTTGCTGCCGAGTGCCAACTACCACGAAATCTAGGTCAAGCAAGGCTTCTTGTGGCTGATTGCCTCCAACTATCTAATATTCTTGAATTGAACTTTTGACTTTCCCGTCGATTGATTGGAGCGAAGTGCTCGGTCTCAGGTGGGAACGTCATCACTCACTGAGAAATGCAGGTACATCCAGCTGACGAGTCCTAAATAGGACGAAATGCGCATACTGGATTCCACTGCTAGTCACCATCCACCAATTAAATCTCTAATATTCTGTGTATATTAACAATACAATATAATTGTAGAGCAAGAAGAGGGAATTATCGAAAATTTATTATTATTATTTTATGAATTTTAGCTGTTGGAGATACAAAAGGCATGAAAAAGAAAGATGATCCTGTTCCTGTGCTGAAACAAGGCAAATACGAGTCGGATGCTCATTACCTGGGACGCGTTCACAAAGAAGTTGAAGACGAGTTGAACAGAGTGGAATTTGCAAGAAAACAAAAAGTAATGTCGCCGATCGATCAAAAATATTGATCGATTTTTTTTTAAATAGGCAGAGCTGATTACTACTACGGAAGTGAAAAAGAGTAAGAAGAAAAAGAAAGCAGTGAGGTAATGTCATGCGTGCGCGCGCACACACACACATTTTTGCATTTTATGTGAGAAAAGACGGCTGACAGATAACAGTGAAGCGAAAATTTTCTTTCCAATGAAGTCATCAACTAGACCGTGTATTTGTGTGTATATATATATAAGTAGTTGATTTATTATTTTATTCCCTTGGGTACAGAGGACTTCAACAACACATCTCCACTTTATTTCATTTTGTGCTGTCCCCTTCAGCTGACTGTCACTTAGATTGTGCATAATCTCTCATCCCCTCCATCTCGCACGATCTCCTCCAAGTCACTGATGACCCAGTCATCGCTTCCCATTGTGATTCCACTCGAGCACTGGTTAACACTGCGCGTGATGTCATTCGACGGCTTCCTCAGTGGTGTATGCATGATCAATTCATCTCCATTTTCTCCTACATATCTACTCGTTTCAGATTTGCCAGTTTACGCCGACTCTGGCGTAGACGAGATGTTCGACTATCGACCAAAGGGCGGGTGTACTGCTCATCAGTCCGCTCCGTCCTCCTTTATGGTTGTGAGCGAGACCTGGCCACTGAGAGTGGAAGACATGAAAAGACTAGCTGTCTTTGATCATAGGTGCCTGCGTTCTATTTCCCGTGTAAAGTGGCATAATAAGGTGAGCAACATTGAGGTTAGGCGTAGAGTTCTAGGTAAACAGGGGAAATCAATCGACGAAGTCGTGAAGCTACAAAGACTGAGATGGTTAGGACATGTGTTACGTATGCCAAGTCATCGCCTCCCTCGACGAGCAATGCTAGCGGATATAGGGTCAGGCTGGAAAAAAGCTAGCGGTGGTCAAACAAAAACTTGGCACCAGTCAATGAAATCCACAACAGTTGGTCTAAGCCACGTAGGAAGGTGTAGACTGGCTTCCAGGCTGGGGTCCTCGGGTCGGTAAGGTGTAACCTAGAAGGGAATGGCTCGCCCTACCGTGGCCAGAGTAACGTTCTTACTATAGTTTTCCGTCATTTTATTAGGTAAGTTTACTATTATTATTATTATTATTACTAATATTATTGTTATTCTCATCACCCTTATATTATTATCACTCTATTATTGTTTACTAATAACATCGCATTTTCATACAGATTTTATGAAGACATTTTTGATGGGACACCGGTCAGTAACTAGTGTAATGTGTGTGTGTGTGTGTCTAGTCTTGTCTTTGGAGTAGACTGGATTCTATCAGTCAAGTTTGCAATGTGGCCGCTATGCCACTAGGTGGCTCGCAATCACGGTGAACTGTAAATTGTTTCTATTGCACTTCTTCCTTCACATTCCTCAGTGGAACATAGGGCTTCAAGCTGGTGGCTTGAAGTTTCTGTAGCAGTGTTTTGGTTTTTTACAGGATGGGGTTGCTAGCCTCATGCCCAACCTATCCTCTTTACCAGCATTATTTCTGGTTTAGCGAGGTAAAGGAGTGCGTCTGTGGCCGGGGATTGAACCCCGGACCATGTGCATGGTTGGCAAGCGTCCTAACCGCTATACCACCGACGCACAGTATTGCACTAGTTACTGACTAGTATCCAATACAGTCCTACAGGAGGTCAACCGCGAACCGGAATAGCTCTGACTGCAAAGCTCACTGGGTGATGCAGTTTCGAATCTCAGAAGATACTTGAGTTCCTTCAAGGATAAAGATACGCCTCGCTGACTGACTGACTGGTGAGTGACGGCTAGTACAAAAAACCTAGGTGAGGTTGATATGTATCCATATATATATATATATATATATATATATATATATATATATGGTGGTCTCTCTTTCTGTCGCTCTCTTAGTCTGTGACCATTTCGCTTTGATGAACCTGTCTCCTTTAACAATGTATATTCCCCTCATATTATATTTAATATGTGTGTTTGTTTGACAGTCTGATATATTTTGCTATGTATATATGGATCGATATTCCATTATAATTAGCCAATCATGTTAAGACTGTCTATTGATTTGTTCATTTTGAATATTCGCTCTCACACTTGTTCGGACATTCATATATATTTTTGCTCTCACACTCTTGTGTGACATTTTGATTCTCCTTGTGTCTGGAAAATAGAAGTATCATCGCAAACCTAGTGGTCTTCTGATTTCCGTCTTCCTTGCGTCAGGACTATTAAATTCTCGACCAGTACATAACAATAATTTGGCGACGAGTGCATAATAGAGGTAAAGCTTCCTGCCAATCGCATACAACCATCTAATACCAACAATTACCAACGTTCCACACTAGTTTCTGTCCGCTCTACACGATTATGCCGATGAGTCATTTTCTCACACACATTACGTCATCCCATCTGCTGTCTGCCACTTGTGCTAATTTCCAATTAGTCGTCTTCGTCTAGACTCTACACCTTACACCATGTAATCCATTTTCTAGGACAAATTTTACCAGTATCTGATTAGACTTATGAGTTCCTCGTTAAAATATAATTACGATAGTGCCAGCTTATGAACACGAATCTTCGAAAAGGAGATTTTCTTCACTGTTTACGTCTTCTTTTTCTTATGACTCAATATACGAATACTCCATTCGTTGAAGACTAGAAAAACAGGCAGGAAGTTTAGATAAAAAACGGTAGCAGTGTAAACGGAGATTTAAAAACGTAAATAACAGAAAACAAAAAACAGAAAGATTTTTAATTGAATTTAAGATTTTCCCGCCACCGTCTATCCCTTTAAATTCTAATTATACATGCCCAGACGTCGTTGTCAAAGCATCTGCACAAGAAGCCGACATGTCAACCGGAGACCGAGCAGCTTTTCAGTTCAATCAATCGATGGGAAAGTCTAAAGATTCAATTAAACAGTTAGTATGAACCGTCGCACAAAAAAGAGGTGGCTATCATGGCCCAAGTGGGGTCTTGTGGATAATGGTTTGACGTTTGAAACTATGGGCACTGGGTTCGAGCCTCGGTGGGAACATTATCACTCATCCAGTTGTTCTACTGACTATTTAGTAAGTTATAAGTCTCACGCCTAATGCTTTCTTTATCGCACAGAACACGAGCCAACCAAGTAGGGTATGGATGAGTTTTTGTACTTTCTAGTGCGAGCATATAGTTTTCTATATAGGCTTTTGGTCTGCCTGACTGATGAGGTACAAGGGGAGAGTTGTGAATGAATGAAGCTGATGGTTGACTTCGTTGAAAAGTAAATTTTTGCTTCACTGCTATCTGTCTGTCTGCCTATTAAGCGTCTTTTTAATATTTCTCATGATCTAATGTTTTATTTTTTTAAATTATTTTAGGCGTTTAAATGAAAAACAGAAATTGAAACGTGTATATGCTATAGAAAAACGTCTAACAGGTTTCGAACACTTGAAAGGTTTGCTTTTCTTTTTTGCATAGTGTATGCTGCACTAATTAACACCTCTGCCTATGTGTTATAGATGAAGTGAAATTCAATGAAGTGGTTACAGCACCACCTGTAAACTTGACAAAACCAAAATTGGTTATTGGAAAGAAATGGAATCAAGGACATAAACTAGACAGGTGAGTTAGTTGATATATATGTGTATATGAGAATGGAACTTGGTTGCCATCTGAATTGGTGACAACTAGTGGTGTCCGAGAGGGATGCCAACTCACTATCCCCATTTTTATTCAATTTCATCATACATGTACTAATGGGATTAACCCTAACTCACACTTCAGAGAGTCAGGGATTTACTTGTTACCAGGGAGGGAATAATCTCGTTGACTTAAAATATGCAGATAATATAGTACTTTTAGGTGAAGACGCTGACAAAATGCAGTCTTCTGAATGCCTTGAGTTGCAATCTGCGAATGTGTGGCGTGCGAGTCGCTCCCACCAAATATAAGATGAGGCTACAGAACTGGGCTACATTGACTCCTAGCCTAGAAATAGAGGGTGAAGTGGTATAGCACGTTAACCACTTCACTTATTTGGGAATTCGTATCAGCCAACGCCAGCGGGTTGGTCGCTGACGAGATCTCAGCACGGATACAGAGTGCTGGTTTCGCACATGCCACTTTACACCATCTCTGGCACAGACGTCATATCCGTCTGACTGTCGACCAAAGGGTGTGTGTATTGCTCAGCAGTCCCCCCCCGTCCTCCTTTATATCTGTGTGACCTGGCCATCGAAAGTGGAAGACATGGAAAGGCCGACTAGTTGTCTTTGATCATAGGTGCCTGCGTTCTATCTCCCGTTTGAAGTGTTGTAATAGTGTGAGCAATATTAAGGGAAAAACCAATGGCTGGAGACAATTGGTGATATGGCTCAAAATCGTTCTCAACGGGTGGCGCAGATGCTTCCACTCCTTGTGACTTGTAATACCCAATAAAGCCATATTGTTCTTCGATATTACTATTCCTTTTGCCTCATATCTGTCTTCACTGTCTCTGCGTTGCGTTTCTTTTTACTTTCTTCTCTTACTTTGTGTGCTGAGTGCTGTTTGGCGAGTCGAACTGCTGCACATCGGTGCAAGGTTCTACGTTGAAACCAGTTAGTCAGTCAGTCAGTCAGTAAGAACTTGGTTGAGCACTGTGGTGGTAGAGTATAAATTTCAATGTGGGTAAAAATTTCTATTTTTGATAAAGCTTCTTCACACAGTGGTGTTATGCAGTAAGTAATATTCACTGATAATAACAACGTTTCGAGCACAATCTATTACTGCTCATAATCATCATATCAAGACAGTACTCATACAACTTTCTTGCTTCGTTTTTATATGATTTCAGTATTCTTCATAGCTTGACTTGATTGGTAGCATTTAATATCTTTAAATTCCAGGGCACAATATATATATGTAGACAAACAGAAGGTGTAGCAATGGGATAGATCACCAATATCCCCCATCGTAGCGGATACCTTTACAGACAGCTGGGAAAATATTGCTCTTAATACATTTAATCCTACTCCAAGAATATGGTGGAGATATATTTGGATGACACTTTCACAGTGTTAAACACAAAACCTATCTCTCTCTAGCTTCTTCACACATGCATAAACTCACTAGTAAATGGGAATAAAATTCACACTTAATTCGCAAAATGAACAAGAAAAAATTAGCCATGATGTTAGGTTGTAAAATATAAACGAATAGAAGAAGGTAAACTGCACACTAGCGTTTATAAAAAATCAACATATTCTGCTAATAGATATTTAGACTTCTTTAATTCATCTCATCCGTTGACTGTCTGTGAAGCCAGGCTTGGTCGTTAAGAGTTTCACAAACCGAGCAATAACAACGCTAAGCAGTACAACAAAAGACCTAAACGACGAAATGAAGCAGATAGGATATATATATATATATATATATATATATATATATATATATATATATATATATATAAATTATTATATATATATATATATATATATATATATATATATATATATATATATATATATATATATATATAATTCCCTGCCGTTCCGAATGGAACATAGGGCTTCAACAACATATCTCCACTTTGTTCTGTTTTCTGCCGTCCTCTTCAGCTGGGTCCACGATTGACCAAACTCTTTCATCTTTTCCAACTCACACGATCTCCTCCATTTCATCGTTGCACCGACGACCCACTCATCGCTTTCCATTTGGATTCTACTCAAGCATTGGCCTGGTGTGCGATGTTATTCGGTGGCCTCGTCAATGTATGCCCGATCCATTTCTACTTTCTCTCATAACATATTTGTTGAGCGATCGGCTCCTGGGTACTGAGGTAGAATGTAATTCCATGCTAGATAAGTTTATTTTAACTGTCACACAGTGATGATGCAGTATTAACAACTAGATGACAATGTTTCGAGCATAAATTATTGTCTTACGTAGGAGTCAATGAGGCTGGAATTAGGTTGGTATTTCAATCAACCAACCAACCAACTCTCTCAAAGATAAACTTTTTCGGCTTAAGGACTCGCCCAATAGACCCAATTAAGAAAAATAATATAATTTACCAAACACCAGGATGTAATGACTGTTAGTGAGGTTAATTATGTAGATGAGTCAAACTAGTAGTCTAGGGTCAACTAGATTATTGGAATATAAAAACTTACGCAGCTAAACATAGAAGGATTGAACTTGCTAAGTTGAATAACCTAGAAAAAACACAGCTCAGGTATTGCACTACATTCAATTGCATGTAATCACAAAATAAGGTGGGTGGGACACGATGAGAGTATTAAAAAGTAATATAGTTAGGGAGAGAGAGAGAGAGAGGGAAAGGTTAATCGCCGAAGCTTTGTTTATCGATTCAACACCTTACATGTGCAATCGGGATGACGCAAAGGATGGAAACTGGTAACAAACAACAAACTGGAAGTTGGAGAGAGAAAGAGAGAAAATATGTGTGTATTAAACAAATTGTTAAACCGTGTGAATAAAATCGATAGGATTGTGGGCAGTAACAATTTATGCTCGAAATCTTGTCACCCAGTTGTTAATACTGCATCATCACTGTGTCACATTTAAAAGTAAACCTGTCTAATATGGAATAATAATGACATGAATTTCACAGTTAGTACACGCCGGAGACATCCGGTTATCAACCAAGGGACGTGTGTACTGCTCAGCAGTTCGCTCCGTCCTTCTCTATGGCTCTGAAATATGGCCAATACGCGTTGAATACATGAAAAGGTTGACTGCTTTCGATCATAGATGTCTGCGATCTCTGTCTCACGTTAGGTGGTATAATAAGGTAACTAATGTTGACGTTAGGCGTAGAGTGTTGGGCAGAGAGGGAAAATCAATCGACGAGGCTATAAAGTTACATAGACTAATATGGCTAGGTCTCGTGCTGCGTGCGCATGCCTAACCATCGCCTCCCCCGACGGGCGTTACTAGCTGATATAGATAGGGGCAGGTTGGAAAAGAGTAAGTGGTGGCCAAACAAAAACATGGCCTCATCAATCCATGAAATCCTTGACAGTTGAACTGAGTCAGGTAGGGAGATGCAGACTTCCGAGTTGGGGCCCTCGGGACTCTAGGAATCAATGGCTGGAGACAACATGTGACATGGCTCAAAATCGTTGTCAATGGCCAGCGCATATGTATTCAGTCTCTGTGATCTTTCATATTCCTTTTTACCACTACCGATTCTGTTTCACTCTTATACTTGTCAAACTCTATTGATTCTCTTCACTCATCTTCTTGTCTACTTTTGTGTGCTATTTGGAACGTGGCAACTTGAACTGGTGCACTTCGGTGCCAAGTTCTATGTTGAATCCAGACAGACACGCCGGAGAGAGAGAGATAGAGAAGTCTTAATTTGTTGACAGGCTACAGTGTAAAAATCCATACATACTTTACTGGACTGTCTAAATTTTCGGCTAGAAATGCGCATGCGCACTCCAAAAACTATGATATAATTTGTTTCTACATGAATATTATTATTACTTTCGGTCTAGGTGTTTGACTTCCAATCAGTAGACACTGGTGGTCGAAAAGCTACCTCACATACACAAACTGACCTAGGCGTCGAGTTCTAGGTAAGGAGGGGAAATCAATCGACGAGGCTGTGAAAATATAACGACAAAAGACAAGAGTCAGGCAACAGATCGTTTATTGAGAAAATCAACAGATACTTATAGATTTTTATGTATATTATTGTCAGCGGAGAAGCAACGTCTTCTGATTGGTTGTTTCCTCGCTCAAGGTTATTCTGTACTGCTTGTGACTGGTTTCTTAGAAAGTTAAGCCATATATCGTATTTGCACACGTTAAGTCTGCTGTGATTAGTTGTTGACTCAGTCTTGTTCATATTTTCTCACGACCAATATTAGAGACTTAGACATTAATGTCTACCAATTGGCTAACAGCCTGCTCTCACCACATCGACTGAGATGGTTGGGATATGTGTTACGTATGCCTAGTCATCGCCTTCCTCGACAGATGAATAATGTTAGCTGACTTAGGGTCAGACTGGAAAAGAGCTAGTGATGGTCAAACCAAAACATGGCACCAGTCAATGAAATCTACAATAGTTAGTCTAAGCCACGTAGGAAGGTGTAGACTTCTTGGTTGGGGTCCTCGGGACGGTAAAAACCAATAGTTGGGAACAATTGGTGATATGGCTCAAACTCATCGTTCTCAATGGCTAGCGCAGATGCATCTACTCCTTGTGAATTGTGATTTCCAATGAAACTATATTGTTTTTCGTTATAACTATTCCTTTGTCTTATATCTCTGTTTACTGTCTCTATTATGGATTTCTTGTACTTTCTTCTCTTGCTTTGTGTGTTACATGGAGGGAGTGTGGCGACTCAAACTGCCATACGTCGGTGCAAAGTTCTATGTCGAAAACAGACAGACACAAACTGACTGTCTGACTTTGTTTCTACATAGAATGTGGCACATAAAAATGCACCACTTCAAATTGCCACACTCCACATGTAGCAGACAAAGACAGAAGAAAGGGAGACAGAGAGAGAGAGAGAGAAAAGAGGAATTCAAAAGGACTTTAATAAGCAGAAATATGAAGGGAGAAAGAATATTGACATGGATATCGGAAATCATGAATTCATTTGCGGCGTCAATGAGTACGATTTTCAGTCATATCATCGACGACAGTCTCCAGCCATTGGTGGTTCTTGGTATTCTCCAGAATTCCAACTAGGTAGCCTAAACCTGCCTACATCGCTGGCTTAAACTAACTGTCAAGAATTTCATAGACTGTTTCTCTGCATGACCACCATTAGCTGGCAAAGTTAAACTTTCGACACCACTAACAACCAATCAGCAAACGACCTCGAACGGACCAATCACATTAAAGAGGCATATATGATGAATGGAAATGTATATTTATAGAAAAAAAGCATAAAATAGATAATAAAAAAGGTTACATGGGATATCTTTCTCAAACATGTGAGAGAAAAATCTCCCAGTTTAGCATGGGACTGTCAATGGAGAAGTTACACCATATCCTGTACATATATTCATCCAAATGACTATAAATGAGATCCTTTTGAGATACATTTACAGCCCTTATCCTATTTTCCAACCTGCCCCAAAATCCTTCATTAGAATTTGTATTTGTCCTCGTAACGGGATCCACAAAATCACTTGAATGGTTGTCTCTATGATAAATATATTCCAGAGATGACAGCGAACTGTAGCCTTTCCGTGTGTATAATTGACCCCCGCTTAACAATTCTGGTAACAATAGGTATAAGAGTAGTTGCTTTTCTATCTGCTATCCTTAGGGAGAGAAGCGACCTGGCGAAAAAAGTTCCTACGAAATAATAAAATTATCAGCGTACCCTCTCTAGTGTTAGTAGGCTTCAAACATATAGCACAACGATGAACAAACCCATCAGTTGATTTGGTATAGCTTTTTAAAGTCATGATACCACCACACAATCAAATTCGTTCTTTCCGGAGCAACTCAAATCTAGGAAATACTGGAAAACACTAACCTCCTCGAATTGCAACAATAGCCTTGTAAGGTCACGCATTAGAAATGATTCAAGCGCTATACAACATTGAACTGCGTTCGTGAACCTCATTGGATAATTCGACATCGTTCGTGAATCTCATTGGATAATTCGCTGATTGGTAGTTCTGTCTGTCTGTCTGTTTTCGACATAGAACTTTGCACAAATGTGCGGAAGTTCAAGTCGCCACATTCCGTGTAGCACGCGAAGCAAGCAAGAGAAGAAAGTACAAGAAAAGCATTATAGAAACAGTGAGCAGAGGTGTGAGACAAAGGAGTAATAAAGAAATACAAAACAGTTTCATTGAAGATCATAAGTCACAGGGTGTGGATGCATCTGCGCCACTGAGAACGGTTTCGAGCCATGTCACCAATTGTTTCCAACCATAGATTTTTTCCGTCCCGAGGACCCCAGCCTGGAAGTCTACACCTTTCTACGTGGCTTAGACCAACTGTTGTGGATTTCACTGCCTGATGCCAAGTTTTTGTTTGACCGTCGCTAGCTTTTTTCCAGCCTGACCCTATATCTGCTAACATTGCTCGTCGAGGGAGGCGATGGCTTGGCATACGTAACACATGTCCTAACCATCTCAGTCTTTGTAGCTTCACGACTTCGTCGATTGATTTCCCCTGTTTACCTAGAACTCTACGCCTAACCTCCATGTTGCTCACCTTATTATGCCACCTTACACGGGAAATAGAACGCAGGCACCTATGATCAAAGACAGCTAGTCTTTTCATGTCTTCCACTCTCAGTGGCCAGGTCTCGCTCACAACCATAAAGGAGGACGGAGCGGACTGATGAGCAGTACACCCGCCCTTTGGTCGATAGTCGAACATCTCGTCTACTAAGCCAGAGTCGGCGTAAACTAACAAATGCGAAACGAACCCCTTGTATTCGTGCTGAGATTTCTTCAGAGATCAGCCCGTTGGGGCTGGTGGTACTTCCCAAATAAGTGAAGCGGTCAACGTGCTCTACCACTTCACTTCCTGGTAGTTAGTGGTGTCGAAAGTTTAACTTCGCCCATTAGCTCTTTTTCAACCTGATCTTATGTCAGCCAGCTAACATTGTGCATTGTCAAGGTAGGCGATACCTAGCTAGGTATGCATTACACACATGTGTCTAGCCGCTTCAGTTGATTTAGCTTCACAACCATATCGATATGCCTTCTCTCCTTGACTTGTCTAACACTCGACGCCTAACCAACTCAGTAGTGATCACTCTATTATGCCACTTAACACGAGAGACAGAATGTAGACGCCTATACTGATTGGTGGTAGTTAGCCTTCTCATATGTCATGGCCATATAGGAGGATTGGGTGTACTGCTGAGCGGGACACACGTCCTTCAATAGTTAGCTTGATAGATAATACGCCTATACGATTGATGCTGTATCGTATCTATGCTGAGATTTTGTCAGAAATTAGTCCGTTGGCGCTGATGTAGCTACCTAATAACACTCTCTACCACTTAACTCATGTCCAGCTTTAAGCTAGAACTGCATTTTCTCCAGTCGGTATAGGCCTCATCATACATTTGAAAGGAACAAATCGTGTATACCAAAGACTCAATGATTTCTACCCATAGTATTCAGTAGAATCCAATTTTATCAGAGTCTTCATCAAGGAGCAAAGATCGACTGCAGTGACTCAAATTCCTTCATTCTTCATGTTCAAATGTTTTGAGCTTTACACACAGTGAAAATCCCTCTAACATGGAAAAAAAATGTTATACAGGGATTATGCATATTTTTTGTTGTTATTATTATTATTATTACCTTTAACAACCTACACATTCACATTTCACCTTCCTGTTTTCCCTGTTATTTGTCTTCCTCTAGACTATTGGCAACGTGAAGCAAATTGGTAACTTTCTGGTGTCGTATCGTTGAAATAAATAAAATTGTAATATACATTCAAAAGTAAAATCCTTCTATTTTTATTCCCCCGATGTTGTGATTCTGTTTAATCTTGTTAGTAAAGTTTGAAAGTTATAAGAAATGCGTAAAAATAATCCCCATTTGAACAATAATAATAATGGACTGACAGACTGACTGATTGTTTTAAACGTAAAACCTTTTACAGAGAGGTGCAGTAGTTTGAGTTACCACTTTCCCTTACTTTAGTATACAAAACAAAAGAAGACAGTAGAGAGAGAGAGGGAGATAAACAGAAATATGAGGCAAAAAGAATAGTAATATGGAAGAACAATAGCATTTTTTGGGTGATATGATAAATCACAAAGAGTGAATGTATCCACACTATCCATTGAGGACGATTTTGAGCCATATCATCATCTGTCTCCAACCAGTGATAGTTAGAATCCTGAGGACCCTAACCAAACAGTCAGAAAGTCTACACCTTCCTGTGTGGCTGGTTAGCTTAAACTAACTGTGTTATGAATTTCATTGACTGATGCCACCATGTTTTGATTTGACCATCGTTAGATCTTTTCCAACAACCTGATCCATCCTATGTCAGCTAACATTTCTCGTTGTCGAGGAAGGCGATGTAGTCGATGTAACTTTACAATCTCGTCGATTGATTTCCCCTCCCACCTGCCTAGCACTCGATTGATGCCTAACCTCAATATTGCTCACTTTATGATACCACTTTACACGGGAGATTGAATGCAGACATCTAAGATCAAAGACAGTTAGCTGGCCTTTTCATGTCCCTCCCCCCCATTTAATGGTTATATCTCACAGCCATAAATGAGGATTTGATGAACTGCTGAACAGTACAGACGCCCTCTGGTCGACAGCATTAATAATGGAAGGAACGAAACACGTAGTTCGGCGGAGAGGATCTTTTTACGGCGAATTCATTTTTTTCTTTAGCTGTACAATCGCACTTACAAACAATCTCTTTTTCATGAAAGAGGGTAGGAACAAAGCCTCAGGATGGTCGGGGGTGGGTGCCTTGCGCTGCGGGTTGGCCACCCCTCCGTACACCTCTTGAAATGCTCCCATATGACCGAGCGTCTTACATAGCCTCTCCTGAGGAAGTCCTACTCACTGCCTTCGCGTGGCGGAGGTGTTTCTCACCGAAGTGAGAGGGCAAAAGCGGATGCTCGGCGCTCTTCACCGGGTTGACTGTCCATTGGATGACAGTCTAGGGAGATGGCTAAACCCTGATTCCAAACCTCCAACGACTGGCGTATGAAGCTCACCAGAGTTCACCGGCAGACGTATGGACAAAGGGCTTATTGGATGCCCTGGATGTCTGGCCCCATTCAAAAAGGTGTATGAACCGGACTCCGGTCACCGGCTGCCAATGGATAGTGGACTCACTACTCCACTCCTACTGCCTTGTAGGTCACACTTGGTTGTGTAAAGGCTAGAGCTGCACTCTCAAACTAAAGGCCGAGCGATTCTGGGGACATCACTCGTACCTAATTCCCATGAAACTTCATGAGCTCTCTACAACATCAACCAAATTCCAGGACTGGTCCAACGACGTTGCCTTCGGTGGTTTGGCCATGTTCTGCGCCGACCAGATGACGATCTGGTCAAATCAGTTCTAAATCCCTCGCCATTTCCATCTTGGCGATGTCGCAGGGGTGGACAGCGGAAAACATGGCTTGGGACAGTCAAGGCTGATATGGAGTGCCTGGGCTGGGGCTACAAACCATCTACGGACTCCGTCTGTGGAACAAGAATTGGATAATCCTGTCGCAACAAAACCTTGCATCAGATCGCCGCGCCTGGGCAGCGATGATTTGAGATGTTCCCTGAAGCCGGCTCATCCTCCCGTAGGAGATAACCTAAGTAAAGAAAGGCGAAAAAGAAGAGGTAGGAACAAAAGTGATTGATTAGTTGTCACAATCATAGTTGTTAATATCAGTCAGTTCATAAAAGGAGCTGAATAAGTCTTCTACTGGGGTTATGTAATAAGATGGATAATTTAACGAATGATTTATAATCGGCATACTTGTAGAAGCGAAGGAAAATTTGGAATTATGCAAGAATTCTATAGGAATATAATAATCGTTAGGAGTTGGGAAAAACTAACAAACGAAAATCAAATCAGCGGAAATCAACAAGGTTGTTATCACGATAGTAGTGTAACAACAGAAGACAAGGACCAAACAGCAAATCATTTATTGAGAAAATCAAGAGGTATTTATAGATTTTTATGTATATTATTGTCAGTGGAGAAGCAGCGTCTTCCGATTGGCTGTTTTCTTGCTGAAGGTTATTTGTATTGCTTGTTCCCGCTCCTCAAAAGTTAAGCCATATATCTGCGAATTATATTTCCACACGTTAACTCCTCTGTGATTGGTTGGGGATTTTCTCAAGGTTAAGCTTTATTATTGTTTTTTTTCTCATGACCCTGATTCGGGACGTGAGCATTGACGTAAATTGTTGTCTACAATTTTGGCTTGTTTGCAGCCAGCTCTCACCATAGTAGAAGTGGTTGAATAATTTTCTTCTGTATGCATAGCTCCGCTTTCTCTAAATGAATGGCTTCAACTTCAGAAATACAAAGGAGACGAAAGCGTATTGTTTTCGGCGTAGGTTGTTCTTCACTTTGTAGATTACTCTGAAGTAGGAGGCGTTTGTTGAGATGGGATGACTAGTGTTGGCAAGGTGTCCTGTTGTCGCATTCCCTTACAGAGCCACTACTGCCAACCATGCTGGGTAGTGTCGTTGAACCCTATTGGCTAGGAGACACATCGAACAACCAATGTATCTAGTTCATTAGCTACAGGTGAACTGATATATGCACCTAGAAGTGGTCAGACGTGAGATCTTGTCCTTCAGATCTCTCCAGACCAAACCTCTGGATTACACTACGCTTGTAAGATGATGTTACAGGACTGGACTACATCGACGCCTTGTTTAAAAATAGGAAGTGAAGTGGTAGAACACGTTGACCGCTTCACTTATTTGGGAAGTACCATCAGCCCCAACGGGTTGATTTCTGACGAAATCTCAGCACGAATACAAGGGGCTCGTTTCGCATTTGTTAGTTTACGCCGACTCTGGCGTAGACGAGATGTTCGACTATCGACCAAAGGGCGGGTGTACTGCTCATCAGTCCGCTCCGTCCTCCTTTATGGTTGTGAGCGAGACCTGGCCACTGAGAGTGGAAGACATGAAAAGATTAGCTGTCCTTGATCATAGGTGCCTGCGCTCTATTTCCCGTGTAAAGTGGCATAATAAGGTGAGCAACATTGAGGTTAGGCGTAGAGTTCTAGGTAAACAGGGAAATCAATCGACGAAGTCGTGAAGCTACAAAGACTGAGATGGTTAGGACATGTGTTACGTATGCCAAGCCATCGCCTCCCTCGACGAGCAATGTTAGCGGATATAGGGTCAGGCTGGGAAAAAGCTAGCGGTGGTCAAACAAAAACTTGGCACCAGTCAATGAAATCCACGACAGTTGGTCTAAGCCACATAGGAAGGTGTAGACTTCCAGGCTGGGGTCCTCGGGACGGTAAAAACCAATAGTTGGAAACAATTGGTGATATGGCTCAAAATCGTTCTCAACGGCCTGCTGGCGCAGATGCATCCACTCCTTGTGACTTATGATCTCCAATGAAACTGTTTTGTTCTTCGTTATTACTCCTCCTTTGTCTCACACCTCTGCTCACTGTTTCTATTATGCTTTTCTTGTACTTTTCTCTCTTGCTTCGCGTGCTACACGGAGTGTGGCGACTTGAACTTCCGCACATTTGTGTATAGTTCTATGTCGAAAACAGAGAGACAACACTACGCTCAACGTTGTTGCGAGAAATGCTCATCCCATAGATGCTGAAATTCTCTTAAGGATATCAGAGTTTAGGTCTCCCTTGAAATCCAGGTTCATGTAAAGTTCCTTTCTTGGAACAATTAGTGTTTCGTGCGTCTGAACTTTTGGTTTGATATTGTTATCAATGAATCTTGATGGGTATCCATTTAAGATGAAGGCTTCTAATACTGCTTCTTGGGCGTCACGACTGCGGGTCTGTTGAATCTAAGTAGCAAGTGATTTAATTAAATTTCGTTTCTGCTCAACAGAGACCCAACTGTAGAAAGTGGTTAGTTGACCGTTCGTAGTGGGTTTCCTATGGATTGTCCTTCTTAAGGTTCTGTCAAGTCTTTTTGTTAGTTCCACATCAAATTTAAGGGAATTTTAGATTCGTCTTCCATTTCAATTGCTGACTGGCAGTTGTTAAATGCTACTAACAATTGATTCGTGTCACAAATGAGGAAAATGTTATCTACATAACCATCTTGAGCTTAATAGAAAGTCTAACCATGTCAGAGTATGAACAGCGATGTTCAGTTGATGTGATGTGATTTCTCAAACACACAACTAACTGCCTGCTGAGTCTTATGAGTTGTTAGTTAAACATCACGTGTAGATTTTTGCGGTTTATGCAGGTTATGATGTGTACATTTCTCTTGAGAAATTTGACACGATGAAAAATGCATTAGTCGACTTTTAAAAACGGCAGAAACCGAACTTTCTAATGACACGTTAATAGGATAGGAAATACATGTGGTGACTGACTGTTCATTTGACTTGTAATCCAATCAATAATTGATTCTAACGTTGTTATTAGATGGTAGGAGGCAACTGACTGACTGACTGACATAAAGCCCTGTCTGACGTAGGTTTCGTGGTTGTTGGCATTCAACCAGTCGACACAGTGTGTTTGCAATCTTGAAAGAACTTATATCCTCTCTGAGATTCGAACCTAACTTCATTCAGCCAGGGTGCTGCACTCAGAGACATTTCTACTGAACTATTCAGGCTTGCGATTGACCTTCTGTAGGACTTAACTGTAATGGGGACTTTGATTGGACACCAGGTAGTCAGTCAGTACATTTTTACGAGCACATGCTAACCAACGAGGTAACACATAGTTTTTATACCGTAAATTTAGTAATCTGTTGTAAAATAACTTTAATTCCTAGTAATACTGGCCATCTCCATGAAGAAATACACTATTCGCCATCTCATCCAGTCAATCTTGTTTGTCCTCTCACAGTGGGAATAGTTGTCGAGTGATCTGTCGTATATTTCTGTGTTATTATCATTGTCATAATGCAAGAGGGTTTGTCTAGGTTGGTGTACTGTATAAAGCTTAGATGTCGGTGCATCTGGGCATACCTCCATCTGATGAGACAGTTTGAAGACTACATGCTGACAAAATAACACTAAAGAGGAGAGAAAAAATGAATTTTTCGAAAATCTTGGAAAATACCTATCAGGACATTAGAGAGGAAAGAACAAGGAGCTCAGCGGCAGTTTACGATATTTTTTAATTTTTTTTGATTATAGCTTGATTCCACACCGTACTTTTGGTACAAGTATGGAATGTTCAGCATGTCATATCGGTAGCCCAAATATTGCAGACCGACCATTGATATCAGGTGTGCGTCGTCAGGGGATCGAATCTCGGACCATATGCATGGTCGGCGAGCGTCCTAACCGCTGTGCCACCGACGCACAGTGTGATGCTCCCAATCTTTATGCTAACAATAATAATAGTAATAATGACAATAATAATAATTTGCTCTATTCTAAAACAGTACTTGTGATACAGAATGGACTTCTCAGCATTTCACTACAGTATTGCATTCAGTTAGTACATTAACAATAAAATAAAATTCTACATAGATTAAGGGTAATCTCAGTTAGTTTTGACAACAACATATTAGCATGTCGGTAGCAAACTCAAAATTGAACAGAGTGCTTGAAGGTGTTAGAAAAGTTGGTTCTAGCATATTTACTGGCGTAAGCGGTAACAAAACGTCGAGAAAAAAGGTCGAGATATACAGAGTATGAAAGAACGAAGAAGAATGTTGTAAGTAGAGTTTGTAAGGAAGAGAGAAACAAAACGGTACATAACAGGAAAAAAGAGACAAGGAAAAGAAAGAAAGAAAAACGTTGTACCTCTAAATGATATGAGTTTGAAAGACGGGATCCAGTTGTTCTACTGACTATTTATTAAGTTATAGGTTATGCAGCGGGCATGTAAAGAATATTCGATGTAGTCGTAAACTGTCGATCTACTGGTTAATATGATGACCACTTAGTCAGCCGTAATTTTAGAGTTCAATCATACTACAACGATATTTTCACCAAAATCGTCTATCTGAAAAAACCATGGATCTCTTCTTTTAAGCATCGTCGGTGGCACAGCGGTTAGGACTCTCACCGACCATGCACATGGTCCGAGATTCCATCTCCCTACCGATGCACACCTGATATCTATGGTCGGCCTGCAAAATTTGGGCTACCGATATCCATGCTGAAAATTCCATACTTGTACCAAAAATACAGTGTGGAATCAAGCTGTAAATCAAAAATAAAAAACGCATACTTTTGTAGATTTTCTATTCTTGCACTAACTCTATCTCTTGGGATTGGATCTCATAGACGTAGGTATTTAAGAATGATTTCATTATAATATAGGCTTTTTTGTATTTCCCAATGAATGAATGAAAAACAAAACGATATTGCCGTTTTTACTGACGTTTCGCTATTTAATGCTGCTGTTAATAGCTTTATCAAAGTAGCCATATCAAACCGGAATTTACAAAATCTCAGCATGTATATAACAAAGAGTTAAGGGTGAGAAAATAGACAAGTTAGGTCAAGTGAAAAGGACATATTGAAAGTCAAAATAACAATGAAGATCACTAAACCAAATAACAAAGGTAATAGTACATCTGTTATGATATCAAAATAAAGTTTACTAACTTGATCATCGTTCGTCAGTCTGGGGTCGTTTTATTGTTGACAAGTTGGTCTGTTTTTAAAGATAACAAAACTAAGTGTGGATTGTTGGATTTGATCAGTGTGAAATTATAAAAGTAGTGTGTGTGATTACATAGTGAACTTGCTTATCGAAATCGTGTTGATTTTGTCACTTCATTTTTATTTATTTTATTATTTTTGACTACAGCTTGATTCCACACTGTATTTTTGGTACAAGTATGGAATTTTCAGCATGTCATATCGGTAGCCCAGATTTTGCAGGCCGACCATTGATATCAGGTGTGCGTCGGTAGGGATCGAATCTCGGACCATGTGCATGGTCGGTGAGAGTCCTAACCACTGTGCCACCGACGCACAGGTCAGATTCTGTTCTAGTCCATCATTCCTATTCAGTTAATTTGGATTCCACTTGATATGAAGTGCTTCTGATGGTATTAGACGTTCTTTGTGATTTCTGAAGTTTTTCTGGATTATTTCAACATTGTTTAAATAAATTTTGTGGCCTGATTCTATAGTGTGTGTTGACGACCCGTGGCTGATGATTTTTCAAACTTTTCTATTTCATAACTGGATTTCTCGGTGGTCGAATAGAGGTGGCTCTGAGGTGCACATTTCTTCTGATTACCTTGATTTCTCTATGGCGAGGTTTGTCCGATGTATATCGCCTCACACTCCAAGCACTTTATTTTGCAAACACAATTAGATTGTGAATCCTTTGGAATTTAGTCTTTTACACGGACAAGGTTGCATGAATGTGACAAGCGATTTCATCATATAAACACATGCTGTTTTTATAATTTTATACACTTATCAAATCCAACAGTCGTCTACACCTGGTTTTGTTATCTTTACCAGTTGGTCAATTTGACAACAACGCAAAATATTACCCCATACTGATGTAAGATGATTAAGTTGTTATATATAAGCTGACAGTGGGAAACGATAAGACAGAAATATCCTGGACCGACGTGAAGAATTTAGAAAACCTGGATTTCGCGCGTGGATGGTTTATGTTTGATGTCACACACAATCGAAGACTTACAAGCGAAAACCGACAAACTGGTCGAAGAAGCAGCAAAGACAGGACTCCAGGTGAACATAGACAAGACGCAGGTAGGTTATGAAAATAACCAACCAACAACAACAGCAACAACATCCAGCATCAATCACCATCAACGGGAGGGATTTGAAAGAGGTTACTTCATTCACTTATCTAGGGAGCATTGTCTTAACTACAGGAGGCGCGGACGAGGATGTCAAATCGAGAATCGGAAAGGCGAGAAACACATTCATCAGCCTGAAATCAATCTGGAAATCTTCGACACTCAGCGTCACCAACAAAATTCGGATTTTCAATACAAACGTCAAGACAGTCACTTCTTCTATACGGATCAGAAACTTGGCGGATCACAAAGAATATTTCCAACAGGCTATTGCAGACCTTTATCAATAACTGTCTTTCTTCTATACTAAAAATCATATGACCGGAAAGAATCACCAACAAGGAATTATGGGAACAAACAAAGCAAGAACCAATTGCCCAACAAATATGCAGGAGAAAGTGGAGATGGATCGGACACTCGCTGAGGAGACCGCTGGGTGACATCGCGCGCCAAGCCCTCGAGTGGAACCCGAAAGGGAAGCGGCGTGTGGGATGTCAGTGCAAGGGTGACATGGAGGAGATCGTGTGAAGAGGAGTTGAAAGAATATGGATTAACATGGATGCAGGCGAAAAGTATAGCAGAAGACAGAAGAAAATGGAGACGTGCAGTTGAAGCCCTATGTTCCACTAGGAACCCAAGGGAGCAATAATAATAATACATAATATAAGCTGAGTGGATTTTGTAAATTCTGATTTAATGTGACTACTACTTTGATAAAGCTATTAGCAGCAGCAGCAGCAGTGGACAGAGAAACGTCAATAAAAACAACGATATCGTTTCGCTCTTTTTTTCATTCATTGGTGAAATACAGCTATAGCCTTTATTTTAATGAATCTCATATAGCCAATGCCCAAGTTTTTTCAAACCGTTAAAAGTGAATGTGGTTTGGACATATATAAGAATGATTTCATTCTTTAGGCATCGAATGTTGAAAATATGATGATTTTTGTATCCTGCTTCAGTTTGCCAGAGTCATGTAATTTTATTAATTGGTCTCAATAAAATTCACACCACTTTTGCATACCATCCTTCAGAATGTCAATACGTCTACTTGAAGTGTCAGTTAGTTGTGTCAAGTTAGTTATAAATAATCGCAAACTAATTTACATTCCTCAAACAGTTTTGGTGAATGTTGACTAACAGTGGAATCGTAGATGGGCATTTCGTCCTGCTTGGGACTCGTCACCAGGATGAACTTTCATTTCCAGTGAGTTCTGTTGTTTCCACCTGAAACTCAAACCCTGTAGCCATCGTTTCAAACGCTAAATAATATCCACCAGACCACATGAATCACCTCTTGTACAATTGGCAACAGTTGATATATTTTTGTCAAATAAATTTTTATTTTTCCCCTTTGGTTTATTTGGGCATGTCAATAGAGGCTGAACATTTGTGTTCAGTCAATCACTGGGGGGGGGGGAGTCGCAGTACTTACTCACTTGGGTTCGAACCCAGGACGTTCCGGTTACATTGGGTGATAGTCACGCTAAAATTACGAATGCGTGAAGTTAGAATTCATAGGGTGGCCACTGAATCAGGTCCCAAAGGCTGAATGGTATATGAGCTTGCCTTGTAACCGGAAGGTCATGGGTTCGAACTCCAGTGGGTGTATACTGCCGATGATTCCCGAACTAGGCTGATGAAACAGTAGCTGTCCAGTACTCCACGGTGGTTCTCAATGATTCTCTAACTGATATCAGTCCACAGTCAAACTCAAAAATGATATGTATCCATATATATATATATATATATATATTTATGTGTGTGTGTATGTTGGTCTCTCTTTCTGTTTGCTCGCTTAGTCTGTGACCATTTCACTTGTATGAACTTGTCTCCTTTAACAATGTATATTCCCCTTATATTATATATAATATAATATGAGTGTTTGTTGACAGTCCGTTGCTTGGTGACATATATCCATATATGGTGGTTGTTGACATGTCTGCTATATTTTGCTTTGTATATATGGATCGATACTTCATTATAATTAGCCATTCATGTTAAGACTGTCTAATGATTTGTTCACACCCTTGTCTGAACATTCATATATACTTCGTTCTCACAATTTGTGTGACTTACACTTACTTACTTTGGTGGGATACCACTTTTGCATTCTCCTTGTGTTTGGAAAATAGAAGTATCATCGCAAACCTAGTGGTCTTCTGATTTCCGCCTTCTTGCGTCAGGACTATTAGTTTCTCGACCAGTCCATAACAATAATTTAGCGACGAGCAACATAACAATTTGGCGACGGGGAAAACTACTATTAACCACTCAGCAGCATCAACATAACAAAAAATAGTAACATTTTTGTAGTAAAATTACAACGTTCTCAAAAGGATTTCTGTCATTTCAAGATTCTTTGGTCTAACGATACATGTGAAATTACATCAATTTTTAATAATCAGAGTGTGAAATAAAAAGATAATTCCTCACTAATTATGTTTATATTGAATAACGTGGTGTTATTTTACATCAAGATATTTCGTTCGCAGTTTATTATCCACATTATATATCCCTGTGAATGTGATCATGAAATTTCTAACTCCTGTGTATATCTCAATTTGTTATTATTATTATTGCCATTCCTATGGGTTCTGAGTAGATTGTAGGGCTTTAAAGCACATCTCAGTTTTACCCTGTTCTCCGCCAGTCCCATTTATCTAGCTCCACGATTGTCCACAAGCTGTCGTCTCTTCCACTATCACCCTAGGACGCCGAACTTATCCTTTCTGTGTGCGTCGGTGGCACAGTGGTTAGGACTCTTGCCGACCATGAACATGGTCCGGGGTTCGAGCTCACGCCGACGCATACTTGATATCTATGGTTGGCCTGCGAATTTTGGGCTACCGATATCCACGCTGAAAATTCCATACTTGTACCAAAAATACGGTGTGGAATCAAGCTGTAATCAAAATTAAAAAAATAAGTAAATAATAAAATAAAAATTTTTCCACTGGAGGGCATGGAGTATGCATGTACTATGAGCTAGTACTCCGCAAAAGTGTGAGTCGAATATATAGTGTTATACATGCATTTGTGTAACCATCATTCGCCTACAGTAGATAAAAACCACGGTTTACCACATGCCCTGAAATATCGTCAAGACGCCTATCTGCTGAGACGCGTGATCCAATAATCACTATTCAGAAATGGATATCCGTCAAGTATCGTGCTTCGGATGTTCACATCTGAAGTTTAATTGTTTTTTTTCTGTTTGTAACTAGTCTGTGTTGTGCCACCATAACTCGCGCTACTGACAAATGTATAAGTAGTATATAGACACAGATGTAAATATGTATATCAAGAATATCCAATAGTGAAGAGATGGATCTAATGAACGACGCTTTTCAAAACTATGCATGGAATGGAAGGAAGTCAGAGAAGCAGTATACAATCTATCTGTCAGTCGGTTATTTCGGTGATTATTATCGAAGTGAGAACGGGAGTGAGGCAAGGCCTTCAGTTTTTTTATTTTTTGTTTTTTGTGTGTGTAATTTCCTCCCATTTTCTTCATTCAATTCATCCTATTTTTTTCAGTTATCGAATTAAGTATTTTAAGTTTGTTTCCATGCTCCTCCTGATCACATTTGTAATCTGTTTAGAATAACCATTTTACAATTATATTCTAATCCTGTGTAACTTTTTGTTCGTTTCTATGCCTCTTGTAATCTATATTCACACACACCTCCTCCTCACTTACATTTCAAGTTGAAAATTTTGATTTCAATTTGTTTCCATGCTCATTTTGTTTGTTCACACCTGTAATTCGTTCTATCCCTGCGTAAATTTTGTCTCTAAGCCTCTCCCCGTAATTCATATCAATTTGAAAATAATTATCCCCTTTTATTCACCTTTAAAATTATTTCTCCAGTTATCAAATGTTAATTTTGCATACGTTGAGACTGTTTTCTAATCCTATACAATCTTGCCTCTCAGCCCCTTGTAATCAATCCATATTCGTACCTTCGAATTTTCGCATCAAGTTGAAAATTATTATCACCTTCGTTACTATGTGGAATTAAACAAAGAATAATAATTGTATCCATGTCAAAAATAATCTATATAAATGCGATTGTACGTACAGCTTTTGAGAATGAAATCGCCGAAAAGATCGCCATCTTTCCTAAACTTCTTGCTCTTTTCAATCTAATGTTCCGATGGGTATTTTCCATGATTCGAGTAGGAAACGACAAGTTGAGCATAGGTCCGTGTGTGACATGAATAAAATTGTCTGGAAGCAGTTAAATTGGTCGTTGCTCTAGGAACCTAATCTTTCAGGCTAAGGAGCACCTATCTCTGTGGCTAAATAAAGGTGTAGTTTAAACTATCAGCAATTCTGCATTAGAACAAAGAAAGAACTACAGTTTTTGCAGAATGAATTGGTACCATCATCGTTTATTTCGTTGCCTTCTCGTTAGCTGCTTACAGGGCAATAACATTATTAAGTATATCTACAAAAACAATTTTGACATACTTGCACAGACAGTTCATTTTAAATAAAAATCAATCGATCAATATATGCATACAGTAATAATATATACACATATACATATATGTAATATTAAACACTATTCCGAACAACAATAATAATCGTACACAATCGAAACTTTTCAGTATTACGCATTTAGATGAAAGAGAGATGAAAATGTCCAGTTACCAGGGCAAAGAAAGACTGATAACCGCTTCTTTCTGGACGCATAAATCAGGTTTCAGGCACTTGATGGAGATGACTTCAGCCTGGTGATGGCACTGTTAAACAGTTTGCTGAAGGCATTTCCATCAAGCGCTCGAAACCTGATTTGTACGTCCAGAATGAAACAATTATCAGTATTTATTTGCCTTGCTGCCTGGTAACTGGATATTTTTCATCTCTCTTTCATCCGAATGTGTAATGCTGAAAGGTTTCTAGTGTGCATGATTATTATTGTCCGGAATAGTGTTTAATATTACATATATTATTATTATTTTATGATTGTTCCGTTGGATTCCTAGTGGAACATACGGCCTCAACTGTACGTCTCCATTTGCTTCTGTATTCTGCTCTACTTTTCACCAGCATCCATGTTAGTCCATACTGTCTCAACTCCTCTTCACACGATCTCCTCCATGTCACCCTTGCACTAACGTCCCACTCGCCTCACCCCCTTCGGGTTCCACTCGAGGGCCTGACGTGCAACGGGCCTCTTCAACGAGTGTCCAATCCATCTCCACTTTCTCCTCGCCTAAACTACTAGCTTGCTAGTTTTCTAGCCGGTCCCAAGACGGATAAAGAGGGAGGGTTGGAGGGTGGTGCTAGCAACTCCACCTCCAAAACTCAAGCAAACTGCTACAGAAACTTCAATGCACCAATATTACATATGTATGTATATGTTATTACTGTATTCATATACTGACTGGTTGATTTTTGTTTAAAATGAACTCTGCGCAAGTATATCAAAATTGTTTCTGTAGATATATTTAATAATGTCTTTGCCCTGTAAGCAGCTAACGAGAGGGCAACGAAATGAGCGATGATGGTACCACTTTATTCTGCAAAACCCTCTGTTGTTCTTGCTTTATTCAAATTCATTAAGGTGAATAAATGTATGAAATTATATATTAGATCACTTCGTCTAAAGCAGGCCACAAAGCCAGCATTCGGCAATCTCCCTTTATCCTCTTTCGAATATCAAACAAATTATCGAAGGCCTCTAGATGATGAAAAATACTCTAAATAGCACCGTCCATTGAAATCCTCTTAAAACAACCGGCGCTCTACGTGCAGAAGAGACATATTAAGTTAATATGGCTACGCTGGCCTGCTGTATAATTCTATAAATTCCTAAATTCGGTGTTATTTCCCTTAATTTATGTGATATTCATTTAGTTTATTGTTGATATTTTCTCTCTCGGTCTTACTACTGATGCCTTTGATGAAATGTAGTCTGTCGAGACTATTGATTTACTGCAATTAAAAAAAAAATACAATTTTATTGGCAACTATTCACAGGATCAGCACACATGACAATCGATTTTCACTTGATGCGTGTAAAACAGCTCCATATTGTGACATTTATGATGAAGAAAAAATTACGATGAAAACATTTTGGTATGGAGAATGTGTAGGTGGTTTTATTTTACAGACTAATTGACTTGTTAACGCAAAGTGCAGAAGGTAATTCCATACCTGGGTAAGTTTATTTTAAATATCACACACACACACAGTGATGATAATGCAGTATTCACGATTGGATGACAAGATTTCGAGCAGAAATTATTACCGCTTATAATCAATATCTGTGTAAAACTTGGGCACTGTGGTGGAAGTAAGTAATTCCATATTAGTTTGTTTATTAGATGTATCACACAGTGAGTGAGACAGTATTATTTACTGGATGACAAAGTTTCAAAGTGCCTCTAAGATAGGAAATGAGGAATATAAGAGAAGCTTTGAAACTCAATAATTACCCTGATAGATTAGTCAGAAAGTATGCAAGGAAATCTAAAAATAAAATAATTATTGATAATAGTGATGGTGATAACAATAATAAGAATAGTAATATTAATGACGACATGCATGTCAAACATGTGCAAGATAATGACAATATCAACAATAAGGAATCTAAATCATCAGTCGTAATTTCATACAAGGAAAGAATCTCGGAAACCACCTCACGCAGAATTCTTAACAAGGCAGGAATAAAAGTGGTTGCCGTTTAAAGTCACATACTCAATTAGAAACAAGCTTTGTTGGTTAAAGGATCCTGTTGAACAGCCGTCTAAACAAAACAATTTATTTAATCTAATATCCTGCCTGCAATGATCGTCAGTTCAAATACATAGGTCAAACTATTAGAACAGGGGCAGTCAGTCAGACTAGCCGAGGATAAAAACCAAGCAGCTTAATCTAGATTAGTTGACCCGTATAAGGTGAGAAATCTAGAGAATAATTCAGCTATAGTGCTCACTACATGCAATCACACACAACCATACAGCATAGGATGTGATGGGATAGGATGACAGTTTTTTAAAATCTAATGTAACAGCGGGTGTGAATGAAGAGATTAGTAACCGAAGCTTTGTTTATCGAATCAACTGACAGGGAATACGTGTAATAGGAATGATTGAACACCTATCCACGCGGATATCTGGAAAATTCTACTACCCCTACTACTACGACAAATAGGAGAGAACAAATAAAAAGTGTAAAACTCAAGTTTCGAATTCGTGTGATTATAATTGATGAAATGATTATGAACAGTAATAAATTTTGTTCGAAACGTCATCCAGTAAATAATACAGTTTCACTCACTGTGTGATACATTTAATAAAAAAAACTGATATGGAATGATATCATCCTATTTCACAGGTTCTCATCAGCTTCAGACTACCTGAAATTACAATGGTTATATAGATGATAATAACATACTTCAGTGTTCGAGTGGTGGTAGAAAAGAGATGCTATAAAATTGACGCATTTAAATGAAAGCATTACAATGTTTTTAGTTTAAGTTTTCATCATCAATTTATACGCTTTTAAAGTTGAAAAGAGGGGGAGGGGCAAGACAGAAAACAGAAAAATTGATTAACAGAACAGTGTTAGCTTTTAGGTTTACATATCAGCTCAAGAAACAAAAACGGTTACAGTTTATGAGATTAAGATTTGTTCAGTGAGTTGACATCACTGAATTAGATGACTAATCAAAATCAAAATTCTGTTACCAAGGGAGTGAGAGGTTAATCACACTCTCTTTCTGTATGCATAAGTCTGGTTTAAGTCATAAAGCAAATGTGACATTAAGACCAATCCTGTCAATGATTGACTCACCATGCCACAAGCTAGCTTGATGGTTAGCTGATTCTATAGAGCCCATTCGAATTAAATTTGCAACCCACAGCCTGAAGGATAGTTATCAATTTTCCAAGGAAGTTGACAATATCGACATATCAGACAAACTCATGGTATCGTATGACGTGACCTCCTTGTTTACAAATGTACCACTGATGGAAACAATTGATATAATTTGTAAACAAACGGATCTACTACCATTACCGGAAACAGAGATGAAGCGACTTCTACTGCTCTGCACAAAAGATATACAATTCAAATTCAACAATCAACTTTACCGACGAACCGATGGGTTCGCCTCTGGGACCTATCCTGGCTGATATCTTCATGGGCTACCTTGAGCAGACACAACTAAGTTCTGCTATCAATGGAACTACCTACTATCGCCGATATGTTGATGACACATTTGTTGTTTGCAACGATATGGATCACGCATCGGCACTATATGATCGCCTAAATGAGATACATCCAAATATCAAATTCACCATGGAATATGAACATAATAATGAGTTCAATTTCCTGGATCTAAATGTAAAAAGAACAAACGAAGGCACGGTCGAAAAGTCCATCTATAGAAAAGAAACCTGGACTGGACAATATCTTCACTATAACAGCTTTTGTCCCATAAGCTATAAACGTGGATTAGTGAGGACTTTGTATGACAGAGCCAGGAAGCTATGTTCACCAAACAGGGTCGAAGAAGAATTAGTTTTCGTCGAGAAATGCCTAAGGGAAAATGGATACCCTAAGGGATTTATTCAGAAGTACAGCAGAGAAAAAGATGAGAAAGAAAAGCATCCAACTGTAGAAAAGAAAAAAGTGTTTATCTGTCTACCATACAAAGGAGATGCAGTGTCACAAAAGATTGACAAAAGACTGAAAGGTGCAATAAATAGAAGCTTCCCAGCAGCAAAACTCATAACAGTATACAGCACCACTCCTTCTTTAATCCACTCAAAACTGGATAAATACCCTGCTGATGTCACCTCCAACTGCGTTTATGAATTCACGTGCACTTGCGGGAGCAAGTACATTGGAAGGACAGAAAGAAGGGCTTCTATCCGGTTTTCTGAACATATTCCCAAAAACCTGTGCCTGAAAGGAAGCAGATATTCCCAGAGTGCAATTACCAGACACATTATTGATACCGGACATCTCGTAGAGATTTCTAAGTCCTTCAAAATATTAAATAGACAAAGGACAGCAAATTTACTACGATTTGCCGAAGCAATCGCAATCAAAAGACTTAAACCAGACTTATGCATACAGAAAGAGAGTGTGATTAACCTCTCACTCCCTTGGTAACAGAATTTTGATTTTGATTAGTCATCTAATTCAGTGATCTCAACTCACTGAACAAATCTTAATCTCATAAACTGTAACCGTTTTTGTTTCTTGAGTTGCTATGTGAACCTAAAAGCTAACACTGTTCTGTTAATCAATTTTTTCTGTTTTCTCTCTTACCCCTCCCCCTCTTTTCAACTTTAAAAGCGTATAAATTGATGATGAAAACTTAAACTAAAAACATTGTAATGCTTTCATTTAGATGCGTCAATTTTATAGTATCTCTTTTCTACCACCACTCGAACATTAAAGTATGTTATTATCATCTATATAACCATTGTAATTTCAGGTAGTCTGCAGCTGATGAGAACCTGTGAAATAGAATGATATCATTTTATACTGCAAATTTCGTCTTCCTTTCTTTATCGAAATTTATCAAGGGAACCAAATGTATGAATAATATGGAATGCTCATAATCATATCACTTTTAATCACACGGTTTCACAATTTGTCATATATATATATATATATTCTCTTTTCTGTCTCTCCAACTTCCTCTTGTTGTTTGTTGCCATTTTCCATATCTCCGATAGAGGCGTCACGTCATTCCGATTGCACGTGTGATGAGGTGTTGAATTGATAAACAATGCTTTAGTGATTTACCTCTCTCTCCACCTAACCAACTATATTACTTTTTAATACTCTCGCCCTGTCCCACCCACCCTATTAAATAGAAGTGAATTCAGTGTAATAAGATGGCTGAGCTTTGTTTTTTCCACCAGTGAAAATGACTCCAATCATTTTTTTTGACTGGACACCAGTAATTAACTAGTATAGTTGTAACAACAGAAGACAAGAACCAGGGAACAGATCGTTTCATCACGAAAATCAACACGTATTTATATAAATTTCACATACATTATTATAGCCTAGTCAAGTAGACAAACGCAGTCTTCTGATTGGTTGTTTTCGAGTTCCTCGGAAAGTGGAGCCATCTATCTGCGAATCATATTTGCCCACGTTTAATTTTGTCGTGATTGGTTGTTGAAACAGCCTTGTTCATATTTTCTCACGGCCCATATTAGTGACCTTGACATTGATGTAGATTAATGTCAACCAATTGGCTAGCAGCCTGCTCTCACCACAATTAAGCTTCAGATTTGCTCAAAAACCGTTTTCCTAAAGCAATTAGCAAGACGTTCTTTGCAGCAAAACTACAAATGATGTTCACCAGCCATAAGTTGTTCTCCATCTCTAAAAGGTAAACTCCCCTGTCTGGCCGCGTCCATATGTATGTAACAGTTCACGTTCTCTTGTGGTAGATTGGCTGTAGCCAGCGAACACTTTCCACACGGATACGAGAACATATTCCAGCATGGTTTTACAAGGGAGAAATGAAGTATGTGCGAAGCTCTATTTTGGAACACCTGATCGAATCTTGTCACTCTGCCAACCCTGACCATGATTTTAAGATCATCTACAGAATCCACGCCAACTTACCGCGTTTTCTTCTTTACAGACTTCTAAAGACAGTGGAGGCCTTGTCAATTCATGACTTTAAGCCAGATCTTTGCGCACAAAAGAAGTATGTACAATTCCTACTTCTGCCTTGGCCGTAGAGGGATAGACATTTATTTTATTTATTTAGTTATTCTATGTATCTTTCCCTTATTACTGCGATTATTATTACTATTACTATTCTCACTCTGAATTGTTTCCGCTTGTCCCACTTGTAATTCTAAATCGAAAATTATTATTTATATTTACAATATTGAATTCTGCCTTATTAAATTTCACACCATGTTGTGTAACATTTTATATTCACCTACTAATCTTATAATTATGTGCCCCTTTCGAAAATCTATACACCTTAAGTATTATTCTATATATGAAATTAATTGCTCTGCTATTTGACATTTAAATATGATCATAATCACAAATATTTTAATTCCATCTCATATTACTAATATTATTATTTCATGTATTCACACCTTTGACCTAATTCCCTCACCGGATATAATTTCTTAAAAACCATATACATATATACGATTGTACAGCTTGATAATAAATTCGTTGTTGGAGAGAGTCTCTTCGCTGAATATTGTGTACTCTTAGCTTTGAAATAATGCAGAGGATTTGTAACTCAGGTGAATGATTTTGATTTGTTTGTGTTCTGTGAGATCAGAGGTTGATTTAATTGCGTAAACCTTTCTTTGTCCCCCATCCAAACAACTATCTTCAACACAAGTATCAATATGAAATGAACTTATGTGGATTCTTTGTCCATGAATGATGATATAATAATTGTGTATCTCCTGACAGACAACCTTTGTTGTGATTGGTTGTTAATATACATCTCTATTGATCAATTTTATTGACTTGGAATTTGAAAAGTGTGCAGACATTGTTTGAAAGAAAGTTCAAAAAATACACACTGTAGCATTTTGATGTTGAAAAGAATAGAAGAGAAATACCTACTAACTGTCTTCAGATTGAATGAATATTCACACAAAATTTCATCGAAAAGTATTTGAACTCAAGTCCTAATGCCAACAACAAACTGACATCAAAGGCCACAAGAAAATTCACCAGTCTACCGTATATATAAAAAAATATCTCTGAAATAATGGTTAGAATACAAAGACTGTTTGAAATAGATATACCACACAAGCCAGCCATCCAGAACAAACACTTCATTCGATACTGTGCAAACCAAAAGATCCAACATAAATAGAAGATAAAGTCAACAACATTCACGAAATAAATTCCAAGTATGAACTGTAACAGACATTACGTAGGCCAAAGTGGGCGTCCTCTTCGAATCCAGGAACACAAAATTAGCTGTAAAATGACATGACATACATACCAGCCTGATATTCCAGCGATTCATCAATCCATAGACACAGTGAGATAGACAAAATTCACCAACCGATAAGAGGGATAACTCACACATAAAGGGTCTAAGTTCAAGTCAAAGAAACAATCAGTTCCAATACAAGTAGCAGACTAGAAGGTGGGACAATACACAAAAACAACCAATGACGTTCAAGGTGATAACCAGGAGAGATGACTAGTAAGCTCGTTGAGAAATCTAAAAGCTTACTTCAACAAATTGAAGTGGATGTGCTGAAGATGTCGCCTAGTAGAGCGATGAAAGCTTCGCAAATTATCTATCCAGCTCAGAGAACACAACCACATCAAAATCATCCACCTGAGCTACAAATCTTCTCTATTATATCTAAATTGCATGTATGAACTGTGATAAGCATGACATCGGTCAACAAATTAGGCATCCCCTTCGAATTCGAATCCAGGAATATAAATTAGCTGTGCAAAGGCAAGATATGTATTTCTGTTTCATATCGATACATGTGGATAATCACGGATACCAATTTTATTGAGAGCATGTAGAAATCTTAAATAAAGGAAACTCCGGAAATGTAGTCAGGGAATTTCTAGAAGTTTAGTACACTCAGATGAGTCAGCGATTAACTAACAAACACACTACTAGATGGTTGGAGGCAATCGGCGACAGGAAGCCTTGCCTGACCTAGATTTCGTGGTAGTTGGCACTCATGATCAAGGCGTATCTGCAAACTTCAAGGTTAGTAACTAGGTACTAGTGTCCAATCAAAATAAACACATTACTTCATCCATTTATTCCCCTTTATAAATTTGAATAAAGGAACTGGTTTCAGGTTGATGAAGGTGTATCTTGTCTTTCCGACTCTGCCTGCCTATGACACCTTCATCGGTGGTATCCACCTGTGTAGTTGAAACAATACTTCTTAGATGTGTGTAGGTAGGAGGTAAACTTCCGTTGATGGTGATTGGTGCTCGCTGTCGTTGTTGTTGTTGTTGTGTTTCGTTCGTTATCTTCATCACCTCTGTCTTCTCTATGTTCACCTGGAGTCCTGTCTTCACTGCCTACCTCGCCTCTTCAGCCAGTCTGTTGGTTTTCACCTGTAAGTCTTCGGCTTTGTGTGTGTGTGACATCAGATATATATCATCTGCCAAATTTAGATCCTCCAAAGTCTTCTTATCGTTTAGTCCAGCGTGTTCCTGTCTCCTCGCTCCCAAATCACAGTCTGACGAATAATCCAGTCCACCACAATTAGGAAAGTCATCGCTGACAATAGGCAGCCAGCCTTGTCTTAACCCTGTATGCATTTCGAACGCCTCGCTGAGTTTCCCAATTGCGGATCACCTGACACTTGGCATTGTCAAATAGCAGCCAGCTGTTGAATGAGTTTGATAAAGACTTGAGTCACTCCACACCGTAGTGTTGAAGCAGTTTCCGAATTACTTCTTGGTCAACGCTGTCGAAGACCTATTCGAAATTGATAAAGTTAAGGTAGAGGTTTGACGCCATGTTAAGTCAAAATATTCAAAAGATTAGTGCGTCGGAAAACTCAGGGAATCTTTCGAAGTGAAGACGGGAGTAAGACAAGGCTGCCTACTATCGTCAATCATCTTCCTGATTGCAGTAGATTGGATAATGAGACAGACAGCAGTGAGCAGAGAGGAAATGGGCATGAAATGGACTCACACAATAACAACTTGGAGGATCTGGACTTCGCCGATGATATATGTCTGATTGACCACAAACTGGAAGATATGCAAGTGGAAAGCAACAAGTTGGCAGAAGAAGCATCCAGAGTAGATAGGAATTCAGGTGAACATAGAGAAAACAGAGGTGAGTGATGAATATTCCTGGCCAAAAACAACAGCAGCAACAACAAAAGACAACAACCGGCACTAATGCGAGGAACCTGAAAGAAACAACCACCTTCACCTACCTACCTACCTAGCTACCTGGGAAGCATCGTTTCAACTACAGGCTAGCGTAACTGACGAGGATATCAAAGCCAGAATCGGAAAAGCAAGACAAGCTTTCACTACTCTCAAGTCTGTGTGGAGGTCAACAGCACTCACCATCAAAAATAAGACACGGATTTTCAACTCCAATGTGAAGTCAGTCAGTGCTACTCACTATATGGATCAGAGACTTGGCTCAGCGTCATGAATAGCACATCAAACAAACTACACACCTTCATCAACAGCTGTCTTCGCTCAATACCACTCAAGATCAAATGGCCGGCCAGAAAAGATCAGCAACAGGGATCTCTGGGAGCAAATCAACCAGGGACCAATTGTGAAACGAATAAGCAGGAAGAAGTGGAGATGGATGGCTGGCCATACTCTGAGGAAACCATCAAGTGACATCACTAGACACAAGCCATCGCTCGAGTGGAACCTAGCCGAAAGGGAAGCGGCGAGTTGGTCGTCAGTGCGAGGGTGGGGTGACTTACAGGAGGTCATGTGAAGAGGAGATGAAAGCATGTGGGCAGACGTGGAGCCAGGTGAAAACTTTAGCAGAGAACCGAACGCAATGGAGACGTGCGGCTGAAACCCTATGTTTCTCTAGGAATTAAAGGAAATACTAATAAGTGCGTCGGCGACACAGTGGTAGGATACCCGCTAACCACTCAGGTGTTCCAGAGTTCGATCCACGGCCACTAACGCACTCCTATACCTCGCCAAACCAATAATAACACTGGTAAAGAGAGAAGGTTGAGCATAGTGCTCGCTAGCAACCCTATCCCGTAAAAATAGATACCATTGCTACCTAAACTTCAAGCCTCTAGCTTGAAGGTGGCCTATGTTCCACTGAGAACGCAAAGGAATAAAATAAATAAAAAATACTTTGTGCAAAACGAAATGGTACCATCATCGTTTATTTCGCTTACTTCTCATCAGCTCCTTAGAGCCCGAAGATATTATTAAGTTTATGTACAGAAACAGTTTTAACATACACAGAGTTCATATATTGATTTTTTTGTTTAAAAATTCTTTCTGTACACAAAAAATTAATGATGTCTTTGGGTTGTAAGCATCTGATGAAAAGCCAACGAAATTAATAAATGATGGTACCATCTTATTGTGCACAGACCACTTTTGTTCTTGTTTTATTGAAACACATTTCTATGGACCAAATCAACCAACTAATAATAAGTAAATCATATGACATGACATTTGAAATTCCAAGTCAATAAAAACGATCAATACTAAAGCAAATTATCAAACAATCATGACAGTGATTGTCAGCAGATAGATTTATACAATCATTCATGGAGAAAGAATTCAAATAAGTTCATTTCAGCCCAGAGAACACTACTCAACTAAATGAATGTAAGTGTTTAAACCCACAAGATGAGCGGCTGCACCAATGCCTGTAACCTCTACGCTAAGAAGTAGATTTAGGTACCTAACGCAACATTAACCTTGCCTTAACCTATTATTATTATATCCTTTAATCCCTAGAGGAACACAGGGCTTTAGCCTCACGTCTCCACTGCGTTCGGTTCTCTGCTAAAGTTTTCACCTGGCTCCACGTCTGCCCACATGCTTTCACCTCCTCTTCACATGACCTCCTGTAAGTCACCCCACCCTCGCACTGACGACCAACTCGCCGCTTCCCTTTCGGCTAGGTTCCACTCGAGCGATGGCTTGTGTCTAGTGATGTCACTTGATGGTTTCCTCAGAGTATGGCTAATCCATCTGCATTTCTTCCTGCTTATTCGTTTCACAATCGGTTCCCGGTTGGTTTGCTCGTTGCCAGAGATCCCTGCTGCTGATCTATTCTGGCCGGCCATCTGATTTTGAGTAGTATTGAGTGAAGACAGCTGTTGATGAAGGTCTGTAGTTTGTTTGAGATGCTCTTTATGACGCACCAAGTCTCTGATTCATATAGTAGCACTGACTTCACATTGGAGTTGAAAATCCGGATGTTATTTTTGATGATGAGTGCTGTTGACCTCCACATAGACTTGAGAGTAGTGAAAGCTTGTCGTGCTTTTCCGATTCTGGCTTTGATATCCTCGTCAGTTACGCTAGCCTGTAGTTGAAACGATGCTTCCCAGGTAGCTAGGTAGGTAGGTAGGTGAAGGTGGTTGTTTCTTTCAGGTTCCTCGCATTAGTGCCGGTTGTTGTCTTTTGTTGTTGCTGCTGTTGTTTTTGGCCAGGAATATTCATCACTCACCTCTGTTTCCTCTATGTACACCTGTAGTCCTATCTTTTCTGGATGCTTCTTCTGCCAACTTGTTGCTTTTCACTTGCATATCTTCCAGTTTGTGGTCAATCAGACATATATCATCGGCGAAGTCCAGATCCTCCAAGTTGTTATTGTGTGAGTCCATTTTATGCCCGTTTCCTCTCTGGTCACTGCTGTCTGTCTCATTATCCAATCTACTGCAATCAGGAAGATGATTGGCGATAGTAGGCAGCCTTGCCTCACTCCCGTCCCCACTTCATAGGATTCCGTATGTTTCCCATTGTGGATTACTTGACATGCAGCGTTGTCGTATAACTTTTGGATGAGATGTATAATTGTCGACGGCACCCCGTAGCAGCGAAGTAGTTGCCAAATGACCTCTTGATCGACGCTGTCAAAGGCCTTATTCTAACTGTAACCTATCTCTAACCAAACCTAATAGCCTACTGCTTCTATGTCAGTCACATAGCAGTCAGATTGCTCCAATATTAATAACTCTTTATCAGAAATCAGCCAGTAATTCCATATTAGTTTGTTTATCAGATGTATCACACAGTGAAACAGTATTATTCACTGGATGATAAGGTTTCGAACACAATTTATTGCTGTTCATTATTATTTCATCAATTACAATCACACGACTTCGAAACTTGAGTTTTAAAGTTTTCGTCATTCTTTCCTATTCGTCGTCACAGGAGTAGTAGAATCTTCCAGATATCTGGGTGGACAGGTGTTGAATCATTCCTACTTCACCTATTTTCAGTTGATTCGATAAATAAAGCTTCCGTTGTTATCAATCTCTCCCTCCACCCCGCTGTTACATTAGATTTTAAAACTGTCATCTCATTCCATCCTATTATACGGTTGTGTGTACTTGCAGGTAGTGAGCACTATAGCTGAACTATTCTCTAGAATTCTTATGTTATTCAGGTCAACTAATCGAGATTTTGCTGCTAGGTTTTCGTGCTTGGCTAACCTGAGTGACTGAACCTGTTCTACTACTTTGACACATGTATTGGACCTAACAATCATTGCAAGCAGGATATTAGATAAAATAAATCGTTTTGTTCAATGGGCTCTATAGGATCCTTTAACTGACAACGCTTGTTTCTAATTGAGCTTGTGGGTTTGAATGTCAGCCACTTTTCCTCCTGCTTTGTTAAGAATTCTACGTAAAGTTTCCGAGGTTCCTTCCTTGTATGGAATTACTCCTGATGATTTAGATTCCTTATTGTTGGTGTTGTCATTATCCTGTGCATGTTTGAAATGCATGTCGTCATTAATATTATCACTATCACTACTATCGCTACTATCATTATTTATTTTATTTTTACATTTCCCTACATATTTCCTGACTAATTTATCAGGGTAATTATTGAGTTTCAAAGCTTCTCTTATATGCATCACTTCCTGTCTTAGATTTTCCTAGGTACTACTTAGATTTTGTCCTCAGTTACTTGAACATTTCACCAATCCTATTTTTTTTAAGTGTTAGTTTGTAGGGATTTGATTGGTTTCAGGATTTCCTCATGAGCTGACATTAGTTAGAGAACCATTGGAAAACCTGGGAGTACTGGACAGCTGTTTCGTCCTAGTTTGGGACTCTTCATCAGTACGTACTCACCGAGTCGTGACCAGTAGGGTGCAGCAGGTCGGGTGTGAGGACAAATACTCGCCGAAGACATTGGCTAGCGGTCGCACTATGTCGTGAATTGGCAGAAGTTCGAATTCAAGGACCATTGGATCGGGTCTCAGTGGCTTATTGGTCTACGAGCTCGCTAGCCTTGTAACCAGAAGGTCCTAGGTTCGAACCCCGGCGGTGGGTGCGTACTGCTGAAGAGTCCCAAACTAGGATGACACAGCTGTCCAGTACTCCCAGCTGGTTTTCCAATGGTTCTCTAACTAATGGCAGCTCATGATGAAATCCTAGTTTTACTAACAGGACGTCCCGAATCGGGGTCATGAGAACTCACCAACTAATCACAGCAGACTTGACGTGTGCAAACACCATTCGCAGATAAATGGCTTAACTTTCTAAGAAACGGTCACAAGTAGTACGCAATAACCTTTAGCAAGAAAATAACCAATCAGAAGAGGTTGCTTCTCCGCTGACAATAATGTACATAAAAACCTATAAATATCTCTTAATTTTCTGAATAAACGGCCTGTTGCCTAGCCCTTGTCTTCTGTCGTTACAACATTACTTACTTACCTGTAAGTTGAATAATGTTTAATTGAGTCAGTCAATAAGCGACAATCTCTCCACTTCCTATATACACAACAACAACAACAAGCATACTCACTTCTAAAATATGTTTAAGATATGTAGATGATACTTTTGTAGTGCTGAAACGAGATCTACACAGTTCATTCTTAGAGAAACTCAACAATCTGTCTGTCAGAATCCAGTTTACTTCGGAAGCTGGCATAATCAGACGTTGGTGAACTACCATTTTTCGACAGCCTGGCTAGTTAAGAGAAGGGAAAACGGACATTTTAGTGTATGTATATTCAGGAAGAAAACCCACTTCAGCAACAAATATTTAGACTTGAGAACATCATACCCCACCAGCGCAAACGTATCAGATGTTTCAAGTCTTCTAAGACGAGCACACTCTTTGATGTTAACGGATGAGAAAGAATAAGAAGAAGAAATATCAAACCTTACTGAAACTCTCAAGCAAAACAACTACCCAATGAACTTCATCAGCAGAATCAACACTGACATTAAATATGGTCGAGATGGTATTCCGAAAACATGGACCTCAACAGTTGTCATTCCATACCGATCAGAGACGTCAGATGATATCAGAAGAGTACTCAATAGGTTCGACATCAGAGTTTTCTTGAAAACATCAGACACACCCACTACAAAGAAACCTTGTCCATGTAAAAGACCAAATCCCTAAAGATTCTCTATCTAAATGTGTCTGAAAAATATAATGCTTGGAATGTGATGCGATATACATCGTAGAAACCTCAGAGGAAATGAACACCGTAGAGCGTCTGTTCGACCACCAAGAAATCCATTTAGTGAGCTAGAAAAGCTTGAAAAATCATCAGCCATAGCTTGTCTGCATGCCATAGAATCAGACCACAAAAGTGATTTCAGAAATCACAAAGAACGTCTAATACCATCTGAAGCACTTCATATCATCAAATGGAATCCAATTTGTCTGATTAGGACTGAAACAGAATTTGACCACCTGGTTACAACACCCGCTTCCCTCCCCCATGAAGTGACAAAATCAACACGAATGTGGGATAAACTATTTCAATAATGCAAAAACACACTCTGCTTTTACAATTTTACACACTTATCAAATCCAACAGTCATCTACAGTTGGTTTTGTTATCTTTACCAACTGACCAACTTGACAAAGCAAAAATCCCTCAATGCTGAGGAATGATGATTAAGTTAAGTCGTTATATATAACCTGAGTGGATTTTGTAAATTCTGGTTTAATGTGACTACTTTGATAAAGCTTAGAGCAGCAGTATTAAATAGTGAAACATCAGTAAAAACGACAACACTATCGTTTTGCTCTTTTTCATTTATTGTGAAATGAAAAATGATGCCTTGCTCCTACGCCTGTGAAAACTAGCCTCTCCGAATAGGCTGAGGATGTGCGGCGACTCTACGTGTTCCATCATCGCTGTCTCCGCAGGATTGCTTGCCCGCGTTCGATGGCATCATCGCGTGAGTAATTCTGAGGTTCGGCGGCGTGTGTTTGAATACAGTGAAGATCACCATTCATCATTGAGTGTCGTCATCTGGAAACACCGGCTCTGGTGGCTTGGACATGTGCTGCGAATGTCATCCCAGAGCCTTCCGTACAGGTCTCTGTACGGCTAGCCAGCCCTGAGACAGGATGGAAGAGGCTGAAAGGTGGTCAGTCCATGTCGTGACGTCGTGAAACGAAGGATGTTTGTGCTAGATTAGCATCGGTTGGTGCATCACGACTCCCTGGTTGGATTCCGAGAGATAACTCAAATAGATGGCTCGAAACGTTATCGGATATGACCAAGAATCGTAATCAGTGGCGAACGTGTTGCAATTTCCCTCTTTCTTCCCTTCCCGATGATGGTTAACGAATGCTGTTTGAACTTGTTAAGTATGTGTGTGAGTAAGTGTGAGGGATCAGATTGTTCGAAATGTATAGCGCAAATACATCCCACATTGTTTTTCAGATAATCTCTGTCTTCTAATAACGCTAACAAAAACCTTTATTATTAATAAGCTTTATTTTATATATGTATATTTTCTTCAATAATTTACATTACAAAGATTAAAAATCTCTAATATATAAGGCTATGTATGGCAAAAACCATCTGACAGGTGAATGAATATACATTGGAGGCAGAGATGAATGTGTAGATTGATCGATGAATGCGTGAATGAATGAGTCAACTGCATTGCATTGCATTACATCACATTACATTACATAACACACTAACAAATAACCAAAATACACCAAAGAAAAAAGAAATGCAAATAACCAAAAGCGTTTTCGTTTTTGCAGAAAGCACTCCCCTCTAGACACCATAATAAGAATGTTATACAAGCTAAACACTGTATAGAATGTATAGATGACGATGTGTGAAAGCGGCAAAATTTCTTGAAATGTAATAAACATGCCTGCCACACAACAAAACAAAACAACATAACAAGCAAACAAGAGAAAAACCAGAGGGTGAAATAAAATAAAGACAGCAAACTAATCAGCTGCTAGTGTACTAGTACTACTCCCGACGTCGCCGCTACTGCTGCCACCGCTGTTTTTCTCCTTGTACATACGTACATACACACACACACGCACATATAGGCAGATATGTTGTTAATGTGATGCGTGTGTGTGTGTGAATAATTCCTCTACAAAATTTAAACTAAGAAACCAAAGTGTGTTTTATTGTGTTTTTTCTTTTTAATTTGTTCTGTAAACAGAAGGATTTAATAGTTCAATTCAAAACCAATACCCATTTTAGGTATATCAGGACCGTTGAAAACACCGCTCAGCGTACACTGTAGACCTATATATGTATTCAAAACAAAAAGACCAAGCAATAACGATGCATCAGTACAATTTATACATTTCCAAACTTACATGTAATCATCCCAAAATAGGGTGGGTGGGACTGGGTGAGAGTATTAAAAAGTAATATAGTGGTTAGGTGAAGAGGTAGAGAGGTTAATTACTGAAGCTTGTTTATCATCGATTCAACACCTTATCACACATGTAATCGGAATGACTCAATTCCTATACTGGACATATGGAAAATGGCAACAAACAGAGCACTTCGGTCCAATCAATCGACGGGAAAATCTGCAATTCAATAATTTTTTTTTTGATTTACAGCTTGATTCCACACTGTATTTTTGGTACAAGTATGGAATTTTCAGCATGGATATCGGTAGCCCAAATTTTGCAGGCCGACCATAGATATCAGGTATGCGCCGGTGTGGGCTCGAACCTCGGACCATGTGCATGGTCGGCGAGAGTCCTAACCACTGTGCCACCGTTGCACAAGAGGTGGCTCTCGTGGACCAAGTGGCCTAGTGGATAACGCTTTTGCGTTTGAAAACTATGCAGGTCACTGGGTGAAGCCTTCTTTATAGTTGAACTACGTATCAATTTCTACAGCCGACAAATGATCAGTGGATGTGTGAAGGATAAACTACCGCTTTGGGTCACTCCATTGTGTGTTTATAAATTCATCTTCTCGTGTGGAGCTAGTTATATTGGCTGCACAAAGCGCATACTTTCCAAACGCATCTCTGAAAATTGTCCGGTGTAGTTGGTTAGCAAAAGGAAAATGCAAGATAGTTACTCGGTCGATTTTCCCAAGCACTTGGTGAACTCCAAGCCACGTAGCTGAATAAAAAGGTTCACTACCAAGTCTCTTGTCTTCTTCTTCTTTCAGTTTGAGAATAATATCGCTGAAGGCTTTTTCTTTTTTTTATGCGATCTAATGGTTTATTCATAGGTCTGTTTTTTATTTCATCTCGTAGATGCTAACCACGAAGTCGATGCTAACGAGAGATTTAAGTACAGAAACGTTTTAACATACTTGCAAATTTTACATGTTGTCAGTTGACACTATGGAACACGAAAATGATAGAAAGTTCCATTTCCTTGACGTCGCCGCCATGCAACGCCTAGAAGATGACAGTCTCCAGAGGTCAATCTACCGAAAGCCCACATGGAATGGACAATACTTACATTTCATTAACAATTATGGAAGATATGAAGGCCTAAATACCAAACAAATCACAGTTGAAAAAAGCCTGTCTTCATTCAACTAGATTTTAAAGGTGAAAACATTGCAGAAATGGTCAACAGAAGACTGAGGACGTCACTAGCCAGAGCCTATCCTGCAGTTAAGTTGGTTCCCGTCCATCGAACAACATGCTCTTTGGTGCAATCAAAAATCGATAGATACCCTTCTCATGTTAACTCCAACTTTGTATACAAATTTACGTGTATCTGCGGGAGCAGTTACATTAGGAGAACAGAAAGAAGTGCACACCTCCGATTTTCTGAACATGTGCCGAAAAGCCTACGTCTCAAGGGAACAAACTCTTATAGCAGCGCTATTACCAGACAGCTCCTCGACACGGGTCATGAGGTGGAAATCGAGAAATCCTTCAAAATTATCAATAGACAAAGGAGCTCCATTCTCCTCAAGTTTGCCAAACCAATTTCTATCAAACGCTTGAAACCAGATTTATGTGTTCAGAAAGAAGCAATTATGTCTTTTCTTGCCATGGTAACTAGATGCTTTTTTCTCTCATTCGATTACGTAATCTTTGACTTAAACCTCACCCCCCTTTTATAATTTGTAATTTTGCTTGTCTCTTGTTTCTATGACTTGAGTTGAACTCAGAATATTGTTACATAATTTATTAGTCACTCAGCATCTTACGTATCTCCCGTCTTTATTACGTAACTCCTTTGCCATTAGATGCATACATGTATTTCGTTTAAACTTGAATTGAATGTGTAAAAAGTACATAAGCGCAATTTTCTGAGCACTGTTCACTAATTCTGGAACCTTCTGTCAACTGACATCATGAAAAATTTGCAAGTATGTTAAAACTTTTCTGTACATAAACCTCATAACTTATTTAGGCTGTAGTAAGCAGCAGCTGATGAGAAGCCAGCGAAATCAGCAATGATGGTACCATCTTGTTATTCTGCACAAACCACCACTGTTGTGTTCATGCTTTATTCAAATTCATCAAGGGGAATAAATGCATGAAGTTAACGAGAGAGAGAGAGAGAGAGAGTTATCTATCGTATTCCAACTGATGCTGATTTCGCTTAATGAGTTGTTGTTCTCCGACATACAGCTGAAGCGCTATCCGAATCCACTATAGGGCGGCTTTCTTATAAATTCAGCTAACGAAAACATTCATCAATATATATATTACAATATAATTTCTCTTATTGAATTTGTTCAAATCTATTAAAATATAACCTCTGACAAGTATTTAAAACATTTACGACCTGTTGATTCACAAGTTTCTACTAAACAACATGAGGTGAAAATGCATTATCTGTCTAGTATCTGAACTTTTTCCCAATCGAAATGATGTCCGTAGTTATCTGCATGCAATGAATGATATGAGATGGTGAATATCAAGTTTTTTGAAGGTCAGTTTTGTGTTTATGAATGCAAAGACGAAGAGGAGGGGGTCCACTGTGGTCAATCTAGTGCTTATAAAACACATAAATAATTGACCAGCGAAGAATATCCTTTTCGATAAATTCCTCTTCGCGCTCTACAATTATATATACCTATATGTTTATGTACACAGAATATTCTAGATTAGTAGTTAATAACAATATTAGTGTGTTTTTTAAATAATATCGATTTGTTAAGTAACATCACAATGGAATTACAGTTCATTAAGGATGCTTAAATCGTAATAATAATAATAAAGATGCAATATCTCCTGTTGAGCCAGTTACATAGACCGTACAATTGAGCGTGTTTCTCGAAGAATTTCCGAACATCACTCTGCAAAGTGGTTAAGCAAAGAACAAACAAAATCTATTCGCAGCGCTATTCTATCTCATCTTGCGGATACAGAAGACAAGATTGATGTCAACGAGGTAGCTTTCAAAGTCATCTAACGCATACCAACAAATCTCAATTTTGCCTTAAGAGCCCGATTACTAAATATTCCTGAGGCTGGCCTTTGGGATCCATATTAACAAGCCTAATTTGTGCACCCAAAAGAAGTTAGTTCAGACATTATCCTTACCTTGGCCATCTAGGTTTGAATGATCCTCAATTTGTTGTGGAGACTTCCTTCCTTACTATATTATTATTATTATCATTATTATAATTTAAGCACCTTTAATGAACAGTAATTCTATTTCGATCTTAGTTTACGAATCGATAATATTAAAAAAACACTAATATTGTTATTGACTACTAATCTAGAATATTCTATGTAAATAAACATATGTATATATAATTGTAGTGCGAGCAGAGGAAATTATCGGAAAGGATATTCTTTGCTGCTCAATTACTTTGTGTTTTATAGATGTCTAAATGAATATTTTCGCTATAATGTACTGTTTCTCACAGTCGCTGTAATCTATTTTGTAAATGGATGTTGACTTTTATCTTCTTTCTCTGCTGATTGGTGAAATTTTGTTGGTTTGTGTGCGACATCAATAGCAAAATGTTTGAAGAGTGTTGTAATGATTTCTGGGACAAATTGTATATAAAGAGTAGGATGATTTTCTTTGTGTTTTCATTGCCGGCGGTGAGTGGGGGGCGGGGCTTTGATATGGTTGGTTAACTTGAGGATAGACTGTCTCTTTTGACGAAGCTTCGTGGATATCCATTTTTCTTGGAAGACGTCCACTAGATACTCAGTAGTAACGTCTCTGACTGCAGGAGGCATTGGGTGACACGGGTTCGAATCTCAGAAGGGACATGAGTTCCTTCAAGGCGGTCGCAGATACGCCTTGCTAACTGACTGGTGAGTGCCAAATAGCACAAAACCTACGTCAGTCAAGGCTTCCTCTGGCCAATTGCCTCCAACTATCTAGTATCATCAAATCAATGTGCACCCTGATAGCGAGCTACCTAGAATGGTGGCCACATTGCAAACCTGACTAACTGACTGATAGAATTCAGTCTGCACCAAAGAAAGGACTAGACACATCACACTAGTTACTGACTAGTGTCCAATCAAACGCATTTTCTGTATTATTGGGTTGTTGCAGCTGTTGTTGTTGTTGATATTGAGTATTTGATGTGTGTGTGTGTGTGAGTTTATTAAAAATAAAAAATAGTAAAGGGCGGGGAAAAAAGCACCTCCCACAACAGAAAAGCTTACTTTTTGTCAAATAGGTTGTAAACGCCAAACTGATCTGATTCCAATGATCTAATCTCAATTTCACTGAATGCTTCTTTCGATTATCTAATATATGCTGAATACCAGCAGACCAGGCGATTTCATCAGGAACACGTTTCCATGTCACCTATGAGTGTTACACACATAATCAATTAAGATTAAATAAGAATTAAACTTCATGATATCATATATATAAATTCATTTTATTTTAACGTGAAACAAATTAGTGGATAGTGAATACCAGTGGAATCCAGGTAGGCTATGTGTTTCGTCTTATTTGAGAGTCATCAACCGAATGTACCTGCATCGCCAAGTAAGTCATGAGTGATATTTTCTCTGGGGCTCGAACCAAGTGCCCATCGACCCGATATATCAACTGGAAAATCCAAATCAAAAGGACTTTCTATGCAGCTAAGCAGCTATACTGTGTATTCACTAGCCAACCAATACTTCTTAGTTAAAGAAATAAAGACAGACTGTACTGTTTCACCTCTTTCATGTGTATTTACCAGTTTAACTGCCCGTGGGGAGCTACTCACATAGAGCGTATGATCAGGCAAGTTCATCATCGAATTTCTGAACACCTCCAATCTTCGTTCAATAACAGACAACAAGCAAAATAAATGGGAGGAACCTAAAAGAAACAACCTCCTTTACCTACCTACCTACCTACCTACCTACCTGGGAAGCATCGTTTCAACTACAAGCTAGCGTAACTGAAGAGGATATCAAAGCCAGAATCGGAAAAGCAAGACAAGCTTTCACTACTCTTAAGTCTGTGTGGAGCTCAACAGCACTCAGCATCAAAACGAATATAATATCCGGATTTTCAACTCCAATATGAAGTCAGTGCTACTCACTATACGGATCAGAGACTTGCACTGCGCGTCATAAAGAGCATCTCCAACAAACTTCAGACCTTCATTAACAGTTGTCTTCGCTCAATACTCCGCTCAAGATCAGATGGCCGGTCAGAAAAGATCAGCAACAGGGATCTCTGGCGATCAGCGAACCAACACAGCTGGAACCGATTGTGAAACAAATAGGCAGGAAGAAGTGGAGATGGACTAGCCATACTCTGAGGAAACCATCAAGTGACATCACTAAACACAAGCCATCGCTCGAGTGGAACCTAGCCGAAAGGGAAGCGGCGAGTTGGTCGTCAGTGTGAGGGTGACTTGGAGGAGGTCATGTGAAGAGGAGATGAAAGCATGTGGGCAGACTTGGAGCCAGGTGGAAACTCTAGCAGAGAACCGAACGCAATGGAGACTTGGGCGGCTGAAGCCCTATGTTCCTCTAAGAATTAAAGGAAATAATAATAATAATCTAATATTCGCTTGGCAAAGGTTCGAATAAAGCTATACACAGCTCAATACTAACTCATCTCGTCAATGCTGGACATCAAATCGACTCTAACAAAGCTTTTAAAGTTGTTTATCGTACATCACCTAACCCTCGCCACATGGTCTACGAGTACGACTTTTACATACAACAGAGGCAGGCAATCGGAATTTATCTGAATAAGCCAAATCTATGTATTCAAAAGAACTTTGTACAGCCCCTTTCTTTGCAGTGGTCAACTACATCATATGTACTAAGTTTTTAAAAACGATTTTTCCCCTCCTCTTGTAAATATCTTCTGATTTTGTTAGTTTTTACAATTCTAGCTAATTCTGTTAACTTGTTTGTATTTTACGTAACTCTTCTGAGTCATCCTATTCTTTCTAGTCACCACTGCTATTTTACAAATTTCTTGATTATGTAATAACTTTTTTACGAGTTGATCACGGATCGATATCAGTTAGAGAACCAATTGAAAACCAGGGAGTACTGGACAGCTGCTGTTTCATCCTAGTTTGGGAATCATCAGCAGTACGCACCCACCACAGGGGTTCGAACCCAGGATCTTCTGGTTACAAGGCAAGGTCGTATACCATATAGCCACTGAGCCCCGATTCAATGGCCGATCCATGAATTCTAACTTCTACCAATTCGTGATTTAGTACGACTGGAACCAACCAATATCATCCGTGGGACATCCATCCTCACACGTGACATCTGGATGTACCTCACTGGTCACGACTTCTCACTAGAACTCCAGGAAACCCCGTCCGTCCTGTAGCAAGTCACTTGTTGCAAACGCCTAAGAATCAATTTATCTTGAATGCCGTAACTAATTAATTAATTAATTTTCACCCCTCCCTCCTTCAAAACTTAGATATCTTGTTACTAACATCTATTAGTTAGTTAATTGTTTTGATGACCTTTAACCTCTTGATTTCACACCCGCTTATATCTAAAACTGATTAACTAAAATAACCACTTGATATTAGTGTAGAGCCAGCCAGTCAGTCGATGATGAGGAACTGCTAATTGAAAAGGAAAGCAACTGTCTTCGCTCAGTCTGTTGTTGTATTTTTCTAAATCCAAATTGAATTAAATAGTAAATAACACAAGAGACAATTTTCATGGCCCAAGGGGTCTAGTGGATAATGAATGCTTTAACGTTTACAACGGTAGGTACTGAATTCTAATCTCAGTGAGGATACCATCACTCACCGGAGAATGCGGGTACATCTAGCTCCCCAGTCCCCAAATAGGAAGAAATGTGCATCCTGGCCGGATCCCACACTGGTAGACCCTCTCCATCCACTGATTTACTTCAAGTTAAGTAATCAGACATCGTCAAAGCGCATCTACACAAGGAGCCCACATGTCAACGTAAAGCCGAGCAATTCGATCCAATCAGTCAACGAGAAAGTCCAGATTGAATTAAATAAATACTTATAGTTTGTTTTTATAAGTGGATTAAATACGTATAACATGCCACAACGACGCCATGGCGGTTAAAAACAGAATGTAACTCGATATTAATTTTTTTTTCATTAGATATATCACACATAGAGTGAGACAGTATTATTCACTGGATGACGAAGCTTCCAACACAATCATTATCATATCATCAATTGTTACTACACAACTGAAGTTTTATGGTTTCCTTTATTCCTTCCTATTAGTCGTAGTAGGGGTTGTAGAATTTTCCAGACGTCCGCCTAGACAGGTGTGTTGAATCATTCATTTATATGACCATCTTGACGACCCCAACCAACCCCAACCAGTCAGGAAGTCTACATCTGCCTACATGGCTGACAAGCTGGCTTAAACTAACTATTGTGGATTTCATTGACTGAATTTTGTAAAGGGTTGATTTTACCTTCATATATGTTTTCTGTCTTATAAATAAGAATAAATTCAATTCACCTTTGAAATGATAGTTGTGTAATAATCCGAGTTCAACAAATCAATCAATAAGTGTGGATCGATCTTTATAAGGACAATTATTATTATTAGATAACTTATGGAGTATTTAATTATAAATAGGCATAATAAAATTATTTATTTAGTCAGTCAGTCAGTTCAAAGTATGTTCACAGAAGAAAAGGACACAAAGACAATTATGAAGAAGTTTCTCAAATAAATAATGAGAGCACATTCCAATTTCAATCTGGAACAAAATAAATTCTTTAAAGTTCAGTTACTTAGTTATTTAGTCAGTTAGCTCCAGTTGGAACGTCCACGTAAAAAAAATTATATCTGCATCAAGCTCAACCTAATGAAGATACCTAATCAGAATCCTCGATAAAGGGCGATGTTAGCTGACCGACATAAGATCGATAAGGTTGTTGGAAAAGAGCTAACGGTAGTCAAACTAAAACATGGCTTCATCAGTCAATGAAATCCATAATAATTCCATATTCTAGTGGGAAGCCGTGACCAGTAGGGTACAGCAGGTTGAAGATGAGGCAGTAACTCATCGAAGAAGACATTGCGAAGTGGTCGCGCTATGTCGTCAACTGGCAGAAGTTAGAATTCAAGGACCATTGGATCGGGTCCCAGTGGCTTAATGGTATACGAGCTCGCCTTGTAACCAGAAGGTCCCGGGTGCGTACTGCTGAAGAGTCCCAAACTAGGACGAAACAGCTGTCCAGTATTCCCAGGTTTTTCAGTGGTTCTCTAACTGATGTCAGCTCATGATTAAATCCTCCATGCAATTCCATATTAGTTTATTTATTAGATGTATCACACACACACAGAGTGAAACAGTATTAGTATTTACTGGATGACACAGTTTCGAACACAATCTAGTATTGTGGTTCATAATCATTTCATCAATTATAATCACACGATTTTGAAACTTGAGTTTCATAATTTTCTTTATTCACCTTTATTCGTCGTCGTAGGGGGGTAGTAGAATTTTCCAGATGTCTGGGTAGTTGGGTGTTGAATCACTCCTACTACACGTATTTTCAGTTGACTCGATAAACAAAGCTTCCGTTATCAATCCTGCTCCTTCCACCCAACTGTTACATTAGATTTAAAAAACTGTCATCCTCTCCCATCCTATTGTATGGTTGAGTGTAAATGCATGTTCTGAGTGCTATAGCTGAACAATTCTCTAGAATTCTTATCTTATTCGGGTCAACCAATCTAGATTTTGCTGCTAGGTTTTCATGCTCGGCTAGTCTGACTGACTGCACCTGTTCTACTAGTTTGACCTATGTGTTATTTGACCTGACAATTATTTCAGGCAGGGTATTAGGTAAACTAAATTGTTTTGTCTAATTGCCTCCACAGGATTGATCCCTTAACCGACAAAGCTTGTTTCTAATTGAGTTTGTGGTTGGTTTGAATGCCAGCCACTTTTATTCCTGCTTTGTTAAGAATTCTGAGTGAGGTTTCCGAGGTTCTTTTCTTGTATGGAATTACTACTGGTGGTTTAGATTCCTCATTGTTAGTGTTGTCTTGCGCATGCTTGACATGCATGTCGTCATTAATATTATTATTATTATCACTACTATCGCTACTATCATTATTTATTTTATTTTTACATTTCCCTGTATACTTTCTGACTAATTTATCGGGGTAATTATGAAGTTTCAAGGCTTCTCTTATATGCCTCTAAAACAGGAAGTGAGGCATATAAGAAAAGCTTTGAAACTTAATAATTACTCCAATAAATTAGTCAGAAAGTATACAGGGAAATGTAAAAACAAAATAAATAATAATAGTGGTAATGGAAATAGTAATAATCGAATCAACTGCAGATACATGTAATAGGAATGATTCAACACACCAGTCCAGTCAGATATCTGGAAAATTCTACTACCCCTACGACAACGAATAGGAGAGAACAAAGAAGACTATGAGACTGAAGTTTCGAAGTCGTGTGATTATAATTGATGAAATGATTATGAACCACAATAACAGATTGTGTTCGAAACTGTGTCATCCAGTAAATACTAATACTGTTTCACTGTGTAATACATCTAATGAACAAACTAATATGGAATCACTTAATATCACAGTGCGCAAGTTTTACACATATATTCAAATCCATAATGGTTAGTTTAAGCCAGCTAGCCACGTAAGGAAGTGTAGACTTCCTGACTGGCTCGTTGGGATACTCTCGATTCCAGGTACAACTGGCTGGAGATAAATGATGATTTGGCTTAAAATCCTCGTTTTCAATGGACGGTGCAGATTCATCTACGTTGAAACCACTCAGTCAGTCAGTCAGTCGGTCAGCCTCTGTGCTGAAACGAAGACGCGGCAGATTTATTTTGCTGTGACTTATACACTCACTAATCATCTGACCATTTAGGTAAATCTAATAATGATTGATGGTTGACTATCGGATAGATACGTTAAAAGTTGACCTGTAGGTTTAACTAAGATAATATTTACGATAGATTCTCAGCAGGCAGAAGACGTTTACTCGATATCGCGAAGTCACCTAGTTTTGAGAAATACCAATCGTTAAAAACATTGCACTTATTCGTTAATGCAGTGACGCGAATGCTGACAGACCAGAGAATCGTAGATTTCACTGCTGGTGATTGAGTGTGGGTGTGGTGAGAGATGGCTGCTAGCCAAATTGGTAGACAGTAATTTACTTCAATGTTTATATCCCAAATATTAGTCATGTAAAAACAAGAACAAAGACTAACAGCAGACTTTGCATAAGCGGATATCAACCAAGGGACGTGTGTACTGCTCAGCAGTTCTCCTCGTCTTTCTCTATGGCTCTGAAACATGCCCAATACGAGTTGAAGATATGAAAAGGTTGACTGCTTTCGATCATAGATGTCTACGATCTCTTTCTCACGTTAGGTGGTACAATAAGGTAACTAATGTTGACGTTAGGCGTAGAGTGTTTGGCAAAGGGGGAAAATCAATCGACGAGGCTATCAAGTTACATAGATTGAGATGGCTAGGTCACGTGCTGCGTGCGCATGCCTAACCATCGCCTCCCCCGACGGGCATTACTAGCTGATATAGGTGAAGGTTGGAAAAGAGTAAAGGGTGACCAAACAAAAACGTGTCATCAATCCATGAAATCCTTGACAGTTAAACTGAGTCGGCCAGGTAGGGAGATGCAGACTTCCGGGTTGGGGCCCTCGGGACTCTAGGAATCAATGGCTGGAGACAACAGGTGACATGGCTCAAAATCGTTGTCAATGGCCAGCGCATATGTATTCAGTCTCTGTAATCTTTCATATTCCTTTTTACCACTACCGATTCTGTTTCACTCTTATACTTGTCAAACTCTATTGATTCTCTTCATTCATCTTCTTGTCTACTTTTGTGTGCTATTTGGAACGTGGCAACTTGAACTGCTGCACTTCGGTGCCAAGTTCTGTGTTGAATCCAGACAGAGACAGCATAGGCGGATACAGTCAGCAGATAGATGACCTGACACTCAAGAAACAGTCACAAAGAGATGAAAGATTAACTTCTAGTGAGAAACAACCGATCAGAAAACTGTTTGTCAGCTAACAATAATCTATAAAAATGTGTTGATTCCCTTAATAAACGATCTGTTGCCTGACTCTTGCCTTCTGTCGTTACATGAGCACAACTAAGATGTCCATACCAGCAAAAGAGAAACGGCTTTTCTCTGTCATGAGAATTGCACAAGTTCTCTTCTTTCATGAATATATTCTCAAAACCAACCAATCTTTCATACACTTCTCCTGATGCTACAGGACTGGACTACATTGACTCCTAGCTTGGTAGAGCGTGTTAACCACTTCACCTATTTTGGGGAGTTGCATCAGGCCCAATGGGTTGATCGCTGACGAAATATCAGCACGGAGACAGAAGGCTAGTTTCGCATATGCCAGTTTAGGCATTCTCTGGAGTAAAGTTGATATCCGACTGGCTATCAACCGAAGGACGTGTGTACTGCTCATCAGTCCGCTTCGTTTTCCTTTATGGCTGTGACACCTGGCCATTAGGAGTGGAAGACATGAAGACGTCAGTTAGTTGTCTTTGGTCATAGGTTCCTGAGTTCTCTCTCCCGTGTGAAATGGTATAATAGGGTGAGCAATATTGAGGCTAGACATCGGTCGAGTGCTAGGTAAAGAGGGGAAATCAATAGAGGAAGCTACATCGACTAAGAGAGATGGTTAGGACAAGTGTTACGCATCCCTAGCCATTGTCTTCCTGGACAATCGGAAATGTTAGCTGACTGGCACAGAATAGGGTTGGATTAGAGTCAGTGGTGGCCAAACCGAAACGTGACTTCATCAGTCAATGGCACCATAACAGTTAGTTTAAGCCAGTCATCTAGCCACGTCTGTCTGTTTTCGACAGAGAACTTTGCACCGATGTGCGGCAGTTTAAGTCGCCACACTCCCTTCATGTAGCACACAAACCAAGAGTAGAAAGTAAGAAGAAATGCATAATAGAGACAGTGAACAGAGGTGTGAGACAAATGAAAAGTACTAACGAAGAACAAAACAGTTTCATAGGGAATCATAAGTCACAAGGAGTGGATGCATCTGCGCCAGCCAGCCATCGGTGAGAACGATTTTGAGCCAGATCACTGGAAAGTTCTATGTTGAAACCAGTCAGTCAGTCAGTCAGCCATTCCGAAGACTCCAACCAGACAGGCAGTCTATACCTCCCTACGTAGCTTGGTTGGCTTAAACTAACTGTTATGGATTTCATTGACCAATGCCGCTATCTTTTGGTTTGACCACCATGTGCTAGCTCTTTTCTAACAACCTGATTCATCCTATGTCGGTCAGCTAACATTTCCCGTTGTCGAGAAAGACTACTGACGGCTAGGGATGCATGCGTAGCACATATCCTAGCCATCTCAGTCGATGTAAATTCACAATGTCATCGATTAATTTCCCCTCTTCCTTACCTAGCACTCGATCGATGCCTAACCTCACTATTACACTCACCTTATTAAATCAAACCTTCAAGTCTATTCAAGTTGGATGGCGGCGGGGTGGGGGGGGGTAAAGCATTTCGTGGAAAACCAGTCTTGAAGTAGACTACCACCACCTAGGGAAGAAAACAACTGAAATATCAAAACAAGTAAATAAAAAGCAAGAAAAAAAACTTACTGAACCTGCTATATGAGTTCGATCAGTTATCCGTTGAAATATACTGGCTGAAAATTGTTTACCCCAATTGGTGATTAAACCATGAAATGCAAAATCTTGTACAGCATAACCAATAGCAAAATTAGCCTTTTGTAGAATACGATTTTCACAGTCCAATTTAACATCAGCACCAATCAAATATCCTTGATAGCTTGGATTTTGTAAATGAAGAATGAATATGATAATAATAGTAATAATAATAATTTACTTTATTCCAAAAGAGACAGTACTTATAATACAGAATGGAATTCTCAGCATTTGTCACAACACCTTGCATCTGATTTACTTAAACTATTAAATAAAATTAACCAGAGGAATTGGTCCACATTTACGATATAATGTCAAAAATATTCGAAGCACGAATTGAGATAATTAAAAATAATAATAATAATAACAATAATAGTGAGTTTGTTTCAAACAGTATTGTCGATTCAGTTTGGAAATTTTAGCATGTTATTATAGAGTATTGAATCTAACGTTTTTGTTGATATAGTATATTGAGGGAAAGTACAAAATTAACAGTTATTAACACAGCTTAAATTATGTTCACATTTATGCAAAATAAATAAATAAAAACGAAAAATTGAGAGGATTATAAATACAAGAAATACAATAACAATAAAGTTTGATGGTGTAATAGTGGATGGAATGGTTTATTTAGTAGTGCAAAGAAGGTTAGTCAGTTAGTTCATGCCTGACACCATTTTCACCACATAAAGTACGTGCTGCGAAATATGGTATAGTTGAATTTTTATACTTAGACGTACGTGCATAAATTTTTCTGAAAAGACTTCTTGTTTTGCCTGGAGAGGAGACACAAGGTTGGAGCTGCGGGTACTGCTGTGAGTGCTCACAGTCTGACAAAATTCCTTCAGTAAATTTGTTACATGACATCAAGTGCCTATCTGTGACAATGTCAACGATATGGCTCAATGGGATACCACTCGTCCTACTGACAGTCTTCACATTTCTACGTAGTATGACATAGTCTTTTTTAAGCAATCCAAGAAAAAATAAGCAAGGGTGAGCAGTAAAGAAGAATAGGTAAAATACACGAGTTGACAAACTGTAAGAGGAGTGGTTGGGTTATGCCTGAGTGCATTAACTTCTTAACGTAAAAAGTTAGACGAAATATTCTTTTAGAAATTGCTTATATCTGTCTGTCTGTCTGTTTTCGACATAGAACTTTGCACAAATGTGCGGAAGTTCAAGTCGCCACACCCCGTGTAGCACGCGAAGCAAGAGAAGAAAGTACAAGAAAAGCATAATAGAAACAGTGAGCAGAGGTGTGAGACAAAGGAGTAATAAAGAAATACAAAACAGTTTCATTGGAGATCATAAGTCACAAGGATTGGATGCATCTGCGCCACTGAGAACGATTTTGAGCCATGTCACCAATTGTTTCCAACCATAGATTTTTACCGACCCGAGGACCCCAGCCTGGACGAAGTCTACACCTTTCTACGTGGCTTAGACCAACTGTTGTGGATTTCATTGACTGATGCCAAGTTTTTGTTTGACCGCCGCTAGCTTTTTTCCAGCCTGACCCTATAGCCGCTAACATTGCTCGTCGAGGGAGGCGATGACTTGGCATACGTAACACATGTCCTAACCATCTCAGTCTTTGTAGCTTCACGACTTCGTCGATTAATTTCCCCTGTTTACCTAGAACTCTACGCCTAACCTCCATGTTGCTCACCTTATTATGCCACTTTACACGGGAAATAGAACGCAGGCACCTATGATCAAAGACAGCTAGTCTTTTCATGTCTTCCACTCTCAGTGGCCAGGTCTCACAACCATACAGGAGGACGGAGCGGACTGATGAGCAGTACACCCGCCCTTGGGTCGATAGTCGAACATCTAGTCTACGCCAGAGTCGGCGTAAACTGGCAAATGCGAAACGAGCCCCCTGTATTCGTGCTGAGATTTCATCAGAGATCAGCCTGTTGGCACTGGCTGATGGTACTTCCCAAATAAGTGAAGCGGTCAACGTGCTCTACCACTTCACTTCCTATTTTTAAACTAGGCGTCGATGTAGTCCAGTCCTGTAACATCATCTTGCATTTGGCGGGAGCGAATCGCATGCCAAACATTCGTAGATTGCGGCTCAAGGTGTTTAGAAGACTCTGCATTTCGACAGCGTCTTCGCCTAGAAGGACTATATCGTCTGCATATTCCAAGTCAACGAGATTATTCCCCGGTAACAAGTCAATCCCTGAGTCGCTGAAGTCACCTAGGGTTAAGTCCATTAACACATCTATGATGAAGTTGAATAGAAAAGGGGATAATGGGCATCCTTGACGGACACCACTGGTCGTCATCAGTTCAGATGACAGCTCGCCGTAAGCCCTCACCTGGCTGTATGAGTACGAGTAGAGTGATGGCCTTAATCAGTGCAATATATTTTCTTGGAATTCCCTTTACAGCCAAGCATCTCCAGAGAACTTCTCTATCGACAGAGTCGAATGCTGCCTTTAGGTCAAGAAATATAACAACTGTTGGACGCCGGTAGGAATTCCTATGTTCTAGAATCTGTCGGAGGGTGAAGATACGAAATATTTTTTTAGAAATTGCTTATATATATATATATATATATATATATATACATATAGAAGCAGTTAAAATTCACTTATCAACGAGGAGCTTTCCTTCACTAATATGAAATCAATTCAATTACTAGCGATGGTTTAAACACCTAGGACTGAACAAATATAATCTTAAATTTAAACTAATTTTCTATGCGTCTGTGGCACAGCGGTAGAATGCTCACCGACCACGCCCCATGTGATTTCCGGCCACCGACGCACTCCTTTACCTCGCTAAGCCAATAATAAGACTGGTAAACAGGGAAGGTTGCGCCAGCATGAGTCTAGCTAGCAACCCCATCCCGTAAAAATAAACACCACTGCTACCGAAACTTCAAGCCTCTAGCTTGAAGCCTCCTATGTTCGACTGGGAGCATAAAGGAATAAAACAGCATCTCCAACCGTATATTAATTATGTTTAAATTATACAGGCAAATTTTGTAGCCCGAAATTAACTGGAATGTATAAAACTAGTCAATACATAAGTAAAAAAGAACAACCAACCCGAAAAAAAGACGTGGTACGGTCAAGGATGGATAGACTTCAGTCTTTCTGTCGAAATTCTCTCATGTGGCTAAGCTTTCATAGCCTCTGTCTTCAAGCGGCAGACCTGCTCCTGACATAAGTGAAAGGATGGATGGGAACACCTGGCGCTTACAAGTGGATCAGTAAACATACTGATCTACCTAGGGGAGATGGAAAACCCTGATTCCAAACACCTATGGCAGTATTCATGGATTCCAGAATCCGAAAGGATCGAATGGTGCATAAAGCTGGTTTCGTCACCGGAAACCATGGGAACGCAGCTCCTGACACAACTCCACTGGCTTGTGGATCAGACTTCTAGTTAAAGGCTCGGTGGGTAAGGGTGGCCGTCTAAGGGAATCACCTAACCTCAGTCTGAGTCCGGGAAGTATCCTAGACCTCACATACACAGGTTTTGTGGTTCCAACAACGCCGCCTTCGGTGGTTTGGCCATGTTCTGCGCCGACCAGATGACGATCTGGTCAAATCAGTTCTAAATCCCTCGCCATTACCATCTTGGCGATGTCGCAGAGGCGGACAGCTGAAGACATGGCTTGGTACAGTCAAGGCAGATATGGAGTGCCTGGGGCTACAAACCGTCTACGGACTCCGTATGTGGAACAAGAATTGGATATCCCTATCCCAAAACCTTGCTTCAGATCGCCGCGCCTGGGCAGCGATGATTCGAGACGTTCATGAAGCCGGCTCATCCTCCCGTAGGAGATAGCCGAAGTAAAGTAAGTAAGTAAAAGTTTTGTGGTGCATGTCTTCATGCCCATAATGTATCGAATTTGTAACTGAATAATAACTACAAAAAAAGACCAGCCAACTTTATTAACCGAATAAATACATTACAGATACCTAGTCAAAGAAATAGTGGATGTCGCCGGAGATGAAAATTCGTTATACTTTTGGCTTTACTCCAACTGAAATGTTAAATGATTATAATTAAGTTAGGATATCTGAAAGCCTACGTAGGATTCTTAATAAAGCAGGAATTATGGTGACATTTAAACCCTGCTACAAACTCACTCAAGTAGAACAAGCTCTGTAGGTCAAAGGACCCTGTAGATTGATCCAATTAAATAAAATAATATAATTTACAAAATACCTTGCAATGACTGTGAGTAAGATCAACTACATAGGTCAAAATAGTTGATCGGGAGTTGTGAGATTGCCTGTCAGAACTGTCAAAATTCTAAATTGTAATATAGGTAGGTGGAGAGAGAGAGGTGGTTGATTATTGAATCCTTGTTTATCGCAAGAATCTACACCCAACACATCCAATAGAAATCACTCGACACAAATACCAGAGATATGGAAGATATTATTACCACCAGTCAAATCAGAGGAGGATAATAAATAATGTTAAAATGTATTCAATTCAATTCAAATACATCATAACATTCTAACAAGTTATTTATTTATTTTACTGTAAAAACATCTTATTTCACAACTTGTATTTTATCGATAGGTGTCTGCTAGCCAAAATTAGTAGACAGCAATTTACGTCAATGTTGGTGAATGTACTTTATCTTATAATTATTTTTATTCAAGTTCCTAATCACCAGTTTTTACTCATGTATATAAACGAAGCAAGAAAGTTGTGTGAAGGAGTATCTTGATATGATTATGAGCACTACTGCATTGTGCTCGAAACGTCGTCATCAGTAAATATTACTGTACAACATTGTGTGATTTATCAAAATGAAAATCTTATCAACAATGGAAAATATAATCTAAACTAATAATAATAATTTGCTCCATTCCAAAACAGTACTTGTGATACAGAATGGAATTCTCAGCATTTCACTACAGTATTGCGCATCCAGTTAGTACATTATCAATAAATAAAATTCTACATAGATTAAGGAAATCTCAGTTCATTATGACAACAACATATTGGCATGTCGGTAGCAAAGCCAAAAATTGAACAGTCTTTGAAGGTGTTAGAAAAGTAGATGGTAGCATATTTACTGGCGTAAGTGGAAAAAAAGGAGCACATAACAGAGAAAAAAAGAGAGAAAATGAAAAGAAAAAAAGGAAACGTTGTACCTGTAAAAGATATGAATTGGAAAGACGAGATCCAGTTGTTCTACTGACTACTTACTAAGTTATAAGTTTCACGTCTAATGCTTTCTTTATCGCACAGAACACGAGTCAACCAAGTAGGGTATGGTTGAGTTTTTGTACTTTCTAGTGCGAGCATATAGTTTTCTATAAAGGCTTCTGGTCTGCCTCCCTGATGAGATACAAGCGGAGACTTGTGAATGAAGAGGGTGGTGTGAGTCAGATAATGTGGATTTAGCCCATTTTTCACATGAGTCCAAGTGCCTGTCAACCAGTTTATTAACAAGCAGTTGTCCCCTGGGCTCTGCGGTCACGCAACCAACTTCCACGGTGTGGGCAGCCGGGAAGTAACAATCGCCCTCACAATCCGAAACGCACGCGAAACCTCTCTATTACTCACTCATCTTTGTTTTCATCTTCATCTCTATCATCTTGCCTTCCTTCTACTGATGCAACTCCTCGACTTGATAGCTCGAGTTTATTAACAAGCTGGTTAGGTGGCACGTAGCTTACCGTGCTGACAACCTTTAACATCCTGCGTAATAAGGCCCTGGAAAAACTAAGGGGGAACAATAGAGAATAATAGGCAGAATGCGAGACTTAACGAATCGTAAGAGTAAGTAAGTGTTGGGTTATTCCAGAATGTCTTAACCTCTTGATGTGGAATGTAAGATGGAATATTTTCTTAGAAATCATCAAGATACGAGACGACCAGGAAAGATCAGAAAATAGAGTGACGCCTAGGTATTTAATTTCCGACTTGGTTTCTATTTCAGTGCCATCTATGCTGCACACCTCGTGAGTGCTAACCAGTTTGTTTAGGTCAGATTTGTGCCTAACGGTGAAATTGACTGTTTGACATCTAGAGGGGTTTAAGGTGATATCGTTTTCCTTGGACCATTGGCTGATTTCTGATAAGAAGCCATTTAGTTTAGAGCAGTCACTTTGACACTTGACAGGCAAAGATACAGTTAGGTCGTCAACATGTTTAACGAAATTAATGTCATTTGAAGATGGTAAGTCAGGTAGAAAGAAAGAAAAGAGAAGTGGGGAGAGTACAGCACCTTGAGGGATACCAGCTTCAGTGAGCACAGCAGCGGAGGATTTGCCTTTGTATACGGTATACTGTATTCTGTTAGAGAAGTGGGAATGCGACCAGTTAGTGACCCAGGACTCAGTTTGTGTCATAGAGAGCTTATTTAGCAAGAGACAACTAGCAAATCTCTATAGCATTAATTAATTCATACGCGCAGATTCATCAACAAATAAATCAAAGTATACCTAAACATTCTAGGAAACTTTAGTCCAAACCCTAATAGTGGCAATAAGGTAAAACATTACTGAACAAGAATTGGACCGTTATCTAATATACCAACCACCCAAAAAAACGTAAAAGTAAAGTGACTCTACCTTCTCATAAGCTTACAAATGAAGAATGAAATGTAGAAAAAGTGTTCTACATGTTTCATGCACGGACATATTTTATCATTTTATCAAACCGTGGTAATGAATGCAGTTGAAAATATGCATTTGAAATATATGAAAAGCAATCACTTTAAGACATAAAAGATCAAATGTTAGCCATAAAATTTCAGCATTAATTGACAGCACTTTTACATAAAACATAAGAATTACCGAAATAGTGAAACATATAAGTGCTACAGAGACGAAACAACTCAACTATTTAGTAACACTATTTCACATAGATATATGCATTATTAACACTTCACTTCCAAACCAGAGACTATGAGACTATTCAACGGATTAGGATCAGTTTCAATGTAGATCTCATCAAGAACCGATGTCAGTTAGAGATTACTGGACAGTGCGCAACCGCGACCCCCACTAAGAATCGAACCTGGGACCTTCAGGTCACGAGACCAAGCTATTTTGGTGGGAAATTTGTGATTTATGAAGTCTAACTTCGTCAATTCGTGATATAGCGCCACCCTTTACCACAATGCCTTCAATGAGAACCTACTTCACCCTGATATGATGGACACCACTGGCCACGTATTTCCTGTGCAGTTTCAGGATATCCATCCAGTGACTACGAATGAACCGAAGATTGATACTTCGGTCTATGATTTCTTTTGTTGGAATTTGGATTGATTTCAGTGTAGCTATTAGTAACCTATAATTGATATCCATTCATGATAAAGTCTATCGGGTAATTAAAATACTTGGTTTTTCACTATTTTTTAAAAATTTCATCAACTGCTTATTGGGAACATGGGACCAAGTGAAAACTAGTCAAAAACTTAAAATCATAAAATTATAGTTTTTGAGACATTACGGTCATTTAAGTTGAACCTTTAAGTAAACCAGTAAACTTCACCACTCGAAAGTGTTACTCAACCAATAAGCAATGCCGCCTTAAAAAGAAAAATCCATCCAAGCACAGTAAATTTTAAACTCTTTTTTAAATACTGATGCTTACTTTGTTTACAATTCTCGCTTGTAATCTGTAGGTGAACTAAACATGATTCAATTAGACTGTCGAGGTTTAGCTGTCTTAATAAGAAACCTAAAAAGTTGGTATATCCATCAGTTAATGCCATTAAAGGAAATTTAACCTGAAAAATGTACTTATGTTTCATTAAAGAAAATTAGCAGCCATAATTTAACGCTAAAAACTGTCATGATTACTCTTTCTTTACCTTGGGTCAGTCTATCTGAAAGTTAAAAAACACTTGGTTTCTGGAAATGCATCACTTTTAAAGCATGAAAATACCGCACAAAAACAACAGGTATTACAATTATTTCTATACTCACCTAATGACAACTGATGGTGATAAATCAGGCACAGCAGACTTGAAAAACATTTCAACATTCGAGTTTACATTTTCATTTCGAAAACAGTTAATTAGATTAGCATGGAATCGCCTAAAAAGTTGTAAATTTTGTTTTCACTTCTCACTTTTGAAAGGGATCATGAGATATCTTAAATGTTTGCTTTAGACCATCGAGTAACTTATCCTCAAAAGCTATTTCCGCATCGACAACATTGTTAGAAGCCCATTTTTTTGTCAAACTCAAACCATACTTTGGGTAAGATAACTTCTGTTGAAGATCGAAATACATCTGAGGAGAAATTAAGTAGAACAAATGATAGGTTACTTTATTTGGTTTCGGTCCATCACTTATGTTGGCTTTAAACTCTATGTCATTGTGTTTCGTAGTACATTGAAAATTGTATAGTCCAAAATGAAATTTTTTGGTAAGCAAATCCCTTGCATCTTTACCTAGATCTGAGAATGAAGGTGGGATCATTGGGTGTAAAAAACAAAGTAACGCAAATAGTCCACTTTGCCGCCTTTATGCAGTATCCAATATCCAATATCCTGATTACGAGCTAGTATAAACCAGTGATTTCTTTGAGCTCGCTTCTTGATTGTGAGGTAGAGGTTCCAGATCTTCGGTGAGCTTCTGCGTAGTAAGTCCCGACACTCGACTGCTTTAGCTCTGGTAGACTCCAGGAGGAGTGGTGCGGGGATTGGTCGAGATGTGGTTTGTAGTATGCAGTATGTTAGGACTGTATTGCTGCCGTGAATGGAGTTTGACCTAACTCCCGTTGGTCATTCGGTGTAGTCATAAAAGCAGAATAGTAATAATAATAATAGGTTGTAGTGTAGATAATATAGGTTGAGATAAGTGGAATAATAAAGGTGACCTAAGGAAAAGATAGAGTGAGAGAAGGCAGAATAGGTCGTGGGGATTTAGTTTGTACGCTTATTCATTGACAGTAAGGTTTCAAATTTTATGAGGATAAGCCATTGAGACACAAACCTTGCATTTCTGCATGATTGTCTAGCTTCCGCTTAAAAATCTCCAGAGATGGCGCTGTAGTCACGGCCGCCGGTAAAGCGTTCCAGAGACGGCAAACACGAAGCGAAAAGAAATGTGATCGCACTCGAGTCTTTGGTCTCTGGTGTGCTATCCTTAGCGGGTTACCTCGTGGAAGCCTATAATCGCTTAATGGCAGGATGCTTTTATTTGGGTGGGCCTGGTCATTTAGGATCTTGTAGACGGTGATGAGGTCTCCCCTGTGCCTACGGTAACTAAGTGTGAAAAGACCTAATTTCTTTAGTCTTTCCTCATATGATTTGTTGCGGAGGCCGATCACCCATTTTGTCGCTCGTCTCTGGACACTTTCTAGAATGTTAGCATCCCTTTTGAGTAGCGGAGGTGCAATGATATTATGCACCTCAAGGTGTGGCCTCACATATGCCTTGTATAGCCTTAAGAACAGTTCGGGAGTGAGAGCTCCCAGCTGCCTGTGCATAAAGTGTAATGTTGCGTAGGCTTTGGCGACGTCCCTCGAGTAATTTCCACTGGTGTCTAGCTTTTCTGTTAGAATAAGACCTAGATCACGCTCTGATGGAACACAACTCAAGTTCTGGCCACCAAGGGTGTAATTTACACTCTGTGACCTGCCGGAATGAAGCTGCACTACTTTGCACTTCTTTAGATTGAAAGGCATTCCGTTAGCCAAAGCCCAATTTCCCAGAGTTTGCAGGTCAGCCTGCAATCTATCTGAGTCTTCCGATGAGTTTATTGCTCTCCAAATCTTTACGTCGTCAGCGTAAAGAAGCGCAGAGCAGTTTAGTTGGGGGGGCAGGTCATTGATAAAAATCAAAAACATCAACGGCCCTAGGATAGAACCCTGAGGAACCCCTGATGCCGAGGTGTGCCAGGATGATCGGATGCGGTTGACTTTGGTGCAGAATTCTCTCTCGCCTAAGTAATCTGTCAGCCATGCGAGAAGTGCTCCAGAAACTCCCGCCTTGCCTATTTTGTGAAGGAGCAGACCATGGTGAACTGTGTCGAATGCTTTCGCAAAGTCGAGAAAGATCACGTGGGCTGGTACCTTTTTGTCCCAGGATAGTGTCCAATCGTTCCAGGCTAGTAGAAGATTCGTCACGCAGGATCTTCCCCTCCTGAAACCGTGCTGTGCTTCGTGAAGAAGGTTAGTCCCATCGAAGTATTTTCTCATGTGGTCGTCAATGAGACTTTCCAATATCTTCGATACCACTGGAAGTAGAGCAACTGGTCTGTAACTGGTCACATTCTGCCGGTCACCACCCTTGAAGATAGGGGATAGGATTGCACGTTTCCATTCACATGGAAGTTTCCCTACATCAAGGGAGTGTTGGAACAGATCACTTAGGGGTTGACAGAGACTTTCTGAACACTGCTTCAGGACAGATGGTCTGATGCCATCACAACCTGGAGACTTTCCCGAAGCCAACCTTCCCAATTTTGCAAGTACCATAGCCGGGGTAATTTGAAATGTCCCCAGCAGGTTTTCGTGTGTTGGTTTTGCGATGTAATCTGGATGTTCTGTAGGGGTAATATCCTCGTTACTATTTAGTTGCCTGTGAAAGGCTAGGCTGAATGTCTCTGCCATTTCAAGACTAGTAAGAGATTTCCCATCAGAACCCACTAGATTGCATGCTCCCTGGTTGGTCGGTTTTCTTTCGGCCATAAACCTGTATAGGCTTTTGGGGTTCACGAGAAGCTTATTGGCGAGGTCTCCCTGAAATGTCCTTCTATCGCTCCGGACTCGTATGTTACATCGATTCCTGAGTTCAAGGTACACTTCATATTCGGGTTGACTCTTCGATCGTCGCCACGCGAACCAGGCTTTTCGCTTTGCCTGCAGAAGGCGTTGTGTCCCCCTTTTCAGCCATGATCGTTGCTTCCTAGCTTTTGGTGAGACTAAAGGAACAGTGTCTGAGACCGCCTGGTGAATGAATTCCTTTACCACTCTCCAGTGTTCTTCTACTGTTAGCTCTGTCCATTTTTTAGGCCAGTTTGCTTCAGACAGAAGTCTTCGCATTTTGGTGTAGTTGGCTTTGTTATAACACAGATAGGGCTGTGTATTGTCCCACTGTAAGCGCTCGCGGAGGACTATGTCGAATACTATGACCGCGTGGTCACTACTACCTATGGGAGTCGTGATCTGAACGTTTTCCACTAGTAGCTGGTCACTAGTGAGCACGTAATCCAGTCTAGAAGACTTCCCATCAGGGCCCCATCTAGTATCCATCTTGACATTTTCAGTGAATCCAGCCTTCCTGATGGTATGCAGCAGATTTCGATCAAATCTATCATGGGCTTTTCCCGACACCAAGTTAAGAGATGGGGCATTGAAGTCACCAGCTATGACAATTTGATCATAACCCATGTCTTGAGTTGCTGAGATTGTATTTAGCAGTACCTGGTTGTGGTCTGCTCCACATGAAGGTGATCGATAAATGCTGCCCACTAGATATTTGCAGTACCCAACGGTGAAGTGGCACCATATGGAGTCAGGGAGCTCTGTGAGGGGAGGGTCCATCGCGTGAACACATCTGAGCTGTTTGTCGACGTATATGGCGACTCCACCTCCTTCTTTCAGGTCCCTATCTCGCCTGACTAGGACCATATCATTTATACTGACTTCGCTGTCTGCCACCGTAGGGGTTAGCCAGGTTTCCGTCAGTATTATGATTTTGGAGTTTAGTTGTGATTGTAGGTGTCTAAGTTCAGCTATTTTGCCTCTTAGCCCTCTCACATTACTATACAGGCAACTGGTAGTCAGTCTCACCACTTCCCCGTATTGGGGGGTAGTTGACTTGATATTGGCTATCGGTTGAGGAGTTATCCTACGAACTAGTTGGCCGATTCCCCAGGAACCGGCCTGTTGGCGTTTTTTTCTTCTAGTTCAGTTGGAGCACTCGGATGACACTGGCTATCATCGTCCGTGCTGCACCGCTGTAGTGTGACTAGGGGTTGAGGATTTTTTTTACTACGCTTTGTTCTCTCCTTTGAGTGCGAGGCCGGCTCTCGCAGCAGCGAATGTGTTTGCTGACCTTGTCCTTGGTCTCGTACCATCTATGGAGAGCGGTATTCAACTGGTCTTGGGAGCTGAACTTGACAGCTAACAGACGTGGCGAGTTAATTGACATAAGATGAGTGGGTCGAGGCAGTCTATAAATAGAGACAGCCCCTGAACTTCCCAGGGCCATCTGGGATGCTAACCATCTCCATTGTTGTACATCATGACAATGCTTTTCGCAGGCGTTCCCAGTTACCAGTTCGGGAATGCCATGCACAACCATGGAGGCAGAAGGAATGAGCTCTGGCGACTCCCTCGCCATTTGTCTTTCCTTCCACGGCCTGTCTGGCTTAACACGTATGTTACAGGCCCTCCCTATAGAAAGGACTTGAGAAGCCAGTAACACTTTTTCAACATCCTCGGTAGAGCCCAATGTTACCCTCAGTGGGGATGGTTTGCCTTCAGGTGCAGCAGTGCCCCTATACAATCTGCATAGATTTACTGGTTGGATGTCCAAACCCAGTGTGCTACTCAAGATGGACCACTGTTCCTGATCAAATAGGGCCCTATCTTTCAGCAGACTACTGCTACAGTCTGGTACATTAAAGAGGATTACACAATTTGATCTGCTAACCGTGGGCTTGGGCTCGGTCCTCGCACGTTTGTGATCACCTTTAAGACCGTTTTGGTTTGACTGGTGCGACTGGGTATTTTTATGTGTCTCAGTGCTATAGCCAGCATTACTGATAGACGGTTGGGGTCTTTTTCCAACGACGGAAACCCGTGGTTCTCCAGCCTCTGTGTCTGGAGCGGTTATGGCAAGAGTTACAAGTTTAACCGGTGAGGATTTTGGTATCCCCGGTTTACGCGCGTTTGTACTAACTTCCGGATTGGTGGGGGTCGAGCTTTTCACCTTTTTCCCCGCTACTTCTGTGCCATCTTTAGTTTTCAAAGGACTACGCGAGGCTACATCAGGACGGCAACTCGGGCATATGTACCAGAACCATTGGCATGGGTTTTTACGCATAAAGTCATAATATGCTTTTGGTACCCCACTGTCGCATCTGCAATGCACCCATCGGTTGCAAAAGTTACATTCGAAAGCAGAGTCTGCTTGTTCGACAACAGAAGCACAGACCTTGCAGTCGTCTGTCTTCTTGGGGAGCGTTCTTGTCGTCTTGCGACGTCGTGAACGTTTCTTTTTGGCCTTCCTATTTGTTTCATGGTCTACCATGGGGATGGGTGTTATGAAGTTCTCACTTAGTGCAATTTTCCCACTCGGATCTGTTAACCTAGTCGTGTTAACAGGGGTGGAGCCACATCCACTTGGCTGACTTTGCACAGCTTCACTGTAGGACTGTGGCGACATGGGTAATCTGTACGAGCTGGGAATATTAGCCCTGGTCTTCAGGACCGGTATGCGTGAGTCCATCACCTTCTCCTGTTTGCCTAGTTTGGCTGAAGCCCTGGTAACTACAGAGTATGATGTCCCATTACTTATTTTAGGTTGAGAATCTATTGTCATTTTACTCCTAAATTAATACTGGTGATTAAATAATAAGAGACTGTTATTTTGTCCAATAGACTTACAGCAAAAGACAATAGAGAGCACAGAAAAGAAGGATAAAGTATTTAAGTAAAAGCTTTAGACTTTACCTGTAACTTTCGGGTTATTCGGTTTCACAGCAATCACGTAACAGACCCACAAGTCCTGTATATTTGAAAGAGTGAGGAGGGTGTTGCTACAGAAGTAGCACCTGAAGCTTTGGCAGTAGTTCGAGACAGCGGGAAGTACCACACACAGGCTCGGTGAGGAAGAAATGGTTGAATAAAAATTCGCCGGATAGGAAGATCAGGTTTCCCAAACGAATAATTCACAAAATTGGATATTTCCGGTTAGGGAGGAAAAGCACGTCTTATTCAAGGAGCGCGCGTTAGTATCCAATTTCCTTAACATACACAGCTGTTTAGGACAAATAAATGTGTTTATCCGAATTTCGTTCGAATCATTATAGGCTGTGCAATAAATAATTTCGAATGATAGCTTATCCCAGAGAATACTTTATCTGACAGCAATATGCTTTAATATTAATTTTTTTAATAGACACTCTAAGATCGCGGTCGAAAATGTATCACTTTTATTTCACGATAAGCCTTAATAAGCCGTCAAGTTTTATTTATTACACCTCTTGATATCCTAAACTTCTGTGGATTACGGTGTAATACACGCATCTCCCTTCTTTGTTGTAGTTGTCAAATGCGGTTGACGGCCAGATTTAGATATACTGATTGAAGTCAAGAGCCTTGAAGCCTATGTTGGTCCATTTCTAATATAATAATAATAGTATATTCTCATTTTGTACATGAGAGACGCCAGTTTACAGGCATCATCAATATGATAAATTACATATACGATTAGCAATCATAATTAATAATAATGTTTTAATAAAATACACATTTTTTCCTACTTGTGTAGGACACACCAAATATACAGGCATGGATAAGCATTATATAAATTTCATAAATTTGGTTTATGGTTAAGTTACATGGTTGCTGGCGTTTTTGTCTTAGGTCTGTGGGAACAATATGATAACCAGTCATTCAATGGAGCACGTCATGAAATATAGGAATATTAAAATGGAGCACATCATGAAATATAGGAATATTGTCTTCGCATTAACAAAAAAACCCAAGTAAGTTTTGGATGGATTAAAAATACTTGGGAAAAAATAAAGCTTGAAGTAATTCCTCAATATAACTTGGGTGTGTACAAATCCGAATCTTATTTTTGATTTGATTTATATCCAAATTGGGTAATAAGGAAGCTATTTTTACAGATACGATCAGTTATGTTATAAGCTACAATCGTGACGTTGTATTACAAATTGATACTTTTCCATTGGTATAAGAGTATATTCCACAAATGTAATCCAGGTTGCGTCGTGGAGAAAGTTAATTCGTTATTAACCAGGCAACTGAAAGATACGGGACCAATAATGTTTGCAGATCATTTGTCATTGTAAATGGTCAAATATCCACATTATTCATTCTCATTCAAAAAGTCAAATGGAAGCTGAAATGGTGAGAGAAAAAAGAAGACAAACAACAGCAACGCAAAAGAAAGCAACGGGAGTCCTTAAGGAGTGATTAATAAATATATACATATATATTCTGTTTAGTAACTGTGGTTATTTTGGTACACAAACTAACTAGTCCCGTTATGCTAACTTTTATATTATGTGTAAACTAATATTACTGTCCTGTGTAGAAATGTTAATCATCTAGTTCCAATAATATTAAAATTTATAATTGTAGTTTGTTGTAACTACACGTTTAAAGAACTTAAAATATCTATGTAGGGTGAAAAAGAAGGTGTAAGAGTCAGGCGCAAAAGTGCATTGTCATCTTTGAGTAGTCTGGTGACTGAGGAGATGAACACTGGAAGTGTGTTTGCATCGCGCACATTAGCTGGTAGTCTATTCCAAATGACTGAAAACTTATTTAAGAAGAAGTTGTACCGCACGTAAGTCTGACAGTGCTCCATAGCAGCTAGGTTGTGATGATTTCTAAGATTGTAACTGATGACAGCGGTAGGTTTAGTTATTGGCTCGGAGGAATGCAAGAGAAGATTAGTTAGCTTATAGTAAAAGATAAGGTTTAGCTTAAGGCGTCTTTTCCAGAGGGGTTCTAATCTTAGTCTTACGCATCGCTCATGGTATTCCAGACCACTTTCTAAACCAAGAGTTCTTGAGGTAAACTGCCGTTGCACTCCCTCTAATTTAAGCTTGTCATTTTGTCTTAGTCCGCTAAGAATAAACGGGCAGTATTCTAAGATAGGTCGGACACATACTTTGTATAATAAAACCCTAGTTTCACAACAAAAGAAATTGCGTGTTATGCATCCTATCAGCCTTCGCGTTTTACGTCTGGCATAATCAGTCTGTTCAGCGAACGTTAGGTTACTAGAGTATCTAATACCGAGATCTACGACTGAGTTGAGCTTAGCTAGTTTTCGCCCATTTATTTCAAGAGTTAGATCAAGGTTACTGTTGCCGATACAAATCCAGCCGCATTTGTCAATGTTAAAATTTAGACAGGATTCAGCACACCATGTTGCGAGGCTACTTAGTTCAAGATGTATTTTAGTAACCATATCGCTTAATTCATGAGTGTAGCAGGAGTAGACGACTTTGAGGTCGTCAGCATATAGGAATGGTTTGCCTAAGGTGAAGCACTTGCAAATGCTGTTAATGTAGACTGTGAATAAAAGTGGACCTAGGACACTACCTTGCACGACCCCACTTGAGATCTGCCTAGGATGAGACAATACAGATCCAACTTTGGTTATTTGTACCCTGTTGCTTAGAAATGATTTTAACCAGTTCAGTAATGGGTTGCGAATTCCACAAGAGTACAGCTTCTCAAAGAGAATACTGTGAGATACCATGTCAAATGCCCTAGATATATCGAAGTAGAGAACAACGACTAGCTTACGTGCTTCGCGACTACTAGTGATGCAGTTGAAAAAGTCGAAGTGGCAAGTAACGCAGGATCTATTTTTGAGAAATCCGTGTTGAGACCTTGTAACAAGATCTTCCCTAATTAGGTAGTCTGACAATTGATCTTTTACAACTTTCTCCATGATTCGTGAGATAACTGGGGTTATATTTATGGGTCTGTAATTGCGGACGTTTGCCCTATCACCAGATTTGTAATGTGGAATTATGAAGCTAGTTTTCCACTCACTAGGGTAAGTGCCAGTGTCCATAGATATTGAGAAGAATTTAAGAAGTAACAAGGGTATATCACACCCACTGTTTTTGAAAATTATCGAAGCGAGGCCATCCGGTCCCGTACTAGTGGAAGGTTTAAGGCTTTTAATTGCTTGTACTATTAACTGATTAGTGAACACAATGCTTTCAAGGGAAGAGATAGTAAGGGGAGCGGTTTCACCAGGCATATGTGTTTCTAAACTAAAGTTTGCAAACCAATCACTGAAGAGTTCACAGATAGTGGCAGGTTCATTGTAGATTACTTTGTCGTGAAGTAAGTATGGGATTTCCCTCGCCGACTGCATTCGTTTTTTAAGAAGTGCCGTTAAGTTATAAACTTTGGAGGTACTTTCAAGTGCCGTTAACTCTTCGTCGAGGTCCTTTTGAGAGCGTAGGCGCTTGAGAGATTCAAGAGACTCGTGGATTGAGAGCAATAGTGATATGTCCTTAGTGGAATAGTACTGTTTCTTCAGTTTCCTTAACTTATTACGGTGTGCCCTTGGAATATATTCAGTTCGGTGTCTACTTAATTTCACTATTTTCTTTGGAGCAACTGTATCTAGACAAAGGGTAACATTCCTGTAAAACAGGGTTACTAAGGCCTCCAGGGAGTCAGTGGTAAAATAGTCATCCCATTGACAGAGTCGAATAAGTTCTTGGACTAATCCCCAGTCTGTATATTTGTAACTACGACATATTGTGCTTCCTGAGTCTTGTTTGTTTCCTGTATTTAGTGGTGAGAAAGGCAGAGAGCAGAGTACCATTCTATGGTCACTACTGGAAAATCGATTACCAACATACGTGGATACTGGGATTGTGTCATGACAAAAAACAAGGTCCAACATGTTGTCACCACGAGTAGGTGTCTGGACGTGTTGTTGCCATCCATAACAGTCTATAGTGGCAAGTAATTCGTCGAAGCGTTGGGGGCCGGAACTAGTTAGCCAATTGACTTCTGGAAGATTGAAGTCCCCTGCAATTATTTTGTAATTAGCACTAAACGAGGATGCGTGTGCAAACGATTTAGCTAATAACGCATCAGTTTCTTTTGTTGAGCTTGGTGCTCGATAAACACAGCCTATGAGAAGTTTGTACTTATCTCCATGTAAGACAACCCAGAGTGAGTCAGGTACATTATTCATTGTTTCATCTTCCACCTTACTGACTACAAATGAGCTATGTATATATATGAGACATCCTCCACCACGCTTGCAATCTCTGTTTGCACGGTGTACAGTGTAATCATCGATACCTATATGCACATCAAGTACAGAGGATGAGCACCATGACTCAGTAATCAGAGCTACAGTAGGCTTGGCGACTAATAATAATGTCCTTAGTTCAGATATCTTATTGATTAAGGAACGTGCATTAATTAGCAATATCGTGAATAAGTCACGGGATACTACAAACTGGCTTAAAATGTCACCATAACCTAAATCTATTTGTGCGTCAGCACCGCAAGAATTTATGAATGAAAAGGAGGTCGGACTGGGTGTCTGTACATCGGGTTGGAGTGCAATGAGGTGGTCCTAGGTGCCATGGGTCGTACCAGTGATTCGGGACACCTGGAAAATTTACCATGTGTTCCTGGATATAAGGGTAGTACAGGTTGGGCCTAGGTTGACGGTTAAAAGGCATAGCATCAGAAGGTCTACCCATCCAACTGCTATTCGTCATACCGGTATACACCTTCGGGTTGTTTTTATAACTTAAAGGGAATTGTGAAGGAAGGTGCTTTGGCTGCAAGACTTTAGGAGTCTTGGAGCCTGACTTTCTATAAGGTGGAGCATGCGGAACACCTCCAGATATACTTATGTTTCGAGAGGAGTTTTTCGTAACAAGTGATGGTTTGTTGGCATTCTTACTCTCAGCAGGCTTATTGAATACAAAGTATTCTTCCCCATCATTAGTCTCAACCCTGCGAAATTTGTTCATCGTGGTGAGGTTACTACGTTTGGGGGGAAATTTCTTAGAACAACTTGCAGAAGTTCTAGTCATTTTAACATCTTTCGATGAGGCTTTATTTACAGGGGTACTGGTATCTAAATCAGTTCCTAGTTCCATTGGCAGGTGTGGTTGTTGTGTAGTTTGCTGAATGCTAGTTTCAGCACTAGGTGTCTGTTGCTGTGCACGATCCTTATTTGGTAAATCTAAGCTAGAGGAGGTGACCAGGTTATTACTACGCATTATTCTGCGCTGACACGGTGTTTTATCCTGAGCTACGGTTATAGACTTATAACTGCTATTCAGTCTTAAGTGATCCTGACATTTAGTAAACTTACTAGCATCAAGGGAATTACTGAATTTAAAAATGATTGGGCAATTAGCCTGGTTAGACTTTTTACGAAGTCGTTTGCATTCACATGGAACACTAGCCATGCCGCAACAAATCAGGATTTTGTGTCTTACAGTTTTCAGGGGCAGAGAATCTGGGACGTTGTAAACTATAGCTTGGTGAGAAGAGGTTATACGCTTCATCACCTCCGTAGCCAAGCAGTCAATCAGATTTTCAGCTTTATTTAGGTTGTCTGGAGATATTTTAGGATGCCTTTCTAAAAGACAGGCTATTGGGTCTAAATTCAAAAGCTTATTTTGAGTTACATCCAGTAAACACTTAACCTGACCAATATCAGAACGGCTCTCCGTGGTATTTGAGATTGGCAGTGACATACTATCAAACTGATCTAATTTTTTCTGAATTTCACTTACTTGCCTCTGCATATCTTTCAAAAGGAGGTTTAGTTTACAGAACTCAGAGTTCTCTAACAGAACATCTTTCACCTGTATCACAGGAGTGAGATCTGCACTCAAACCATTTTGAGAGCTAGTAGTTGATACTGTATTACCAGGCGGTAATGCAGTTATAACCGAATTTAAGCCACTATCTAAAACAATTGTGTTTCTACGAACACGTTTTTTAGAGATTTGGACCATAATTTCAAGAATTATATGACAATAAGCAGTAAATAAATTTCAGAGCAAACACGTGCAAAAATGTCACCAATTTCGAACGTACTTCTGTGCTTGTATAAACTTTTCTTCAGTGGGTCACTTGAGGGTGCTGGCATCCATTCGTCTGGTGGTTCGTTCCAGAAGTTTATGGCCAAGTGTGAGGACCAGTACTCCTCAACGATATAGTTTCTCCTTAGCTTATAAAATTTTCGATGTCCTCTGGGATGTTCACAACTGTTGGGGAGGAAAAGGGAAATTATATAATATCCTCTGTCATAATTTCAGATTTACAGTATTTTGATGAGATCTGTCTGCCTACGGTGTGACAGGGAGAAGGGATTTAAACTGTCTAGTCTTTCTTTGTATCATAAATTATTATTTTTTTATTGCTCCCTTGGGTTCCTAGTGGAACATAGGGCTTCAACTGCACGTCTCCATTTTCTTCTGTCTTCTGCTATACTTTTCGCCTGCATCCATGTTAATCCATATTCTTTCAACTCCTCTTCACACGATCTCCTCCATGTCACCCTTGGAAGTCCCACACGCCGCTTCCCTCTCGGGTTCCACTCGAGGGTTTGGCGCGCGATGCCACCCAGCGGTCTCCTCAGCGAGTGTCCGATCCATCTCCACTTTCTCCTGCATATTTGTTGGTTGGCGATTGGTTCTTGCTTTCTTTGTTCGCATAATTCCTTGTTGGTGATTCTTTCCGGCCATCTAATCTTCAGTATTGAGCGAAGACAGTTGTTAATAAAGGTCTGCAGCCTTTTGGAAATATTCTCTGTGACCCGCCAAGTTTCTGATCCGTATAGGAGAACTGACTTTACGTTTGTATTGAAAATCCGACCGAATTTTGTTGGTGATGCTGAGTTAAGTGACGAAGATTTCCAGATTGGTTTCAGTTGGTTGATGAATGTGTTTCTCGTCTTCCCGATTCTCGCTCGATTTGACATCCTCGTCCGTTCCAACTGCGTGTAGTTGAGACAATGCTCCCTAGATAATTGAATGAAATAACCCCTTTCAAATCCCTCCCGTTGATGGTGATTGACGTTGGATGTTGTTGCTGTTGTTAGTTGGTTATTTTCATAACCTCCGTCTTGTCTATGTTTACCTGGAGTCCTGTCTTTGCTGCCTGCTTCTTCGACCAGTTTGTCGGTTTTTGCTTGTAAGTCTTCAATTGTGTGTGACATCAAACATAAGTCATCCACGAAATCCAGGTCTTCTAGGTTCTTCACGTCAGTCCAGAATATTCCTGTCTTCTCGTTTCCCACAGTCTGACGCATAATCCACCACAGTCCACCACAATTAGGAATATCATTGGTGATAGTAAGCCAGCACCCTTGTCTGACTACTGTGTTTACTCCAAACGCCTCGCTGAGTCTTCCGTTGTGGATTACCTGACGTGTACCGCCGTTGTCGTACAGCAGCTGTTGAATAAGGTTGATGAATATTTGGGGTACGCCATAGTACTCGAGTAATTTCCAAATTACTTCACGATCAACGCTGTCGAAGGCCTTCTCAAAGTCTATAAAGTTGAGGTAGAGGTTTGATTGCCATTCCATGCTTTGTTCGATGATGATGCGTAGAGTTGCAATTTGGTCAGTACATGATTTGCCTTTCCTGAATCCAGCTTGTTCTGGTGGGGCGGAGTTCTGTCTCCAGTGCGTCCTTTAATCTCTCCAGGATGATGCGACTCAGGATTTCGCTTGGCGCCGCTGAACACGTTTCGTTAAAAATCACCTTAAGAGAGTTCCAATGTTCTTCCACGCATGATTCTTCAGTGCTGTCGCGTAGTGTGTCCTGCTTTGCTCCGACAGTTGCAGTGAAAGTGTCTTTTGTGGTTGTGTCCTTCAGTTTTTGAGTGTTGAACTTCCATGGTGGCCTATCCTCAGCTATCCTCGAGGCTTTTAGCTTCACCTTAAAAGTTCCTTGTACTAGATAGTGGTCTGAACCCACATCTACTCCTCTCCTTGACCTTGTGTCCAGTAGGCTCCGTCTCCACTTTCTTGAAATTGAGATGAAGTCTATTTGATTCTTGGTGTTTCCATCTGGTGAAATCCATGTCGTCTTGTGTATATCCTTGTGTTTGAACACGCTACCGCCAATCACTAAATCATTGAAGGCGCAGAAGTCTGAGAAGAGTTTACCATTGTCGTTCATTTCGCCGAGGGCCTCACGACCCATGGTGAGTTCTCTTCTTGTGCTGTCTCCTCTCAGCCTCGCATTCATATCACCCACCAGGATTTCGATACCGCCATTTGAAACGTTGTCCATTATTGTTTGTAGTTGTCTGTAGAACCCCTCCTTCTTCTCTTGTTCTGAGACGTTTTTAGGCCCATAGCATTCAATGACTGTAACTTTCCTTCCTTTTGAGTTGAACCTGGCTGTCATTATCCTGGAGGAGATTGGTTCCCACTGCATGAGAGCTTTGGCTGCTGTTGGTGATATCATGATGGCCACTCCCTCGGTGTGGTCGTGGTTGTCCTCCGGGTGGCCGGAATAGATTACTGACTCTCCAGTTGGTAGTTAGCACCTTCCAGTTCCGTTCCATCTGCTTTCGCCGATTCCCAACACTTCTCTTCTATACCTTCTCATTTCAACGGCTATCTGGGCAGCCTTTCCAGTTTCGTAGATTGTATGAACATTCCCGGTACCCATTCGTACTTTTGCATTCATCGAAAGAAGGCAGATTGGCTGACTGGCTTCCCGAAGGCTTTCACCAGCCTGCGTCATTTCACTTCCCCGATTCCAGCGAAAAATAAGGCTATTGTTTATGTTTTTAGAATTTTTAATATATTTATTCGTTGAATTTTCTGTAGCGATTTGGTTATTTTAGGGGGGTGAAGTTGCTAGCACCACGCCCCAACCCTCCCTCTTTACCCGGGCTTGGGACCGGCGAGAAAACTAGTAAGCTAGTAGCCTAGCAAGCTAGTATCTGGCGAGGTTATCATAAATTAGTCATAATAATAATGTCTATTCTCATATAAACATATAAATTTACATGGAAATGCATACCATTTTTACAGGCACGATTAAGTATGATATTATCTCAAATCGTAGATTGTCTACAGGTTGATGTTTCAACTGTTAAATATTTGATATATATATATATATATACACTCATTGTCTGAACCAGGCCATATGGTTATTGAATTGTGTAGTTGTCCTCCAGGTTGAGCGGGAAAATCGACTTCGTTTCGTTTTCAACCCGTGGTTGTGGGCATACGATAACCAACCAATATTGAGGTAAGTACAACGTTTTCAAGGGATTGAAAGCTGTTTTAGAAAATTAAAAGTGCTAAGGTGAATCAATAAAGTATAATGAAATAGGCAAGTGCAAGCATCATTAGTAAATGCATTAATAAAGGAAACTCCCTAGGCTGACAATGTTCATTTGCAATGTATAATGCTACCCATATAGTTCGTACTATCATGATGTCCACTTTTAGTTTTATTACATTTATCCTCATTCCGGTTTTTTTATTTTATACCTTTTTGTGCATTTAGTGCACAACCGTACCCTCCAGAGAATAGGAATAGAATAAGTCGAATCAAATACATAAAGAGCTATAAAATGTTAGGTTTAATGGAATATAATGAGGATCGAGTAAAGACGTTATTAGAAAATAAATGAGACAAGACATTGTGAAGTGGTATTTAAAGATCCGACAATGGACAGCAAGTTAATTTATAAGATGCCCATAAATCTGCGCAGAGTCCATGTGGTCGCATCTCAACAATAGGCTGATCGAATGGTATATATTTAAAGGCAGAAACATGATCTGTCTAGTCGTTCATTATTATCTTTTTCAAGATAAAGATCTAGGCCCTCAGAAAAATCAGAAAAATCTCGAGCCGTCAAATTGCATACTGCTGTTCCTGAAGAATGGGGTGATTCACCATAGTGACCACCACCATATCTACTGATCAGCTAGCGCCATACTCCATCCTTATTTTTTTATGTCTATGTATTAATTTATTCACTCATATATATGTATCATATCATTACTGTCTAGTAATTTTTCCCTAGGGAAAAGAATGTACAAAATCTGCGAGAATGAATGAAATGTTGCCTATGAGAAGGCAGAAAAAATGTTTACACACACAAAATTCATATCAGGAATGTAAATGTTTTATCAGAGGCAGCGAGTATGCATATATATATGTGCAGCTCCAACAGAAACACAATAATAAGCAGTATGCACTGTTTTTCTTTTCATTTAGTCATATATGTCACGTCACGCAAACCGTTAATGCCCAGCTCTTGCTGCACTCAGGCTCACGCTGTTCCTTGGAGTTTCTCAGAAACGCTTAGTAATAACGGACGAAAAAACCAAAACACCAATTGGCGACTCGAGGATTCTTTATTGTAACACCAACATATAAACACTGTTACAACTAAGTTCTGTGAACAAATATTACAATAGTAAATCTCAATATTACTTCTGACGGTTTTCTCCTGACTTCTTTCTGAACAGCGACCGATGAGACGATGACTGTCGTATTGATGCCTCCGCGAAAATTGGGGAAGTTGGTTTTGAGCAAACAACCATGAATTGATCGTTCAATCTTCAACTACATTGACACTCCCAGGCAAAAACGGGATCCATCCCTTTTTTCCATCACCACCAATACACGTTGACTTGGATGCCATTGCGAGAACCTGGGTCACACGGGCAGAGCTGAAATAGAAAACAAACAGAAAAGCCAACACACCACAAGCATACCCACAGCACAATCTCACACATCAATGACGACCTCCGCCTTCCAGTTAAAGGCATCCTCTTGACACACCCTCTTGCAACACAACCGCCACTTGCTAGAATGACTCTTGCAGAATGCAACGTGACCATAGCACCAACTCATGATACTCTACGCACATCCTCTTACGCACACATCGTCTACACTCTTTCTCCCCGGCGTGTGGGGCCGCAGCTAACGATTATCTCCGTATGCATTTCATTCTCAGCAATAGCCTCCTCGGCGTATACGACCCATCTGCTGTCCTTAACATCAATCAATTCATTCACGGATGTAGAAGACTCGAAACAACTTCAGAAATAATCACGACGAAAATTTTAACAAAATTATGCAATGACAGCAAGGTACGAAAACAACGAGTAAACACAATGAATCCAAAAACACCAATTGATATGACACACCACACATATATACAAACAGTACACACAAAATCGCAGTTCGTGTCTCCATGTAATTCCTTTGAAGAATCGCAGGAGTCATACCAGTACGCCTACAACCCATCTCAAGTTGACGATTGTAAGTTGTGGAATGTCCGGACACAAACAAGATTAATCAATAATTACAATAATTGGAACTCACACAATTATTTAACAAAAACATATGTACAATCACTACATCAAATGTGGTGGATTCTGCCTTGACGAACTACACTTGAAGAACTGTAGGACTTACAGCAGTACGCCTGCATTCCTTTCCAGGTTGATGATCCAAGTGGAAGACGTCCAGACACAAACAGAATTACCAACAGCTAGATGATAGATGATATCAATTCAGTATATACAATATGAACATATGTACAAAATCACACACCAAGCACACTGGACTGATCATTGATGCGCTACCCTTTGAAGAATTGTAGGACTTACAGCAGTACGCCTACAACCCTTCTCAGGTTGACGCCCTAGGTTGGAAAATCGTCGCAGAGTTCATTTGCTGATTTCCTTCTATCAGCTATATCCTCAAATCTGAACGGCAACACGCCCATGTCATTGTATCGTAGAATATAGATGACCAACAAACACACGACATATCTCATCAACCAAGTATAGAAACAGAGTAATTTACACCAAAGATAATAGCATTCAAATAGTAACTTGAAACTAGAAATGCCTTTATTCGTGCAAGTCAATTTAACAATTACTCTCTCGTTTACACTTGGCTTATCCACACTAAACTGACCATTGATATTCGTCCTTTCAAATGCACCAATACTATCATAGTCATTGTACAAGATACTTGAGTTGATGGACGTCCTTCTCATTGTGGATGACAACACCAACGACGACTGATTGATAAAAGTTGATGAACTTAGCGGTGGATCAGAAGCCGCTCTTGTTCGACTTTCAGAAATTTGTCTAACTGCAAGACTACCACCACTGCGGTCCTTTATTATCAGCCCCGATTTAGCACTATCATCTGATGATAGGTGGGCTACACGCTGATCAATTACACTGACGGTCTCACAAGTATGCACACCTTTTGGAACTGCATCTGCGTTCAATTCCACTTCACGTTGTAGTTGTACAGAACCTTTATTTAACTTAGCAGTAGTAGGCATATCCCTCATCTCATAATGATCAACCAAAGACATATCTGCACTATCATGATCATTATCACGAATATTCACTTTACCGTCAAGTTCATCATTTTCAAACTCTTTAATAACAGAAGTAGACAATTTTGGTTCCTCCTCACAAATCATTAAAGGATTTATAACTTCACTCTGACTAGATATACTTTGTAAACTTGGGGAGTCAGAACTCCACTCTGAAGCAGTAACTCTATTCTGTGACACTCTATTCAACAACAGCTTACCAGTTGCAACTACAGACTTCCTGACCGCACCGTTATCGTCACACAATTCGGAGTCAGACCTGGAGTTTACATTTAGCTTATCACTGAACTTGCTCACCGGTTCACAGTTCACTTCTGTATGCACCTCTTGCACACGTGTAAAACACAACCGTGTTTGTCTTGCATCTTGTAACTTATCTGTTGAGGATGTACTACGAAACCTGTTACACTCACTAGATCTATATGCATTACTAGACATCATGGAGCCTTCTCGATATCCACCTCTCTGAGGCCTGTTCGTCATCAATGATTGTATTTTGCTCTCAAAATGCTCTAATCTAGGGGTGAGATGCAATATACTGGCAAACTTGCTCATAGATTCATTGACACTAGTATTTACCAGTTTCAGGATATCATCAAACTTTGGCTCGATACCCTCATCCTCCATACGGGAGCTTATCTTCACCCACTTCCTTTGCAGTCGAGTAGGTAGACGTCTTGATATTACCTCTAGGACTGAGCTCGAGTTTAGGTCACTCATGCAATTCATAGAAATCGAGGTATTTTTATAGGCCATAAGATTATCCAAAAACTCAGTGAGTGCCTGGGAGTCATCCTGTAATTGACTACCATTACTCTTAATAGCCTCGAATAATTTCCCTACGATCATCGAAGGTCTTCCAAACCTTTGACGCAATATGCTCATAGCCTCATCGTAGCCCTCTTTTGGCTTCATAAGCTTACAGCACTGTATAGCTCTTGAAGCATCTCCAGTGCAATAACTCATCAAATACATTAACTTCAATTCATCATTTAATAAAAAACCACTCAACATGATCTCAAACTCCTTTACAAATTGTAAATAATCAGCAGGGTTTCCATCGAAACATCGTGGTTCAAATTTAGGGAGTTTGATGTTCCTATTATCCCTGAACGGCGAAACGATAACATCAACCATGTTATGTTTAACATCAGACACATCGTTACAATTAACAGACAAGTCACCATGACTTACTTTCCTGTTTGCATCCAAGACGCTCTGTCCGTTCTTTGACCCAGGCATTGTTGAACTTGACCCAATTCCAAAAAAGTTCCAGATATTGCTTGTTCAAAGAGGACTTGACCGGCACCAGGAAAGATGAACGGTGACTATCCAAACTGTTACCAGCTATCTGAATCGGCCAGAATCTGTTTCTACCGTTAGAAACTGTCAGCCACGTCTCGTAAACCGTTAATGCCCTGCTCTTGCTACACTCAGGCTCACGCTGTTCCTTGAAGTTTCTCAGAAACGCTTAGTAATAACGGACGAAAAAACCAAAACACCAATTGGCGACTCGAGGATTCTTTATTGTAACACCAACATATAAACACTGTTACAACTAAGTTCTGTGAACAAATATTACAATAGTAAATCTCAATATTACTTCTGACGGTTTTCTCCTGACTTCTTTCTGAACAGCGACCGATGAGACGATGACTGTCGTATTGATGCCTCCGCGAAAATTGGGGAAGTTGGTTTTGAGCAAACAACCATGAATTGATCGTTCAATCTTCAACTACATTGACAACATTATTTCCAACTTCATTAAGGAATGAGGAATTTTTGAACCTATTTGTTGTTTTTATTTGATAATTTTTCATAGCAAATGTATATATATATATATATATTGGATTTAAAAATGACGCATTGCAAAGCATGCATCAATACAGGATACTTCAACTGAATTCTGGAATTCAGTTAACTATTCATGAGCATTAATACCTTCTGGTGTACCAACCATTGCGCTTGGCAATATCTTCATGCTTTCTAGCTTCAACAAGTAGACGCTTCTCTTCCTCAATGCCTCGCAACTCTTGCTTCCTTTTTCTTTCAGCTTCTAAAGAGAGTTCTGCCTCAAGTCGACGTCTCTCGGCCTCCTCACGTTCGTGAGTAGCCCTCTCCTTAGCAGCCCGGGAACTCCACTTTGACTGCCTACGAGCTTCGCGCATTATCTGAAGAGCGGCTCTTTGTTTTTCTTTCTCTTCGTCTCCACCAGACTGTGAATTCGGTAACGAAAGATCATCTGCCTCAATAGGCTCCGGTACTAGATTCATAGGCCTTGATTTATCCATTTTAGAAGATGTCACTTCAGATGCAGATGTAACAACACAACTGTTTGAAGTTCAGGGTCTACTCTGTGTGCTGTCACCAGAAGACGGCTTCTTAGAAAAACCTGAAACTGACCATACAGGCTGAGGCAACTGATGAGGAAAATTCGTTTCAGACTCTGTGTCTGGTGACTCATTTTGTTCAGTCACTTGTTCAACGGACGTGTTCGAATGACCGGCATCATTATAATGACCACTTGTAACAATGTCTTGTGCAGAAGTTGCCGATGGCTGATTAACTGGTGTCATAGCAGTCACACTGCTTGAATTTGACGGTAAAGAAGTATCAGATCTTGAAAAATTTTGAAGTGCACTTGTGACTACCTGGTAATACACCTGTCAATGGAGTTGAAGATTGAACGATCGATTCTTGGTTGTTTGCTCAAAATCAACTTCCCCAATTTTCGCGGAGGCATCAATACGACAGTCATCGTCTCATCGGTCGCTGTTCAGAAAGAAGAGTGAAACATCGTCAGAAGTAACAATGATTTATTATTGTAATATTAGTTTTCAGACCTTAGTTGCTTAGTTCGTTTATTCCTTTTATATGTTGGTGTAACAATAAAGAAATAAAAAGCGGCAGATCGGTGTTTTGGTTTTTGCGTCCGTTATTACTAAGCGTTTCTGAAACTCAAAGGAACAGCGTGGGCCCGAGCGTAGCGAGAGCTGGGCATTATCGGTTTATGAGACGTGACTGACAGATTCTGATGGTAGAAATAGATCTGGCGGATTCAAACAGTTGGTGAAAGTTTGGATAGTCACCGTTCATCTTTCCTGGTGCCGGTCAAGTCCTCTTTGAACAAGCAATATCTGGAACTTTTTGGAATTGGGTCAAGTTCAACAATGCCTGGGTCAAAGAACGGACAGAGCGTCTTGGATGCAAACAGGAAAGTAAGTCATGGTGACTTGTCTGTTAATTGTAACGATGTGTCTGATGTTAAACATAACATGGTTGATGTTATCGTTTCGCCGTTCAGGGATAATAGGAACATCAAACTCCCTAAATTTGAACCACGATGTTTCGATGGAAACCCGGCTGATTATTTACAATTTGTAAAGGAGTTTGAGATCATGTTGAGTGGTTTTTTATTAAATGATGAATTGAAGTTAATGTATTTGATGAGGTATTGCACTGGAGATGCTTCAAGAGCTATACAGTGCTGTAAGCTTATGAAGCCAAAAGAGGGCTACGATGAGGCTATGAGCATATTGCGTCAAAGGTTTGGAAGACCTTCGATGATCGTAGGGAAATTATTCGAGGCTGTTAAGGGTAATGGTGGTCAATTACAGGATGACTCCCAGGCACTCACTGAGTTTTTGGATAATCTTATGGCCTATAAAAATACCTCGATTTCTATGAATTGCATGAGTGACCTAAACTCGAGCTCAGTCCTAGAGGTAATATCAAGACGTCTACCTACTCGACTGCAAAGGAAGTGGGTGAAGATAAGCTCCCGTATGGAGGATGAGGGTATCGAGCCAAAGTTTGATGATATCCTGAAACTGGTAAATACTAGTGTCAATGAATCTATGAGCAAGTTTGCCAGTATATTGCATCTCACCCCTAGATTAGAGCATTTTGAGAGCAAAATACAATCATTGATGACGAACAGGCCTCAGAGAGGTGGATATCGAGAAGGCTCCATGATGTCTAGTAATGCATATAGATCTAGTGAGTGTAACAGGTTTCGTAGTACATCCTCAACAGATAAGTTACAAGATGCAAGACAAACACGGTTGTGTTTTACACGTGTGCAAGAGGTGCATACAGAAGTGAACTGTGAACCGGTGAGCAAGTTCAGTGATAAGCTAAATGTAAACTCCAGGTCTGACTCCGAATTGTGTGACGATAACGGTGCGGTCAGGAAGTCTGTAGTTGCAACTGGTAAGCCGTTGTTGAATAGAGTGTCACAGAATAGAGTTACTGCTTCAGAGTGGAGTTCTGACTCCCCAAGTTTACAAAGTATATCTAGTCAGAGTGAAGTTATAAAACCTTTAATGATTTGTGAGGAGGAACCAAAATTGTCTACTTCTGTTATTAAAGAGTTTGAAAATGATGAACTTGACGGTAAAGTGAATATTCGTGATAATGATCATGATAGTGCAGATATGTCTTTGGTTGATCATTATGAGATGAGGGATATGCCTACTACTGCTAAGTTAAATAAAGGTTCTGTACAACTACAACGTGAAGTAGAATTGAACGCAGATGCAGTTCCAAAAGGTGTGCATACTTGTGAGACAGTCAGTGTAATTGATCAGCGTGTAGCCCACCTATCATCAGATGATAGTGCTAAATCCGGGCTGATAGTAAAAGACAGCAGTGGTGGTAATCTTGCAGTTAGACAAATTTCTGAAAGCCGAACAAGAACAGCTTCTGATCCACCGCTAAGTTCATCAACTTGTGTCAATCAGTCGTCGTTGGTGTTGTCATCCACAATGAAAAAGACGTCCATCAACTCAAGTATCTTGTGCAATGACTATGATAGTATTGGTGCGTTTGAAAGGACGAATATCAATGGTCAGTTTAGTGTGGATAAGCCAAGTGTAAACGAGAGAGTAATTGTTAAATTGACTTGCACGAATAAAGGCATTTCTAGTTTCAAGTTACTATTTGAATGTTATTATCTTTGGTGTAAATTACTCTGTTTCTATACTTGGTTGATGAGATATGTCGTGTGTTTGTTGGTCATCTATATTCTACGATACAATGACATGGGCGTGTTGCCGTTCAGATTTGAGGATATAGCTGATAGAAGGAAGTTAGCAAATGAACTCTGCGACGATTTTCCAACCTAGGGCGTCAACCTGAGAAGGGTTGTAGGCGTACTGCTGTAAGTCCTACAATTCTTCAAAGGGTAGCGCATCAATGAGCAGTCCAATGTGCTTGGTGTGTGATTTTGTACATATGTTCATATTGTATATACTGAATTGATATCATCTGTCATCTAGCTGTTGGTAATTCTGTTTGTGTCCGGACGACTTCCACTTGGATCATCAACCTGAGAAGGAATGTAGGCGTACTGCTGTAAGTCCTACAGTTCTTCAAGGGTAGTTTGTCGTGTCAGAATCCACAACATTTGATGTGTTGATTGTACATATGTTTGTGTTAAATAGTTGTGTGAGTTCCAATTGATGTAATTGTTGGTTAATCTTGTTTGTGTCTGGACATTCCACAACTTACAATCGTCAACTTGAGATGGGTTGTAGGCGTACTGGTGTAAGTCCTCCAATTCTTCAAAATAATTCCACCAAGACATGATCCGCGAGGTTATTTGTACTGTTTGTGTATACGTGTGGTGTGTCTTCGCAATTTGTGATTTTGGATCAGTTGTGTTTACTCGTTGTTTTCGTATCTTGTTTTTATTGCATAATTTTGTTAAAATTTTCGTCGTGATTACTTCTGAAGTTGTTTCGAGTCTTCTACATCCGTGAATGAATTGATTGATGTTAAGGACAGCAGATGGGTCGTATACGCCGGGGAGGCTAGGCTATTGCTGAGAATGAAACGCACACGGAGATAATTGTTAGCTGCGGTCCGACACGCCGGGGAGAAAGAGTGTAAACGACTGAGGCTCGCATGCGTCACCGCTACTAGAACTGAGGCAGAATGAGTGACAAGCGATTTCAATGGTAATTGGTAGTGAGTAGATAAGAGGATGTGCGTAGAGTATCGTGAGGTGCTGCCATGGTCACTTTGCATTCTGCAAGAGTCATTCTAGCAAACGGCGATTGTGTTGCAAGATGTCAAGAGGAGGTCTCTGTCTGGAGGCGCAGGTCGTCATTGATGTGTGAGATTGTGCTGTGGGTATGCTTGTGGTGTGTTGGCTTTTCTGTTTGTTTTCCATTTCAGCTCTGTCCGTGTGACCCAGGTTCTCGCAATGGCATCCAAGTCGACGTGCATTGGTCGTGAAGGAAAAAAGGGTTGGATCCCTTTTTTGCCGGGGAGTGTCAATGGAGTTGAAGATTGAACGATCAATTCTTGGTTGTTTGCTCAAAATCAACTTCCCCAATTTTCGCGGAGGCATCAATACGACAGTCATCGTCTCATCGGTCGCTGTTCAGAAAGAAGAGTGAAACATCGTCAGAAGTAACAATGATTTATTATTGTAATATTTGTTTTCAGACCTTAGTTGCTTAGTTCGTTTATTCCTTTTATATGTTGGTGTAACAATAAAGAAATAAAAAGCGGCAGATCGGTGTTTTGGTTTTTGCGTCCGTTATTACTAAGCGTTTCTGAAACTCAAAGGAACAGCGTGGGCCCGAGCGTAGCGAGAGCTGGGCATTATCGGTTTATGAGACTTGATTGACAACAGCTGTTTATGATCCGAAGATGCCTTGCAGGATTTGGAAACTGAAGATTCAGATTCACTGGAGTCCGAAGTGCTCTCATAATCGCTCGAACTTGATGAGGATGCACTTAGGCGATTAGCATCATGCACTTTCTTTGGATCATGAGCATTATGGTATCCGGCAGCACCTTGCGGAAGTCCTCGGATTTCTCTCAACTGATTTTCTAATTCTTCCGTTTTTTCTTTCATGCACTCTTCATGTGTTTTTCCCTTTGGAACACCGGTAAATCCTCTTTTTCACACATTTACGACTACCATATTTCGCTTTTTGTAGAACAGATTTCACATATTTCTCTAGCTCACGTAAAGTTGTGTGCTGGAGTGTTTCAAAATCTATCTATATTTCATCCGGATTACAATCACGATGTAATTGTCCACGCTGTTAAATTATTTGAACGACTCCACCCAATTTTTCTCCAGGTGGCTTATTGATATCTTAGCTTAACTGACGTTTTTCATCATATTTTATCGGTCGAACGTTGTTTTCAGGCATTTCTTCATCCGTAGTATATCCTGGTACAGGCAAAGTTTGGGAATGTGTGCTGCTCATGTTAACTGTGCTGCTAACTGGAACATTTGGTGTATTGAGGGCGGGGCTGCAGCAGGTAGCCCTGATTGTCGATACTTTGTTTTCGACTGAGATTGTCTACTTCTCTTAGTAGAGTTTACATCTTCTTACACCTTCTTTTTCACCCTACATAGATATTTTAAGTTCTTTAAACGTGTAGTTACAATAAACTACAATTATAAATTTTAATATTATTGGAACTAGATGATTAACATTTCTACACAGGACAGTAATATTAGTTCACACATAATATAAAAGTTAGCATAACGGGACTAGTTAGTTTGTGTACCAAAATAACCACAGTTACTAAACAGAACATATGTGTATATATTTATTAATCACTCCTTAAGGACTCCCGTTGCTTTCTTTTGCGTTGCTGTTGTTTGTCTTCTTTTTTCTCTCACCATTTCAGCTTCCATTTGACTTTTTGAATGAGAATCAATAATGTGGATATTTGACCATTTACAATGACAAATGATCTGCAAACATTATTGGTCCCGTATCTTTCAGTTGCCTGGTTAATAACGAATTAACTTTCTCCACGACGCAACCTGGATTACATTTGTGGAATATACGCTTATACCAATGGAAAACTTATAACATAACTGATCGTATCTGTAAAAATAGCTTCCTTATTACCCAATTTGGATATAAATCAAATCAAAAATGAGATTCGGATTTGTACACACCCAGGTTATATTGAGGAATTACTTCAAGCTTTATTTTTTCCCAAGTATTTTTAATCCATCCAAAACTTACTTGGCTTTTTTGTTAATGCGAAGTCAATATTCCTATATTTCATGATGTGCTCCATTGAATGACTTGTTATATTGTGGAATAACTTCAAGCTTTATTTTTTCCCAAGTATTTTTAATCCATCCAAAACTTACTTGGGTTTTTTTGTTAATGCGAAGTCAATATTCCTATATTTCATGATGTGCTCCATTGAATGACTGGTTATCATATTGTTCCCACAGACCTAAAAAAATGGTATGCATTTTCATGTAAATTTATATGTTTATATGAGAATATACATTATTATAATTATTATTAAAACAAAAACGCCAGCAACCATGTAACTTAACCATAAACCGAATTTATGAAATTTAATTAATGCTTATCCATGCCTGTATATTTGGTGTGTCCTACACAAGTAGGGAAAAATGTGTACTTTATTAAAACATTATTAATTATGATTGCTAATCGTATATGTAATTTATCATATTGATGATGCCTGTAAACTGGCGTCTCTCATGTACAAAATGAGAATATACATTATTATTATTATTATTATTATTATTATTATTATTATTATTATTATCTTCTAAGTCATTCATAGCAGTACGCGTAACGGTGGAATCGCCAGTTTGCGGAGGAAGTGAATTGACATGCGGTGAGTTGTGACCAACAGGTGCTTTCCTGACAACCATACTCAGGAAAGATAAAATAGAGTTCAAATTCGCCGTGCTTTTCTGTAAATCTTCACTAAAGCGTTGAAATTAAGCTGTTAGCTTCTGATGTTCTTTGATAGGATTCTGGATCAGCTGTTACATATTCCGATCAGCTGGACGAGTGTCAGGAGAGGCAGCTGTATCTGACTCGTCACCCGGGACTTTCGCGAAGTTCTCATCAAAAATAGCTTGTAGTTGTTTATCCACCCTTGCAACTTCGCTATCGTCACCATTATATTTGTAGCAGTTGTTGAACATTAACCAGACGTCATCCGCAAAATCATACTTAGTGTGGTACAGACCGCTTTCTAGCTTTGTCTTTATGATGCTGAGATCCATTCTGTTTTTAACGACAACATAGTAATCATGAAGTCCAAGGGCCACTACATCCACTAGTTTTAAGAAAAAATGATTAAGATCTCGATACCTCTGAGATGAAATATCTTTCAGAACATTGCTGCAAGCCTTCAGGGCTTCAGAAAGCCGTAAACGCTTCCCAACATTACGTTCTTCATATTCTCGTTTCGGCTTTTAAATTTGACGACGATCTCTTGACAGATCATCATATGACTGAGGGGTCGAAGGCATCTCGTCCATTCCTGATTCACTTTTCTTTTTACTAGCTTTTTTATTAGAAGTTGATGTAACTGATTGTCCGAAAGGTAACTCAGTTTGGTTATGCGGAGAATCATACGTGTCACCTTCTTTTGAACCCTCTCCAGAATATGAGAGTACCCCTTAAGACAAGGACTGGCTACCTGGATACAGTTTTTCAGTCTTGACCTAACCATAAATGTATATAAGGAGGTGAACATATCTCTAGGGATTCTTGTAAAGGCTCTGCGAATCGTTCATAAAAATCTTTAACTTCGAGCTGCCACTTTAGAAAACCGCATTCCCTTGCAGATCACAGAATAATTACGTGAATCAGCTTCGGAACTACTACAGTTATCCAGATATTATGTAAACACAGCGGGAACTTTGAAAAGGGAGTGAATTTAGCGTGCTACTGTTAAATTTCAGCTTTTGTTGTGTTATACGCTCCAAAAGTCTATAGATTAACATTAAATCAGTCCTTTGATCGAAGTTAGTTTACGCTTCACTTCTGAGTCTATCTAATTATAGGAAGTTGCGTTCTTATAACTCAGTAGTTATACAGATCCATTTTTGTGCACTTATTGACTTTTTTATTTTTTTCAGTAACAGTAATAGATAAACTGGCACGAAGAAGAGGCGTGCCAGTGGTCAGAAACCCGCAGCCAAGGACTTGTAGATCAAGCCCCATCCACTCCGGTGGATAGCAAACAGATACAATCGACTACGGTTAGCAAGGGGGACGCCAGTGAATGGCGTGATGTAGTCTCCTGCAAAATCGACAAAAATACAACATAATGGTCACATTGTCCACGAAGGACGGAGAGGAACTTACGCCACTGAGCAAGAAACCCACGTCAAGCAAACCTGATCTTTCCAACAGGTCACCGTATCTCCACGAAGCGGAAGAATCAGCAGCTTCCGGTCCCAAGGTCAGACTTGAACACTACCTTAACTTATTTAAGCCCGTCTAAGATAGTCTAATGCATACAACACTATCGGGCATAACCATACGCAGCTTATATAGAATCGGCCCAAAGCCTATAGCAAACCAGTTTGTATGCCTTCTGAAGGTTGTACTAAACTCAAAAAGGAGAAGGACGCCATTCTAAGCAACTCTCAATCTCTTTAAGGATGCGGCATATACGCCTGTGCCGAACTATGCCCAGCGCACAGCGCCAAAAGACAGTCTGAAGCTCTAGAATTAAGCGGACGACGCTCAACTGCCTAAAGAAACTAGATGTAGAGAAATCAACGAGTCCTGATAATCTTCGTGCTAAGCTTCTCAAGGAGCTATCAGCTGATATATCCGACCCAATGATCACGACCTCTAAGCTCTCTCTCCTAAGTGGAGTGTTACCGCGAGACGGGAAAGACGCCATAGTAACCCCTACCCACATAGGAGAATCAAGACAAAGTCCTTCAAACTACAGGCCTATTAGTCTCACCAACACTTCCATCAACAGACTGGGAAGAAACATCAAGAAAAGCATCATGATATATCTGGAAATCAACAAATTGTTATCCGGAGCACAGCACAGCTTCCGAAGAAACTCCTCAAGCCTGTCAAATCTCCCCAATGCAAGAGGAAGCTGGGTCATATCAAGGGACAACAGAAAACCCTTAGACTTCGGCAAATCCTTTGATAAAGTACTTCACAAAAGACTACTCATGAAGTTGGAAAGTCTTGGTATCACAGGCAGATTAGTAAAGTGACTCAGGGAATTCATCATATAAACAAGGCAGAGGGCTAGGATCAATCTCTGCTCACCGATTCCCCTATGGTCGTATACGCAGATGACTCAAAAATTTGGGGGAGAGCTGGTGGGCAACAGTGATACGCCTACGTTGCATGAGGACCTCAACAAATTGTCAGAGTGCAGCGAAATGACTAGAAAAAGATTAACATAGGCTCCAAACCTTCTGACCTTCACCAATAAATCTGAATCTGAAATCTAAAGAACCATAGCTGACATCATTAGCCATTCGCAGTTTCACCGTTTTCAGGAATCTACTTCGAAGTTCAGAGGCAGGCAGATGACTACTATCTGGACCATCTAGTTTATTCACGTAATGACACACCCACTAATTAGGCATTTACTAGGCATCTATGAGACAAAACTGGCGTACAGTATGATCCTGGACACTTGGGAGACCTCTACGACGGTGAGCCATTCGCACCACTAGTTCATTTAATAGTGCACAGTTAAGCAAAGTTACTCCCATGAGTAGCCATACAAATCAGTTATGCACTGCACAGACAAGCCTAAGAAAAATCATGTCACGTAAAAGGCTTGCCGAATGCTCTATTATAGGAAGAGTAGTATACATAACAACTCTATATTGACGTATGTCCGCCAGATTAAGTGAGCCAAGATAAACAGTCATCAGATAATATGGCTAAAGTTCAGGTCTGCGTGGGTAAATGGCTACACAACAATCGTGCGTGTTATTTCCAGTTAAAGTCAATCGGAAACCAGCTTAAATTCGTTCAGGCATCTCAACCAACCTATTTTCTAGAATGTTCTAGATTAATTGAGTCACATACGTACTTATTAAGCATTTGTGAATGCTGAATAATTTTTATGTCGGTATACGGGCTCAAATTCTTCACTTTTTGACATTCGTATACGTTTTTCTAGATTCTTCTTGGCTAAATCGTCTAGGTGCTTCATACAATTAATACTGTCACGGCCAGTAAAAATGACTGTGGTTGGCAGGATTTCCATCATTTAATATACAACGGTATGCTGTATTATAGTTGCGCCAAATCGAAAACTGCATCTTCCCAGCACGCTCCATGGAAAGTCAACTCAGTATACCACTACCCCTGGTTGTGCAACTTATGCTGGAGGTCTTTCGAGGCTGACATTCAAGAGGCAGTTGGACTTTTAATGTATAAGCAACTGGCAAGCTGGAAACAAATGATGCCGGCACTGCTTACAATTCCAAGCGTGGCTCAGGCTTCACTGAAGGTGAAACGCTATTAAACAGCTCATATGTTAAAAGATGTTTACATACGAGCGCTCTCTCTGAGGAGATTTTGGAAAATGATACATTTGCTAGTCGTATGTTTTGCAGAAGACCAGTATTCCACCTTAAAATACCAGAGCTACTGATGCAGCCAGACGTTTCTTCCCCACACAGATGTTTAGGATACTCTAAAGTTATCATCAAAATCAGGAGTTAAGTGGAATGGAGAAAACTGTGCTGTCAAAGTTAATTAAAGCAAAAAAGCTTTTAGGATGATGATTAGTTGTTGTATTCTTCTGTGTTTCAAAATTAGATTCATATTATATGGATGATTCCTAGAATAATACAACCGAGTAGAATGGGTCGCATAGTCATTAGTCTAGGGTGATTCTTTGTTAATAAATGTGTGTACACATGATGCATTTTGTCTAGGGAAATTGTGTTGCGCGCGTTATTTGACTAAATCAGCGTACACATATTTCCTAGTACTTCTTCACTTTTGTTAATGTGCGTAGACGTTGTGGCTACTTGACGCACACAACATAAAACCAAAAGGCACTTGCGGAGAGTACGATCGTGTATTATAGCCGCAGTCGAATTTTTAAAATTGTGTCAAGGTAATATCCAACAGTAAATTGACTAATGTTTGCGAAGTACATATAAAATCGGTCTGTGTAAACATATAATATAAGTGTACAAATAAGACTGAAAAGCTTGTTTACAGTTGGTATAGAGGTACTACAATTGTCTATGTATTTACAGCCAGGTCTCTGTCTTCTGATATTTTGGTGCCGCTGATGTACGGTAACCACTGCTTGTTTGTACTCAGTGTCACCACACCTAGGTCTCAGTTTACTTAGTCCCGATCATCAGCAAGTTAGGGGACAAGGGATGAGAGCGACCGCGCATACACACTAAGCCATTGTTAATAACCTTCTTGACAGTGATTTACCGCTAATACTTTATTTAAACGTAGAGGAACTTGTTACAATATGGCACCAAGAAGATGCGCCACACAATAATAATAAAACAACATAGACTGAAAGTTAAAATATTGGTGGAGAACAGATAAAGAACTTCATCTGGAAGGAAAACAGTCATACTCGACAAGTCCAAACTGTATTCGTCAACTATCATCGGGAAGGAAAGAAAGAAGGAAATTGCAAAATGTTCACCATTGATTACGATTCTTGGCCATATCCAATAACATTTCGAGCTATCTCTCGGACCCCAACCAGGGAGTCGTGACGCACCAACCGATGCTAAATCTAGCACAAACATCCTTCATCCTACGGCATGACGTCATGAATTGACCATCTCTCCGCCTTTTTCTATCTCGTCCCAGGGCCAGCGAACAGAGACCTATACGGAAGCCTTTGGGATGACATTCGCAGCACATGTCCGAGCCACCGGAGTCGGTGTTTCCAGATGACAACACTCAACAAATGGCGGTCTCCACTCTCTTCAAACACACGACGCCGGACTTCAGAATTTCTTACGCGATGATGCCATCGAACTCAGGCAATCACGCAGAGACCAAGATGATCACATACGCAGAGTTTCATGTTAATTTACTTATTTAATGTAGTTAATTAAATCCTCCTTTATTCACATGTGCATACTCATATTTCTTCAGCCTAGAACCAAATGCCCTGATCGAATTGTGATGACGTTGCAAAACGGGAACATATAAACAATATTTCTTTCAACAAGCTGTCTGTTACGCACTTCATTAAGACCATTCTATTTATTGCGTCACATTCTGATGTGATAGTCACGCAAAAATGTCAAGCTGAAGGCAAACTCAACGAATATCCTTCTTCATCAACTATTAACTTTAGCTATGATACCAGGGATGATAATAAGGTACTGGAAGAGAAACCAGGCGCGCTTTCACTCCAGTATACTTGAATAGTTAGGGCAGGTGCACCGGTGGCACAGTGGTAGAATGCTTGCCAACCACGCAGGTGGTTAGGGATTCAATCCCCGACAGATGCACACCTTAAGCTCCCTAGCCAGTAATAAGATTGGTAAAGAAAGAAGGTTGGGCATGAGGCTAGAAACTCCTTCCCGTAAAAGTAAATACCACTGCCACCGAAAGTTTGGAGTTCCAGCCTGAAGCCATACGTTTCGCCGGGAACTTAAAGGAATGAAAGAAATGTTACAGCAGAGGCAGCCAAGTACTATCAGTACCTCCTCAGGCAGTGTAACATGCTTTGAGGAATACTGCAACCATATCATGTTTTATGCTTAGCTATTTTAAAAGTGTTTTATCAACAGGGGAATATCTGAAGTCAAATTTTCCACACTATGCACGAAATCACCCCGCGATAGCTTTCATTCCTATTCTAAACTCTTGTAGCGGAAAATTTAAATTTGAACTACAGCAGAAGAACAAATGAAGAAAACACTAGGTGTTTCTTTACACACTATAATAAATCCCTGTCATACCAGCAGAAACTGTTGGGAAAAAACTAAGATAGAAGAGAAACCACGTAAAACATCTAATCGAAATTGAAATAAGCGGGGGTGGGGGGCACAAACATTATTTTATTGAACACAGAAAAAAAATCACCGGCAACAAGGAAATATTCAATTTCAGTTAGACTAAAATCTATTTAGTCGACATATATGTATACATATATTCACAAGCAGAAATCAGTAGAATGTTTTAAGTAGTATAAAGAAATAAACTGAAGAAAATTTCTTGTTTATTGTTGACTGGGAATGTGCTATTTTTTAAATGCATTCAAAAGACCATCACATATAGTTTTAGCATCACCCAATAGCATATCAGTATTTTCTTTAAAGAAAACAGGATTATCCACAGCAGCATAACCAACTCCCAGGGTTCGTTTCACCACGATCACCTTTAGTGGAGAAGAAAAACAAAAAAAAGAGGAACACAGAAAATCTATATTACGATCGGTAGTAATTAAATTTAGAGTAGATTATGACTGAATGGGAGTCTTTAATCGTTGGTTTAAGGGGTGTAGGGGCTACTTTTGTTGAAGTTGTCGAGACGCTAGGAATCAGTAGGTGGGGGACTGGTAATGACATGCCTCAAAGTAGTTCTTATTGGAGTAGGTGTATATTGACTCTTTGTGATCTCGAAGACCCGTTAAATTCAAATAATTCTGCATGTAGTTATTCTTTCTTTCACAAACTAACGGCTTTTGAAGTTTCTTTGCATTTACTCTCCGCTTTTTATACGTGTTTAATGAGAGGTGGCGAGTTGGCTGTTGAACTTTTGCGGAATTCACTGGGTTTTGTAGATCGAAAATGGTCAGTGCTTCCGCCTCAACTGGAAGGATTTTGAACCATTGGGTATTGGCATCTCGACTACCCCCAACCAGTGGGCTACATCTGTTTACGTGATTCAAGCCAACAGCTGAAGATTTCATGGATTAATGTCAGACTACGGTTTAACCAGCTTTTTTTCCTAGCCAATCCTCGATTCATAAAATAATATCAGGTGTCCAGTTATATCTAACCTCCAATGTGTTAAAATTTCAAAATTAACTACACAAAACAAACGAATGAGGTGGCAATGGGATCACCAATATCCCCAGTGGTGACAGACAATTTGACTACCCCGACATACTAGTTTGACCGATGTAGTTGACCTCACTCACAGTCATTGCAAGATCTTTTGTAAATTATATTATTGTTTGTTTGACTGAATCAACTGGGTCCTTTCACCTACAGAGCTTATCCCTGAGTGAGTTTTTAGGCTTGAATGCCACTCTAATTCCTGCTTTGTTATTAAGAATCCTACATAGGGTCTCAGATGTCCCCTCCCTCCCAATATGGTAAAACTGCAGATGTCTTATATTCTCTCTTATTTATGTTGTTATTATTGGTTTCACCATTATTTTTATTTTACCTTTGACCTTTATTGATATTCTTAATGAATTTTATAGGATAGTTAGTTGTTTAACACAAACCAGCTATTCTTCTATCTATTGAATTGGATTTTTTGATTTTCCCGTCGATTGATTGGACCGAAGTGCTCGGTCTCAGGTTGACATGTCGGCGGGAAAATCAAAAATTCAATTCAATAATTAATATGACCCGTTGCACAAGAGGTGGCTCTTGTGGACCAAGTGGTCCAGTGGATAACGCTTTGGCGTTTGAAACTATGGGCACTGGGTTCGAGCCTCGGTGGGAACATCATCACTCACTGAGAAATGCAGGTACATCCAGATGACGAGTCCCAAATAGGACGAAATGCGCATCCTGGATTCCACTGCTAGTCACCATCCACCAATTGTATTCTTCTATCTGTTTCATTTCATCGCTTAGGTCCTTTGATGTACTACTTAGTGTTGTTATTGCTCAGTTTGTTAGACACTTAACACCGAAGCCCGCCTTCACAGATAGATAACGGATGAAATGAATTAAAGTCTAAATATCTGTTAGAATCCGTTGGCTCTTTATAAACACCACTAGTGTGCAGTTTACCTCCTCCTCTTCGTTTTATTTTACAACTGAACATCGAAGCTAATCCTCCTTATTCATTTCCCACCTCAAATGTGAATTTTATCCCCTCTACTGGTGAGTTTATAAGCTTTCTATAGTTTTGGTTTGTAAGGATTAGTTTTGTTTTTACGAGTTGATCACGGATTGATATCAGTTAGAGAACCATTGAAAACCAGTCAGGGAGTACTGGACAGCTGCTGTTTCATCCTAATCCTTACAAACCAAAAGCTATAGAAAGTTAATCTGATGCTCGCTAGTGACTTGCTACAGGTTGGAGTTTCCTGAGTTCTAGTGAGAAGTTGTGACCAGTGAGGTCCAATTAGATGTCACGTGTGTGGATAAATGTCCCACCAACGACAATGATTGGGGTCGCGCTAAATCACGAATTGGTAGAAGTTAGAGTTCACGAGCCATTGAATCGGGTCCCAGTGGCTGAATGGTATACGAGGCAGCTTGCCTTGTAACCTGAAGGTCCTGGGTACGAATCCCAGTGGGTGTGTACTGCCGATGATTCCCAAACTAGGATGAAACAGCAGCTGTCTAGTACTCCGTGGTTTTCAATGGTTCTCTAATTGATATCAATCCGTGATCAACTCGTAGAGTTTATAAGCATCAAGATGGTAGAGATATATTCTGTTTCTAACATTGTGAAAGTGTCATCCACATATCTCCACCGTATTTTTGGAGTAGGATTAAATAAATGTATTCACAGGAATATTTCCCCAGCTATCCATAAAGATATCTGCTACGATAGAGGATATTGGTGATCCCATCGCTACACCATCTGACTGTACTTGGTCAATAACACTCATATCAATGATTCGGAATGTACATTATCCTCTATTAGTTGTTTTTTATTCAAATATCTAGTCAATTCCACACATGTATATAAAAATAGACATATCTCTAGCTTCTTGACACATATAAACTCACTAGTGGAGGGAATAAAATTCACATTTGAAGCGGAAAATGAACAAGGAGAATTAGCTATGCTGTTAGATTGTGAAATAAAACGAATAGAAGAAGGTAAACTGCACACTAGTGTGTACAAAAGACCAACTCATTCTAATAGATACTTAGACTTTAATTCATCTCATCCGTTGTCTGTAAAGTCTGGCTTAGTTAAGTGTCAAACAAACCGAGCAATAGCACTTAGTAGCACAAAAAGAGACCTAAGTGATGAAATGAAACAGATAGAAGGGGGATGGCTGGTTGGTGTCAAACAACCAACTATCCCATAAAATGCCTTAGGAAGATCAGAAAAGATCAAAAGCAAAGTGAAAATAATGGGGAAACTAATAATGATAACATATATAAGGGAGAATATAAGGCATCTACCGTGGTTTTACCATATAAGGAGGGGACATCTGAGATTCTAAGTAGGATTCTCAATAAAACAGGAATTAGGGTGGCATTCAACCCCTCCGACAAACTCACTCAGGTAGGACAAGCTCTGTAGGCTAAATAACCCAGTAGATTGACCCAATTAAACAGAATAATATAATTTACAAAATACCTTGCAATAACTGTCAGTGAGGTCAACTACATAGGTCAAACTAGAAGATCGGAAGTAGTGCGATTGTCTGTCAGAACATTAGAATTTAGCTATGGTTAAAATGACTGATTCCACGAAGTTAAGTAAGGGGAAAAATCTGCAGTCATGCTGCATGCTTTAACTCTAAATCACACAATACGGTGAGTGAGGCAGAGTTACAATTCTAAGAAGTAATATAGGCAGGTGGAAAGCGAGAGAGATTGATTACTGAATCCTGCCGGGTTCATCGAATAATCTACACCCAACACATGCAATAAACGTGACTCAATGCAAATACCAGAGATATGTATGGAAGATATTATTACCACCAGTTAGTCAAATCAGAGGAGGATAATAAATAATGTTAAAATGTATTCATTCAATTCACATTGCAACATTTTAACAAGTTATTTATTTATTTTACTATGGAAAGAGCATCTTATTTCCCATCTGATTGTACTTGATTCATAACACTCATATTATTATTATTTCCGAATGTACTTTATCTTATATTACTGATTTTATTCCAATATCTAATCACAATTCCACACTCGTATATAAATGAAGGGAAAAAGTTGTGTGAGTGAGTGAGTGTCTTAATATGTTTATGAGTGGCAATAGTTTGTGCTCGAAACGTGATCGCATCAGTTAATATTACTCTATAACACTACACTGTGTGATTTATCAAAATAAAATCTTATCTCTAAAGGAAATATTACTTGTGAATAATTAACTATAAACTGAATGCAATCAAGATGCTAAAAGCTGGAAAAGCAGCAAGATCAGATGGAATCCCAACAGAAGCATTTAAAATGGACCCAGAGACAACAGCGGACTTGATGACACCACTACTGGAGAAGGTGTGGAGAGAGGGCAAAGTACCCGAGGATTGGAAGAACGGATACTTATTCAAACTTCCAAAGAAAGGAGACTTAAGTCAATGTAAAAACTGGCGTGGAATTATGCTTCTGTCCATCACAAGCAAAATACTAAGCCGCATCATACTGGAGAGAATCAAACAAGCCCTAGATGAAAAACTTCGACCGGAACAGGCCGGATTCAGGAGAAACAAATCATGTATTGATCAAATCGCCACTCTACAAATCATCATTGAACAAAGCTTGGAATGGCAGTCACCCCTCTATCTCAACTTCATCGACTTTGAAAAGGCCTTCGACAGCGTCGATCGAGAGGTGATTTGGCAACTACTTCGCTACTACGGGGTCCCATCGACAATTATACATCTCATCCAACAGTTGGACGACAATACTGCACGCCAAGTAATCCACAACGGGAAACTTACGGAAGCCTTCGAAGTGAGGACGGGAGTGAGGCAAGGGTGTCTGCTATCTCCAACGATTTTCCTGATTGCAGTAGATTGGATAATGCGACAGACAGCGGTGGGCAGCGAGGAAACAGGAATAAAATGGACTCACACAATAACAACTTGGAGGATCTGGACTTTTCCGATGATATATATATATATTATTATTAACTTTTATTGTTAAATTCGTATGACATACCTTTTTAGCTAACCATACCCGTAGAACAGGCATACCAGCTATAATTGAATTTGGATCTTCTTCAGCAGCTGAATTCACTGTATCATTAGCTCCAATCACTAGAACTAGATCTGTCTTGGGAAAATCATCATTTATCTCATCCATTTCATAGACAATATCATATGGTACACCAGCTTCAGCCAGGAGAACATTCAGCTGTCCAGGCATACGTCCTAAATTATTTTTAAAATAAAGGGTATATATATATATATATATATATATATATATATATACGTCAGTATGATTAATGGTATGACGACTTTGGTGTGGTTGTGTCCTCTGACCTATTTTTTATTTTGATTACACCATTCCACACTGTATTTTTGGTACAAGTATGGAATTTTCAGCATGTGATATCGGTAGCTCAAATTTTGCAGGCCGACCATAGATATCAGGTGTGCATCGGCAGGGGATCGAACCTCGGACTATGTGCATGGTCGGTGAGAGTCCTAACCACTGTGCCACCGACGCACAGATGGTTTATAGTTGAGAAGCTTTCATTGCCTCTTACTACTACGCGATATCTTCAGCGCATACACTTCAATTTGATGAAGTCAGCTTTTCGATTTCTCCACGAGTTTATTAATCATCTCTCCTGGCGGGTGACCTTGAATAACGTCGTGATTGGTCGTTTTTGTGTGTTTTCACATCCTCTAGGCTACTTCTATTGGAACTGATTGTTTCCTTTACTTGAAGTTTGTCCCTTTGTGAGTGTGAGATTTCCTTCTTATCGACTGGTAAATTTTGTCGAACATCATCCAACATGGTTAAGGAAGGGGCAAACAAGATCTATTCGTAGCTAGCTCTATTTTAGCACACCTTGTTGATACTGAGCATTAGGTTGACGTTAATAGAGCATTGAAAATTATTTATCGCATTCCGACTAATCTTAATTTTGCTCTACGAGTTTGTCTTCTACATACAGCTGAAGCACTAGGAATCCACCTGAAGAACAAGCCAAACCTGTGTGTTCAGAAGAAATCTGTACAGTCATTTTCCTTACCTTGGCCATCGTATACCATTGAGCCACTGGGACCCGATCCAATGGTCCTTGAATTCTAACTTCTACCAATTCACGACATAGCGCAACCGCTAGCCAATGAGGACAAATACTCGCCGAAGACATTCGCTAGCGGTTGCGCTATGTCGTGAATTGGCAGAAGTTAGAATTCAAAGACCATTGGATCGGGTCCCAGTGGCTTAATGGTATACGAGCTCGCCTTGTAACCGGAAGGTCCTGGGTTCGAATCCCGGTGGGTGCGTACTGCTGAAGAGTCTCAAACTAGGACGAAACAGCTGTCCAGTACTCCCAGGTTTTCCAGTGGTTCTCTAACTAATGTCAGCTCATGATGAAATCCAGATCTTTAATTTTTTGTATAAATTTTTCTTAATTTTATCTGATATTCTGTTTAATAATACATCTGTATGCTTATTATACCTTATGCATACATCTTGAGCTCTAACTTCACCGATTTTAACGAATCTGTATTGTTTAACAAACACTGGTATACTTTGATTGGACAATAGTAACTAGTGTGATGTGTCTAGTCCTATTTTGGTGTCAGTGGTTATGTCTCTGACTGCCGTACTGGGTGATACGGGTTCGATTGTCTGAAGGGACATAAGTCCTTTCAAGGATGCAGATACGCCTTGCTGACGAATGTCAACTAGCATGAAACCTAGGTTCAAGGCATCCTGCCGATTGCCTCCAACCATCTTTTGCACTTCTAAGTGTCTATTATTATTATTATTCCCTTGGGTTCCGAATGGAACATAGAGCTTCAACAACACACCTCCACTTTGTCCTATCTTCTACCATCCTCTTCAACTTGGACCACGATTGCCCATAATCTCTCATCTCCTCCTCCGCAGATGATCACCTTCATGTCACTCTAGGCCGACTCACTTGTCACTTCCCATTGAAATTACACTCAAGCACTGACCTGCTTCGCGCGCGAGATGCTATTGGACGGTCTCCTCAGTGTGTGCCCAGCCAGAGCTTCTGGTTGCTAATTCTTTCTGGCCAGTGGGCCGGCCATTTGATCTTTAGTATGAAGCCAGCGATGGTAGCCTCTATTGAAAAGAATCTGTAACTTGTTGGAAATACGTTTTATGACACAGATGCACACACAGTGCAAGTTTCTAGCCCATATTTATTTATTTTTTTATTTATTTTTGATTACACCTTGATTCTACACTGTATTTTTGGTACAAGTATGGAATTTTCAGCATGTGATATCGGTAGCTCAAATTTTGCAGGCCAACCATAGATATCAGGTGTGCGTCGGCAGGGGATCGAACCTCGGACTATGTGCATGGTCGGTGGGAGTCCTAACCACTGTGCTACCGACGCACTGACTGAAATTAACATTTGTGTTGAATAGAATCCGAATCTTGTTCCTTATATGCTGAGTGCAGAAGATTTCAAAACTGGTTTCAGGTTGATGAAGGCGTATCTTGCTTTTTTCAATTCTGCCTACCTAAATATAAGTGAAGGAGATAACTTCTGTTAAATCTCTCTCTCTCTCGCTGATGGTAACTGGTGTTGGCTGTTGTTGTTGTTGTTGCTGGTGCTGTTGGTTGATTATCTACATCACCTTCGTCTTCTCTATGTTCATCTGGAGTCCTGTATTCGCCACCTGTCCCGCTTCTTCAGTAAATTTGTTGCTTTTCGCCTGTAAGCCTTCGAGTTTGTGTGACATTCAACTTTTAAGTGTCTCAATCAGGATTTTCAAGACAGTGAGCATTACACAGAAGTACACCAGTTCAAGTTACCACAGTCTATCTAACACACAAGGTTAGACGAAAATAGATTCAAACGAGCTCACCTGAGCAGAAATATGAGGAAGAAAGAAGACTGGTGATATAGGAAATCAGTAGGATGTTTAATAAATATGGAAAATCACAAAGAGTGAATGAATTTGTGCCATTATGAAGGATTTTGAGACATAACACCGACAGTATCCAGACAGTCATTCTTAGCATCCCGAGGACTCCAACGAACCAGGCAGTCAACACCTCTCCATCTCGTTCAAACCAACTTTTAAAGATTTCATGAAATGATTTCAAGTTTCAGTTTGGACCACCACTATCTCTCTTTCAACCTGATCATGTGTTAGCCAACATTCCCCGATGTCGAGGAAGACGGTGGTTGAGGATACGTAACACTTGTCCTAGACATCGTAATCGATTCTCCCAGGCGACCTCATTGACCAACTTACCCTCCCTCACCTAACATTCGCCGCCTAATCTCAATATCGCTCACCATATTATTCTAATTAATACAGAAGATAGAACTCACACATCCGTTGACAAAGACAGCCAACCTCTTCAGGTCTTCCACTCTCAACGGCGAAGTCCTACAGTCATAAAGGAGGACAGATTAAACTGCTGCATAGTACACGCGTCAACTGACCGATAATACACAGCATAAACACATTTCAACATAGCGAAACTCAGTTAATAATAATAATAATTACACATATACTAAAAACAACTTGCCCTGTATCATTTACCTGCAACAGGATGTATAGCAAATCGTACACGTTTCCCTTGTTTAATTAATTCTTTAGCTAGCTCAGCTAATGGATATTGTCCTTTGGCAACGCACAAGCCGTAACCAGGCGTGATAATAATATCTTTATAATTTTCAAGGTAACTAACAACTGTTGGTACATCTGTTTCTCGATGAGTACCTGTAATTATTGTGAATATGAAAAGGGTTTATATCACATTAATGCATACTGATTAGTGAATAAGCATTTTACAGTTCTTATTATCATTATAGCAAAAATATTCATTCAGACATATCTATACAACACAAAATAATTGAGCACCGAAGAATATCCTTTTCGATAAATTCCTTTTCTGGCTCTACAATTATATACCTATATGTTTATATACATAAAATATTCTAGAATAGTAGTCAATAACAATATTAGTGTTTTTAAAAAACTATCGATTTTTAAAGCAAGATCACAATGGAATTACCACAGTTCATTAGAGATGCTTAAATTATAATAGTAATAATAATAAAGATATAGCAGGAAAATAGAATGTCAACTAAAATTAGGGAAATGTCCACAATAACAAATTAAGGATCATTAGAACCTTGATGGTCAAGGTAAGTAGGGACAGTGTCTGAATCAACTTCTTTTTTTGGATGTATAAGTTAGGTGTCTTAATGTGGATCTCAACAGTCAGCCTCAGCATTATTTGTCATAGACGAACTCTTAAGGGGCAAAGTTAAGATTAATTGGTATGCAGTAGATGACTTTGAAAGCTGCCTCGTTAACAATCAGTCTTGTGTTCTGTATCCACAAGTTGAGATAGAATAAAGCTGAGTAGATTCGGTTTCTCCTTTACATAACCACGCAGGATAATGTTCAGTAGCCCGACGATAAAAACTCATCATGCTGCATGGTTATGTAAAGGAGAAACCGAATCTACTCAGCTTTATTCTATCTCAACTTGTGGATACAGAACACAAGACTGATTGTTAACGAGGCAGCTTTCAAAGTCATCTACTGCATACCAATTAATCTTAACTTTGCCCCTTAAGAGTTCGTCTATGACAAATAATGCTGAGGCTGACTGTTGAGATCCACATTAAGACACCTAACTTATATATCCAAAAAAAGAAGTTGATTCAGACACTGTCCCTACTTACCTTGACCATCAAGGTTCTAATGATCCTTAATTTGTTATTGTGGACATTTCCTTAATTTTATTTCAATATAGCGAAAATATGCAGTCAGACATCTATAAAACATAAAATAATTGAGCAGCAAAGAATATCCTTTCCGATAATTTCCTCTTCTCGCTCTACAATTATATATACGTATATGTTTATATATATATATATATATATATATAATATTCAAGATTAGTAGTTAATGAAAATATATATTTTTCTTGGGGAAATGATTGCGTGTTATTACATAACATAACATTATGTACATATTATTCTCTGTTAATCTTGGTCGTTTACGTGACTTTTGTGTTTTCTGGATACAGAGGAACAAATTGGTATCTGAAGTGGTTCGTCTTAGTGACCATCTCTATAGAGCCTGAGAGATTGACAATTGTGTCACTCAACCTAGTTCGTGCATCAGCAGGAACACTCGCCAACTACATCTCATGTGGTCCTGATTTCGATCTCCGGTAGATCCATTCGTAAGCCTTGCTAAGCCTGTAATAAGGCCAGTAAAGAGGGAAGGTTGGGCATGAGACGAACAATCCTACTCCGTAAAAACGAGTCTATGATAGTGAAGCCTCAAAGCTCCAACTTGAAGCCCTAGGTTCCACTAGTAACGTGAAGAAACAAAGTTGCAAGGCAATTTTTATAAGGGCAGTTTTTCGATATTTAGTATAACTAAGTGATTCACAGGTGAGATCAAGAGGAGAGGATATTCCATTATGGATAGAATTTTATTTTGATAAAGTCATACGCAGTGGTGTTATACAGTAAGTAATCTTTACTGATGACAACCACCTTTTGAGCTCAATTTCTTGCTGCTCATATTCATATCAAGACACTAGTCACAAAACTTTATTGCTTCGTTTATATGCATGAGTAAAAATTGATGATCAGACATTTCAATATAGCAAAAATATTCATTCAGACAACACAAAATAATTGAGCACCGAAGAATATCCTTTTCTGGCTCTACAATTATATATACCTATGTTTATATACATAGAATATTCTAGAATAGTAGTCAATAACTATATGAGTGTCTATTTTTAAATAATATCGATTTTTAAAGCAAGATCACAATGGAATTACCACAGTTCATTAAAGATGCTTAAATTATAATAATCATAATAAAGATATAGCAGGGAAATAGAATATCAACTAAAATTAGAAAAATTCCACAAAAAATTGAGAATCATTCAAACCCAGATGGCCAACGGGGTAAGGACAATGTCTGATCTAGCTTCTTTTGGATGCACAAATTAGGCTTCGTAATATGGATACCAACAGCCAGCATCAGCAATATTTAGTAATCGAACTCTTAAGGCGAAGTTGAGATTCGCTGGTATGAGGTAGATGACTTTGAAAGCCGCCTCGTTGACATCAATCTTGTGTTCTGTATCCACAAGATGAGATAGAATAGCGCTATGTGTGAGTAGATTTTGTTTGTCCTTTGCTTAGCCACTTTGTAGGGTGATGTTCGGAAATTCAATGAGAAATACGCCTAATTGTAAGGCCTATGTAACTGGCTCCACAAGAGCAGTTTGTCTTTTACTCGCGAACGCAAAAGAGGAGTGGCAGCAGGGAAAGCTCTTTTTACCCCATCCCTAAGGCGCTGTGTTAGTATCTCGCTGATGTTGTCCCCAAGGAACTGCATTCGTAAGAATAAGGCCTTTTTAGGAGCTGTTGTTACCGACCGAAAGCTGCTACCTTGACGTGGTGGTCGGGCTTGAACACCGCAATGACCTAATCAAGCTATACTGGCTGAGACTTATGTCTCTTGAGGTACTACCATGCCAGGCAGGTTGTTTGGATAGCGGTTAAACAAAAAGCAGCTACCCAATCCAACATCATTATCAATACAAAATCACAAAATTTCATGCCGGATCGGCCGTGGCCCGGATTAACAACGACCGCGCTTCCTGCTGCCGTGTCACAGGACAGGAGTGATAAGTATGCTACTGAGGCACACCAAACAAAAGAGAACGAACAAAAACAGGCCGCGTGTGACCGTCCTCAAGCAGTTGTCCCCTGGGCTCTGCGGTCACGCAACCAACTTCCACGGTGTGGGCAGTCGGGAAGTAACAATCGCCCTCACAATCCGAAACGCACGCGAAACCTCTCTATTGGGCTGCTTTGATTTTAGATTCATATTCTTATCAATAAACTTTTCTGGACAACTGTTTTCACTCAGCAACCGTTTAATATTATTAAGTTCCTTATCAAGACATTCATCTGAGCAAATTGCTCTTGCTCTGTGGCGGACCAAGCAATTTATCAGATTGCGTTTGTATTCCAAGGGCATGAAGCTCAGAAGATGAGTATACTGACAGTCAGTTGATGTAGGTTTTCTATATACACTTCATCTTCTTATTGTGCCATCCTCTTTTCTGGTCATAACGACGCCTAGAAATGAAATTCTAAGAGTCTTTTTCTTTCCCAATAGTAAAATTTATTCGAAGGATTAACTTCGTTAAATTTATCCAGGATGTTATTTGCTTCCTTCTCATTTTTCATAAGCAAAACAGTGTATCATCCATGTACCGACAATAGAATTCAAGTTCATTAATAATATCCTTCAAAGGCCCATTTTCTAGTTTCGCAAGGAAAATGTCGGCTTTCCGAATAGAACATAAGGCTCCAAGCTTGATCTTTGAAGTTTTGGTACCGGTGGTGTAGTTTTTGCAAAGGTGGCGTTATTACTCTCACATCTAATCTCTCTTCTTTATCAGGCTTACTACCAACTAAGCGACGTTGAGGAGTGTGTCAGTTGGGGGTCGAAGTTTGGACCAGTTAGATCGTTGGCGAGTGTTCTACCGCTCCACGCTTAACGCACTTTTATGAGTATATCTGAAATGCTCGCAGAAGGGTTCCTAATAGAATACTTACAGTTCGATTTCAGTATGTGATATGACAAACAAACAAACAGATCTTGAGCTTATAAAGTAGGATATTTTAGCGTAAACTGCTTATGCAGAATGCAGTGTGTACTACTGATAAGATTTATCAGTAGTTTATATATATAAAGAGATGTTCATCAGCATAAAACATTGAATAGCAGGGAGGTAGATTGCTATCTATTATTGAGACTGCCACCCCCTTTATCTACTAAACATACTACCTCTTGGCCATTCACTCGCAAATGAGAATACATTGCTGCCCTCTCAATAGACCCCACACTACTTCTAGCCTTGTAGAAGAGAAATAACACACATTATACTGTCTGAAATTGTTTCTTCTGTTTCTTCCTGGGCAGTGCCTCCTCCAGTGTCCTGCTTTGCCATATTCAAAGCGTCGGTCTTCCCTGGCCCTCATTCGTAGTGCCACTACTCCTGTTAGCAAATCTTCAACTTTCTGTTTCCATTCGTCCGATTTCGGTGGCTCTGTTGCTCCTAACGTTGTGCTCAACAGCTGTCTGGTTATCTTCGTTGGTTCACCGATGTCCATGGATAGTGCAGCGTTAATCAGTTGTAGTTGCTGGAAAATGTGGTCTGCGAATCTATCAATGAACTGGGACGCAAATAACTGCAACTGCGACTCTTTATCCAATGTGGGGAGTGCACGACTTAGTAGATTATTCGTCAGCATCATCACCAACAACGGAGGGTCTCCGTCCGGTGCCAGCCTAGCGACATGGAACTGCTGCATCACCAGCTACCTATCTGTCGAACTCTGCCACCTACCGTCCACCCAGTACCTGGAAGGTTCCCGTCTCTGCTGACCGCCCCACACTGTCGAATGCCGGCTTTGCTCGACCTCTCAGTGGTGTCCCCAGCATGACCATCTTCACCATCGGAAACTTGGCACCCCCCCCAACTCAGCAATGGCTTCAAAATCCCGCAAGAAGCTCCTGATGTCTCTTTCTTCAAAAGCAGCTGGCCATGGGAAATTCACTGTCTGGAGGCGGCGACACCATTTGAAACAGCAGAAGGCAAAAGACTTGGTAAGGGAATGTTTATTTGGAATTCGGCATCTCTGTATCGGCAAATTATGTACACCTTATTCTTCAACGCACCATTTACACAGATCTTCCGTGTTGTGTCTGCTACTTCTGGGCCTTCCTTAATATCGTGTTTCTTTCTGTTCCTTCCACGTCTCCTAGGTACCTCTGCAACGCTGTATCGTTTGCTTTCTGTGACATCAAATCTATGTCCCTGCTATGTGACATTTTATGCCCATCAACATCTCTCTACATAATATATTATTATATATTATTATTGTTCCCTTGGGTTCCTAGCGGAACGTAGGGCTTCAACTACACGTCTTCACTTGCCACTTCTGTCTTCTGCTGTACTTTTCACCTGCATCCATGTTAGTCTACACTCTTTCAACTCCTCTTCACACGATCTCCTCCATGTCACCCTTGCACTGACGTCGCACTCGCCGCTTCCCTTTCAGGCAACTGGTTCTTGTTTTGTTTGTTTGTCCCCATAGTTTCTTGTTGGTGATTCTTTCTGGCCCGGCCATCTGATCTTCAGTATAGAGCGAAGACAGTTGTTAATAAAGGTCTGCAACAGACTGTTGGAAATATTCTTTGTGACCCCTCCCCCCGCTAGCCAAGTTTCTGATCCGTATAGAAGAGCTGACTGACTTGACGTTGTTTGTATTGAAAATCCGACTGAATTTTGTTGTTAATGTTGAGTTGAGTGACAAAGATTTCCAGATTGGTTTCAGGTTGACGAATGTGTTTCTCTCCTTCCTACTGGTAAATGTAGTCAAGTAGCAAACACCACAATAACAGCGAACATATCTCAAGTTTGGTATAATAGGCAAAAGGAATTCTAAACTTTAATACAAAAATATGAGCACCAAATTGATTATTATGATGCTATCTATGCCTGTTTGTAAAAATTAGTGTGTACAACATGAATGCTGTGCGGCCACAACTTGGCAACCATATGGAAATTACCTCATTTTAATGAACGATGATTATGTTTGCTATATATATATATATATAATGAGATCTTGTACATTCTGGTGAGATTAAACTTAAGACCATTTGATGAGTTCCACTGATCAGATTGTTTTGGTTAAGAGGAAAGATAATGGATATTTTAACATATCTATATTCAAGAAAATAAGAAACAAATTCCTCCGAGTAATTAGACTTTGGATCCTAACACTCCACCAGCTTAAAGGAATCCGTTGTTTCAAGTCTCATTAAACGAGCACACTCTTTGATGTTAACGGATGAGAAGGAAAGAGAAGAAATAATATCGTACAAGACTGAGACTCTCAAGCAAAACAACTACCCAAAGAACTTTATCAACAAAATCAACACTGACATTCAGTATGGTCGAAAATGTATTGCGAAAGCATGGACGTCAGCAGTTGCCATTCCATAGAGAGCAGAGACATCAGACGATATCAGAAGAGTACTCAATCAGCTCAAAATTAGAGTTTTCTTCAAAACATCAGACTCATACACACTGCAAAGCAACCTTGTCCATATAAAAGACCATACTCCTAAAGATTCCCCATCTAATTGTGGCTATAAAATAAAATGCTTGTTTGGAATGTGATGCGATATACATCAGACAAACATCACTAGGGAGAAATCAAGCAAATAAAAAAAGAACACCGTAGAGCTACGTCTGTTCGACCACTACCCTGAAATCCAGTTGAACTAGAAACGCTTGAAAAATCATCAGCCATAGCTCGTCTACACGTTATAGAATCAGGCCACAAAATTGATTTTGACAGTAGTGAAATCATCAACGAGAAAAACGATTTCAGAAATCATCAGAAGTCCTTCATATCAAATGGAATCCAAATTGTCTGGTGAATAGGAATGATGAACTAAAACAGAATTCGACCTGGTTACAACATCCACGCACCTCCTCATGGAATGACAAAATCAACACAAATGTGATAAGCAATTTAATTATATAAACATGTGGTGAGAGCAGGCTGCTAGCCAATTGGTAGACGTCAATGTCTAGGTCACTAATATTGGCCGTGAGAAAATATGAACAAGGCTGATTCAACAACCAATCACAGCAGACTTAAACGTGGACAAATATGATTCGCAGATAGATAGCTCCACTTTCCGAGAAACTCGAAAACGACCAATCAGAAGACTGCGTTTGTCTACTTGAATAAGCTCTAATAATGTACATAAAATATATATAAAAACGTGCTGATTTCCGTAATAAAAGGATCTGTTACCTGACACTTGTCTTCTGTTGTTACAAACACATGTAAACAATCTACACTTGGTTTTATTATCTTTACCAATCGACCAACTTGACAACGTGAAAATGACCCCATGCTGATGAACGATGATTAAGTTGTTATATATAAGCTGAGTAGATCTTGTAAATTCTGGTTTAATATCACTACTGTGATAAAGCTATTAGCATCAGTATTAAATAGCGAAAGGTCAGTAAAACCAACAATATCATTTCGTTTTTCATTCATTCATTGGGAAGTACAAAAACGTTTATAATAAATAGACATTTGCTAGTGGACGGTGTTTGTTTTTACTGACCTTTAACAAGGCATAAGTTCTAATCAATAAAACACAAAGTTTCTCTATGATGAATGACAAAACTTAAGCACTGTTTATGGATAGTAGTCGTAGTAGTAGTTGCAGTAGTGATCAGAGGGTAGCAATTTATAATTACGGTGAGGTCATCAGGTGTCTGAGTTTATCAGTTAAGTATATAAATATACATATATATGAAAATTCTTATTGTAACGTTCCATCAAGAGATTCATAAAAGTTACAAGTATACATACAAATTACCCTCATATAAACTTTAATATACCATCTAAATATTCATTGAAACTTGAATTAATTCTAAAAGTAGAATTCAGTGAATACCCGGATAAACAGCTGAAGCATTATAACACTATATACTACTGATTAATTGGAACGAGTAGTTGTATACCACACACACAATCAACGGCGTGGTTCTAAATGATCTGACTGTCAGAGATTACTTGAAACCGGATGCACCGCTGATGAGATCGACCACAGACAAGTGAAATGATCGATGAAGTAGCCTACGTATATCCACCATCAAAGCGTCTGTGTCCAACTTTGACGCTCCTATACCAACGTAAAGTTTTTTTTATGTAAAATACAATGGGGTAGCTTCTTCAGAGTTGGATAAATTACACGAATAAACAGGTTAGTCCACTCCGGACGTCAGAGTTGTATTGAAATCAACGCAGTTCGCCAGATCTCTTAAATCTCTAGCCAAACACTCCCTGGTCTTACTTCAAATGTCCATCGTCCTAGTTATTCATACAGTACCAATCTTCACCCAAAGATAAGACCTCCATTATTCTGCTAGCACTGTAGCCAAGACTGAAAAAAATGTTGGACACAAAGGAAATATAAACCAGTAACACATACAATAGCCATCATCCGTGAGTCATCCCAGAAGATGTTCCTAATCAATACCCCCCCCCCGCCGAAAATTCTTCATTGTTTGGAATTTATGTCCCCAAGATGGTGCTACACTTGTTTCCCGATCAAAGTGATCTGTGACATATGCTTTATTGCCGCATGTTGACGTTGAAATTCTCCGCCTTGAACAACAAAATGTTCTCAAGCATGATTTGTCGTTGTACCACGGCTTCTCATGCACTGACGGGGGAGGAGGCCAAGAGCTAAGCATACAACTTTGGCATCTAAGCTACCTGCAGCCAAGTCGTCTGATTCATCAAAATTTTTCGATGTTGGAACACGGTATGAAAACCAACTACTACGGCGTTCACTTCTTGACAGAAAAACAAGAACCAGTGGTTTACCACCGGAAACCTTGGAACTAAAACATAAGAAGGATGCCACGAATGCTCTTGACCTTCCAGTAAATAACAGACTATTTCTTCGACGTCGGTAAGCCAGATGCAATAAAACAACTGTGAGTTTCCAGGTTGACCACAAGTAATACACCTCTTCTAAATGAGAAGGTGATACATGTATACACCCTTTTATGGATTATCCTTGTCACGCCTACTTCATTACTTTCGGTCTCGCAACGTTGTGTTTTCTGGCTTAAGTAGAGAGGGTGGTGATGTCAGATAGCTGTCGTTTAGTGTAGTATACTTTGTTGGAGTAGACAACCACCGATATTCATGATTAAGGCATCTGTGTCCAGATCGGTATCCGTATCAGCTTAGATATCTTACAAACTAATCTTCAAACTACACATGAAACATAATAATACTTAAAATGACAGCTGTAAAAGATCAAATCACCCACCTGTAATCGCCATTGCTTTTCCACCAGAATATGAACTAGTTCCATAACCGCCAAGAATAACATTCGGTAAGGAACGATTCATTGCTTTACACATAATATACGAGAGAATAGCACCAGATGATCCAATTAAAGCACCGACTACAGTCATTAAACTGTTATTCAACATGAAACCTTCAGCGCATAATGCCCAACCAGAATAACTATTCAACACTGTAATTACAACAGGCATATCAGCACCTAGATGATAACAGAAAGGGAAATAAGGGAGATGTAACACAACATTCACGTAGAATAATAATTGAAAAATAAACTGAAAGGAAAATATAATTGGTGAAAGGTGACTAGCAATGGAATCCAGGATGTGCATTTCGTCCTGTTTGAGACTCGTCATCTGGATGTACCTGCATTTCTCAGTGAGTGATGATGTTCCCACTGAGGTTCGAACCCAGTGGCCATGGTTTTAAACGCCAGCTGGAACATCATCACTCACTGAGAAATGCAGGTACATCCAGCTGACGAGTCCCAAATAGGACGAAATACGCATCCTGGATTCCACTGCTAGTCACCATCCACCAATTCTAACTAAATGCCCATATGTCGTCGAAGCATCTGCACATGTCAACCTGAGACAGAGCACACCGGTCCAATCAACTGATGGGAAAATCTAAAATTCAATTTTAATGAGAATATATTTGACATAATTGACAGTAGGAACGTCCATTAGGTAGAACCCGATTAACTTGGGTAGATTTCTCATGTGTCACAGTGACCACACTTGTTGTGTAATGTAGGCTAATTATACTGTCAATTAACCTGGAATAAAGTAGGGTGGGGCATGAATGGGGCCTGAAACCCGCTGAGTAAAACTCAAGTGCTAAAGCCAATGGGCCGCATTTCTACTACAGGATATGAAATGATAGTTGCAGACATACCTTCTCAATGAATATCGTAATTGGAGTCTTAAACAAATATTCTGAACATTTGAAAATAAGCGCACAACAATACTGTTGGGATCAAAGATGTAAGGAAGATAATAGATAATTAACTGACTTTATCAAGATGAAGTTCCTTTAGTGAAAAATCAACTTAACCGTACAATGGATCCCAGAAAAGACAGTCTGTAGATTCAAAATGAGTGGACATGTTAAGAATTTTATTGTCGGATGGCAGTTGATAAATGTCTGTATCAATTAAATGAAATCATAACTTTTTTTCATGTAGTTGTGTTCGCTGAGCCGGATGGTTTATAGTTTAGCAGCTTTCATTGTCCCCTACTAAGCAATATCTTCAGCTCATACTTCAATTTGTTGAAGTGAGCCTTTACATTTCTCCACGAGTTTATTAGTCATTTCACCTGCTAAACCTTAAATGTCATAGGTTGTTTTTTGTTGTTGTGAGTTTTCACATCAAGGAAAACACCCATATAGACATTAGAAAGAAGAGGACACTAAATTCAGAAAAGATATCTGTCTTTTCGGCGATTTCATTTTCGAAAACCGCTGTACAATCGCATTTAAATGCATAATTTTACATGGATACATTTTCTTGTTTGATTACACATTATCACGACGATGAATAAAAGGTGGTAATTATTTTCAACTGGATATGGTTTTTACGAGGAGAGGCTTAGGAACAAAATTACACAGGATTAGAACGGAATTTTCTCCGTTCACCTTTTTTTATTCGCCTTCGTAATTATGTGGAATTAAACAAGAAAATGTATCCATGTAAAATTATGTATTTAAATGCGATTGTACAGCGGTTTTTGAAAATGAAATCGCCGAAAAATTTTTACATCCTCTAGGCTACTTGTATTGGTATTAATAGTTTCCTTGACCTGAAGTTGTTGACCCTTTTTGTGTGAGATTTCCTTCCTGTCGACCGCTAAATTTTGTCTATGTAGATGTATCTAAAAATTCTCAAGCATTCTTGGTGTTTCCTCTGTCTAATATCTGAACGTTGTCCCAGTCAAACTGACATCCGTGGTTGTTTGTATACAGCGATATGAGAGAATCGATGTCATGTCAGGTCATAATTATGCCACAAATGGTGACAGTGTCATCTAAACCTGTATTCTGTACAGTTGTAAATTGTTAACGGTGGACTTAAACGGACCGTTCTAAAGGCTAGCTATGAAACAGTCTACTAGTAATGAACCCAAAGGAGATCCTATTGTAATGCCATCCTTTTGTCAGTAAAATGTGTCATTGAAAATGAATTGAACATTGCAAATATACCTCAGCAAAGAACTAAAAGATCTGTTGCTGAGGTGTATTCTAAATGTGCAATTCACTTCCAGTGACACCATCTATAGACAAAAGGATGTCATTACAAAAGGGTCTCCTTTGGATCCATTTTACTAGCAGACTGTTTCACAGCTAGCCTCTAGAACGGTCCGTTAAAATCTACCATTGACACAAGGTAGACAGATGACACTTTCATCATTTGCCACAATAGTTAATTGCCCCAGATATTTAACAGCTTCTTTCCAGGAATAAAATTCACTCTTGAAATGCAAAAAGCGAATCAAAAATTCCCTTATATTTGATGTGGAATGAACAAGAAAACCCAAAGGAACTTTAATAAGGTCAGACCGCAGAAAACACGCTAGGAACGGTCTTGTATAGCGAGTTACTACTGTTGAACGAGAATAAAATTTAATTAAATCTCTTGTCCCTCAAATCCAACGTATCTGCAGTCCTGACGCCCTAGAAGCACTACTATAAAACCTTCATCTAAAATGGATATCCCCTAATATTCACAGACAAGAACATCAGACCACAAGTCCAGAAGAACGAAACACTAACTGTTCCAAAGAAGAAACTCCACTTTAATCTGGATTTTAAAGAATACCTAGCCTGCGATATCCTTAAGAGAAGAATTTCGACATCTTTGAGAAGAATATTCTTCGCAACAACATTACGAGTATCGTTCCTCAATTATCCATTGATCTGTACAAGTCTAAAGAACAATATCTCGCTTTTGACCACTCCTAGGTTCATACATAAGTAGACCTGTTGTTGTGGAGCCAGGTACATCGGTCGTTCAACGCTTATTCTATCTAGAAGTCTTCAAGAACGCTGTCCCGCTTTGTTACAAAAAGACAGTAGTGGCTCCATAAGGACTACGATAATGGAACATATTGTCGACACTAGTCCTTCTATCTCAAAAAACGCCTCCTTCAGAATAATCTACAAAGTGAAGAATAACCTGCCAAAGGGAAAAGGTGCTTCCGTCTAATTTGCATTGCCGAAACTGTGGTCATTTAGATAGAGAAGCCGGTGCTATGCATACAACTATGATTATGACAACTCATCACTTTTATCATTCACTGTCCTCTTCTGTGAAAAAGACATCGTATATATATGTGACTGTACAGTTGAAGAAGAAAATGAATTCGCCGCGAAGAGCCTCTTTGTTGAACTCCGTGTTTTGTTCGCCTCCATTAATGTCTGGATAGCTGGATGGATGAGGATTATTCATGAATCTTAAGAATAATACAGAATAGGATAATGTAAAGACAGCATTCAACGATTGTATAACCGTATAATGAAACATTACAGACCTCAGAAGTCAGTAAAGAGATAACTGATGGGAATATGTCAAACTATATGCATGGAAAAGAAGAGTACCATTCAGGAACACAACAACATTAGCTGTAAAAAATAAAATAACTACCGCTATTTGATTGCTGCAGACAAACTATATACTACTGACTGGTTGAGATGAGTAGTTGTATACTAACCATATCAACAGTTTTTAGTGATTGCTAACCAGCCAGATTGAAAATATCTGAACACCGAACGGTCGTTTCTCCTGCTTGGAGCCGATCTCCCTTTCAGCAGTGTAACCGGAATCACTCACATCAGGGTTGAATCAGTCCAAACTATTCGATATTCGACTAACTACTTGGGTAAACTAGTAATGCCACAAATCACTTAGCCCCCAAACTAGTGAAATCGTCGTCCGGTGTTCAGATAAATTCAATCTCATCGGCTGACACACACGACTGATTGTTGGTTTCGAGTAGTATACAACTAACTACTCATCTCAATCAGTCAGTAGTATATACTTTCAGTTCATTATCCTTGCTTTCTTCATTACCATTTATGGTAGTAACAAAGCAGATCACAACATGAATTGTGATCTGATCTGATCCGATCTGCTTTCCGAAGGAAACAGTGGTGAAATAATTACCTTGACCTGCCCAATATTCAAATTAACCTTTAAAATGTAAGCTGGGTCACTAAATCAATACAACTTCTTTGGAATTATCAACACTGACCACATCGATTCAAATGAAATTAAACAGAGATCCCCTGAGAGAAGTCTTAACAATAAACGATACATGAGACTTTTTCAGACTTCTGACTGTTATGCAGAAAACTTTTATTTTGATAAAGTCACACACAGTGGTGTTATACAGTAAGTAATATTTACTGATGACCACGTTTCAAGCACAAATTATTACGGCTAAATAATCATATCAAGATACTAGTCACACAACTTTCTTGCTTCGTTTATATACACGACTAATTTATGCATCTTTAGTGGACTTATAATTCCATTGTGATCTTACTTAACAAATCGATATTACTTAAAAAACATTAATATTGTTATTGACCACTATTCTAGAATATTATATATATATATATAATGCAAGTCCTCCGCTATCTCACTTAATTTAGCTGGTGTTCCTCAAGGTGCTGTTCTTTCTCCTTTTCTGTTTTCTTTTTTTTTTACATTACTTGCCTCATTCTGATGCAGCCACTTTTGTTAAGTACACCGATGACGTCTCTGTTTCTATGCCTGTCAACTCTCAGTCAGACTGTTCCAATTTAAATAACTTTCTATCGGAAATTATTCAGTGATCTTCTTCAAACGGTCCTAAGCTTAATCCGTCTAAATGTCAGGTAGTCAATTTCACTTTCAGACGTAAGCGTGACCTACAATAACTAGCTAGTTAGCTCACACGGCCCCACTACCATCGACGGCATAGAGGTTGAAAATACATCTAATGTCAAGCACCTTGGGCTGAGTTTTTCCACCGATCTTTCCTGGTCTTCCCACATCTTGCTAGTTACTAGAAAGATGTTTCGCTTAACGTTCTACATTGGGAAATTTAGGCAGTCTGGCATAAAGCAGTCTTTGCTTTCTCAGTTTGTCAATTCTTGTATTCTACCCATCCTCCTTTACTGCTCCCCATTAATCTTTCCTGGACTACTTAGGAAAAACTTTGCTTTGCTGAGAAAGGCACTAAAAGCCGTTAGTAGGGCAAGTGGGGGATATGGTTAAACCAACTGGTTAATACTATTGTGGATAGACATATTGTGTCATGTAAGAATCTAGCGAATACAATATTGTCGGACCCCGAGCATCCTCTCTATATGCAGCTGCCTCCTTGCATTTCATCTGGTAGAACTAGAAGCAGCTATAGGAGGCTGGCTATATGCTAGGACTACCAAGTACAAAAACTCCACAATACCATATCTGGCACAGTTGTTATGTGATGAGAAATCTGTTAGGTATGACACGATCAACTTACAGCGCGGCACTCTAACAAATAGTCCCATTAGATGTTTTTGTTTTCCTTTCCTCGTTACTATTACACTGTTGTTCTCATCTTCTATTACACACTAATTTTATATTTCATATCCTGTGGTGCATTGTTTAAAATGTTAACGCAACGCTGTTCTTTTTACTTATCTTTTTTTTGGTTGTTGCATTTTAATTTTAAATTCTTATAAAATTTATGAGGTAATTAGATGCAATATATTGTAATGCACGCTGAAAATTCCATACCTGTACTACAAATACTGTTTGGAATAAAGCTGTTATATATATATAACTGTAAAGCCAGACGACGAAGTTATCGAAAGGGGGATATTCTTTGCTGCTCAATGTTTTTGTTTCTTCTAGATGTCTGAGTAAAAATTGATTAGACATTTGAATAAAATCAATATAAGACTTGCGTGAAACAGAAAGGAAGATAAATTATATTCGTGAAAAATTCTCATTGGTACGTTAATAAACAGAAGACTGGTAGTTCAGAGAGAAGAGTCTCTTATTTTTGGCGGCGAATTCATTTTCATAGCTGTACAATGACAAATATATACATGGTTGTTTTGTATGTGTGTGTGTGTACATTAAATTTCTCAAACGAAAATACACTTAGTAAGTTCAGATGAATTGGATGTTGGATTCGGAAATAATATATTAGTGTTGTCAATAATATACGATAGAGTGGGAAATAACTCCATTATGGATAATATTTTATATTGATAAATCACACAGTTGATAGTGTCGCTATGGGCAGTGCGTTAGGGCCCCTTTTGCAGATATTTGTATGTCGTACATTGAGAATTTATCGGAGGAATTAATCGAAAATGTGCCACTTTATAGAAGGTATGTAGATGATATCGTAGTCATCAGTGATAAGCCTTGTTCTGCTACCTCAGTTTTAAATCGAATGAATGAAGTTCAGAATAGAATATCACTTACATCTGTAGAAGAGGAAGATAATTGTTTATCTTTCCTAGACATATTGCTTAGTCGACTGACGGCTTGATGGGTCAATAAAAGGATCTATTTATAGAAAACCTACCTGGACAAGACAGTATCTTAATTACCACAGTTTCTGCCCTGTTCGGTACAAAAGAGCCTTAGTAAGGTACCTCTTCAGTAGAATCCAACGAATATGCACTGAAGACACGCTTGATGAAGAAGAAAGAAAGTTGACACAAATTCTGGTTGATAACAATTATCCAGACAAGTTCATCAGGAGATATAAAGTAGTCGGTGGAACACCAAGACCCACTCTCCAACTCGCCCCTAAGAAAGACGTTTACATCAAGCTACCCTATATGGGACATCAAAGCAGCTTGGTAGCTAGAGATAGACTGAACTCTGCTGTTAAAAAAAACTTTTTATGCAGCTAATATCATAATAATTGAGAATGTAAAGCCATTTTATTTACCCAAGCCCTTTGAACATGCGAAAAATTACGCCACATCCCACTGTATTTACCAATTTGAACGTACGCGTGGACACATATACATAGAGAGGACTCATAGATCTCTGCAAGTAAGGGCTGGCTTCAGAGCATATTCCTAAATGGCTCCAAAAATAAAGGGAATCTTCAGAACCCATTAATGGTGAGAACAGGAGACCTTGCTCCTATACTGAGAAACGTATTATAAAGATACGACATAAAATTGACAATAACAGATCTTTTAAACCTATCTATAAAACGTGTTTGGGACGTATCCTAAAGTTTGTGGAAGCCCTAGCTGGCAATTAGAAAGTTCACGCCACCTTTATGCTTTCAAAAACAATTCGTCATCACATAAAACCTTCTTTGGTAAATTTTGTTTTGATACGAAAGCAGATGTACTATTACCACTGCTATTTGGTTTAGTGGTCTTCATTGTTATTTTGACTTTGGATGTGTCCTTTTAACTTGACCTAAGTAGTCTATTTTCTCACCTCTTAACTCTTTATTAATTTCATATATATTGATATGACAAGTCCGTGTGTGATGAGATTGTTTTTTTGTGTATTGCGCAAATACATTACATGATTCAGACGAATTACGTCTTCTTATTGTTTTATCTAAATCACACAGTGTTGTACAGTAAATATTAACTAATGACAACGTTTCGAGCACAAACTATTAACAGCTCATAATCATATCAAGTTGAGCAATAGTTTGTGCTCGAAACGTGGTCATCAGTTAATATTACTGTACAATGAACACTGAGTGATTTATCAAAATAAAATCTTATCCATAAGGGAGTTATACTCTACCACCACAGTGCCCAAGTTTTAATACTTATATCAAGAGTGGGAAACAAGACGCGTGTTGTTAATCAGCCAAATGGGCCATAAGATGTTTTTATAGTAAAATAAATAACTTGTTAGAATGTTATCATGTGAACAATTCACCAATGAAGGAAGAATCATAATCTGTTCGTTAAAAGATATCACACATATTAATGACACAACGAAACATACCATCTAATCTCACCAAACAAGAATATGAAGCCTTAAGAAATTTGAAGAAAGACAAAAGCAGCTATCATCACAACGAAAGCCGACATGGGGAACATCACTGTGATAATGGACAGAACGGATTATGAAAAGAAGGCGACTGAACACCTATCTGATGGACCATACTTACTCATTGAAGAGAAGAAGAAATCCGCCGAATTCATCAAAATGAAATTAAATACCAATAGACTTCTTCAAGAAATGAAATCCGAAATTAGAAATTCTCTCTGGTTCACATTAAAACTAAAGTCTTATATACCTTCAAGATTCTACGGTCAACCGAAGATACATAAACCCACAGTACCATTAAGACCAGTAATAGATTTCACCAACTCACCGACATACAACCTTTCTAAATACTTACTCTCGATACTACAACTACTACAAAAGGACACTCAAAATATTGTAAGAAATTCATATGATTTCAAATCCCAAGTAGAACACCGAGAAAGTGATAAAGAAGACATTATGGTAAGCTATGATATTAACTCATTATATACTAGTATCCTTAATACCAAAAGTTTTGATATCATTTCCAGTCTACTAGAATCAGATATAACACTATCACAAAGATGTCCACTGGACACCAGTGAAATAATTAAGAGCTTAAAATTCTGTCTAGAAAGTAATTATTTTACATTTAAAGGGAGTTTATATAGACAGACAAATGGTGTTGCTATGGGTTCACCAGTCTCCCCAATAGTCGCCGATCTTTACATGAATAAATTCGAAAATAACATCTTTTCAAGCATAGTCACTCCTAAAATATGGTTAAGATATGTGTAGATGATACTTTTGTAGTGCTTAAACGAGATCTACACAGTTTATTCCTGGAGAAAATAAACTGTCTATCTCTCAGAATCCAGTTCACTTCGGAAACAGAATCAGACGTCGGTGAACTACCATTTCTAGACTGCTATCAGCGCAAAGATTTTAGCTGTTTCAAGTCTTCTTAGACGAGTACACTCTTTGATGTTAACGGATGAGAAAGAAAAAGAAGAATAAATATCAAACACTACTGAAACTCTCAAGCAAAACAACTACCCAAGGAACTTCATCAACAAAATCAACACAGACATTAAGTATGGCTGAAAACACATTCCGAAAACAGGGACATCAATAGTCATATAGAGCAGAGACATCAGACGATATCAGAAAAGTACTCAGTCAGCTCGACATCAGAGTTTTCTTCAAAACATCAGACTCACACACTGCAAAGCAACCTTGTCCATAGAGAAGACCAAATCCCGAAAGATTCTCTATCTAATTGTGTCTACAAAATAAAATGCTTGTTTGGAATGTGATGCGATCTATGTTGGACAAACATCTCGAGAAATCAAAATCAGAAGAAATGAACACTGTAGAGCCGACTCTGTTCGACCGGTAAGAAATCCAGTTGTGAACTAGAAAAGTTTGAAAAATCATCAGCCATGGGTGGTCTACACGCTACAAAATCAGGCCACAAAATTGATTTTGACAATATTGAAATAATCCAGAAAAACGATTTCAGAAATCACAAAGAACGTCCAATATCATCAGAAGCACTTCATATCAAATGGAATCTAAATTGTCTGAATAGGAATGATGATAGACTAAAACAGAATCTGACCTGGCTACAACACCCCCCCCCTCCCCAATGAAGTGGCAAAATCAACACAAATGTGATAAGCAAGTTCACTATGTAATCACACACACTACTTTTATAATTTTACACACTGATCAAATCCAACTATCTACACTTAATTTTGTTATCGTTACCAATTCACCAACTTGACAACTAAAAATGACCCCAGACTGACAGACGATGATCAAGTTAGTAAACTTCGTTTTGATATCATAACAGATGTACTATTACCTTTGTTATTTGGTTTAGTGATCTTCATTGTTATTTTGACTTTCACTATGTCCCTTTAACTTGACCTAAGTAGTCTATTTTCTCACCCCTTAACTCTTTGTTATATATAAGCTGAGTGGATTTTTTAAATTCCTGTTTAATAATACTTTGATAAAGCTATTAGCATTAAATATCGTTTTGTTTTTCATTCATTGGGAAATGTAAAAACCTTTATTATAATGAACATTCTAACCTTAGGTAAATTTTTATGCTCTGATAATCTGACTACACCTGAACAACATAAAATTTTATCCATAATGGAATTATACTCTACCACAGTGCCTTAATTCTAGCCTTTATATCAATAAGACTTCTGATGGATTCTTTGATAGGTCAACCAGGACACTTTGCACAATAGCTTATCACTTAAAGTTGTCATACTTTGGGATAGAACATGCATACAAATCGAATGGTTTCGATGCAGAAGATAATTAGATAACTAACGAAGAAAATATTAATACATTCACAATTAAAAGGTAGAAATGAGTGCAACAAGTGGATTGCATAATGCATAATTTTGGAAAAATGAAGAGTGATTAGGGAATAAGCGAGAGTTCAGCTTGATTACCTAACAGATTGTTAAAGAAAAATAAAAGCGATTTGGACAATGATAACATGTCATTAAAGATGAAGTAGTCAAAAAAATAATAAAATAATTTGGACAATTATAATTTTTAATGGCTTAGGAGTAGGGGTTGGGTGGGTTGACGAAGTAGTTCAGATAAATAGCAGTGACTGCTTACCACAAGTTTTCATCTACTCCAGAGTCTGACAATCTCTTCTTGAGGATAATATTGCTGCCAGAATAGACAGAATTTGCAGTTAACTGTTTCCTGAAACCACTTAGGTGAGATTACTGTGTTGGATAATCCATCCTAACCATCTTCATGATGTTACTTAAAATAAGACATTGATTGCGAGGCTATGTGTTTAAACTCGGATTTGAATGAGGTTTCAGTGTATCAAAGAAATTAACCTTATTGAATTACAATTTCAACAACAATATCAGACCTAACAACTACAAGATAATTAGGTAGTTTGAAACAGGCAGGCTAAGTTGTTAAGTATCTAACAAAGTCAGCAATGACAACACTAAGTAGTACAATAACAGACCTAAACGATGAAACAAAACAGAGAGAAGAAGAGCTGGTTGATGTTAAATAACTAACTATCCTACAAAATTCATCAGGAAGATTAGAAAAGGTCAAAAGCAAAATAAAAATAATTGCGAATATGGTAATGATAACATAAATAAGAGGGAATATAAAGCATCTACCGTGGTTCTATCAAATAAGGAGAGGACATCTGATACCTCACGTAGTAGGATTCTCAATAAAACAGGAATTAGGGTGGCATTTAAACCTACCTACAAACTCACTCAAGTAGAACAAGCTCTGTAGGCTAAAGGACCCTGTAGGTTGACCCAATTAAACAAAATAGCGGTTAGCACGCTCGCTGGCCATGCATATGGTCCGGGGTTCGATCCCCGGCCGGCGCACTCCTTTACCTCACTGAGCCAGAAATAATAATGCTGGTAAAGAGGAAAGGTTGGGCATGAGGCTAGCAACCCCATCCTGTAAAAATTAAACACTGCTACAGAAATTTCAAGCCACTAGCTTGGAGCCCTATGTTCCACTGGGGACGTGAAGGAAAAATTATTTTTTTTAATTTTATATAATTTACAAAATACCCTGCAATGACTGTGAGTTACCTAAGGTTAGACCCCACGAAGATAAGTAATTTAGATAAAAACTCAGCACTAAATTGCACTGTATGCATTAACACACAGCCGCACAGTTGAGTGGGTGGGACACAGTCGAAATTCTTAAAAGTAATATAGGTAGATGGAGACATGGAGAGAGGGGTGGTTGATTATTGAATCCTGGTTCATCGAATAATCTACACCCGACATATGCAATAAACGTGACTCGACGCGAATACCAGAGATATGTATGGAAGATATTATTACCACCAGTCAGTCAAATCAGAGGAGGATAATAAATAATCTTGAAATTCTATTTCAATTCACGTACATTATAACATTCTAACAAGTTATTTATTTATTTATTTTGACTATAAAAACATCTTATTTCCCATCGTTTTGTATTTGATTGATAACACTAATATTATTGTTTCTGAATGTACTTTATCTTCCTTTGTGTTTCACGCAAGTCTTATATTGATTTTATTCAAATGTCTAATCAATTTTTACTCAGACACCTAGAAGAAACAAAAACATTGAGCAACAAAGAATATCCCCCTTTCGATAACTTCGTCGTCTGGCTTTACATTTATACATAAACAGAATATTCTAGAGTAGTCGTCACTAACAATATTCGTGTTTTTGAAGTACAATCGATCTGTTAATTAAGATCGACACAGAATTCCATATAAACGAAACAAGAAAGTTATGTAAGTGAGTACCTTGATAGTGATTATGAGCAGCAATAAATTTGTACTCGAAACTGTCATCTGTAAGTATTCCTGTATAACACCACTGTGGGACTTAATCAAAATGGGCATTTTATCCACAATGGAATTATACTACACCACAGTACCCAAGTTTTATCCTTGTATAATAATAATAATAATTTTGCTTTATTCCACAAACACTACTAGTGGTACAGTGTGGAATTTTCAGTACATATCTACAGTAGTGCATCTAATTTTATCAAACATTTAAAAAGGAGTATTTCAAAAAATAAATATAAAAACAGCAACAAAAAAAAACAAAAAAAACACAAAAATAACAAAAAAAATGAGAAAAAATACCAAGAAGTAGAAAGGCAAATAAACAATATAATAAATAATATCTCAGTATTGGGTATTGCAAGCTATGATACGTTTATGCATGGTGAACAGTAAAACTATAATCATACAAGAAGATATGAAATGATATTTAAGAACGTTTATCGCCAAGATGATCAGTTAATTTGATTGAACAACACTAAACAATCATAAAATAAACATTTCAGGGTTTTTTATTGTCAGGTCTAATGCGGTGTTTGTAGTGGTAGTGTGAGTGATCCTGCATAATACAAAATTTTAAGATTGTGATAACGACGTTCACAACCAAGATTGTCAGTTAAATAGTGCCGAACAAAAAAACCATCACAAAACTAATATTACATAATGGTTAATGACAGGACAACTTTTTAATACTCATAGTGCTAATATAGTCGGGACCAGTAGATACACAAAAGAAGGAATAGAATAAAGTACAAAAAAGTAAGCCAATGTTAATAATTTAGGTAGCTCAGTATGTTTAAGAAGTTGTTCACTGTAGAATACAAATAAGAGAGAAATAAAAGAGCCAAAATTATGTTGTTAAAAGCAAAGCAAGTCATAGGTTTCGCGCTTAACACTGTCTATGACACTTAGAACACGGGCCATATACGGTATCGTTGATTTCCTATACTTGGTTGTATGAGCATATATTATTTTATACTGATTTCTGGTTCTACCCGATAAGATACAACGAGAGAGAGAGAGTTGGGAATAGAGGGGGTGTTGGGGGTCGGAGAGTATCGTTTCAGACCATTTCTCGCATGTATTCAGATGCCTTTCTACTAAAGTAGTGACGAGCTGACTGAGTTTCACACCACTAGTCCTACTAACTACCTTCAACATCCTTCTCAGGATGGTATAATCCTTTTTCAGTAACCCAGGAAAGACTAACGGGGAACAGTAAAGTAGAATAGGTAGGATACGAGAGTTGGCAAATTGTGATACAGTTTAAAACAGACTTTAGTGAATATCAGATAAGCAAATGAATATTACAATTAAAGTAAAGATGTAACCTTTTGTCTTAAATGCTCAGCTGTAATCACAAACGGGGCCTGCTTCATTCACTTTAGTGTGCCTAAGTGGGCTGGTGTTATCAGCTCATTCAAAATCTGCTCCGGATACCTATGTTTTATATATATATATATATATATATATATATATATATAGACACAAGATTCTTTATGATCAACCTCAATAGAACAACTTACCTCCAATAGCAGCTGTCAAAGTCAGCCCAGATATACCACCAGCTATACCAGCTCCACCAATAAGCAGAGCAAGTCCAGGTCCTACTGCTTCAGGACCAAGTGAAAGTAGACCAATCAGACAACCAGCAGATAATGTTGCTAAACTAGCATTCAATGCATTTCTCATTGGTAATAACAGGGGAGTTGAATGTAATAAGCCTAAAAGAAAGTCAGTTGAAAATAATTCCATACAAATTAGTCTGTTATATGAATACAACAAGGCAATATTAAAATAATAATAATAATAATAAAAAGAAAATCGCCAGAATTAAAATTATAATTCTAAAACATGAAGGATTTCATCATGAGCTGACATTAGTTAGAGAACCATTGGAAAACCTGAGAGTACTGGACAGCTGTTTCGTCCTAGTTTGGGACTCTTCATCAGTACGCACCCGCCGGGATTCGAACCCAGGACCTTCCAGTTACAAGGCGAGCTCGTATACCATTAAGCCACTGGGACCCGATCCAATGGTCCTTGAATTCTAACTTCTGCCAATTCACGACATAGCGCGACCCCTAGCCAATGTCTTCCGCGAGTATTTGTTCTCACACCCGACGACTTCTCACTTGAACCCAGGTAACTACCTACCTAAATAGGGCCAGTCGCCAGTGAGCATCTCATTGGTATTCAAGTGTTGGTTTGTAGGGATTTGATTGGTTTCAGGAATTCATCATGAGCTGACATTAGTTAGAGAACCATTGGAAAACCTGAGAGTGCTAGGACGAAACAGCTATCCAGTACTCCCAGGTTTTCCAATGGTTCTCTAACTAATGTCAGCTGATGATGAAATGCTGATACTTAATATATATTATGTAGTTGGTCATGGCAAAGAAAGCGGTTGTACAAATTTCTTTAAAACACACAGATTTGGCTTGTTCAGATAAATTCTAATTACCTCTGCAGTATGTAAAAGTCGCACTCATAGACTCCCTAGTTTCAGTGGCTTTCTAGTTGATATCAGCCCGTAATCAAACTTGAAGCCAATCAAATCCCCACAAGCTAACACTTGAAAATTAAATAGGATAATCACTAGCGACTGGTTACAAAACAAATTAGCCTGGAGTTCTAGTGATAATTCATAACCGGTGAGGTCAACTGAATCAGGTAAGAGATCAAATATTCGCCTGTGATACTGGTTAGCGGTTGAACAATGTATACATCAAGAAATGGCAGAAGTTGAAATTCGTGAACCTTTGGATGGAGTCCGAGTGGCTGAATAGTCTACGAGCTCACCCTTAGCTGAAAAGTCTTGGGTACAAAGCCTAGTGAGTGAGTAGTGGTGAAGAGTCTCGGAAAATGATGAAACAGCTGTTCACGACTCCAATGGCCCTCTAAGTGATGTTAACTTGTGATCACACTGATATATATATACTATTCCCTTAGGTTCTGAGCGGAAAATCCTGTTCTCTGCACTCCTCTTTAGTTGGCTCTACGACTACCGTTAACTTTAATCCCCTCCATGTCAGCCTGGAGAATCAAAACTGTCTTTTTTCATTCTCATACCAGCTGAGGGCTTAGCTGGCTTATGATGTCACTCAACAATCTCTCCACAGTATGTCCATCCAGTCTGTCCCACATTTCCTTCTTCCCCGTTTTTTTGTTAAGTGATAGCTGTTTCGTTGGTTCGTTGTTACAGTTCCTTTTTGCTAATCCTTCCCTGCTGGTTACTTGACTTTCAATATGGGACAGAGAAGGCAGCTGTTGATGCAGGTTTGAAGCAACCAGATCGAAACGCTTTTCTTGACGCTCCAAGTTATGAAAGACATATCCTCAGATATTCAGTAAAAAATCGACTCACAGTTGCATCAAACGCATAAGTGATTTTCCCCTTCATTCCTTAGTGTTAATTAAACAGAATAAAAATGTAGGAGGTTCACAACAAAAGCGAACGTAAATGAAGTTTACGCTTTAATTCATAAGGATAATTATTATTAATCAACCACACATACCTACCTTGTAGTTTACCAAAGGCTATTAATGACCCAGTTAGCGTAATGCCACCGATATATGTGCCTAAATAGGCAACAGTCTTCATCAACTGTAGAGCACCATAGGATTCTGGAATTAATAGTAGATGTGGAGCTTCAATCATATAATTTGCAATACAAGTGAGTACAGCAGCAGCACCAACAAGGCTAAAATTGGGAAAAAAATAATAGACAAAGAAGAAGAGAATTTGTTGTATTCACTTTGTCTTTCACTCGACTGATTACTACTCTTCATTTACGTCATCGACAATAACAAACATCATTCACTGTCAACAGGAGAAATTTGATCGAAGTTAGCTATTTCCTCTCAAAATTTTAATTTCATCCACATCGTCTGTAGATTTTGCTGCTAATGTCAACAACAGCAGATACACGGGGTAAATTGTCTATCTATTTATGTTCTGTTTCTGTTTAGCGTGTATTGCTATGCAAGCTACTCCAGAAACTCACCCAGTCCCAGAACAACTTATGAGAGTCCCAGCCGGCCAACCCAGGACGGGTACCTCTAACCAGGAGTTCTTGCGTGCTGGGAGACCGCTTATCTTGCCTCATGAAAATGAGATTCCCACCTGCAATCCATTTCCCACTCTACATGAAATACCGTTTCCGACTGGCTGTCATGCAAAATGCCGTTCCAACAATCCACTGCAGGGTTATCAAGTCATCTAGAGCCATCCGCTAGCCATGAGTCACAAGTGACGACGGTCCCAGCCCTCTCACCCAAACTTCCAGTGATCTCAGTCCCCTGAGGCACCATGCCCCATATTAGGTTCAGTAGGATTTCATGGCACTGTTTATTTGAGCTGAGTGGCCGTACATGAATGTTTTTCTTGCTTGCGGCAGCTCTTAGCTAGGGTTCAGCTTCCCAAAACCCTCACCAGCGGTCGCCACGAGCTGGTGTCTGCTGCACGTAACTCATCTCTTGGTTCCTGCCATTACCCACTGCCAGATGAGTTTTTTCATTCTGACACTCAGAAGACCAGACAGACTGTTGTCACTCCACCAAATGATGAGGTAGCAAAATCGAGGCAATTGGCTTTTATATATATATATATATATATATATATATATATATATATATATATATTCAGGGAAGCCAATATTAGAAAAGTATACGATGCTCACAGTGTCACATCTATCATAGCACACAGGGCATCCCTGGTGTTGGACTACAGGCGAGCTTCTAATGAAAAGATGGACAAAAAAGATGACGCGTTAATTAAATGATAGGATATCAGGATATTTCTTGCTTTCAGAGTGGAAAATTGGCCTTCACAGCACAGTTCAGTTGTCGTACTCTGTTCTGTGCTGTCCTTTTAAGCTGGCTCAGCTACTGCCAAAAAGCTTTCGTTTCATTGATTGAACACTAGTCAGTAATTAGTGTAATGTGTTTGTGTGTAGTCCTATCTTTTTGGTGCAGACTGAATTCTAACAGTCAGTTAAATTTGCAATGTGGCCAACATTCTAGGTGGCTCACCATCGCGGTGCACCATGAATCATTGATATTAGATGGTAGGAGGAAACCTGCAGGAAGCCTTGCCTGACCTACGTTTCGTACGACTTGGCACTCATCAGTCAGCAAGGCATATCCGCAACGTTGAAGGAACTCATGCCCCTTCTGAAATTTGAATTCACATCACCCAGAGAGTGCCACAGTCAGAGACGTTATTACCACTAGGCTATTCGGACTCGCGATCGACCTCCTGTAAGATTTATTGGCCATCTATGTTGTCATGGTGGTCAAACTTGACTCATAGAATTCAGTCTGTGCCAACATCAAGGACTAGACACATTACGCACTAGTTATTAACTAGTGTCCAATCAAACTACTTAAATTATAACACGAATTATGATGTTATAATTTATCAGATTTCGTTATGCCACACCTGTTTTAGATCTATGAAGAAGTGAAGACGTTTTGAGCACAACTTATTGCTCATAATCATATCTCAATGTATTCATACAACTTCTTGATAACTTGCTTTATAAAGTTAAACTTCTTGCTGCTTTCACTGTGATTTTCCATATATCCAGTGGGGGCTTTGAATCATTTAAATTGCATGTGTTTGGTGTGAATTTGATGAACAAAGATGCTATGATCAGTCTCTCTCTCTCTCTCTCTTTCTCAACCTGATCACATTACTTTTTGATACTTTTACTCTGTCCCACAATATTGAGGGATTACATACAAGTGAATGCACTGCAATAACCAGGTTTTTTTGCTAGATCCTTTAACTTAGGTGGGTTGATCATTCTGGCTAAATCTCGATGTTCCTCAATTCTATCTAATTAATTTTGATCTATTCATCTGATCTAACAGTGATGATGTGACATTTGATAAATTATATTACTTTTCCTAAGTGGATCTATCGGGTGTTTAAGTTAGGAAAGTTTGTCTCCGACTCAGCTGGTTGGTTTAAATGTCACCCTAATTCCAGCCTCACTAAGCATAGTACATAAGGCCTCTGATGTTCCTTCTTCATATGAAAGTACTTTCGACTATTTGAATTCCTTATTATTCCTCATTACTACTTCACTTTTTTTTTAAATAATGGAAAAACTGCTTTTACTTAACCTTGAATCTTCATTGAGAGCTTTTACTACCCTAACTAATTTACTTATTTGTACAGAAGGTGTAATTTAAATGCCCCTATCGTCTTATATCATAGTATTGTTTCTAGTTTAGACAGAGGTACAAAGTATGTTCAGTGTGCCTTCCTAGATTACACATCTGCCGCTTTTAACTCTGTACCTAGGCCACCTTTTGTTAAACAAGCTTTCTGGGACACATGTACCTTGCCGGACTAATAAGTGATTGCATTTGTAATTTTTTTTTCTGATACGAAGCAGTACTCTGTTGACAATGGGAAGTCCTGCACTGCTTGCTTCACTTACTGTAGCTGTTGTTCCTCATCGAAGGTGCTGTTCTTTCTCATTTTTTGTTTTCTTTATTCTTACATAACTTGTCCCGTTCTGATGAAGTCAATTTTATCAGGCATGCCGATGATCTGATCATTTCTATGCTAGCGATCAAATCTTAGTCAGACTGTTCCAAAATGAGTAACTTTTTATTAGAAATTAGTCACTGGTCCTGATCAAATGGTCTTAAGCTTAATCCCTCTAAATATGAATCAGATTGTTAATTTTACTGGCAGACACAAACGCGTCTTACATGAACAATCACCGATAGCAAGGAAGTCGAAACTAAATCGAATGTGTTAAATACCTTGGACTGTGTAATTCCTCTGATCATGTTTCCTAGTCTTCCAATATCGTGTTAATAACTAAGATGATATTTCACTTAACATTCTGCATAAGGTAGTTAAGACAGTCTGTGATCACTCAGTCTCTGCTTTCTAAGATTGTTAGTTCTTGTACTCTTGTCTATTCTGCTTTATCGCACCCCCCACCACCACCTTATTCTTTCTTGGGCCACCCAAGAAGAGCAGTAAAAGCCGTCAGTGGGACAAGTGGAGTGTTGCTAAACCAACTCGTTAATACTATTCTAGATGGATATTTGGATTCCTTCAAGAAGCTAGCAAGTATTGTCTTCTCAAATTCTGAGGCAACGTCTCTATACACAACTGTCTCCTTGTATCTCATCGGGTAGAAAAAGAGGCAACTATAGGAGACATTACTGTTGGACGACTAAGTACAAAAATTCTACAATACCTTATTTGACAGGTACACATTTTATGTGATGAGAAAAGTGTAAGATAGAGAATTACTAACTTATTGCGGAAGTCTAAGTAAATGAACCCATTTACTTTGTTAATATTTCCACTTAATTTAATTTTATATTCATTCTCTTCAAGTATTGGTTTGTAGGGATTTGGCTGATTGGTTACAGGATTTCATCATGAGCTGATACTGGTTAGAGAACCATTTGAAAACCAGCTGGTAGTACTGGACAGCTGTTTCGTCCTAGTTTGGGACTCTTCAGCATTCAGGACTTTCTGATTACAAGTAGAGCTCATATACCATCAGGCCACTGGGACACAATCCAATGGCCAACTTCTGCCAATTCACGATATAGCGCAACCGTCAGCCAATGTCTTCGGTGAGTATTTTTCCTCACACCCGGCCTGCTGCACCCTACTGGTCACGACTTCCCACTAAAACCTAGCTGAATAGTGCCAGTCACCAGTGAATACTTCATTGATATTCGAGCTCGCCTTGTAATCAGAAAGTCCTGGGTTCGAACCACGTTGGGTGCCTACTGATGAAGAGTCCCAAACTAGGACGAAAAGTTGTCCAGTACTACCAGCTGGTTTTCCAATGGTTCTCTAACTGGTGTGTCAGCTCATGATGAAATATTATAACCATTCATTCTTTTACTGAACAATATTATCGAAGTAAATGGCCTGTTCTAATTATTACCCCATTATTAATGGGGAAACTAGATGCCATACTGCGCTACTGTACTGCATGCTGGAAATTCCATATTTGTACCGAAAATACCGTTTGGAGTAAAGCTGTTATTATTATTATTAATATTTTCCATATAGATCTTAAATTTCTGAATAAAACCAAAAATTATCATGGAAAGATTTCAATGGAAGTGTTGATCATGTTTCAGATTAAATTGTTAATTTCTCTAATATATGATATTTCAACTTTTGTCATAGATTCAAGCTTGAACATATGTAAATATACACAAATATATATTCAGACTCGGCATATTATTTCGCTTCAAGACATCTGATTTAGTTAAGAGGTCAAGGTTATTGGATCGATAGTCAGACAAGATTTTAAGAAAATACTAACAGGTTTGAATAACACACACACACACACACAATGGTTACTTTATGGTGAATAAAGAAAAGTGAAAAAAAACCTTTGGATTAATTCATACGCAGTAGGTAAAGAGACTGAAACACCGTCTTTAGCTACAAAACAATTAAACTAGGAGAGAGTTAAAGGTGATCAAATCAAAATATGGCATATTCCATATAGGTGAGGTATGGACTGGACTACATCGACGCCTAGTTTAAAAATAGGAAGTGAAGTGGTAGAGCACGTTGACCGCTTCACTTATTTGGGAAGTACCATCAGCCAGGGCCAATGGGTTGATCTCTGACGAAATCTCAGCACGAATACAAGGGGCTCGTTTCGCATTTGTTAGTTTACGCCGACTCTGGCGTAGACGAGATGTTCGACTATCGACCAAAGGGCGGGTGTACTGATCATCAGTCCGCTCCGTCCTCCTTTATGGCCAGCTGTGAGACCTGGCCACTGAGAGTGGAAGACATGAAAAGACTAGCTGTCTTTGATCATAGGTGCCTGCGTTCTATTTCCCGTGTAAAGTGGCATAATAAGGTGAGCAACATGGAGGTTAGGCGTAGAGTTCTAGGTAAACAGGGGAAATCAATCGACGAAGTCGTGAAGCTACATAGACTGAGATGGTTAGGACATGTGTTACGTATGCCAAGCCATCGCCTCCCTCGACGAGCTATGTTAGCGGATATAGGGTCAGGCTGGAAAAAAGCTAGCGGCGGTCAAACAAAAACTTGGCATCAGTCAATGAAATCCACAACAGTTGGTCTAAGCCACGTAGGAAGGTGTAGACTTCCAGGCTGGGGTCCTCGGGACGGTAAAAATCTATGGTTGGAAACAATTGGTGACATGGCTCAAAACCGTTCTCAGTGGCGCAGATGCATCCACTCCCTGTGACTTATGATCTTCAATGAAACTGTTTTGTTCTTCGTTATTACTCCTCCTTTGTCTCACACCTCTGCTCACAGTTTCTATTATGCTTTTCTTGTACTTTCTTCTCTTGCTTGCTTCGCGTGCTACATGGAATGTGGCGACTTGAACTTCCGCACATTTGTGCAAAGTTCTATGTCGAAAACAGACAGACAGACAGACAGGTGAGGTATCACGTAAAATTTCGTTAGTTTGACTGAATTTTATGATTAGCTCTGGATGATTTGATAATCTATGAAGGATAATCTATCGTTTAAATCCAATTTAATGGACATCGACTCTTTCGGATGCTGCTTTAGAGCTCATTACATTTGAAATTGTAACCACGCTCTCCAAGGAAGGTGCAGTTGAACACTACTCATTTTGGTTAATGAAAGGCGGATACAGGATGAAGGAGTCTTCAGTCTGCCAACACTTTCTGAATTCAATACATTCATCCCCATGTGATTTATCCTTTGAAATTATTTACAAGGGTAAATCCAGTTATGTTTTGACGTGTTGATCACGGAATGATATCAGTTAGAGAACCAGGCAAGGCCATCTCGTTATAATTCATGAGCCATTGAAACGGGTTCCAGTATCTGAATGGTATACAAGCTTGCCTTGTAACCGGAAGGTCCTGGATTCGAATCCCAGTGGGTGCGTACTGCCAATGGTTCCGAAACTAGGATGAAACAGCAGCTATCCAGTACTCCCTGGTTTTCAATGGTTCTCTAACTGATATCAATCCGTGATCAACTCGTAAAAAACAAAACTAACCCTTACAAGTCAAACTATAGAAAATGAATCCAGTTACTCTAGAAGTTTACATTTTCTCCACTTGTGTATAGCCGAAGCTCTAGTTATACATGGGTGAAAACATATTCAACACATTTTGTTAAACACCGTGGGTCTGTGGCACAGCCGGTAGGACTCCTGCTGACCATGCACACGGTTCAGAGTTCGATCCCCTGTCGACGCACGCCTGATATTTATGGTCGGCCTGCTATAGTTGGGCTACCGATATCACATGCTGAAAATTCCATAGTTGTACCAAAATTACTGTATGGAATCAAGCTATAATAAAATAAAATTAAATTCCTTATCATGAACATAGCACAGTTATCTTTTATTTTTTATCTTGCCGGTGAAATTCATCCTACTTCACTTCATCTTCAACTTCTTTGATGACACTTATCCTACTTTTAAAATCGTAATACCAGCTCACTTATTTCACATTATTTCATACACATTTATTCCCCTTAATGAATTTGAACAAAGCAAGAACTACAGTGGTTTTAGCAGAATAAAATGGTACCATCATTGCTTATTTCGTTGCCTTCTCGTCAGCTGCTTACATGGCAAAGACATTATTAAATATATCTACAAAAACAATTTTAACATACTTACCCACACAGAGTTCAGTTTAAACAAAAATCAATCGATCAATATACTCATACACTAAAAATATATACATATATAAATATGCAATATTAACCACTATTCCGACAAAAGACGATTCTACGACAATCTGGCTACTGAAGCTGAAAAAGCAACAGGCAAAAGGGACCTGAGGACACTATATCAGATAACCAAATCTCTATCCGGGAAGAGATCGACACAAGCGAAACCTATAAAAGACAGCCAAGGGAAGCCCATTACCAAGGAAGAAAAACAGACTAAACAATGGGCAGATCACTTCAAAAGACTCTTGAACCGACCACCACCTGCAACCCGTCCAGAAATACCAACAACAACGCGCACACAACTGCAAGTTGACACCAATCCTCCAACGAGAGCTGAAGTCTTGAATGCAATCAAGCTCCTGAAAGCTGGAAAAGCAGCTGGACAAGATGGAATACCCCCTGAAGCACTAAAAGCGGACCCAGAGACTACAATAGACATGCTGAATCCACTATTGCAAAAGGTCTGGAAGGAGGGAAAGGTGCCTACTGACTGGATGAAAGGTTACCTCGTGAAACTACCAAAGAAGGGCGACTTATGCCTCACTCGGCAAGAACTGGTGAGGAATCATGCTCCTGTCGACGCCAAGTAAAGTCCTGAGTCACATCATCCTGGAGACGCACTGGAGACAGAACTCCGACCAGAACAAGCTGGATTCAGGGAAGGCAAATCATGTACTGACCAAATTGCAACTCTACGTATCACCATCGAACAAAGCATGGAATGGCAATCAAACCTCTACCTCAACTTTATAGACTTTGAGAAGGCCTTCGACAGCGTTGACCGTGAAGTAATTTGGAAATTACTCGAGTACTACGGCGTAACCCAAACATTCATCAACCTTATTCAACAGCTGTACGACAACGGCACATGTTAAGTGATCTATAAGGGAAAACTCAGCGAGGCGTTTGGAGTAAGCACAGGAGTCAGGCAAGAGTGCTTGCTTATTATCACCAAGGATATTCCTAATTGTGGTGGACTGTGGTGGATTATGCGTCAGACAGTGGAAAACAAGAAGAGAGGGATATCCTGGACCGATGTGTAGAACCTGGAAGACCTGGATTTCTCGCGTGGATGACTTATGTGTGATGTCACACACAATCGAAGACTTACAAGCGGAAACCGACAAACTAGTCGAAGAAGCAGCCGGTAAAGACAGGACTCCAGGTGAACATAGACAAGACGGAGGTTGTGAAAATAGCCAACCAACCAACCAACAACAACAGTAGCAACATCCAGCGTCAATCACCATCAACGGGAGGGATTTGAAAGAGGTTACTTCATTCATTTATCTAGGGAGCATTGTCTCAACTACACGCAGTTGGAACGGACGAGGACGTCAAATCGAGCGAGAATCGGGAAGGCGAGAAACACATTCATTAACCAACTGAAACCAATCTGGAAATCTTCGTCACTCAACTCAGCATCAACAACAAAATTCGGATTTTCAATACAAACGTAAAGTCAGGTCTTCTATACGGATCAGAAACTTGGCGGGCGGGCGGGTCACAAAGAATATTTCCAAAAGGCTATTGCAGACCTTTATCAAAAACTGTTTTCGCTGGCTCAATACTGAAGATCAGATGGCCGGAAAGAATCACCAACAAGGAATTATGGGAACAAACAAACAAAACAAGAACCAATCGCCAACCAACAAATATGCAGGAGAAAGTGGAGATGGATCGGACACTCGCTGAGGAGACCGCTGGGTGACATCTCGCGCCAAGCCCTCGAGTGGAACCCGAAAGGGAAGCGGCGTGTGGGACGTCCAAGGGTGACATGGAGGAGATCGTGTGAAGAGGAGTTGAAAGAATATGGATTAACATGGATGCAGGCGAAAAGTATAGCAGAAGACAGAAGAAAATGGAGACGTGCAGTTGAAGCCGTATGTTCCACTAGGAACCCAAGGGAGCAATAATAATAATAAAAATAATAATCCCAAAAAATAATAATCATACACAATGGAAACTTTTCAGCATTTCGCATTCGGAAGAAAGAGAGGTGAAATTATCCAGTGACCAGGGCAAAGAAAGACTGATAACCGCTTCTTTCTGGACACATAAATCAGGTTTCAGGCGCTTGATGGAGATGGCTTCAGCAAACTTGAGGAGAATTGAACTCCTCATTTGCCTATTGATAATTTTGAACGATTTTGCGACGCCCACCTCATGACCAACTCGTGTCAAGGAGATGACTGGCCATGGCACTATTTAAATCATTTGTTCCCTTTAGACACAAACCTTTTAGTACATGTTCAGAAAATCGTAGATATGCCCTTCTTTCTGTCCTTCCAATGTAACTGCTACCGCAGATACATGTAAATTTGTATACACAGTTGGAGGTAACATGAGAAGGATATCTATCGATTTTTGATTGCACCAAAGAGCAAGTTGTTCGATAGACGGGAACGAGCTTAGCTGCGGGATAGGCTATGTCTAGTGATGTACTCAGCCTTCTATTGATCATCGCTGCAATATTTTCACTTTTATAATCAAGCTGAACGTAGACTGGCTTTCTTTCCACTGTGATTTTTTTTACATTTGTGACTTCAGATCTTCCATACTTGTTGATGAACCTTTGAGGATACCCATTTCTCTTCAATATATTTTCAAGGAACTCAAACTCCTCCTCTAGTTTCTCTATAGAGCATATTCTCCTCGCTCTATAGTACAAAGTCTTGACTAGACCACATTTAAAGCTATGTGGACAAAAGCTATTAAAGTGCAAGTATTGTCCTTTTCATGTGGGCTTTCGATAAATTGAGTTTTGAAGACTACCATCTTCTAGGCGTTCCATGGCGATGTCGAGGAAGTGAAACTTTCCGTCACTTTCATGTTCCATAGTTAAGTCAATATTGGCGTGTGCCAATGTAAGCATGCCATGTTAGCAGCTGACGAATCAAGTTTGATGAAGGATTGAAACTAGGTTAGAGAACCATTAGTAAACCAGGAAGTACTAGACAGCTGTTTTATCCTAGTGTGTGGGCTTCACATTGTTCAAAGGTCGAACTCAGGACCCTCTGGTTACACAGACAACTCGTAGATCATCCCCACCCGGTCTGGCGTGAGGACAAATACTCGCCAAATATGACATACGCTGGTTGGTGGTCGTGCTAAAATCACGAATTGATAGAAGTTAGAATTCATGTGCTAATGTCCATTGAATCTGCTCGCAGTGTGGTTGAATGGTCTTCAAGTTGGCCTTGTAGTAACGGGAAGTTCCTGGGTGCGAATCCATGTGGTGGATGAACCCTGTTGATTAGTTTCAGGGTAGAACGAAACAGCTATCCAGTATTCTATACTGATTTTCAATGGTTCTCTAACTGACGTCATCAATCCGTGATCAAAATCCTGGAACAAATCACATATCTACAAACAAACTTTTGAAAAACTTTTAGTGCCTTATACCGACACATTAATACTGTGGCAGTCTGATACAAAAAATGTTTTCCAACAGAATATCATTCTCACAGTAAGAATCATTGTCTTTGTTGATGTTAGCCCCTGAATACTATTCTCACAGTTCAATACTGCATTCTGTCTCTCTGTTTTCGACATACAACTTTGCACAAATGTGCGGGAGTTCAAGTCGCCACACTCCCTCCTTGTAGAACACAAAGCAAGAGAAGAAAGTATAAGAAAGGCATATTAGAGACAGTAAACACAGGTGTGAGACAAAGGAATAATAGTAACGAAGAACGAAACAGTTTCATTGGAAATCACAAGTCACAAGGAGTGGATGCATCTGCGCCAGCAGGCCGTTGAGAACGATGAGTTTGAGCCATGTCACCAATTGTTTCTAACCATTGGTTTTTACCGTCACGAGGACCCCAGCCTGGAAGTCTACACCTTCCTACGTGACTTAAACTCACTTTCGTAGATTTCATTGACTGGTGCCGGCATGTTTTGGTTTGACCGCGACTAGCTTTTTTCCAGCCTGACCCTATATCCGCTAACATAGCTCGTCGAGGGAGGCGATGGCTTGGCATACGTAACACATGTCCTAACCATCTCAGTCTTTGTAGCTTCACGACTTCGTCGATTGATTTCCCCTGTTTACCTAGAACTCTCCGCCTAACCTCAATATTGCTCACCTCATTATATCACTTCACACGGGAGGTACAACGCAGGCACCTATGATCAAAGACAGCTAGTCTTTTCATGTCTTCCACTCTCAGTGACCAGGTCTCACAACCATAAAGGAGGACAGAGCGGATTGATGAGCAGTACACCCGCCCTTTTGTTGACAGTCGGATATCACATCTACGCCAGAGACGGCGTAAACTGGCAAATACGAAACTAGCCTTCTGTATCTGTGCAGAGATTTCGTCAGAGATCAACCCGTTGGCACTGGCTGATGGTACTTCCCAAATAAGTGAAGCGGTCAACACGCCCTACTACTTCACTTCCTGTTTCTAATCTAGGAGTCGGTATAGTCCAGTCCTGTAACATCATCTTGCATTTGGCGGGAGCGAATCACATGCCAAACATTCGTAGATTGCAGCTCAAGGTGTTTAGAAGACTCTGCTGCATTTTGTCAGCGTCCTCGCCTAGAAGGACTATATCGTCTGCATATTCTAAGTCAATGAGAGTATTCCCTGGTATCAATTCAATCCCTAAGTCGCTGAAGTGAGTTAGGGTTAAGTCTATTAGTACTGGATTAGCAGTAGAATCTTATATATGTATTCGAACATTCTACTTCATATCGTTTAATGTAAGCCGAAATCATACGCTCAGTGATGATTGATTAAAGAATATAAAACTGTATCTATATAAATAGCTGTTTGATAACTTGAAAATATACCTTGGCTTCCGTGTCTTGCCTTCTGCGGTTACAATACGGCTGTGTAGCTTGACAATGAAGTTGTTGAAAGGAAATACGATAGAAATAAGACTCATGTCTATCACTGATAAGATTCTGTTTTACATTAGAAGAATAGGTTTCAGCACTTCAAACTTAGTTGCCAGCCAGTTAGTTCAATCTTATCAGTACCCTGATTCAAAACAAGCATATTGAGAATGAAACATCTGGCTCACTGAAATGTCTTAATGTTCAGTGTATAAGGTATTAAGGCATGCACTATTATCACCGATTGTATATACAATAATAACCTGCTTTTATACTGCATGAAGTAGTGTATATGCAAAGGCGTGGATAACAGACTCATTACGATCAGATTAATAAGAAGACAATTGCAGCGAAGAAAATTTTCTTCTCGACGAAGTCATCATCTAGGCTGTACATTCGTGTATTTATATCAGATGGATAGGAAAGTTCCAGAATAATATCCGGTCAAGGGTCAAATTAATAAAAATTAAAATTAGGAATTAGAATGCCATAATAAACAGGGTGGGGGACGGATAGAGCTCAAACAAAGTAGCATCATAATTACTGAGAAGATTGACATTGTGCAATTAGGGGTTAGAAATGTAGAAATAACAAAATAGACAGGATGTTTGGATAAAAACTAATGTGATGAATAATTGTTTATGCAATCAGGGATTAAATATGTAGAAATAGTAAAATGACAAAATAAACACGAAGTTCGGGTATGAAAATATGGTAGTGTAAACAGGGATTAAGAAAAACTTAAAATAACATGAATAAACAGGAAGTTTAGGTAAGAAAGGCGATGGGATGGTCATTACTAAAAAATTACCTGTTTATGATGGCCATGGCAGGGACAGGGGTTGGACGTATTTCTTTTGTATACAAAGCGTGGGTTTGAGCTTTTGTATAGCTAGCGCCTCGGCTATGCCCAGATGCCTTAATTTTACTCCCTTTGATAGGTTTGATCGAATCTTGTACATGATTTTGAAGGATTTTTCGAGTGGCGCTGAATGTTCTGAATTAACCAGATGTTCTGTCACCGAACTATTTACCTGTTTTCGTTCTCCTTTTACTAGCCAGGCTGGATAGTGTTCACGAGTGCGTTTTTCAAGTCGGCGCTGCAAATGTCTTCTTATTAACTCCTATGACCCAGTGTGTATATTACGATCAGATTAATTGAGAACAAATTGCAGATGTTTTATTCTATTTTTTTTTGGGGGGGGGGGTTTAAAGCCGACTGACACAGACACATATATTCAGGAGTGTTTCAAATAGATCAGTGATTAAGAATCATGGTTAGAAATGTTCCCGAGAGTAACTGTCGCATTATTGAAGTCTATTCTTATGACTGCTGAAACACAGATGAAGGGAACGACAACCAAAGTGTGTCATCAGTCGCATTCACCTAAGTAGATATGTAAGGCTAACACAACACAATGCAGAAAACCAACTGTATGCAGTAAATTACAGATTTTTTGACGAATACAAACAAACCTTTTGAATGTCATCCGTTTAACTGAAACTAACTCAATTTCTTAGTAGGATTTGTGGAGCTACTACTTACAATATCGATGACATTCAGAAAACTGCTATTCTTATGGATCCAAAGTAAGGATTTAAAAGACGAAAAATGTAACTAAAAGAGACGCGACCATTAAAAAAAAACATTTCATAATAACTTTTCAAATATATGAAATACTTCAGTTAGAAAACCACTGAAGACCAGTAGGTTATTGACAGCTGTTTCCTCCTCGTGTGGAGTTCTTCCGAGGCATGTGCCGGTGACATCATTAGGGATCATGCCCAAGACCTTCAGGTTAAGAGACGTCACTGATCACTCAGTCAATAGAACTAAATCCAGTGTGGTGAAACTTGAAGTCAGCCGAATCCCCGTAGGCCAACATTTGGAAATTAATCTAGTGCTCACTAGACAGTGATTAGAGTATGAAGTTTCCTGAAGTTCTAGTGAGAAGTCGTGACCAGTGTGATCCACCTGGTTGCGGTGTAAGCATAAATACTCACGGCTGACATTAATTGGAGCCAGCAATCGTTCGATGGGCCATAGGATCTCGTCCCAGTATCTGAATGTCCAACAAGCTCTCCTTGAAACTTGAAGAATCTGGATTCAGTTCCTGTTGCTGCTATAGGTGCTACTACTACTGGAGCGTTTTAACATAAGTACGAGACAGCTGTCTAGTATTCCGTAGTTATCAGTGAGGCAGTAACTGAAGTCACTTCGTGCGTCAGTGGCACAGTGGTTAGGACTCTCGCCGACCATGCACATGGTCCGAGTTTCGATCCCCTGCCGACGCACACCTGATATCTATGGTCGGCCTGCAAAATTTGGGCCATCGATATCCACGCTGAAAATTCCATACTTGTACCAAAAATACAGTGTGGAATCAAGCTGTAATCAAAAATAAAAAAATAAAAATAAATAAGCCTGAAAGTAATCAAGTCCCTGTAAATTAATCAATAGACAAGGAGAATGACTAAAACCATATGATTGGAATGCTTCAACTTAGTAGTATTCCGGGCCGTCTGCTAACAAAAATTGTGCCATGAAATCTAAACACCTCTTATTAGTCTTGTGTAAGAAAAAAAACTGGAAACTTTAGGCCTGAAAAAATCTGCAGGCATATATTAAACATTCGGTTGGTTCATAATAACCAGCCCCTAGAGAACAGAAATTCACAGATAATTTTAGAAAAGTGAAGATGACGTTGGAAGTGATATCTCCAAGAAGGCTTCATCTAAGAGCAATGAAATATTCAAACCATCCTCTTATGAACAGACGTTTGAAATGATAAGTGTGGATAGTTCATCAGCTACGCAAAAGAGAAATAAAAAAAATGCTTAGAGCTTTAAGAAGTATAAATGAAAAAGCCGAAAACGTATATATCAGAATTAAATTACCTATGGAATAAAGCAACCATTTGTGGTAAATCTGTAACTTGTATTCGTTTAGCAGCGACAGCACCAATCAACGAACCACCAGCTAAGCAAGCTGCCATTTGAGTCAATAATTCTGGATTTGGGTGAATTAATCCTAGAGTGGTCATTAATCCACTTGTAACACCAATCACACCTATCGCATTACCTGAGGTGAAGAAAATAACAAAAAGCGTCAATGACACACAACATGAAAGCTTCGAAAATAAACCATCCAACTGAAAAGACACAACTGCATCAAAATACACAACATACAATTTGCGTTAGAATAATACAGGGATTATAGAACGAAGTTCTCAAGAGTTGTTTGTGGGGATTTGATCTGTTTCAAGATTTTGATCACGGATTGATATAAGTTAGAGTAGTGACCAGTGGAAACCAGGGAGTATTAGACAGCTTGTTTTTCCTAGTTTGGGATGAACAGTCTTGGGACGTCCTAGTTCAGCAGTACACACCCGTCTCCAGGGCTCGAACCCAAGACCTTCATGTTACAAGGCGAGCTCATAGACCATTCGACCAGTGGGATTCGATTTAATGGCCAGCAGATGAATTCTAACTTTTACCAATTCGTGATTTTCACACGACCAACAACCAGCGTCATCGTTGGCGAGTATTTGTCCTTACTTCCCATCAGGTGGACCCACTGGTCACGACTTATTGCTAGAACTCGAGAGAACTTCGCCCTGCAGCCAGTCAGTAGCGAGCATCAGATTAGTTTTCAAGACATTGGATGGTGGTTGCGCTAAAATCACGAATTGACAGAAGTCAGGACTCATAGGTCATTGAGCCGGGGGTCTCACTGGCTAAATGGTGACAATTACCTTAAACTCGATATGGTTTACAAGAGGCTTAGAAACAAAATTACACAGGATTAGAATGAATTACAAGTGCGTAAAATAATGAAATGAGCATGGGAACAAACCTTTTATTCACCTTTGTAATTATGTGGAATCAAGCAAAAATTCTATCTGTGTCAAATCTGTTTCTGAAAATGAAATCGGTGAAAACATATCTTTTCTGAACTTCGTTTTTTCTTCTTTCTAATGTATTAATGTGTGTTTTCCACGATCAGAAATACTGAGTAGCGCATACTTCGTTTGACCGGGATAGCACATCTACTCCAGAAAGATGACGTGCTGAGATTTAGTCAGTCAATTGTCGATTAGGGTTGATAAGGAATTCTCAAATAAATGCAGTAGTTAGCACACTCAACCGCCGCACTTCTTTATCTTTTAACTACCTCATCTTACATCAGACAGAGTCAAACAGCTCGTCAAACATTCTCAGATGTTTAGAAGACTACACTGTCAGAGTCTTCACGAAGGATGACAATATCATCCGCATACTCTGAACTGATGACATTGTTGAAATAATAGAGAAGACTTGTAGGTCAGGTGGATGATTTGTAATTAATAGTATTCTCTGAGCTGGTTGGTTTAGTTGCGGAAACATCTTCAACGCAAAATTTAGCATAAAATTATCAATACAAATGTGAATCGACTACCAGTCATGAGGATAGTTACCAAGAGAGACACAATTCTATCATTCATGGGCAATTTAAATCAGTTCATTTTATGCTAAAACTTGAGTTGAAGATGTTGGCCAGAAGGAGGACGACGAAAGCTTCGCAATTAAACCAACCAGCTCAGAGAACACAACTAATTGATGAAATTGCTACCTGATAACAAGTCAGTCCCTAAGTTTCCAAAATCGATTGGAGTGAATTCCATTGAAAAGAAAACACGTAGATCAACGAAGAGTCTCTTTTCGCCGGCGGCGAATTCATTTTCTTAGCTGTACAATCGCAAATATATATACATGTGTTATTTTGTATATATATATATATGTACATTAAGTTTGCCAAACAAAAATAGACAATTGGTTATGGTTATTTTAACAAAATAGGTGAAGATTGGCAATACAAGTCAAGAAAATTAGGTGTTAATGAAATTAGGGTAGTAACAAAGGTGATGACGGAACTGACGAGGATATCAAAGCCAGAATCGGAAAAGCAAGACAAGCTTCCATTACTCTCAAATCTGTGTGGAGGTCAACAGCACTCACCATCAAAAATAAGATCCGGAATTTCAACTCCAATGTGAAGTCAGTCAGTGCTGCTATACGGATCAGAGACTTGTTGAGTCATAAAGAGCATCTCAAACAAACTTCAGACCTTCATCAACAGCTTCCTTCGCTGAATACTACTCAAGATCAGATGGCCAGCCAGGAAAGATCCGCAACAGGGATCTCTGGCAGTGAACCAATCAGGAACCTATTGTACAACAAATAGGCAGGAAGAAATGGAAATGGATTGGCCATACTCTGAGGAAACCATCAAGTGACATCACTAGACAAGCCATCACTCGAGTGGAACCCGAAAGGGAGGCGGCGAGTCGGTCGTCAGTGTGAGGGTGACTTGGAGGAGGTCATGCGAGGAGGAGATGAAAGCATGTGGACAGACCTGGAGCGGGGTAAAAAAGTTGTCAGAAAACCGAAGGCAATGGAGGTACGCAGCTGAAGCCCTATGTTCCTCTAGGAACTAAAGGATACAATAATAATAATAATAAAGGTGATGAGTTGTCACAAACAGTTGTTAAAAAAGAAGTTATGTGATAATAGTATGAATAGTTTGAGGAGTGAGTTTTACTCAGGATGCACATAGAATCAAAGTAGTTGATACGAAATTATCTAAGATTTCTAAATAAATAAAAGGTGTATAAGCAGTCAAAGAAACAAAATTAAGTCATCAAAATAGAAAACTCAAATCAAATCAAAAGAAAAAAAAGTTGTTATCATGACAGTAGAAGTAGTTGAGTATTCTTCTTTTGTATGCACAGCTCCGGTTTTTCTATGTGAATGGCCAGAGCTTCAGTGATACAAAGGAGACGAAACCGTATTGCCTTTGATAGGTTATTCTTGACTATGTAGATTACTTTGAAGCAGAAGGCGTTTGTTGTAATGGAATGATCAGTGTTGACCAGGTGTTCAATTATTGTACTCCTTATTGCACCACTATTGCCTTTTCACAACCTTGCTAGATAGTGTTCTTGAATCCTGTTGGACAAAATGCGTGTCAAACGACCGATGTACCTGGCCGGCTCCACAGCAGCAGGTGAACTAATATATGCACATAGAAGTGGTCAGATGCGGGATCTTGTCCTTGAGGCCTCTGCAGGTCAGTGTGCGACTGGAGAACACTGTTCTTAGTGTTGCTGCAAAGAATGTTCTTCTCAGAAATGATGTCATTCTTCTGTTGAGAATATCGCTTGCTAAATCTCCCTTGAAATCCAAGTTCATGTAGAGTTTCTTTTTAGGCGCAATTAAAGTTTCGTTTCTCCGAATTATTGGGTTGATATTTTTGTCGATGAATCTTATTGGGTATCCATTTTGGATGAAGATTTCTCTTAGAATATCTAATTCTGAAATGCCTGGATGGGGATTATCCATGAGTTGAATTCCATTGGTAAGATCTTTCGACAGATGATCTTAAACGATCAGAAAACTAAGGATAGTTATGCTAAAGTTTAAAATAATCTGAAAGATAACTATGCAAACACACACACATACAATAATTTATCAAAAAATCGACGTACCAACACGGCAAAGTTTTTGACTTGATAAAGCAGTCAACGCTCCAATACAACACAGTGAAGAAGCCAAATAGGTAGTTTCATGCATATCATCCAGTATCGCTGAAGGCATAGTGAGTGCAGCATATCCATAGCTGCCAAGGAGGGCAACAGCAGGAATACTGAATAAATAATTATATTCAGCTGGATCAGTAGGACGTTTAAACATGTCAAGCATTCTTTGAGTAACGACAAAACCACCGCCAATATTGATAGCTGACAGAAGAGTTGCTGATGCTGCTAATCCTTCAGGTATCGTCGATGGATATAAACCACCACCCATAAGAAGTAGACCGCCGACAGCTGTAATTCCAGATACAGCATTTGTCACAGACATCAATGGGGAATGAAGAGCTGGAGTGACACCCCAAACGGTATGATAACCTGTGATTAAGAAGAATAAAAACATCTCATACATTTGGTCCCTTTGATAAATTTCGATAGAGAGAAAGAAAGACCAGGTTCTTATCAGCTAACTACAAACTACCTGAAATTACAATGGTTATAAATAGAAGCATTTCATACTTGATTGTTTGAAAAGTAATAGGGGAAACATTATAAGGTGAACGCATCTGGAATATAAGTATTATAATTTATAGTTTAAGTTACCATCAACTTATATGCTATCAAACTATGAAAAAGGTAAAAGGGGGGGTGAGAGAAGACAGAACACAGAAAAAATCTAATAAACAATGTCAACATGGCAACTCACGAAGGCCAAAGTTCATCAATTTGGAAACTTGCTTAGTGAGTTGAGCTCACTAGTGTGTATGACTAATCAGTGTAATAAAAGTGATATGGTTACCAAGGGAGTGAGAGATTGACCACACTCTCTTTCTGTATGCATAAGTTTGGTCTGTGACGTTTGATTGCAATTGCTTCAGCAGTAAATTGTAGTAGATTAGCTGTCCTTCGTATGTTTAATATTTTGAAGGATTTTGAAATCTCGACAAAATGACCGGTATCCACATGGTGGGTGTCTGGTAATTGCACTTTGTAAATATCTCTTTCCTGTTTAAGCATAAGTTTCTCAGAACATACTCTGAGAACGGGATGGAAGCCTTTCTTTCTGTCCTTCCAATGCACTAGCTTCCGCAGGTACACGTAAATTTATAAATGCATTTGGAGGTAACATCAGCAGGGTACTTATCCAGTTTTGATTGCTTTATAGAGCATGTAGTACTGTATAGTGTCACCAGATTGGCTTCAGGGAAGAATCTCTTTATTGCTCCTTTCACTCTCCTGTCAATCTTTTGCGACACGGTTTCTCCTTTGTATGGGAGGCAAATGAACACTTTCTTCTTCTCAACTGTTGGAGATTTCTCTTTCTCATCCCTTTCTTTGCTGTACATTAGGATAAATTCTTTTGGATACCCGTTTTCCTTAAGGCATTTTTCAACAAAGCTTAATTCTTCTTCTACCTTGTTAGACGAACATAACTTACTGGCCCTGTCGTATAGTGAGTGTCCTTACTAATCTCCGCTTATAGCTTGTAGAGCAGAAGCTGTTGTAGTGAAGGCATTGTCCGGTTCAAGTTTCTTTTCTGTAGATGTACTTTTCGACCGTTCCATCGTCTCTTCTTTTTTACATTTAGGTCCAGGAAATTGAACTCGTTGTTGTGTTCGTATTCCATGGTGAACTTTATGTTTGGGTGAACCTCATTTCGACGGTCACTTTATTTTATATCATTTTATACTGCAAATCTGGTCTTCCCTTCTCTATCGAAATAAAAACATTATATCATCATTGAACTTTTCAAAAAATCACAGCATGTAAAAATGTGTCAAAAATTTTTATTCGGCCAAAATTAGTTATATGAAATGATATTTAAAACTCCAGAAGATTCATAACAACGTTGAATAACAAGAAAAAGACGATATAAACAGCGAAGAAAATTTTCTTTTCGACGACTCATTTTCACAGAAGCTGCTGTACAATAACCGTAGTTATATTTAACAAAGAATTCATAAGACGACTACTCAGATTCTGGTAAAGTTTGTCCTCGAAAAATGTATTACGTAATGTAAGGTGCAGTCTAGAAGGGGTGACAAATTGGAAATCAGATCAAGGGGGCAGAAGTTGGCACGCCGTAATAAGTGTGAGAAAATGACTAATCAATAAGATTGTGTAGAATGGACAGGAACTATTGGAAAGACGTTAAAATGTTTTTATAAAATCTTTACGAAAACGCAATGTTATTAATAAACAGTAATAAAGTGGTAATAAAATATGGATGATGAGAATAATAATTATTATTATTGCTCCCTTGGGTTCCTAGTGGAACACAGGGCTTCAACTGCACGTCTCCATTTTCTTCTGTCTTCTGCTGTACTTTTCGCCTGCATCCATGTTAATCCATATTCTTTCAACTCCTCTTCACACGATCTCCTCCATGTCACCCTTGGACGTCCCACACGCCGCTTCCCTTTCGGGTTCCACTCGAGGGCATGGCGCGCGATGTCACCCAGCGGTCTCCTCAGCGAGTGTCCGATCCATCTCCACTTTCTCCTGCATATTTGTTGGTTGGCGATTGGTTCTTGTTTTGTTTGTTTGTTCCCATAATTCCTTGTTGGTGATTCTTTCCGGCCATTTGATCTTCAGTACTGAGCGAAGACAGTTGTTAATAAAGGTCTGCAGCCTTTTGGAAATATTCTTTGTGACCCGCCAAGTTTCTGATCCGTATAGAAGACCTGACTTTACGTTTGTATTGTAACCTCGCCAGATACTAGCTTGCTAGGCTACTAGCTTACTAGTTTTCTCGCCGGTCCCAAGCCCGGGTAAAGAGGGAGGGTTGGGGCGTGGTGCTAGCAACTCCACCCCTGTAAAACAACCAAATCGCTACAGAAACTTCAACGATGAGAATAATAATGACAATAAAATAATAGTAGTAATAACAATAATAGTAGTGAACCTACATAATAAAAGAAGAAGCAAAATTATAGTAAGAACTTTGCTCTGGCCACGGTAGAGCGAGTGAATGTATGTAGTACTTTTGAATGTAGCGATCCCATTTCAGATCTCGAATAGCCAATTATTCGGCTATTTTATAGATGGCGTATTCGAAGCACTGTGAAGCAACCATGCAAGTTGGGGTGCTCTATGTCCAGAGTTGACAAGGTGTTCGAGGATACAGCTGCTACTATTCTTCTTTTCTCCTCTGGCTAACCAAGCTGGACAATGTTCCAGAATACGTTTGCAGACTTGACGCTGTCTACAGCCGATATACTTTGCTCCACACGACCAAATACATTGATAAATACACACTGAGGTGACCAAATGCGGTATATCGCCCCTAACTTTAGACTGGATTAACTGTCTGCTGGAGTATGTAAGGAAAGCCTCCGCCACCAAACATTGTAACTGTTCCTAAGAAAACTCTCTTCATGAACCTGGAATTCACAGGTGACATAGAAGTAGAAATTCCTAGAAATCGCCTTTCTAAATGTATGAAGAAGAGATTTCAAGCAGCTACCTTACGTATCGTATAATCTAGCAGACAGTTAATCCAGTCTAACGGCAAGGACAAGATACCGCTTTAGGACACCTCAGTGTGTGTTTACTTGCTCGTGTGGAGCAAAGTATATCGGCTGTAGACAGCGTCAAGTCTGTAAACGTATTCTGGAACATTGTCCAGCTTGGTTAGCCAGAGGAGAAAAGAAGAATAGTGGCAGCTCCATCCTCGAACACACACATCTCCGGTCATAGAGTACCCCAACTTGTATGAATGCTTCACAGCGCTAATCAATAGGGCTTAATTCGCCATTCCTATCTACAGTACTACAGCAAATTAAATTGAATAACACCCGAACAAGACTACAACTATTAAATCTATTGTGAACATGCTGCTTCTTGGCAAAGAGACACACTGAGGTCAAACAAGTTTATGCGAGAGTGAATGTCTCATTCAGTTTTATTCACAGACAATTTTACTGAATACATCTGAGCACTTACCTACAATACCTGAAAGACCAAATGTTGTTAGCATTGTAGTAAACGCTGGTGATGGGGAATACAATCCCACTCCAACTAAACCTGTCAAACCAACCGAAGTAGAGATGACAGAACGTAGTTTTCTTCTTAAAATTACTGATGAATCGCTTGGTTGTGGTGTAACACTCTCTGCTGCTTTAACTGACTGTTGTTCACGTTTCACAGGTGCTGGTTGTGGTCGAGCAGGCGGTGGCCACATAAGTTTTCCCTTGATTATGAACAGCAAACAAACAGTAAATTTAGTAGTATATGATAATTAAAAATAATACCATGAATACATGTATATACTTAAGAGAATGTGTTTAGATTAAAAAGTCTGACCACGGGGTCCTAGTAGCCGCATGGTCTATGATCTTGCCTTATAACATGAGGTTCCGGGGTTCGAACTTCGGTAGGTATGTACCACCGATAGGTCCCAGTTCTCCCTGGTTCTGTGTGCGTCGGTGGAGCAAGGGTAGAATGGTAGCCAACAATGCACGTGGTCCAGGGTTCGATCTCCGGCTGACGCACTCCTAAATCTCGTTTATCCGGTTATAAGTCCAGCAAAGAGGGCGTGAGACTAGTAACCCCACCCCCCGTAAAAAAATGCCACTGCTGCTGAAACTTTAATACTCGAGACTGAAGTTCTGTGTTCCACTGGGAACGCAAAGAAATAAAATCAATCAATAATAATGGGTCTGATTACAAGCTGATATCAGTTAAAGCACCACTGGAAAACAAGGGAGCTGTGTTTATCCTGGTTTGGGACGCTTTGACAGCATGTACACAGCCACTGAGTTTGGAACACAGAACATTGCGATCACAAAGCAAGCTCGTGCACCATTTAGCTGCTAGGTCCCAATGCAATGACCTAAGAATTTTTAAATTCTACTAATTCGCGATATATATATAATTATAGCCCACCTGTTAGTCAATATTATGGGCGAGTAACTATCTTCTCATCTGACTTCATAGATACCGTTGGTCATAACTTCTAACTAGAGGAGTTATTTTCCTCAGTATATAGGTAGTTGTGCCTTCTAGGATTATGATTTCATCTTAATTGCCAGTTATAGTGATGACACAATTTAGAAAAAAAACTAATGGTTTATTGATATAAGGACAAAACTTAGAGACTGTGGGAGAAGAGTATAACTCCACCACAGATAAGATTTTATTTTGATAAATCACACCGTGTTATGCAGCAATATTAGCTGATGACCACAATTCGAGAACAATTCATTCTCTGTCTGTCTGTTTTCGACATAGAACTTTGCACAAATGTGCGGAAGTTCAAGTCGCCACACTCCCTCCGTGTAGCACGCGAAGCAAGAGAAGAAAGTACAGGAAAAGCATAATAGAGACAGTAAGCAGAGATGTGAAACAAAGGAGGAGTAATAAAAAGAACAAAACAGTTTCATTGGAAATCATAATTCACAAGGAGTGGATGCATATCTGCGTTAGACACTGAGAACGATTTTGAGCACAATTCATTACCGTTCATAATCATATCAAGGCATTAATCACACAATTTTCTTGCTTCATTTATATACATTACTATATCTAAGATGCAATGGGGAATGTGAGCATCCCTGATAGATACCATTGGTTATCACTACTTCAGATGACAACTTTCTATAAGCTCTTACGCACACACACACACACACTTGTGTGAGTTTGAGTAGAGTGTAGTGTTTTCATATATTTTCTTCATAACTCAATGAGTATATATCAAGATAGCATATATTGGTCATTATTATTATTATTGATCTAATTAACGAATTGGTCCTTCTAGGATGGAGGCCCTGGAGTGGTTGCGCCACAGGATGATCCTGCATGCCGGTCTCGTCTCACAAGAGGCAGGGATGGGTGTGTTTTGGTTCTCCTGAAAATCAATACCCAGTCAATGGATGTATCACTGTGTGAAAGGTGCGTTGGCGACACAGCGGTTAGGACGCTTGCCGACCATGCACATGGTCCGAAGTTCGATCCCCAGTCGATGAACTCCTTTACCTCGCCAAACCAGAAATAATGCTGGTAAAGAGGAAAAGTTGGGCATGAGGCTAGCAACCCCATCCTGTAAAAATAGACACTGCTACAGAAACTTCAAGCCACTAGCTTGAAGCCCTATGTTCCACTGGGAATGTGAAGGAAAAATTATTATTTATTATTTTTATATACATGAGTAAAAATTCATGATTAGACATTTGAATAAAATCAATATAAGATAAAGTACATTCAGAAACAATAATATTAGTGTCATCAATCAAATACAAAAGGATGGGAAATAAGATGTTTTTTACGGTCAAAATAAGCAACTTGTTAGAATGTTATAATGTATGTGAATTGAAATAGCATTTTAAGATTTATTTATTATCCTCCTCTGATTTGACTCGTGGTAATAATATCTTCCATATCTCTGGCATTTGTATTGAGTCAATCCTATTGTACTGTGTGTTGGGTGTAGGTAGATTCGATGAACAAGGATTCAGTAATCCAACATCTCTCTCTCTACCTACCTAAATCACATTTTAGAATTTTGACTGTGCCCCACACACCCTATTATGTGGTTGTGTGTGCTAATGCATGCAGTGCAACTGTTGAGTTTGTTTTTTTCTAAATTACTTATCTTCGCGGGTGGGATCAATCATTCTGTACTTAGCTAAATTCTTATGTTCTGATAATTGCACTACTCCTGATCTACTAATTTGACCTATGTATTTGACTTCGCTTACATTCATTGAAAGGTATTTTGTAAATAATATTATTTTGTTTAATTGGGTCTTTACTTTCTCAGTTTGTAAATTCTTGTATTCTACCCATCCTCCTTTACTGCTCCCCATTAGTCTTTCCTGGACAACTTAAGAAAGACTTTGCTTCGCTGAGAAGGGCACTAAAAGCTGTTAGTAGGGCAAGTGGGATATCGTTAAACCAAACTGGTGAACACTATTGTAGATCGACATATTATGTCATGTAAGAAACTAGCGAATACAATATTGTCGGTCCCCGAGCATCCTCTCTATACGCATCTATCTCCTTGCATTTCATCTGGAAGAACTAGAAGCAGCTATAGGAGGCTATATGCTAGGACTACCAAATACAAAAACTCCACAACACCATATCTGGCACAGCTGTTATGTGATGAGAAATCCGTTAGGTATGACGATAAACTTACTGCAGCACTCTAACAAATAGTCTCATTAGGTTTTCTTTTCCTTTCCTTTTTACTACTACACTGTTGTTCTCATCTACTACCACACATCAACTTTATATTTCAAATCCTGTGGTGCATTGTTTGAAATGAAATACTCTACGCTGTTTTTTTCTTAATTTTTAATATTTATTTATAACTTATTTATTTTATTTTTTATTTATTTATCTCTGATTTTTAAAAATCTTATATAATTTATGAGGTAATTAGATGCAATATACTGTAATGCATGCTGAAAATTCCATACCTGTACCACAAATACTGTTTGGAATAAAGCTGTTATTATTATTATTATTATTATTATAACCTACAGGGTCTTTCAGCATACAGAGATTGTCCCACCTTAGTGAGTTTGTAGGTTTGAATGCCATCCTAATTCCTGCTGAATGTACCTTAAATTGATGTTTATTCAAATGTCTAATCATCAATTTTTACTCATATATATAAATGAAGCAAGAAAGTTGTGTGATTAGTGTCTCGATATGATTATAAGCATTAGATTTGTTCCTTGAAACGTGGTCATCAGTAAATATTGCTGCACAACACTGTGTGATTAATCAAAATAAAATCTTATCCATAACGCAGAAACTAATGGTTTAATTTTCGTAAACATTTTAACCTGCTAACAGAAGTGATGACAGGTAGATTCAATTTTTCGACTACATTTGCTTTCCTGATACTTGCCTAAATTTGAGATTCAGGTGGATGTTCTGGCTATGCTGATTCGACACTAGGAGCCAGTGTGATGTGTCTGGTCATTCCTTTGATGCAGACTGATTTCTATCAGTCAGTCATGTTTGCAATGTGGCCACCATTCTAGGTAGCTCGACATCACGGTGCACACATTGATTTGATGATATATTAGATAGTTGGAGGCAATCGGCCACAGGAAGCCTTGCCTGTCCTAGTTCTCATGCTAGTTGGCACTCATTGGTCAGCAAGGCATATCTACAACCCTGAAAGAACTCATGTCCCTTCTGAGATTCGAACCCGCATCACCAGGAAGTGCTGCAGTCAGAGACGTTACCACTGAGGTGTTGGGGCTGGCGATTAACCTCTTGTAGGACTGTAGTGGGTATTTTGATTGGACACTAGTAACTGGGGTGATGTGTCTGGCTAGTCCTTTCTTTGGTGCAAACTGAATTCTATCAATCAGTCAGGTTTTGCAACGTGGCCACCATTCTAGGTAATGTGACATGGATTCGAATCGCAGAAGGGACATGAGTTCCTTCAGGGTCGGAGATACACCTTGCTGACCAATGAGTGCCAACTAGCATGAGACCTAGGTCAGGCCAGGCTTCCTGTGGCCGATTGCCTGCAACTATCTCATATATATATATAACAAAAGGGTAAGGAAATTCATTTATATATAATAAATGATTAGACTTACATTATGTAGTACAATACTATCACGGATAACATCATCTTCTAAGTTTATATAAAATCGATCTTTTGCATCTAAAGTACAAAGACAATACATTACTCAACATTATTTAAAAGTAATTTATGCAACCATAAAACACCATCACATAATTCATTCACTGACATAGATTAGTTGCAGTTGTGCATCGGTGGCATAGAGGTAGAATACTCACACCGACCACGCCCCATGTGGTTCCGCTTTGGATCCCCGGCCACAGACGCACTTCTTTACCTTGATAAGCCAGTAATAAGACTGGTAAAGAGGGAAGGTTGGGCAAGAGGCTGGCTAGCAAACCCATTCCATTAAAATAAATACAACTTCTATTGGAACTTCAAGGCTCTAGCTTGAAGGCAACTTATGTTCCACTGGGAACGTAAAGGAATAAAAAATTTTTTTAAAGTTGTAGAACATTAAAATTTCAAAGTTTTTTGGAAGACTAATTCTATTAACTAATGTGTCTTTAGTGGAAACCATCGACTACATCTGCGAAAAGACCACTGAAAGGAAAATATGCACTGATATTCCTATCAGTAATCTGAAACAATTACTTTTTAAATGTACAACAAATGCCCAATTCTTGTTTAATAAAGAAGTGTACGGAAAGGTTGATGGTATGCCCACGGGATCCCCACTAGGACCTATTTTTGAGAATATATTTCTAGTAAAACTATAAAATATTCCGTCGAAAGATGAAATAGCAAAAATGGACATGTACTATCGTTACACGAATGACAGTTTTGTAGTGTACGATGAAGGGTTACGTAGTGATTTGATTTTCAGCGGTTTCAATAATGCTCACCCAGCAGTCAATTTCACCTACGTTAGAGAATATAACACCTCTTTACGCTTTCTCGATGTCCTACTAACGAGAAGAGACGATGGTTCCATCAAAAGAACCATATTTAAAAAGTTAGAGATAAAAACTGAGTACACACACCTCCTCAGCTCCGCACCTATGAAATGAATTTAATCTGATCAGGTGCTTAGCATTTACAGTGACGTCCAGTTTGTTCTGAAGACTGTGTAGAAAAAGAAATCCAGGTCGTCCGGGACATTCTAAGCGAGAACCGATATCCACAAAAGTTCATTGAAGCTAGCACAGGTTACAGTAGTCGCAAACACGAACTGACGATGGTGGAGAAAAAGCCTTTAGTTTCAGGGGAGATACTCCTGCGCATATTCTATCGTAATGTTTAACCAGGGTGAGAAAGGAAACTTCATACTCTACACATCTGTTCCTGTCCTTCAGTAGCCGTCCAATGTTCACTCAGCAACTGGAAGATGCCTTGCCTTACCTTAGCTCTTCTTCATGCATATACCATTTCAATTGTTCCTGTGGTTCAAATTATAGAGGGCATACGATTAGGCAAGTTACCAGCTTTGTTCAGCAAAGAGTAAATTAAGTGCATAAAAAGCTCGATTCTGTCATACTTGGTCTATACTGAACATCGCCTCGATGCTAACACAGCCTTTAGGTTTATACACCAGTTTCCAGAGTCGTTATAATGGCTGACAAGAAGACTCTAGACAATCTCGACTTCCAAGGTGATTTATGCCTAGTGTCACACAAACTCCAAGATCTATCTATAGGCAGAAAGCAACAGGTTGTCAGAAGAAGCAGGTGGCGAAGGCAGGACTTCAAGTGAACACAAAGAAGACAAAGATGATGGAGATACCTGACCGCTAACAACAACATCAACAACAAGAACCAAGAGGAGAAATGTGAAGGAAGTCGCCTCACTCACTTAATCTAAGCAGCAATATTTCAAGTAAAGGCGGCACATATGAGAATGTTTAAGACAACTGGGATTGGAGAAGCACCAACTTCCGAAGGTGAACAACTGACTGACTCATAAAAGTAAGCAAAAATAATCTGAAAAGATCAACTAACACAACTTACCAGGTGGAGTCATCGATAAGAGGTAATTAGCTACATTATTAGAAAATAATGTCGATGACTGACCAGGTAGTCGACTAGGCAGATCCATGTAACCAATATGAGCAACATCATGATGATAGGTTAATTTTCCAGGTACTGTTGTTTCTACATTCCCACCAGCATCTGAAGCCAAGTCAACAATAACTGATCCTGGACGCATTGATTCTACCATAGCCTAAAGTACACAACGACAATACAGAAATTAGCTTTACAGAAGGTGTTTAATGACAGTGATCTCTGACAGATTTCCCAATACGGTTTTATAAATTCAGAAGAAAAGATATTAGAGCCTTCATGATTGAATAAGTCGATAAATGCGATGAATTAACTGATCAGATCAATAATTTTGAGGTTCTTTGCTTGATTAGTTCAAATCTTTCCGTGTAACATACATGAACAAAAGCCTTCAGCGCTAAATTTGTTCTGCTTATCAAATATTTATAATATTTCCTAGTTTACTAGCTAGATGAAAGCCAAAACCATACAGGAAAGGTTGGATATAATATAGACTAGAGAGCCTACCCTATAATAAAAGAAGTCCTAAGGTTACATAAACTTCAAAGCACCGAAAAAAATCAACTTATAATTCGCTGGAATAAGCGAGACGAAATGATTCGGCCTAATGAAAGCTATAGTGCACCTTGAATGTATGAACTTTCGTTTTAACACATTTCTGTAATATAGCGCCACATCATCTTTGGTTGTTCCAGTGTGACTGCTTGCACTTGGCCCACTCCTATGTTGTGCTATCAATAAGCTCCCTCTTCAAGCTTGCTACCCCAGCCAGTTAACAGATAAGTTGTACATGTTAATTTTAGTTCTTAGCTTATTATATATAAACATAATTCATTTCTGAGCACATGACAGTGCATAACCCTCCTATCTTGACTTCATTCATCGGTACATACACGATAGGTAGTGTACTGATGAGGATTAACAGAGGATAGTAAGTTTAGCAGATGCTGACGTTAAGGATTATCTAGAGGCTGACATCGGCACATACAAAGCCTTCAGGAAGACAGTTAGCTGATGTTACATTTTTGAGAGAAAGGAAAAATTAGATAGCATTAGGACTTGGAAGATAATTGGAAGGTTAGGATTAGGGGAGGCGAAGGTCTAAACTGAATAGAATAAATAATAAAACCTGTTGCACAAGAGGTGGCTCTAGTGGATAACGCTTTGGCGTCTGAAACTATGGGCACTGGATTAGAGCCTCGGTTGGAATACTGTCACTCACTCAGGAATACATGTAAATCCAGATGAAGAGTCCCAAATAGGACAAAATGTGCATCTTGGCTTGATTCCACTGCTAGTCACCATCCACCGATTGACTCGAAGTTATAAAACGGTGGAAAGTTGTTGGAAATGATCACACCAAACAAAAGACTTCTAAGTTTGATCAGGAACTGACTTTAGATAAAGAACCATGAAAAACTGGCAAGATCCGTCGGCTGTTTTATGTAGTTTCAAACTTTTCTACAGTACGCACTCATGACCTCAATAGGTATCCAATTCAGGGACTTCTGGTCACCAGGCGATTTTGTTGACCATTCAGCCATTGGGACAGAATACAGTGGGCCACGAATTAGAACTTCTGCCAAATTGTGATATATAGCGCAATCGCTAGTCAGTGTCAACAACGAGGTGGACATTTTAATTAGACTTTGGCAGAAGTTAGAATTCAAGGACCATTGGATCGGGTTCCAGTGGCTTAATGGTATACGAGCTCGCCTTGTAACCGGAAGGTCCTGGGTTCGAATCCCGGTGGGTGCGTACTGATGAAGAGTCCCAAACTAGGACGAAACAGCTGTCCAGTACTCCCAGGTTTTCCAATGGTTCTCTAACTAATGTCAGCTCATGATGAAATCCTGAAATTAGACTTTCATTTAAAGATGATGAAATAAACTCACGAAATTACTGGCTACTTCAGGTTTGTTTCCGTGTTAACTTATTGTAAGACTAACATTATTCTATAACACAAAGAACAAGAATATGGATGCCATTCATTTGATCTTTTAATTTTATCTATCTAATTCCATAAAATTTGGTAATCAAGTGAATAGTGGATTTAGAAAAATCAGTAATATCTCAATAAAAATTATACAGCAGCATCGCTGAGGTTAGTAACGGATTAGGGCATTCCTGTCATCGCAGTCGATCTCGAGTTACATCTAAGCAGTCAACTAAGGAATGTACTGAAAACCTATGCCCACCTGATTGTGGGAAGTGAAGAGCGGGTCATTGGTGGAAGGGTGACATGAAGGAGATCGTGTGAATTGGTGGAGATGAGACATTGCGGACAATCATGGATCAATAACAAAACTTATCATTGCGTGTAAACTATTAAAATATAATTGCACTTTATTTGGAAATGTTTTGTTGAAGCCCTATATTCCACTCGGAACCCAAGGGAACAATAATAATAATAATATAAATATATATAAAGAGCAAGACAGCTTACCTTTGTAATTAGTCTCGGTGCTGGTTTCCCTGGAATTAAAGCGCTAGTAATTATAATGTCTACTTCTTTCGCTTGTTTTGCGAATAACTCCATCTCTGCTTCCAGGTATTTTTGAGACATTTCTTTAGCATAACCACCTATTCCTTCACCTGACTCCTATTGATTTAGTCAAAATGAAACAAAACGTAAAGTCAGAAAAAAAACACAGATTTCATGAGCAATCTTCATGCAGGCATGAGTGGGGAGGAAAGGCTGAAGGCGCTGTGTTCGCCGACGAATTCATTTTCCTCCACTTATGCCGTACAACAGCATTTCAATACAGTGTTTACATGAAAGTGGACAGTAACAAAGTTGACGAGTTTTCATAATCATGGCTGTTATTATTAGTCAGTGCATTAGAGAAGCTGAACGTAGGTGTATTAGAATTACGCAATAAGATGCATACTTTACTGAATGACTTGTAATCAGGATACACAGAGAAGGGAAGGAAAATATCAAATTATGCAGGGGTTGTAAAGAACTACAAGAGTTCTAAGGACTGAGTGACTGACGGAGAATGATGCTTAGGAAGGCTTCGTGTGGTTTTGGAAGTATTTGGGCAAAGGTTGTTAGTTCCCGGCTGCTCACACCGTGGAAGTTGATTGATTCTTCGGGTACCTGAAACAGAAAGAGGGTTAGTATTGCGTGACCATAGAGCCCAAGGGACAACTGCTTGAGGCCAGTCACACGCGGCATGTATGAACAAGTTTCTTGGATTGGTTTCGTATTAGTAAACTTACCGCCTGTTACGGACCACCATCGTTGGGTAAGTCGGGATGTACAATTTTTTTGGTCGACCTTTTCTAACCTCCTCTCTCCAAAGTGGAGAGACAGCATAGCTGGGTGGTATGCTGATCATTTGAGGGAAACACCTTACTGCTGTTACATTCCTGTTTCTAAGTAGTACGACTTCGCCCACAGACCCCAAACATAGTGTAAAAACACAGTTTTTTTGTTTAGTGAAGAAATTTCTTTTCAACGACTTCATTTTCAAGCTGTACAGTCGTATTTATATTAAAGAAAAAGTTATTAAGTGGCACTAAATAATTGCTCAGTCAATATACATATATAAGTGATAAGAATAATGATACTTAAAATGTTATAAGGGGTAGAGTTGAAGTGGATAAATTACAAAATTATTAAGGATTGTTTTATAAGTGAATTGATACCAAAAATGTCAAGTGTTGTCTAAAAATTTAAAAAAATTTAGGAGTACGATTACGATAAGAATGAAGATGTGAAGTGAAGTGGAAAGAATTCAAGTGGTAAAATAAAATAAAAACTAGAAAGAACATTATTATGACCAAACGCTTTTGAACACATAATTTAGGTTTCTGTTCATGTATAGCTAAAGCTTCGGCTATGCATAAGTGAAGAAAACGTAAACTTTTGGATCGATTCGACTTTGCCATGTAGATAACTTTGAAAGATGAATCACGTGGGGCTAAATGACCAGATTCTAACAGGTGATCACAAATGGACGACTTCGCAGTTCTACGTTCGCTTTTCATTAACCAAACCAGATAGTGTTCAGCGACATGTTTTCGGAGATTACGCTTACAATTTCCAATATGAACAGCTCCACAAGAGCAGGTAAAAGAGTAAATGCACATAGATGTGGACAAAAGTGATAATCTATCCTTGACGCATTGTCTATTCATATGTCGGCTGGTAAAACTAGTTGCAAGTCAGATGCAGGAAAAGTGCTTTTACTTCATTTAGAAAAACGATTTTTAATCAATTCCGAAATGGTGTCACCTTTGAATGCTAGACTCATAAACAGTTTTTTCTTTGGCACTGTGATTTGTCTAGGGGCGGATTCTTTCTTGATGTTACCTTGAATAAACCTAGTAGGATAACCATTGTTAAGGAGATTTGATCGAAGGTTATTTGGTTCTTCGCTGAACAAAAAAACTGTTTTTACTTCTGAATAAATGGGTACTTTTCGTGAGTGTAAAGAGAAAAATTCTTACACAATGCCGGTAACTGCTTTTATTCTAATCGCTATCCTAACAACCTTCCTATTATGGTAAGAGCTGCAGGAACAATAGTTCCAGCCAGTGTAGCTTGTCGGGTCACTGCGATATGCAAGGCCGACCACCACATCGAGGTAGCAACTATCGGTCAGGAGAATTATAAGGAGTCAGAAAAACGAACAAAAATCAAGTTGGTATAAATCAAGAAGGCTATTACTATGATAGTAGAATTAGTTGAATAATTTCCTTTTGTATATATATATATATATATATATATATATAGCTCCGGTTTTTCTAAATGAATGGGTAAAGCTTCAGCAATACAAAGGAGACGAAAGCGTATAGCCTTTGGCAGAGGTCGTTGTTCACTCTGTAGATTATTTTGATGGAGGTATTTGTTTTGATGGAATAATGACCAGTGTTAACACCAGGTGTCCGATTATCACACTCCTTATAATGGAGCCACTACTGTCCTTCTGCAGTTATGCGAGATATGCATCGAATGACCAAAATTACAACTCACTGATTATATTATTCACATTTTACTGCATAACGCTAATACACTTCTTATTTAATAACTATGATTATGACAACTCATCACTTTTATCACTATCCTAATTTGCGGAAGCATTGTAATATAAACATGATTGTACAGCTAGAAAAGAAAATGAATTCCCCGCGAAAGGAGCGTCTTCGCTGAACTATGTGATCTGTTTTCATTCACAAATAAAAAACACAAACACCAGTATCTCCTCGTAACTGTGATGATAAATTAAACACGTAAGCTGAAAAAGTAACAAATTCTTGTCACCATTTTATGTATATAATAAGCTTTGTTCATTATAACAACCCTAGAACCTTTATCTGGTCTACATATGACGATTTCATAGCTTCTTCAGGGCTATTCTGCGATTTTCGGTCAGCATCTTCTGCTTCTCCATTGACGATATGTGATATTGGTTAGCAATACCAACAAGTTTAGACTTTAGCCATCCTCTTTTATCTTCGTCTAAGGGTTCGCCTCTGGGACCTATCCTGACTTGTATCTTCATGAGCTACCTTGAACAGACACAACTGAGCTCTGTTATCAATGGGACAACCTGCTATCGCCAGTATGTTGATGACACATTTGTTGTTTGCAACAACATAGATCAGGCATCGGCATTATATGATCGTCTAAATGAGATCCATCCAAACATCGAATTCACCATAGAATAAGAACATAATAATGAGTTCAATTTCATGGATGTAAATGTAAAAATAACAAATAAAGGCATGATCGAAAATTCCATTTATAGAAAAGAAACCTGGACTGGACAATATCTTCACTATAACAGCTTTTGTCCCATAAGCTATAAACGTGGATTGGTAAGGACTTTGTACAACAGAGCCAGGAAGCTATGTTCATCAAACAAGGTCGAAGAAGAATTAGATTTCGTCGAGAAATGCCCAAGGGAAAATAGATACCCCAAGGGATAGCAGCGAAAAAGATAAGAACGAAGAGCATCCAACTGTAGAAAAGAAAAAAAGTGTCTCCCATTCAACGGAGATGCAGTGTCACAAAAGATTGACAAAAGACTGAAGATGCAATAAATAGAAGCTTCCCTGCAGCAAAACTCATAACAGTATACAGGACCACTCCTTCTATAATCCCCTCAAAACTGGATAAATACACTGCTGATGTCACCTCCATTTGCGTTTACGAATTTACGTGCACTTGCATGAGCAAGTACACTAAGAGGATGGAAAAGAAGGCTTCTATCCGATTTTCTGAACATATTCCAAGAAATCTGTGTCTGAAAGGAAGCAAATATTCTCAGAGTGAAATTACCCGACATATTGTTGATACCGGACATCTCGTAGAGACTTTAAAATATTAAATAAGTAAAAAACCAGCAAATTTACTGCGATTTGCCGAAGCAATCGCAACCAAACAATTGAAACCAGATTAATGCATACAGAAAGAGAGCGTGATTAATCTCTCACTGCCTTAGTAAATGAATTTTGATTTTAATTACATTAATTTCATCGGTCATCTAATTCAGTGATCTCAAATCACTGAACAAATCTCAACCTTATAAACTGTAACTGCCTTGGTTTTTTGAGTTGCTAACACCGGACAGGACTCCGGGTGAACATAGACAATACGGAGGTTATGAAAATAACCAACCAACCAACAACAACAGCAGCAACATCCAGCGTCAATCACCATCACTTATCTAGGGAGTATTGTCTCACCTACAGGAGGAACGGACGAGGATAACTAATCGAGAATCCGAAAGGCGAGAAACACATTCATCAACCTGAAACCAATCTGGAAATCTTCGTCACTTAACTCAGCATCAACAACAAAATTCGGTAGTATTTTCAATACAAACAACGTCAAGTCGGTCAGCTCTTCTATACGGATCAGAAACTTGGCGGGCGGATGGGTCACAAAGAATGTTTCCAACAGGCTATTGCAGACCTTTATCAAAAACTGTCTTCGCTGGCTCTATACTGAAGATCACATGGCCGAGCCGGAAAGAATCACCAACAAGAAACTATGGGGAGGAACAAACAAAACAAGAACCAATCACCAACCAACAAATATGCAGGAGAAAGTGGAGATGGATTGGATTCGACACTCACTGAGGAGGCCGCTCGCTGGGTGACATCGTGCGCACGTCAGGCCATTGCTCGAGTGGAATCAGGCCGAAATGGAAGCGGAGAGTAGGACGTCAATGCAAGTGTGACATGGAGGAGATCGTGTGAAGAGGAGTTGGTTGAAACAGTATGGACTAACATGGATGCAGGTGAAAAATTAGGCAGAAGACAGAAGTGGCTAGTGGAGACGTGCAGTTGAAGCCCTATTTTCCACTAGGAACCCAAGGGAACAATAATAATACTCTTCTGTTAATTATTTTTTTCTGTTTTCTGTCTTACCCCTCCCCTCTCTTTTCAACTTTAAAAAGCGTATAGATTGATGATGAAAACCTAAACTAAAATTGTAGTGTAGCTTACATTTTGGATGCGTCAATCTCTTCTCTACTACCACTCAAAGATTTAAGTATGTTGTTATCATCTATATATGTAACCATTGTAATTTCAGGTAGTCAACAGCTGATTAGAATCTGTGAAATAGTATGAAATCTGGTCTCCCTTTCTCTATCGAAATTTGTCAAGGGGATCAGATGTATGAAATAAGACATTTACTACAAAGTAATAGAACTCTGTAATAATAATAATAATAATAATATCGACTGATCTATTCACTTTCAACTTAGCACAGAATATGAAACATAAAAATTTCGCTAATATTCATTAATAGGCATACACAACGAACCTTTTAATAAACAAAATATATTCACACTAAAGATAAACATTTTCGACCTCTCACTCACACACACAGACACCCTCCTCTTTGTGATCATCTGACCGAGGAAATGTTTCTTGACCCAGACATAAAGAACACAGACATTCCAGAGTTTGTAAAGTAGTAGCACAAATAATAAGTCTGATGAAAATAACTTAAGCTTAAGGTCACATAGAATTGACTAATATCACTCCTCTACCTAAAGATTCTGTCTAATTGTATCTATAAAATAAAATGTTTGCTTGGAAGGTGTGATGTGATGCGATATACATCGGAAAACCATCGCTAGTGAGAAATCAAAATCAGAAGAAATGAACACTGTAGAAATCCAGTTAGTGAACTAAGAAAATAAATTGAATATTCCCATAATTTATTCAGAATAAAATATTCAGAGCGAACAATTGTCATTTTCAATAAATTCTTCCCTCTTCAGGCTCTACAATTATAAATTCATTAATCCATTGAGCATACATACAATAGCCAACCAGCCAGTCAGTAAAGGCGAATTAGAATCATATCAGAAAGTGTATTGTGGAACAAGTGTAAGTAAGATGGGATGAAACAATAGTCATATAGTTGTTCAATATGCATGGTCAATGAGAACATGGGACAGAATGAGTTGAAGTAATTTAATTTAATGATGTGTGTATATATATACTCAATATAAATATAGTCAGCAGAAAATTCATGAATAAGAGTGATTATTTAGACAAAATGAATATCATTCTAAGCGACCATACAAAATTTCAAAAGCTGAGCAGGTGTAAAGACACAACTGAGGCAACCGAATGCCAAATGGCTAAGACACTAAAATCACTAATTGAGAGTAATCTGATTCCTAAGGATACACTCGACGACGAATCGAAACCCTCAGGTACGCAAACACCAAGACTTAATGGTTTGCCGAAAGTCCATAGGCCGGGAGTACCACTACGTCCCATCTTAGATATGTGTTTATCCCCTTATCATTCTACAGTAAAGTGGTTGGTAAAGGCACTAGAACTGTTACATCGCGAATTATTGAAATTCAGTGTAAAAGACGTATTCAGCTTTGTGGAAATTACCAAAAGCCTGAATGTAAAGGGAAAGAAAATGATGTCACTGGATGTAGCATCATTATTCACCAACGTCCTACTGCTTGAAACAGTTAACTACATATGTGACCAGCTGATAGAAAGAAAGACAGATGTAGGAATCCCATCCGAAAAAGTCAAAGAGTGATTATTGAAATGCACTATGAATGTTCAATTTATGTTCAGTAATGGTTTTTATAGACAAGTTGATGGTGTAGTCATGGGATCACCTGTGGGCCCTATCCTGGATATTTTCCTGGCAAAGCTTGAAAATGGTCCACTCAAAGACACGATTAAAGGGCTTGACTATTATTGTCGATATGTAGATGATACCTTTATCGTTTGTGATAGAAATCTTAATAAACAAGAGCTTCTGAATGCTGTTAATAGTTTTCACCCAACTATTCAGTTTACATGTGAAGAAGACAGTAACAGTTTACCTTTCCTAGACGTCCTACTTACCATGAAGACAGACGGATATCTACAAAGGAAATTATTTAGAAAGAAAACTTGGACGGGTCAGTACACCCATTTTCATAGCTTCACACCGATTCAGTATAAAAGAAACTTAGTTAAGCGTCTTAGATATAGAATAAAACGCATATGTTCAGAGGAATACATTAAGGAAGAAATGTATAAACTGAAACTCGCACTACATGAAAATGGATATCCATAGAGCTTCCTGAAAAAGTATATGTCAATACCGACAGACAGGGTAAAGGTGGATACCGTAGACAAGAAACCTTTGTATCTTAAGTTAAGTTACAAAGGGGAAATTGCAGCTGACATTCTAAAATGTCAACTCAATACAGCAATAGATAGAACATTTCCTGCAGCTAAACTGGTACTAAACTTCTCAACTAAACCAGTACTCACACAGCAAGTAAAGGATAAATTACCAAAGATGGCCTCATCAATGTGCATCTACGAATTCAACTGCTCATGTGGAGCCAGTCACATTGGCCATACTCAGAGGGCTTTATCCATGCGCGCACATGAACACGCACCTGTATGGTTGAGTAAAGGAGTAACCAAATGCGTAAATAGTGCAGTGTTGGCCCAAACGGTAGATACTGGACACTCGATAAAACTTGACTAGGCGTTCTCAGTTACTTACCGCGTTCCTAGCAATTTATCTAGAGGAGCTTGACTACGTCTTCTATCAGTAGCTGAAGCGGTGAAAATTAATGCCAGAAGACCATCTCTTTGCATACGAAAGAAGTGAAGTATGTTCAGCCTCTATCTATGTTTACCTTGGCCTACAATAAAGCCAACAAATCCTCCATTAACACTATAAATTCCTTTCACAATTTTCTTTTCTTTTCCTTCTTCTATTCCTCTGTTTCATTGAAAAACGTTCATTTTCGACTTTTATGTTTTCATGACCTTTCTTATGATTTTATTACCTTAGGTTTAAGTAGTGCTTTTCTAACTTGCTATCGTATTTACAAAATCCTGTTCATTCTACTTCATTATATTCATTATTATTATTATTGACAATCATTCACCAATGGTACATTTAATTTTAATTTTACACCATATCATCGTTATTATTTTACAATCATTCTTATTGTTGTTATTTTCAACCTGGAACTTATGTCTTGACCGCCCCATTCGTTGGTTTATTTTCATATTGCCTCACACACCCTGATTACACTCACTCTCAAAACCTGTATTTTCTGCTGACTATATTTATATTGAGTATATATATACACACATCATTAAATTAAATTACTTCAACTCATTCTGTCCCATGTTCTCATTGACCATGCATATTGAACAACTATATGACTATTGTTTCATCCCATCTTACTTACACTTGTTCCACAATACACTTTCTGATATGATTCTAATTCGCCTTTACTGACTGGCTGGTTGGCTATTGTATGTATGCTCAATGGATTAATGGATTTATAATTGTAGAGCCTGAAGAGGGAAGAATTTATTGAAAACGACAATTGTTCGCTCTAAATATTTTGTTCTGAACTAAGAACACTTGAAAAATGATCAGCCATAGTTCTGTCTACACGCTATAGAATCAGGTCACAAAACTGATTTTAACAATATTGAAATAATCCAGAAAAAGCATCTCAGAAATCACAAAGAACGTCTCACATCATCAGAAGTCCTTCATATCAAGTGGAATCCAAATTGTCTGAATAGGAATGATGGACTAAAACAGAATTTGACGTGGTTACAACACCTGCTTCCCTCCCCCATGAACTGACAAAATCAACACGAATGTGTGATATAAACACATGTAAACAATCTACACTTGGTTTTGTTATCTTTACCAATTGATCAACTTGACAAGGTGAAAAATGCCCCCCTTCTGAGGAACGATGATCAAGTTGTTATATATAAACTGAGATTTTGTAAATTCTGGTTTAATAACACTTTGATAAAGCTATTAGCAGCATTAAATAGCTAAACGTCAATAAAAACGACAACAATATCGTTTTGCTTTTTCCATTCATTCATTGGGAAATAAAAAACAAACTTTTATTATAATTAATTCACATCTTTTGTTGAAATTTCCTCACCAGATATATTTTCTAAAATATCATATGTATATATTACTGAATTCTCTGAAAGTAGTCTTTTCGCTAAATATATCATGTTCTCTATGATATACAATTAGAATTTGATGATATTAGATGGTTGGAGGTAATCGGCAGGAAGACCTGCCTGACTCAGGTTTCGTGTCTGTTGGCACTCGTCAGCAAGGCGTATCTGCGGCCTTCAAGGAACTCATGTCCCCTCTGAGATTCGATCCTGCGCCACCCAGTGACGAGTGCCAACCAGCACGAAACCTAGGTCAGTCAAGGCTTCTTGTGGCCGATTGCCTCCAACTATCTAATATTATCAAACCAATGTGCACCGCGATGGCGACCTACCTAGAATGGTGGCCACATTACAAACCTGACTGATAGAATTCAGTCTGCACACATCACACTAGTTACTAATATCCAATCAGAATACAATTAGAATTGTTAAATTTTATATTAAATAATTCAACTGACTTGTATATCGACAGTTAAAAATTCTGCACCGAATGATTCCACTTGCTCACGAACTGCTTCACGCGTATCAAAAGCGCGTACCACAGCGCCTAGACTTCTAGCTGTACTAACAGCTGATAGACCTGCAACACCACCACCAACAACCAACACTTTTGCCGGGGGAATTCTACCAGCTGCAGTGATCTGACCTAAAGATTAGTGGAGGTATGTTGATGAAAGAAATAATAATAATGAATATCATTCACAGATGGGATGTGTTTTAAAAAAAGTAATAGTATATTGACAGAATTTTTAATGTACTTTTGTTCTCTGAACTAGCTGCATGGTTTATAGTTGAGAAGCTTTCATTGCCCCCTACTAGGCAACATCTTCAGTGCATACACACTTCAATTTGATGAAGTGAGCTTTGAGAATTCTCCACGAAATCAGATGTCATGTCTCCTGGTGATAACTTTGGAAGTGATTGGTTGTGCACTGGTAGTGATTGTTTCCCTGACCTGAAGTTGTTGACCCTTTGTGTGTGTGTGAGATTTACTTCTTATCGATTGGTAAATTTTGTCTATGTCAATGTGTCAATTAATTGACAATTCGCTGGAATACCAGGCATTCTTGATGTGTTCCTCTGTCGAATATTTGAAGTAAAATCACTCCACCATTTTATAAAAGACATCTCAGTAATCACCACAAGACTCTTCAAACCTTTAGGAATTGATGTCACACACACACAAACTAACAAAATCACTTCACTCAGCCAGCTCTGCGTCAACCAAATCTTCTCCACTATTTTAAGTAATGATAAAAATAATAACAATATCGGCTAACCTGCAAAAAATCGATTGAACAATCCAGCCGCTTCAATGACACCTTTATATCCAGCAATATTAGCCATAGAGGATAACACGTCGAACGACTGAGCACGACTTATGCGTGGTATACAATCCAAGGCGAGTAAATTAACATTCTTCTTACTTAATTCATCAATTAACGACTGAAAAAGACAAAAGAAAAGAAGTACAGTAAAAAAAAAGTGGTCATAGATAGACTAAAAAACTTCTGGGGGGGGGTGGGTAGGGGCACAAAACAGTACTTCAAATCTTCACAATGCAATGAACTAGTTTCATTGAAAATCGAATCCATAGTCATCGTGCTCACGACCAACTACTGATAGTTGAGTCACTTCGTAAATCTTCATCTTCATTATTACTATGCAGAGAGAATTCCATTATGGGTAAAAGCTAAAATAAAAATAATGGTGAAACTAATAATGATAACACAAATAAGAGAGAATATATAAGACATCTGAGACCCTACGTAGGATTCTTAATAAAGCAGGAATCAGGGTGGCATTCAAACCTACCTAAAACTCACTCAAGTAGGACAAGCTCTGTAGGTTAAAGGACCCAGTGGACCCATCTAAATAGAACAATATAATTTACACAATACCTTGCAACGACTGTGAGTCAGGTCAACTAGACAGATCAAACTAGTAGATCAGGAGTAGTCAAATTGCCTATCAGAACATAAGAATTTAGCTAAGGTTAGAATGATTGATTCCGCGAAGATAAGTAATTTAGAAAAACAAACTCAGCATTTGCTCTACATGTATTAACACACACACACACACAACCACACAATGTGATCGGTGGGACAGAGTCAAAATTCTAAAAAGTAATATAGGTAGGTGGACAGCTAGGCAGGTTGATTGCTGAGTCTTCCTTCATCGAATCTACATCCAACCAGAGATATGGAAAATATGACTACCAATCAAATCAAGAGATGAGAACTGGTGGAATCATTTAAAAGAAGTTGGAAAGTTGTGTGACTAATGTCTTGATATGATTATGAACAATAATAAATTGTGCTCGAACCGTTGTCATCAATAAATATTACTTACTGTATAACACCACTGTGAGACTTTATCAAAATAAATTTTATCCATAATGGAATTATACCCCCCATCAACAAAGTGTCCAGTAATGTAGTTAGAATCTTTAGTAAACAACATATCGGGATGCAGCATGACAATAATAACGAATAATAACTTATGCCCGTTGCAGAAGAGGTGGCTTTCGTGGCCCAAATAGTCAAGTGGATAACGACGCATTGGAGCCTGAGATGATGGGTGTTGGATCCGAGTCTCTCAGTGAGAACAGCATCACCCACTGGGAAGTGCATTCTGGATTTCACTGCTAGTCAAAATCCATCTAATTTATTTGGTTGGTATCAGCTAACAGTGAAATCTAAGATGCGTGTTTCGCATTAATATATGTGTAAAACTTGGGCACTGTGGTAGTAAGTAATTTCATATTAGTTTGTTTATTAGATATATCACACACACAGAGTGAAACAGTATTATTTACTGGATGACACAGTTTCGAACACAATCTAGTATTGTTCATAATCATTTCATCATTTATAATCACACGACTTCGAAACTTGAGTTTTATAGTTTTTTTTGTTCTCTCCCATTCGTCGTCATTGGGGTAGTAGAATTTTCCAGATATCTGGCTGGACAGGTGTTGAATGATTCACTTCTATTACACGGATTTGCAGTTGATTCAGTAAATAAAGCTTCTGTTATCCCACTATCTCCATCCACCCTGCTACATTAGATTTTAAAAATGTCATCTTATCCCATCCTATTGTATGGTTGTGTGTAACTGCATGTAGTGAGTGCTATAGCTGAACTATTCTCTAGATTTCTTATGTTATTCGGGTCAACCAATCTAGATTTTGCTGCTAGGTTTTTATGCTCGGCTAGTCTGACTGCCCGCCCGTGTTCTACTACCTTGACCTACTTATTTGACCTGACAATCATTGCAGGCAGGCTATTAGATAAACTAAATTGTTTTGTTTTAAAGGTTCACAGGATTGATCCTTTGACCGACAAAGCTTGTTTCTACTTGAGTTTGTTGGTAGTTTGAATGCCAACCAATTTTATTCCCAGGGGTTTCCGAGGTTCCTTCCTTGTATGGGATTACTACTATTGATTTAGTTTCCTTATTGTTGGTGTTGTCTTGCGCATATGTGACATGCATGTCGTCATTAATATTATTATTATTATCATCACTATCATTATTTATTTTATTTTTACATTTCCCTACATATTTCCTGACTAATTTATCAGGGTAATTACTAAGTTTCAAGGTTTCCTTTGCATGTTTCTCCCCACTCATGACTCGTCATTTGGATGCCTTTACATCTTAGTGAGTGACAGTGATGTTAACACCGATACTCGAACCTACCGTCTATCATCTCAAGTGCCAAAACGTGCCAAACGTAGTAGGCTACGGAAATATATGACAGCCACCTGGAAAACAACTGTTATCTGTTGTTTCGTATCGAAATTGTTTTTCTACTGCCTATAGATTAATACTCCTAGACCAAAATGCTAGGTCTATGATGGCATTTTAGCTTCTAGTATAAACGCTGGCAATGAAATCTCAGCACGGATCCGAAAAGCTCGACCTGCTTTCGCTGACTTACACCATCTCTGGCGTAGGCGTGACATCCGGTTATCAACCACGGGACGTGTATACTGCTCAGCTGCAGTTCGCTCCGTCCTTCTCTGTGGCTCTAAAACATGGCCAATACGCGTTGAAGACATGAAAAGGTTGACTGCTTTCAATCATAGATGTCTGCGATCTCTGTCTCACGTTAGGTGGTTTCACAAGATAAGTAATGTTGACGTTAGGCGTAGAGTGTTGGGCAAAGAGGGAAAATCAATCGACGAGGCTATAAAGTTACACAGATTGAGATGGCTAGGTCACGTGGTGCGCATGCCTAACCACCGCCTCCCCCGACGGGCATTGCTAGCTGATATAGGTGCAGGTTGGAAAAGAGCCAGTGGTGGCCAAACAAAAACATGGCCTCGTCAATCCCCGAAATCCGTGACATTTAAACTGAGTCGGTCAGATAGGGAGATGCAGACTTCCGGGTTGGGGCCCTCGGGACTCTAGGAATCAATGGCTGGAGACAGTAGGTGACATGGCTCAAAATCGTTGTCAATGGCGCAGGTGTATTCACCCTCTGTAAGCTTTCATATTCCTTTCTACCATTACCCATTCTGTTTCACTCTTATACTTGTCAAACTCTATTGATTCTCTTCACTCATCTTCTTGTCTACCTCTGTGTGCTATTTGGAACGTGGCAACTCGAACTGCTGCACTTCGGTGCCAAGTTCTATGTTAAATCCAAACAGACAGTATAAACGCTGTTGATGCCTTGAAGTTAGTTTTGATGTCTCTTAGTTGATATCACCTACCATTGGATGCACGTTTGATCATGTGTAGAGAGTTAAAAAACGATTTCAATAAGTGTAGCTTATTATCTAAAACAGTTGATGAGTTGTATTCACACCCACGCATGCATCAACAACACTCTTTCACCTTTTGTCCAATTCAAAATCAAAGTAAAAAAATGTTTTAATAGTTTACTAATTGTAAAGCATAACTACAAAGTAGAGGTACTAATTCAGTTAGAAGTGACATAATTGAGTACTTTGTCAACACCTATTACAGCATTCCAACTAACACACACCATTTAGAGTTATTCAGAAAGTAAACAAAAATCCACCGAAGGCAGTGTGTTTCCAACTTTCGTGTACTGAATAACCAGTCGCTGTATGTATCGAAGGGCCGGAGATATATTTTTAAAAGAAACTAGTTCACCCTCTATATTCCCTATGGATTTAGCTTGGTTTAACTCCGTAGTTTTTGTTATTTTGTTTTTGTCTTTTTAATTCCCTTCATCTTGTTTTCCATTTTGGTTATTATTATTATTATCCCTCCCTCTGTTTCCGAGTGGAACACACAGCTTCAATAACACATCTCCATCTCGTTCTATATAGTGCTGTACTCTTCAGCTGGTAAGCTCCACGACTGCCCATAATCTCTCATCTCATCAACACCACCCTCAGACCAACGACCAAGTCGTCGCTTCTCATTTGAATTCCACTCGAGTGAGATGGCCTGAATTGAGCATGACGTCATTTGGCGGCCTCCTCAACATGTGTCCAATGAGTCCATCTTCATTTTCTCCTACATCTGCACTTGTTGATCAATCGGCTCTTGCCTGTTGGTTTTTTTCCTAGCCAGAGTTTCTTGCTGCTAATTCTTTCTGGTCCGCCAGCTGTTCTCATTTGATCTTCAGTATGGAGCCAGCCAGCGAATGGGGTAGCTATTGATAAAAGTCTGTAATATTTCAGTTATACAAAGCTATTATTTCAGTTTGTCTATATGCACATCTCATTTATACTCTTATTAGTCAAAAAAACAGTTTTACATACTTCGCAATTATTTTCTAATTCTATGTAGTTTTCGACAACTTAACCTCGCCAGATTACTAGCTTGCTAGGCTACTAGCTTTCTAGTTTTCTAGCCGGTCTCAAGCCTGGATAAAGAGGGAGGGTTGGGGCGTGGTGCTAGCAACTTCACCCCCCTAAAACAACCAAATCGCTACAGAAGCTTCAACGAATAAATATATTAAAAATTCTAAAAACATAAACAATAGCCTTATTTTTCGCTGGAATCGGGGAAGTGAAATGACGCAGGCTGGTGAAAGCCTTCGGAAAGCCAGTCAGCCAATCTGCCTTCTTTCGATGAATGCAAAAGTACGGATGGGTACCTGGAATGTTCGTACAATGTACGAAACTGGAAAGGCTGCCCAGAAAACCGCTGAAATGAGAAGGTATAGAATAGAAGTGTTGGGAATCTGCGAAAGCAGATGGAACGGAGCTGGAAGGTGCGAACTACCTACTGGAGAGACAATAACTTATTCCGGCCACCCAGAGGACAACCACGAATACACCGAGGGAGTGGCCATCATGATATCACCAACAGCAGCCACCAGGATAATGACAGCCAGGTTCAACTCAAAAGGAAGGAAAGTTACGGTCATTGAATGCTATGGGCCTACAAACGTCTCAGAACAAGAGAAGAAGGAGGGGTTCTACAGACAACTACAAACAATAATGGACAACGTCCCAAATGGCGATATCAAAATCCTGGTGGATGACATGAATGCGAAGCTGGGAGGAGACAACACAGGAAGAGAACTCACCATGGGTCGTGAGGCCCTCGGCGAAATGAACGACAATGGTGAACTCTTCTCAGACTTCTGCGCCTTCAATGATTTGGTGATTGGTGGTAGTGTTTTCAAACACAAGGATATACACAAGACGACATGGATTTCACCAGATGGAAACACCAAGAACCAAATAGACTTCATCTCAATTTCAAGAAAGTGGAGACGGAGCCTACTGGACACAAGGTCGAGGAGAGGAGCAGATGTGGGTTCAGACCACTATCTAGTACAAGGGACTTTCAAGGTGAAGCTAAAAGCCTCGAGGATAGCTGGGGATAGGCCACAATGCAAGTTCAACACTCAAAACTGAAGGACACAACCACAAAAGACACTTTCACTGCAACTGTCAGAGCAAAGCAGGAAACACTACGCGACATCACAGAAGACTCATGCGTGGAAGAACATTGGAAGTCTCTGAAGGCGATTTTCAACGAAACGTGTTCAACGGTTCTAGGAAGAAAGAAGAGACAAGACAAGGAATGGCTCTCAACGGACACTTGGAAGCTAATAGAGGAGAGGAGAATGGTGAAAGAGAAAATGATTCAATGCAAAGAAGAATAAGAGAAAGAGACGCTGAGCTCAACTTACACAGCAATGGACAAAGAAGTGAAGAAGAGTGCTAGGAAGGACAAAAGACGATTCTACGACAATCTGGCCACTGAAGCTGAGAAGGCAGCAGGCAAAAGGGACCTGAGGACACTATATCAGATAACCAAATCTCTATCCGGGAAGAGATCAACACAAGCGAAACCTATAAAAGACAGCCAAGGGAACCCAATTACCAAGGAAGAAAGACAGATTAAACAATGGGCGGATCACTTCAAAGGACTCTTGAACCGACCATCACCTGCAACCCGTCCAGAAATACCACCAACAACGCGCACACAACTGCAAGTTGACACCAATCCTCCAACGAGAGCTGAAGTCTTGAATGCAATCAAGCTTCTGAAAGCTGGAAAAGCAGCTGGACCAGATGGAATACCCCCTGAAGCACTGAAAGCGGACCCAGAGACTACAGCAGACATGCTGAATCCACTATTGCAAAAGGTCTGGAAGGAGGGAAAGGTGCCTACTGACTGGAGGAAAGGTTACCTCGTGAAACTACCAAAGAAGGGCGACTTACGCCTCACTCGGCAAGAACTGGCGAGGAATCATGCTCCTGTCGACGCCAAGTAAAATCCTGAGTCGCATCATCCTGGAGACGCACTGGAGACAGAACTCCGACCAGAACAAGCTGGATTCAGGAAAGGCAAATCATGTTCTCACCAAATTGCAACTGTACGCATCATCATCGAACAAAGCATGGAATGGCAATCAAACCTCTACCTCAACTTTATAGACTTTGAGAAGGCCTTCGACAGCGTTGACCGTGAAGTAATTTGGAAATTACTCGAGTACTACGGCGTACCCCAAACATTCATCAACCTTTTTCAACAGCTGTACGACAACGGCACATGTTAAGTGATCCATAAGGGAAAACTCAGCGAGGCGTTTGGAGTAAACACAGGAGTCAGGCAAGAGTGCTTGCTTATTATCACCAATGATATTCCTAATTGTGGTGGACTGGTGGATTATGCGTCAGACAGTGGAAAACAAGAAGACAGGGATATCCTGGACCGACTTGAAGAACCTAGAAGACCTGGATTTCGCGCGTGGATGATTTCTGTTTGATGTCACTGTCACAAAATCGAAGACTTGCAAGCGAAAACCGACAAACTGGTCGAAGAAGCAGCCGGCGAAGACAGGACTCCAGGTGAACATAGAAAAGACGGAGGTTGTGAAAATGACCAACCAACCAACAACAACAGCAGCAACATCCAGCGTCAATCACCATCAACGGGAGGGATTTGAAAGAGGTTACTTCATTCACTTATCTAGGGAGCATTGTCTCAACTACACGCAGTTGGAACGGACGAGGATGTCAAATCGAGCGTGAATCGGGAAGGCGAGAAACACATTCATCAACCTCAAATCAATCTGGAAATCTTCGTCACTGAGCATCAACAAAAAAATTCGGATTTTTAATACAAACGTCAAGTCAGTCAGCTGTTCTATACGGATCAGAAACTTGGCGGGCGGGTTACAAAGAATATTTCCAACAGCCTGTTGCAGACTTTCATCAACCAACAACTTTCTTCGCTGGCTTTATACTGAAGATCAGATGGCCGGGCCGGAAACAATCACCAAAAAGGAACTATGGGATAAATAATACAAAAACCAATCACCACCCAACAAATATGCAGGAGAAAGTGGAGATGGATCGGACACTCGCCGAGGAGGTTGCTGGGTGACATCGCGTGCGCGTCAGGTCATTGCTCGAGTGGAACCAGGTCGAAAGGGAGGCGGTGAGTGGGACGTCAGAGCAAGGGTAACACGGAGGAGATCGTGTGAAGAGGAGTGGGTTGAAACAGTATGAACTAACAGGGATGCAGGTGGAAAGAACAGCAGAAGGAAGAAAGAAGCAAGTGGAGACGTGCAGTTGAAGCCCTATGTTCCACTAGGAACCCAAGGGAGCAACCATAATAATAATTCGATGACTTCGCAATGTCTTCTTCGATGAGTTACTGCCTCATCTTCAACCTGCTGTACCCTACTGATCACGGCTTCCTATTAGAACCCCAGGTTAACTGCCTGAATAGGGCCAGTCAGTAGTGAGTATCAGATTAATTTTCAATTATTGGTTTTGTAGGGATTTTGTTTGATTGCATGGAGAATTTCATCATGAGCTGACATCGGTTAGAGAACCATTGGATCGGGTCCCAGTGGCTCAATGGTCTACGAGCTAGATCGCCTTGTAACCAGAAGGTCCTGGGCTCGAACCCCGGTGGGCGCGTACTGATGAAGAGTCCCGAACTAGGACGAAACAGCTGTCCAGTACTCCCAGGTTTTTCTGTGGTTCTCTAAGTGATGTCAGCTCATGATGAAATCCTCCATGCAATCAAACAACACCCCTACAAAACCAATGCTTGAAAATCTATGTAGTTTTGTTTCTAAAACAATTATCTCGTTTCGAGTGCCGGAGGGTTAATGATACTTATCTAAACTGCGTTTGTTTTCCAAAATCTCTTAATAGGTTTCACAGCCCCATCCTAATATTTGGCAGGGAAACAATATAGACATTGAGAGAACAAAATTCTTTAATGTGTTATGCAGAAAAATGAAGGGGACAAGCTGCTGCCAGAGTTTAGTTCTGGTCACTATTGCTTGACTAGCTTCTATACACTAAGAAGAGGTTGAGGAAAGCAGCTGATGCTATTTTTGTTGATTTCAGCGAAACCCTTCATAAGTTCTACTACTAAAATATTTTGCTATGGTTAGACAGTTTATGAATACAAAAAATAAGTATTGATATTGAAGTGGATTCGTTTAGGAGTGGAAGTCAAGTCGAGTCGAGTTCAGTCACCACTGTCCCGTCCTCCTATAAACCAGAGACACAGTATCAGGAGACTCTCTCGTTGGTTTACAAGAAGTAGGTTAAGCATCATCATGATTTAAGTCATCAAGAGAGCTTTGTATAAAGTAGTTAAAACGCTAAAAACATCATTTTTATATAGCATAGAAAATCAAAAGAGAACTTACCTTATTCTTTGCAGGATATACTAAACTGATCAACGTGCTGTTCGGTTTTATCATACTGACTTCATCTGACGATCTGATTGGTGAACTAATTGACGGCGGCCTAACCTTCAGCACTATATCACTTTGATGATAAAGGCTTTCTACACCATCTGAGATTATTCTAGCCCCGGCAGTTACATAATCTGAATCTAAGAAATTCGCTTCAACACCAGCACCAGATTCAACAAAAACATTGAAACCACGTTTAATAAAAAGTTGTGCGGTCTGAAAAGCAAGATACAGGCAGTAGAAGGAAGCAAATATAACTAGAAAGTTGTAAGAATTAAATATAATTTATATTCAAATGTTGGTTTGTAGGGACTTGGTTGAGTGGTTACAGGATTTCATCATGAGCTGATATCAGTTAGAGAACCATTAGAAAACCAGCTGGAGTACTAGACAGCCAGCTATTTCGTCCTGGTGACAGATTGTTCGTCAGCACGCACCTATAGTCAGGGCTTGAACCCAGAACCTCCCAGTTACAAGGCTAGCGAGCTCGTAGGCCATTAAGCCACTGGAACTCGACTCCTCGTTGGCCAACCTATGAATTCCAACTTCTGCCAATTCACGATATAGTGGGACTGGCAATAAACAGTGTCGCTGTTGATGTGTATTCGTCCTCACATCCGACTTGCTATATCTTGCTGGTCACGACTTGCCACTAGAACCCAGGTAACTACCTACTTGAATAGGACCAGTCGACAGTGAACATCTCACTGATTTGATTAGTAAGAGGATTTTATCAGGAATCTCGGCGAGTGTGTTCAAATGAAGAGTCCCAAACTAGGCTGACGAAACAGCTGGCTGTCCAGTACTCCCTATGGATGGTTTTCCAATGGGTCAGCCATAATGAAATCCTATAATTTATATTTCATATCACTAGACATTATTCTCAGTTGATTACTATTAGAAAAAATTAGCCAACATTTTGTCAATTTTATGTTTCTAATATAAAAGTTCACTAATTCAATAGGTCAGAAATAACGATTGTTATATATCTTGGCGTAAAATGAAATCAAAGTTATCGACATTATAGACACGGAATACAGTAGATTAACCCACTTTCAAGCCACATCATGCAGTAACATAACTGTAAACAATGTGAATCAATTAAGAATTTCGTAATGGATATGAGGTAAACTAAATTTTCAATGTAGAACTTCGTACACTCCTAATTTTCACAAAAGCAGAAAGGCAAACCAGTATTAATCCATGATCAAACTCCAGAGCAGTCAAATCCCTCCTTACAAACCAACATTTGAAGATTAATCTCATGCTCACATTAGTGTCTGGAGATCTAGTGAGAAGTAGTAGAAACCAGTGAGGTCGGTCAGGTTGTGTCGGAAGATAAATACTCTCCGATGACACTGGCCAGCAGCAATGGCGCCATTGAATTCCTTCCCATTTGCTAGATAGTACATGAGTTCACTTTGTAAACTAAAGGTTGTAGGTTCAATCTGTGGTAGTGAGGTCATAGCTGCGTACTGCTGAGGAGTTTCAAACTAGAAAGAAACAGCTGTCCAATAGTTTCTAGTTTCCAACCGTTGTCAAACTAATATCAGTCCATGATGGAGACTTGAAACCAATGAAATCCCTACAAAGTGAACCTTGGTGACTGAAATAAACGGAAATGTACGGTAGAAAGAATAATAACGTGGAGAATAATGACAATTTAATAGATCTAGCAGGTACTAACGAGTGAATGTTATTATTATTGTTTCCTTTAGTTCCTAGAGGAACATACGGCTTCAGCCAAGCACGTCTCCATTGCCTTCGGTTGTCTGACAAAGTTTCACCTGCCTCCACGTCTGCCCACATGGTTTCAACTCCTATTCACATCACCTCCTCTTCAATATCACCTCCACCCTTGCGCTGACGACAAACTCGCCGCTCCCCATTCGTCCGGGTTCCACTCGAGTGATGGCCTGGCGTGTGACATAACTTGATGGTTTTCTCAGAGTATGGTCAGTCCACCACCATTTCTTTCTGCAGATTTTTTGTACAATTGGTTCCTGGTTGGTTCACTCTAACGAGTCGATGCATCTGCGCTATTGAGAACTATTCAATAGCATAAGTGATTGTTTGGCATGCGTCGACTGAGCACAAATAAAAACATGCTTAACACATGACTTTTATATGTTCAGCTATCAACTTTAACATTCACCAATAGACTCCACAGATTATCCTACTAAGAAGTTTCTATTTCTCGCAATAATAACTAATTGCCACGAAGTTTAATTAGCTGGAATAAATTTTCCATCTCCCAGGCTAAAAGTCACACTTATCATCAGAAGGCTGATGCTGATGATAATACTCAGTTGACCAGGCTAAAGTAGATGAAGCGGGACTCGGGTCTATGAATAAGTGACTAAATACCGAGTGCTTTACCTAATGAGTTACGTCCCATTACACACGTATATAATGATGATATCTCCTTGACTGACTGAATTTGAACATAGAACGTAGCACAAGAGTGCAGTATTTGCACCAGTTCCCACACTCCTTATATCATATAAAGATAGAGGAAATACACAAAACGAAATTCGGAAGGACCTTAATGTGCGGAAATGTGAGAGAGAAAGAATAATAACATGGAAAAACACGAGGATTTAATGGATCTGGGAGGTTACAAGCAGTGAATGCACCTGTGCTGTTGAGAACGATTTTCAGACATATTACCAAACGTCTTCAACCATTGGTTGGCCACTGACCAGACCAATACCTGCTGCCCTGAAGTGATGGTTGAGTTTGCATATCAAAAAGAACAAACAAGCTACACTGACTAGAATTAATGTTCCTACCACTTCAGGATGATCGTTTGGATAACGGTTATACCAAAAGCAATTACCATCAATAATATAAGCTGTTTACACTTTGTTTGGGAGGGTGGGTTTGGGTGAAGTCGTACTACTGACGAATAGGGATGTAACGACGGTGGAGTGTTTCCCTCAGGAGATCAGCGAACTATCTGTGCCCCATCTTGTCTGTGTGAGTCGGCGTTAAAAAGAATCGATCACAATAGTCATACATCTCCACTTACTCTGCAGCTATCCGAAAACGATGATAAAGCTTTAATGTAGACAAATATCAAAAACCCATTTCAGATGGGCGATTTTTGACCCATATGAAGCAGTTAGCTCCAGAGCTCTGTGGTTATGTAACACTAATGCAGCTTTTCTCTGACATCCTCTTAAATTATTTGTGAATTTTAGGCCAATAAAAATACCTTAACAGCTGATCTAAATCCAGCAACAATGATAGGAAAACGCCGACTCTGGCGTAGACGAGATGTTCGACTATCGACCAAAGGGCGGGTGTACTGCTCATCAGTCCGCTCCGTCCTCCTTTATGGTTGTGAGACCTGGCCACTCGGAGTGGAAGACATGAAAAGACTAGCTGTCTTTGATCATAGGTGCCTGCGTTCTATTTCCCGTGTAAAGTGGCATAATAAGGTGAGCAACATGGAGGTTAGGCCTAGAGTTCTAGGTAAACAGGGGAAATCAATCGACGAAGTCGTGAAGCTACATCGACTGAGATGGTTAGGACATGTGTTACGTATGCCAAGCCATCGCCTCCCTCGACGAGCTATGTTAGCGGATATAGGGTCAGGCTGGAAAAAAGCTAGCGGCGGTCAAACAAAAACTTGGCACCTGTCAATGAAATCCACAACAGTTGGTCTAAGCCACGTAGGAAGGTGTAGACTTCCAGGCTGGGGTCCTCGGGACGGTAAAAATCTATGGTTGGAAACAATTGGTGACATGGCTCAAAACCGTTCTCAGTGGCGCAGATGCATCCACTCCCTGTGACTTATGATCTTCAATGAAACTGTTTTGTTTTTCTTTATTACTCTTTTGTCTCACACCTCTGCTCACTGTTTCTATTATGCTTTTCTTGTACTTTCTTCTCTTGCTTCGCGTGCTACACGGAATGTGGCGACTTGAACTTCCGCACATTTGTGCAAAGTTCTATGTCAAAAACAGACAGACAGATAGGAAAAGACTTTCTATAGTCTTTATATTTAAAATATCCAAATACTTATTTTAGGTGTTATTTATTTATCTGAAAAGTCTAGCGAGATAAAAGACAATTCAGGTAAGAAGATCTTCTTTACTGACGAAACCATCTTCAAAGACTGCACAGTCGCATTTACATTTACCAAATATATATATATTAGTCCATTAAAGAGTAATAAAAGTGTCATGATAGTATGAATATACTTCAAGATATATTGAGGGAAACATGAAAGTAAACCAAAAATCCGAAAGAATCCAGACGGTGCCAAAGAAACTGCTATTCATGAACGTTCAATTTAAAGGTGGTACCACAATTGACATTCTAAAGAACCGCTTATCCAGATCACTGAAAAGAGCCTACTTTTCGACTGAGCTACAGAACAATTTCTGCAGCTGACATATGACCAATGGATGTGAAAATGATAAACTGCTGCCTTGGGCCATTTCAATGCGTGCTTACAAATTCACCTGCTCGTGTGTAGCTAGTTATACTGGCCACATAAAGCACACACTTTCCAGAGGCATCCCTGAAGATTATCTAGAATAATTGGTTAGCAAAAGGAAAACTCAAGACTGTTATTAGCTCAGTTCTCGAGCAATTGGTGAACTCTGGCTATGGAGCTGCACCACAGTCGTCTTTAAAGAATGTCTACAAAGTGACACCAAGTGGTACAAGGAGCGTTAGGTTTGAGCATTTGTGTATGCCGCAGGCGTTTGCAATTCTTCGATACAACTCCGAACTGTGTATAGGGAAAAAGTTTGTCCAATATCTTATTCTACCGTGGTTTTAACTTCATTAGTCATTCCTTGTAATTTTTAATTTTAATGATTAGTTTACTTCTACTTTATTGATTAATTCACTGTTATCACTCTCACATGTTCCTTTTGTACATTTTCTCATCCTCTTCACACTTGTTAGATGGACACTGAACGAACCTTCTTCTCGTCAGCAAGGCGTGTCTGCAACCTTGAAGGTTGTAGATAGAATTCAGTCTGCATCAAAGAGAGGACTTGACACATTACACTAGTTACTAGTGTCAAATCAATATATATATATATATAGTGTTAATGATAATACTTTACTCTTTTAGCGTTATCTATGAGCTTCGATAGCAGCATACATTTTAGAAAAATTGATGGGGAAATGTGCTATTTCTGCATCAATATATGTCGTCGACAAAAGTATAATTTTCAAAACAACTTATACAATATTCTTGAGAATATTAGTCCTGCATCCTGTTCCTTAAATACAACAAAATAAAGATTTTATACGGATCATTCGAAGAGCGGCACAAAAAACAATATTAACAGAGGATAACTATTATTACTAAGTGTCATACAAGTTATTGAGAAATATGTAGTTCAGTGTAGAACTATTATGCTTGCGAAAATTCAGAATGATTTTCACGTAATAAATGAGAAAAATCGGGTAACTCGAAATTCTTCCAACCTGAAAATGTAAGATGCCTTAGGAACTTTAGCATCATGGATGGTTAGTGTCAAAAGATACCTGTTAAGGGAGTATGGGATACTTGGGTGAAATTGACAAAAATAGAAAATATGATAAGTGGTTTTGAATTTCTCTCATTTGCATGGGGTAAGGTTACACATGTTGGGGGCCTCTTCAATCATTCCTATTCAAATCTGACTACTCAATGGGAAGATCAAACTATAGCAGACAAGTACTTAGAGTTACACGTGTCGTAATCAAATCAATTTATGTCTTCTGTGCTGAAATTGCCCACAGAATCACAGAAAGATCTATTGATTTATTAGTCTGCAGGTATTGGACTAATTATAGCGACTGAAACATGTATACGCCGGGAAAACTTGACAGGGAAAATGGTTTTTCAAAGAATTGGAATTTCACAGTTTCCCACGAACATCTGAGTGGTTGGCCCACTAATGCAAGTGGCTAAGTAACATCAAACGTACCCACAAAGTAGAAGTACCTAACTGCCAGTTATACGAAATGCAAATGGTTGTGAGTCAACAACTCCATTTCTTTTCTCTAATTCGATAAGTGTTTACAAATATTTAAAAAGATGGCAAAGTGTTGGAAAAATTTCATATTTAATAGTTACATAGTTCGCTTACTTGTGGCGTAACTGCAACTCGTCTTTCGTCAGTGAATGACTCTTTGGGTACGCCAATACGTAACTCAGTGAACGCGGTACCTAACTGTGTTGAGTGATTCGTTGTGCTGAGACAGCGATGCTTCCAAATAACTAGTTTCGCATTGAATATTTGGTGACTCTTATTTACAACATGCGCCCGACAAGCGAACGCAATAGGGGCCATTTACATATGACGAAAAACTATACGGAAACCATATTCGCGCTAAGTATTTAATGTTCAATTCAACACAATAAATAATAACCAATGAAAATCCCTTCACGCTTTTATGTTCATATCTTTGTGTCAAGAACTGACTCCAAGTCATCATTAAGTTAGTTGATGGTAATTCCAGTCACAGGACTGAAATGTTCTCAGCAAGCCCGGAAATACTCCCACTGAGTTGAAATTAGAGAGAAGTGTATGGTTACAATATCCAATGTCTTCATGATAAGCCTGTATATCACTTACGACTTCTTGACCCTCTGTTCTTGCTCTTCGGGATAGATCCTAGATTTTTGGGTGATTTCACTTTGGTCTATCTCCTTAACTTCTGCAGAGTTACTGGGCATATTCGGAAAGCTTACAATGGTTTATTTCGGGATGCATAATTCGTGCGAGGCAGTGAAATCGCTCAAAATTGCAAATTTCGTTTCGCCAGGTTACCATATGGTTGTGTCAGCAGACACTCCAGAGAAATCATTAGTATTAGAGTGGGAATCCAGAGAGTAGATTAAACAAATGGGATTTTGGTAGGAGGAGAGATAGTGAGACAAGTAATATAGCAAGAGTGCATGCACATATAGCAAGCACAAATTTGAGGAATAAAATCAGGCTGGGATGAGTGGAAAGAATGGTGTAATGGTAAATAATTCCCCAGAATTATTGGCCACAGCATTCAGCACTGAACATTGGATGCTGACCCGCACTGTTTAAGTCAACTTGTTCAGCTGAAGGCTTCCTGTCAAGTACCTACGCCATTTGATACTCCGTCGCGTCACGTTCATCCTTTCGTGCACGACCCCCATCTAGCTAATAAATCATCTCGCACTCCTATTTGGTGCCGAAATATGTCTCGTAATTTGGAGGATCAATTCTTGCGTCTACGCAGAACGAATATTATAGAAGCTGTGGGTATTAGATCTTGCGTTAGTACACTTCGTACTATCCGTGAACGTCAATACCGTCAGCCTCTCAAATAGTAAGTATTATGGTAAAGTACTGAAATAAATATAGGCATGTCAGGGGAACATTTATAGCATTTATAAGCAGTGTATCAGTAAATGAATTCAGAAAATACCAATGTGTTATGGGGACTAGCAATAGCAATCGATGAGGAGAACCTTGAGAAGAATGTTACAACACTGCGCAGAATCCAACAAGCTGTCGAATATGGTGATATTATGCAAATTTGCAAATGATGTGCAAATAATGCATGGAAGATAAGGTATGACAAATTTATGTTCATGCTATGCGTATATCATACCAAACATCACCTTCGAGCCTCAACGGTGTTTTCTTCCTTACAGTACCACTACTTTTCCTTAAAAACAGAATATTTCCCTGGTATTTGTACTTCAACCTGTTGTTTTCGGTGACAGTACAGCCTTCTCTTGAGTTCATAAACTACAGGAAGATGTGGGTGGCAAGTGCCACAATTTAGACCTTACTCATTTTGATGAGAAGATATGTTAGGGTTACCTAGACAGATCTTATCATGCCTTTCTTGCAATCTATCTCTAGTGGATTGCATTGATCTACGCATTATTCTGCCTACCATGATGATATCACACCTTGTTCCACGGTAACTGAAAGCATAAACATGAATTTTTCGTTTTTGTTCATCATACGCTCGACTGTCAAGTCTAATGAGATCTGGCAACCTGCCACTGCACTCTTTTCGGGAGGTTCGCATCTCTTTGAAGGGGTGGTGGTACAGTGACATTGTTAAGTTCTAAATGTGATCACATGTATACTTTGAACAGTTGCACAGAAATTATGGTTGTAATTGCTTTCAGCTGCCCGCGCATGATGTAGGTTGCTCTAGTGACCTTGGCTGTGTCTCCTGCTAGATGGGAACTTGCATCCGATTTTTCTTTCCAGAGAAGACCTGGATTATCCTCTATCTGCGTGTGACAGAGTTCATTTGTGTGAAGACGGCAGGGGAGCCGCTTCCCTTCTAGTGTGCAGGTGAAAATTATCCGTCATTATTGAGTATTTACAGCTTATGCATTTCCTGTCACCGGTTTCTCCAGGACATTCAGGTATTCCTGCATCTCAACCTTCCGCAAATTCACCTACTATGCCATCAATCCTACAGTCGCCTTTCCTCCGTTCCGGAAGATTTAGGATGTCAGTGACTTACCAGTTCCCATTTTTGAGGCTTTACTGAGTAGAACTTAGTTAGATACTAGAAGGCCCTAGAAAACATGAGGAGCAGGTTGTGGGCAGAAATAAATAAATAAATTTATTCTCATGATATAGTACATGAGGGACGCCAGTTTACAGGCATCATCAAATTGTTACAGAAATAGGACCATATTATTCAGTCACAATTTACAATCGATAGCAAAATATGTTTAACATGTACACTGGAGATTATACATACACTTGATAAATGTTCATCTTTTCACTTATGTACAATCATTTCTGTGCATAGTTGGAAAAATCCGCTAGATTGTCAGTGAGTGCAACACATCAGGAAATACAGAAGTATTGTCTTCGCATTAACAAAAAAACCAGGTCTTTGGTGGATGGGTTATAAGTGCCTGGGAAAAAAATAAAGCTTGAAGTCAATTTTCGTACATACTTTGTTGTGTGCAGAATCCTTGAATTATAGTTCATTGATGTGTTATTTTGAAATCAGTGATATGTTTATCTCATTTGATCTGCAATGTCATTGTTGGGAGTAAAATACATAAGCTTTAGACGCATTAATTAATGGATTTCTACTGCTTGTGGGTATTTACTTCTCGTGAGGAAGGTTTTTGAATTTTAGTTGTTCCGACAGGAGTTGTGGATATTGACTGCTCAGCAACATTATGGATATAAGTTCATCACATTATCTCAGGAATGTTGGGTTGTAGTTGGTGATGCATATATGATGTCCGACGAGCGTACATCTGTCCATGTGATGTTGTGGTGAGTTATACCTTTTTCATGTTGTCGGTTTATGTCCATTTTATTCCACTTATTGTGTTGGGTAGAAGTTTTACAAACGAAACTTCTTGTCTGTTTGAGGGTAAGTATCTTAATCGTTAATGTTTTATCTAAAATTATAAATATAGGCAAAAACAACAGGTGTAGTATTTAAGCTTATACATTAAATGGACCTATAATTTCGGAGGCTCTCAGATAGGAACTAGGACTACTGTCGTTTGCAAACTCTTGTAGTTTGTCGTTAAGCACTTTTTTGAATGAGGCCAATGTACCTGCTTGACGCATTTCCATTGGTAGTTTATTCCATATCTGTGCATACCTAATCAAATAAAACTTTTGCCTGGTAGCTGTTTTACATTGTTCGATAGCTACTGTACCCTTAGTGTGTCTTAGTTTGTAGCCACTGTCATCTGAAAGTCGAATGCCATTAGTAGAGGTAAAAACTAAGTGGTTTAGAAGCTTATAGTAAAGTGTTAAGTTTAGTCTCAGGCGTCTTAGCCATAGTGTTTCTAATCCTAGGGTGTCACATCTAGTGGAGTAGTTCGCACCATTTTCGGTTCCGAGTAATTTTGACGTGAAGTACCTCTGCACTCCCTCGACTTTCAATTTGTCCTCTATGCGTATACTACTATACATGAATGAACAGTAATCAAATAAAGGACGCACACAAACCTTGTACAACAGAATTCTGGACTCATTTCTGTAAAAGTTCCTGAGTAGAAAGCCGATAAGTCTGCGTGACTTTGACACTTGTTTGGAGATATGTTCAGAAAATGATAAGTCATGTGAGTATTTCAGTCCTAGGTCCAATACAGATTCCAGTCGTAAGAGTGCATGGCCTTGAATTGTCAGGTCAAGTTCTAAATTGTTGCAACCTATGCAGAGCCAGCCACATTTGTCGACATTAAACTGGAGTTGCCAGGTGTCACACCATCTATCCATTTTTTCTAATTCTTGCTGTATGGCGTTTACTGTTATTCCGAGATCTGTGTTCTTGCATTTATAGGTCACTTTTAAGTCATCTGCATATAGTATTGGTTTACCAACACTAAAGCATTCACAGATACTGTTTATATATATTATGAATAGGAGGGTGGTGCTAGCTGATCAGTAGATATGGTGGTGGTCACTAAGGTGAATCGCCCCATTCTGAAGGAACAGCAATACGCAATTTGAAGGCTCGAGACATTTCTGATTTTTATGAGGGCTTAGATCTTTATCTTCAAAAAGATAATAATGAACGCCTTGACAGATCATGCTTCTACCTTCAAATATATACCATTCGCCCAGCCTATTGTTGAGATGCGATCATGTGGGATCTGCACAGATTTATGGGGCATCTTATAAATTAACTTGCTATCCATCGTCAGATCTTTACATACCACTTCAAAATGTCTTATCTCATTCATTTTCCAATAACGTCTTTACTTGATCCTCATTATATCCCATTAAACCTAACATTTTACAGCTCTTTATTACTTATTATATTCCTACTCTCTGAAGGGTACGGTTGTGCACTAAATGCACAAATAGGTATAAAACAAAAACAACTGGCACAACTGAGGATAAATGTATTGAAACCAAAAGTGGACATCATGATAGTACGAGATATACGTGTAGCATTATACATTGCAAATGAACGTTGTCAGCCTAGGGAGTTTTCTTTATTGATGCATTTATTAATGATACTTGCACTTACCTATTTCATTACACTTTATTGATTCACCTTAGCACTTTTAATTTTCTAAAACAGCTTTCAATCCCTTGTAAAAGTTGTACTTACCTCAATATTGGTCGGTTATCGAATGCCGACAACCGCGGGATGAAAACGAAACGAAGTCGATTTTCCCGCTCAACCTGGAGGACAATTGTACAACTCAAAATCTATACGGCCTAGCTCAGACAATGAATGTATATACATATATATCAAATATTTAACAGTTGAAATATGATTAACTTGTAGACAATCTGAGATTTGAGACTATATCTTACTTAATCGTGCCTGTAAATATGGCATGCATTTTCATGTAAATTTGTATGAAATACATTATTATTATTATAGAGTGGGTCTAATACACTTCCCTGGATTACACCACTACTTACTGGTTTAGGCCTTGAGATTATCGAGCCAACTTTTGTTATCTGATTCCTGTCACACAGAAATGATTTTATACAGCCCATGAGAGGGTCACATATCCCTAGTTAGCATAACCTGCTGACTAGCAGATTATGGGGGACTCTATCGAAGGCTTTTGTTATATCGAAATATACCACAATTACTAGTTCTCTGTTGTCCCTGCTTCGTGTAACTTCATTGAAAAAGCCTATGTGACAGGTCACACATGATCTCTTTTTTTGAGGAATCCGTGCTGTGATGGATTGATAAGTTCATGTTCTAGTAAGTTGTCTGACACTTGGTCTTTAACCACTTTCTCCATTATTCGTGATATTACCGGTGTTATATTAATAGGTCTATAGTTGCATGCACTGGTTTTGGCCCCTGCTTTGTGCTTAGGTAATATGTATGTGGTTTTCCACACTTCAGGATAAGTCCCAGTTTCCAGCGACAGAGTAAATATTCTAAGTAACAAGACTATCATTTCCGTGCTACCATTTTTGTATATAATAATAATAATAATTTATTTTCATATAAACATAAATTTACATGAAAATGCATGCCATTTTTACAGGCACGATCAAGGATGATATAATGTCAAATCTTAAATTGTCTACAAGTTAATAATGTTTCAACAGTTAAATATTTGATATATATATAAATACACATTGTCTGAACTAGGCTGTATAGTTATTGAATTGTACAGTTGTCCTCCAGGTTGAGCGGGAAAGTCGACTTCGTTTCGTTTTCATCCCGTGGTTGTAGGCATACGATAACCAACCAATATTGAGGTAAGTACAACGTTTACAAGGAATTGGAAGCTGTTTTAGATGGTATGTCGTCTGTTCCAGTACTACCATTTGACTTAAATGTCTTAATCGCTGAGTCTATATTTTGTATATTAAAATCTATTTCTCCTAATTTGTGGTTACTTTTGCAGGTCATTTGGAAATTTGGGGTCGGGTGCACTCTGGTGTCATTGCAAAACCACTCACTGAAGAGTTCACTTATAACCTGGGGATCGTTGTATATTACACCCCTATGTTCCAAGATGCTTACATTGTCTTTACTGCTTTTTAGACGTTTTTGCAATATCCTACAAAGTTCCTGAGTTTCGGTGTTACCCATAGACGCTTTATTTTCCTCATGTTGTGACTTCATTTTGTGTTTCTCTTCAAGCAGTTTAAGAGTTTCATGTATTTGGTTTAACGCATTAAGTTCCTTAAATACATGGTATTTTCTTTCCAATTTCTTAAGTTTTAGTCGCGTTTTCCGGTCAATAAATGGAGTTGGTGTCTTTAGGGCAGATTTTAGGGGCGCGATTGTGTCCCTTGCTGGGCCAACTGTTTTGTGGAAAATCTCAAGTGATACTTCTAAGTTATTGTTGATGAAGTATTCCTCCTGGTCAGAACTTTTCAACATATCTGATAGGAATTCCTAATCAGCATTCTTATAGTCCCTACATATTTCGGTACCAGCATGCTATCCAACATTTCTAGTCTTCAACGTTTTGGTAGACGTGGAGCTTTCCTTTCTGAATCAAATGTTGTCTGGTTTGCTCATCCAACAGGCTTTCCATCACCTTTGATATTACTGGAAGTTGCCCTATTTGTGTAGTGTAGTTATGGTTTTCCCAGCCTTATCACCAAAAGAATTTGGTAGCGCTGTTCACGTAATATCTCCCGGCAAGTGATATCCAATAGAAGCATAAATAGCTCGCGTACAAGCGTAAAAGCACCAAAGCGTACAGGAAGTAGAGTGCAGTGAAGTCAAGTGCCGTAGCGCCAAAATTCGGGAAAGTGAGTTGAAACAAAAGCTCAAAGGTTCAATGTACACTACATGGGCATATAAATGTTAGGAGCAGAAGCATTTAAAATAATTGAGATCCGTAGGGCTTTTATTGTTTCATTTTTATATTGAGAATCTAGACTAATGTTTAATTCTCGAGCTGTCGAAAATTCCTACTGCTGTCCCACAGATTGGGGCGATTCCCATTTGTGACTACTACGATATGTTCTGGTCAGCATGCGCCACCCTCCCTCCAATTGTCCTCTGTGCAGATTGCAGTGGATTTCCAGACTGCTTTCAAATCAAAAAGACCTGTTTTGTCTGCCCCGTTCTGCCCCTAACATTTATATATTTGTCTTCTGGAACCGAAAAAATTCTGCCTAGGTGAGTGAAAAAGGTGATACCCCCAAGACTCCCCCGATTGACGGTTATTGATAATTGCTTCTGTATTCTCCGTCCTTTTGAAGTCTCATCTTCACTGTCTGCTTCCTCTGACGAACTTGCTGGTTTTCGCTGGCCGGTGTGACATTTAACATAAATCGTCCACAACCCCTGATTGCTACCCGTTGCCTCATATACACGACTTAACGGCAACCTTATCTGGCGCGACTATATTCTCTAAAATCGACTTGGTTAGAGCGTATAACCAAATCCCAATGGCAACAGAAGGTATCCCGAAAACGGCTATCATTACGCCTTTCGGACTTTTTGAATTTCTGCGTATGCCATTCGGTCTCCGGAATGCAGCCCAAACATTCCAACGCTTCATTTACGAAGTATTTCGCGGTCTCGACTTTATATACGCATACTCAGACGACTGCCTCATTGCCAGTTCAGACAAGGAAACTCACCTTAGGCACTTGGAGTTGGCATTTGAAAGGTTACGCCAAGTCTTCTTATCAGTGGCCCAGTGTATGCCTGTCTCCTCGCTGTCCACAGTCTTGAGCATAATCCAGTCCATAAATAATAAGAATACTGTCGGTGATAATCGTACTCCTGGACTCACTTCAAACGCCCCGCTGAGTTTTCTGCCACTGATCGCTTGACATGTGGCACTGTCACATAACTGCTGAATGAGACTGATAACGAATCCGGTACTGCACTGCACAGTGTCTCATTGGTCCCCAAAGCATTTCGAGGTCAACGCCGTCGTGAGTCTTTTCAAAGTCGACAAAATTGAGGCGTAGATTTTACTGACATCCTGTGATCTGTTTGCTGATGTCACGGGTTGATCATCATATAATATGCATCTTTTACCCTCTCTAGAATGTCGCAACCTAGTATTTTGCTTAATGCGGAAAACGGTGTGATACCGGGTGGTTCTTGCAGAGGCCCAAGTTGCCTCCTTTTGGCAATTTCATAATACAGGCTTTCTGCGATTAGTGCGTACCTTTCCTCCCCCTCAGAATTTCCATAGTTTTATCGTGGAGTCTCTCGTTTTGTTTTGAAGAGGGGAGAAATAAGTGGGCCGATTAATACCCATATCATTACTTAGGGTGTAGAATTCTGAAATGTGACCACTCCCTAGCGGCTGGAAATACAGGGGTAGAAATATAGTCTATCCCACGGTTAACTATAACCCTGCTCAGAGAAAAATGCTTTCACTATAAAAGCAGTATATTTAAATTTTCTTGCCGGACACCTTAGCAACAATCATATTTTCGAGCACCTCAGATTCGTGAAATGTAATCTTTCCCACAATAACATCTCAGTAGTTTTAACGTTACATGTCACTGGACACTTTCCATTCTCAGCATGTCACATATGCAAGTGCTTCTAAGAATAAATGGGCATTAGGAACTTGTGGACATTTTGCATAGAATGAGCTTGGCTTCGTCGTACCGAAAGTTTCTGAGTAAGCTTTCCAAGCGATTCCTCAATTTTCGAGTCTGCGATGAGACCTGCTTTGAAAATGCTAGGTCAATAGATTGCCTGAATGATAAGCTGACGACGCGTTTAAGTCTAGATACGTTAGCAGACTGAAGCGTTACTGTAATGTCAGCTGTGGGTGCGCCAAGTGAGATCCAACCACATTTGTTCAGGTTGGATTGTAGATTACACAAAGATGACCACGCAGTCACTCTGTCTAGTTTATTCTGGACAATATTTAGAAATTGCTATAGGTGGTCACAGTGAAATGTACAAGCTACTCTGGGTCATCTTCAAAAAATTAACGATTTGCCATGCCACAAACAAGTGCTTATTCCATTGGCATATAATGTGAATAGTAAGGGGCCTATAAAGCTACCAGAAGTGACTGGGCTGGGTTCAGAAGTCACAAACCGAAGTCTAAATATTCGCGAACTGTTAAAGACAACTCAATGGTGTGTCACGTATTACTAAGGGATTCATCTTACGCGTCAGCAGTAGATAGTCGACAAATGCTCTGAAGATGTCAAATTAGACGGCGAATACTACTGATCACAAAATCAAAGAAGTCTAGATGTTTGTTCAAACGTGATTGGCATTTTGGGAATCCATGCTGGTTATAACTTACGATATCGCAGCAAAGCACATATTCGATAATGTTGTCCTTAATTAGCCCTTACATAATTCTAGAAGCTATATGTGTGATTTTGATTGGCCTGTAGCTGCTGAAATCTGTTTTCCAGAAGGATTTCTGTTTGGGCATAATAAATGTCGTTTTCCCCTTACCCGGATAGCTTTGAGTTTGTAGGGACATTGTGAAGATTTTGTGCAGTTATATGGAAATGAAGGCAATCACACAGTGCTCTTTGTTAGTCGCAAACTGATCACACGCCAGCTGCTGAATATCGACATCATGGATGATTTACCTACTCTAGCTGTATTCTATGGAAATAACTACCTCCGATTTTGATAATCTGTTGACAATGGCACTTTGCCAGGCCCTCAAAGACTTGACCAGCTTAATGAAAAAGGTGAGGAGCATCTGAAGCTGCTTAGCAATGTCTCAGAAACACTGGAATTTTTGGGGTTGGGCTTTGGGTGGTTCGGGGATTGACTCCCCTCTGAGACGTAGAAATTTCGATCCTAACTCGCCTTCAAACAAATCCAGTTATGAATCACTATCATTCTAAGAGGTCTGTCCGAGGTGGCCTAAGAAATCCCGAGCTTTGATGGAATTGTCATCAGTCACATTTATAGGACCATATGAAGTAGAATATTGAGGAATGTACAGCAGACCCGATAGTTAAGCTGCCCGAGCGCCCTCAAGCTAGCTTTCGGCTGTCTTGAGCTGGAAATAACACTCATCACTGGTGTGTGGGCATCCATCCTGTTAGGCTTGAGTTTTGGTAGCACTAACTGCTGACTCTTTAGGCCGGTCTGTCCGGATTGGTAACCAGGCTTCTCTTAACGCTACCCCACTCATAGAGGTATTTATTTATAATGATGTGAAGAGAGTATAGCCGTCCATTGTGCTAATACAACACTGTCAATTACATCCTGTCCCTTGAATATCCAGTTTAATGACAAGCTTTTCACTTCCTACAGCTAAACAAACTGAGCGTTGATAGTCAAATACCCAGGCTTCAGTTAGCTTACTGAACTTCATTTATCTCCTAGAAGAGCATTGCCGGCATTGATTCGCAAATATTTGAAAACTCTTTTGGAAAAACCCGTTGGGTTCCTCACTAGCTGTGCCTTGTATACTTCCCCAGATTAGAAAGTAAATGTAGTTTACTGGCTAGAGATTCCAAAATATTTTGTGCTGAAATGTAGCTGATCGTTGATGATGCGGAGACTACACATCCACTTCGTGCTCCGGAAAAAGCTGCGTGGTCAGACAAGTGGAAGGATCGTTTGTTGATCACGTAGACTGTTTTCTGTATCCGCTCAATCACTTAGCACCAGATTTAGCAGGCAGGAGCCTTGTGTGACTAGTGAGGATGCTGCCAAAGACTTGTCGAACCAAAGCATTCTGCATGACTGTTAAAGCAGCCCCACTAAATGAGTGGATCCGATAAGCTGACAGTGCATGGGCTAGCTAGCAGTAGGCTCCTTTGGAGGCATAGCACTTTCATGAGTATATGTCATTCATTGGTCGATCACAGAAACGAAACGAAGTTTGGGTTGGAGCCCAAACTTGCTGGTGACCATAGTTAAGGGTTCACAGTTTACAGTTTATACCAACCTGTTCTGATTGCTTATACCATAAGTTAGCCACTTAAACTTTCGGAAAAAATTCTAATTTATGAGATTTCACGATCGTAATTTATAACATATCTGGTTAAGCCTGTAAAAGTGGAATGAATTTCTCGTAAAATTACCTGTTTATACGTAAAATAAATTATTATTCTCATTCCTTCCTACCAATTGTCACTTTAAATTATCCGAATTGCTCTAGAAAGCTTGTCAGCCAAGTACCATAAACTGCCAATATCCAGCTACGCCTGACCTCACGCTATCCCTCGAAGACTTTCAGAAACGCTTTGTATTAACCAACGCGAAAAACAGAACACTGATTGGCGACTCAAGAATCCTTTATTCTTACGCCAACATGTAACCAACAATATTGTTATTACAGAAGGTCTAAGAATGAATGTTATAACAATAAATCACGATTATACTTCTGAAAGTTTTTTAATCTTCTTCAGAACAGCGAACGGTGAGACGATGACTGCCGGATTGATGACCCGCGAAAAATATGGAGGAGTTGGGTTTGAGCAAATAACCATGAATTGATCGTTCAATCTTCAACTACATAGACACTGCTATTAACACCTGTGTTTTCCACCCTAATTAATATTCTAAGGACCACACGGAGGACAAAAGCGGTAGACATCTTCCAAATCAGACTACAAAACAAATGCAAATTTCACAAATGTATCTTTTCACTGTCAGAACGATCGGGTCCCTACAGTTCTCAAAAACACTGCAGTGTATTGACTGTCTGTTGTTTTTCGGAGCACAATAACAATAACAATTTCGCTTTATTCCAGAAACGGTACTTGTGGTACAGTGTGGAATTTTCAGCACATATCTACAATATTGCATCTAATTTCATCGTACATTTAAAAGGAGTATTATAAAAAAAAATATTTAAAAAAACAAAAAAAAAACAATAACAACAAAAAACCAAAAAAGAAACACAGAAATAACAAGAAAATGCAATAAAAATACCAAGTAAAAAGGAAGATAAACACAAATAATGAAAAAATATTTCAGTATAGGTTAGTGGAAGCTACGATATGAGTATGCGTGGTGAACAGTAACAGCTATAATCATACGGGAAATTATGAGATGTTCTTAAAAAAATGTTTATAGCTAAGATGATCAGTTAAATTGATTGAACAACACTAAGCAATCATAAGATAAACATTTCAGGTTGTGTTTTTTTATTGTCAGCACTAATACAGTGTTTGTAGTGGTAGTGTGAGGAATCATGCATAATACAAAATTTTTTAAGATGGTGATAGTGGCAATAACAAACAAGATTGTCAGTTAAATAGTGCCGAACAAAGAACAACCACAAAACTAATGTTACATGATGGTTAATGACGGGACAATTTTTAATAATCATAGTGATAATATAGTCGGACCCAGTAGATTTATAAAGAAGGAATAGAATAAAGAATAAAAATGTAAGCCAATGATAATAATTTTAAGCAGCTAAGTATGTTTAAGAAGGTTGTTCACTATAGAGTACAAATAAGAGAGTGTAAGGGGGAAATAACAAGGGCCAAAATTATGTTATTAACAACAAAGCAAGTCATAGGTTTCACGCTTAACATTGCACTCTAGTCAAATACTGGGCCTGGTGTTTACATTAGATCTAAATTTCGTGTTATGAAGCGAAAGCATGAGGCCATTTGTCACCTTGGCAATAAATACGTTTGAATGTACTTTTATTTGTAATACACTTCCAGTAATGAATTCACCATCAGTATGCTGTTCATTTCTCATTGGTTGAAAGATGAGGATCATTTACGCACTAGACTTCTGAATGAACAGAAAGCACTATATCAACAAATTCTGGGTTCCTTAGTACGATGATAATATGGACAGGTGCTGATTAAACAGGTTTACACATATTATTCGGACACTTAACAGTCTTTTTGTTTGGGTTCCTCGAAAAACTAGCGGAGCAATCATTAACATGATACGCAATAAGAAAGTTAATAGCTTGAAACAGACACACATGCAGAGAATCAGAAAAAGATTAACCAGAAATTAAGAAAAATCTGAAAGCAAAGTGATCATAAAACGAGACAAAACCAGTTCAAGAATACACATTCAGATAAGACCAATAAGTAAATAGCTGTCAACGTTTTTTAATGATTATAGCTTGATTTCACACAGTATTTTTGTTACAAGTATGGAATTTTTAAAATGTGATATCGGTAGCTGAAATTTTGATGGCCGACCACTGATTTTAGGTGTAGGTCGGGGATCGAAACCTGGATCACGTTCATGGTCGGTGAGAAACCTGACCCCTGTAACACCGACGCATATCTAAATTATAATAGACAACGACCTGTAAAATATTTCAATTTGGAGAAGCGTTCAAAAATGCCATTTATTGCAGGAAAGTAAAACCAAGATATCAAATACAACTTGATGAGATTTTAAAAATGACTGCTGTATTGTTTTACTTTATCAGGAAAGCATCCTTTTTAAGCACATGTTTTGATTTTGACGCTACTCTATATGAATTATCATTGACGTTTCTGAAAAGCAAGTTTCAAGATTTGACATGTGGTTTTTCAATGATGTATGATTTGTTTGCTAAATTTTAACTTAATACTGCCTGCTTATGTGATAAAAAGTCCATCAAAGTTTTACAGGGAGTGTACAATCATTTTACTAATAGCCTCAATATTGTATAAGTAAATGAAATATGGTGTGCTTATTTTCGAGGCCCGAAAATAGAATGGATTTCATTCAATTGACAGAGTCAGAATGTTTGTCTCGGAAAACCTTTCATCACATAATAACATGTAATTTAATTGGAAATCTTATTTAAATAAGATGGACAAAGCAGTGAGTGTACATTACCTCATCACAAATATTTTCATGATGGTAATTGCACATTGCTTCAAATGTTCTGTATGCAACAAGTCCATTATCATTTGGAATACGTATTTGTTACCTTGCCATTGAGAAACACGCTCTTTTAAGTAAATCCAGGTTTTGAATGTAGCTGATTACTACCCTTGTGTTTCACTATGTAGTATATATTGTATCTCTCTGCTAAGCAGAAGGAGATGTTCTTAACACCAAGTCTCAGATATTATTTTAAAATCTCAGCGAATCAAAATGACGTCTGAAGGCAGTCTGGATCTAACTCCATTATAGATAAGGTTTTATCCTGATGAATCACACAGTGTTGTACACTAATATTAATTGATGACATTTCGAGCACAAATTATTATTACTCGTAATCATATCAGGTCACTCACACAACACTATGGGATTTATCAAAATAAAATCTTATCCATAATGCAGTTATACTCTACCACACTGCCCAAGTTTTTATGCTTATATCGATCTGGATCTTAGTTTACTTGATTACACAATCGTTATTTAGTTTCCCTGTTGCTGTGAGACTATGTAAAGTGAGCTTAATTTTATCATGTGTTCGTATAGTCTCCAAATCAGGTAGGAAATGCTCATCTACTTGTGTACCAGACATGGATTTATTCTAAAGATTTTTAATCCTTTCTATCAAATCAAATGTTTTAATGTCGCTTATTGTTTTAATAAAGTCCATTTCCTTGTCTTGCCACTGGAGCAATTGTTTAAAGCCAGTATGAAATGCAGAATTTCATAATCATAACTTGTTATTATTCCTTGTCGATGTAGACTGATAAATTCACTAAATCGTAAAATGTCAGCAGTACTGTTCAATTCAATGTAATTAGTCACATTATTCGTTACAGACTCATTATTTTAAAACAGAAATCCTCTTCTAGCTTGAGGGGTGACATTTCTTCACTGAAGGTTTTATCATGGCTGGACTTTGGGGGTAAACGTTTTTAATGATGTGGTCTAAAATAAGAACTGGTGTTTTAATAGTTATATACTTGTTCGGGATTGTAAACTGAATTACTAATCAAGTGTTTCAAGGATCGCGTCAATCACTTACTGATTTTAAATGAGATTTTTACTTAAACCCTTACTCTAATATCATACAGCTCATTGGAACAATGGTGGTTGAAAATGTAATTGACTGACGAATCAACATGTAGCGTTTGGCAGACATGAGACCGTCTTTTACCTCCACTAATTTATGACTTCATTTCCACAAAATGTTTCGTAATTATGTCACTTCATTTAACTACATAAATATATCAAGTTGGCTAGTGCAATCAGGTGCTTGCTTTCACACTGCCATAGAATGTAACAATCCTGCGCATCCTTTAAAACAGTTTCGCCTTGATCGGAAGCGTTCAGAAATTCGTAGAGCAACATTGCCATTCCCGAATTCACTACTCTCTTGTAAATATGTATACATATATTTATGTGTGTTTAGTAAAACGCATTTTTTGTCAGTCAACATTTCGATTGGGATGGATACGTACAGTACCTTTTGACCTACTTGAATTAGACAAAACAGTCGCTGAAAAGCATGCATGTTTAGTTAAAAAAATGACTTAAAAAAGTTGTCACGTTTCTTTGTGTACACAAAAGCTACCCTTATCTTCTTGGTCGGGTAGAAATTGCATTAATCTATTACTGGAAAAATAAAAATGTTTCTGCAGTTTCTAGTATGCCCTCAGGGCTTTAAACATACAAGCCTGAATATAGTGTATTTTGGTATCTGAACTATCAAAAATATCCTCCATTTTAAGAAGTCAATTTACTATCGTGAAACTCACTTCCATAATATCTAGTACGGCCTTAGATGGTGTTCCGAGCAGAGATTATTATTCATAACTATATCAATATGGTTGTCCATGTCTGGTAATCTACGTTTTATCGTTTCTTTTTAATTATCATCATATTTTTATAACTTTTAACTAGGTAGTGTGTTACCTCTATTGCATGTATTTGATCTCGTTATATCAATGGACTTCCATTCAAACACGACTATTTTGGACTTTAGGACTGTGGTTCCATCCTACCATACCCTGTTATTCAGCTTTTAATTACATGTTTACCGATAGCTAAGTATATTCTACACTATTTGTCTATTGATGTGAAAATTGCCAAGGTTGATTCCGTCTTATTTCTAAGGTGGCTATCCGGTCGGTATGGTTGTAATTCTCTCTGCTTATCTAATCTACGGATAAATATCCCATAATAAGTTACCATTTCTTCACCTGGAACATTCTGTTGAAAATCTGGTGGCTAGTTTACTCACGAATGTCCTTCATACGCATATATATGTATTGTGATAAGCCACAGTATATTACTCGGTACAGTATTCTCATACGATAGAGTGTCATTATAATGTCGCTTATGTCTTCTTCATTTTCTAAGGCAAACCCTACCTGTGAAACATCATTTGACCTCTAATAAAATCCGTTGCTCAGTTATATCGACTGATTTTGGCTTTTGTCATTTTCCTTCTTTTCATTGAAAATAAAATCAGGTTTTTGTATTACTTATTTGTCCTTTGATTTCGTTTGGTGGTTAAAAATAAGCGTTGCTCGAAGCCTGCATACATCTTTCGCGTCGTTATCACAATATAACTCCTTGGAATCGAAAAAGAACTCGTAATTGGAACTAGATTTATTTCCGTATGTTCAATATTTAATGTGTGTTTAAAATGAGCTGCGTATTTATGGATGCTTTATCTAACCTGTAATGACTGTTGCTAGAAATTCAAGGATGTGTTGGATTTCATCGGATACCATTGAAGTAAATACATGAGGATCCAAGAGGCTGCACGATGGCGAGTCACCTAGCTTGGTGGCTACATTTCAAACTCGATTGTTAGAATTTAGTCTACACCAAATAAAGGACTACGTGCACGATATTAGTTGCCGCCTGGTGTCCAATCAAAGTATGCTTTGCAGTCCTACGGAGGGGTGTGGATTGCGAGCTCGAAAAGCTCAGTGATAACAGAGGGGACATGAATTCCTTTATATTTGCAGATACGCTTGACCATTAAGCTCGAGACCTAGTTTTTGATGTGGTTGTGTTCTCTGAGCTCAGTAGTTTATAACTAGGAAGCTTCATTGCCCTACTATGCAATGTTTTCAGCGCATACTTCAACTTGTGGAAGTGAACTTTTTGATTTTCAAGTATTGGTTTTATGGGGATTTTGTTTGATTGCATAGAGAATTTCATCATGAGCTGACATCAGTTAGGTTTTCCAGTGGTTCTCTAACTGATGTCAGCTCATGATGAAATCCTCTATGCAATCAAACTTTATTAGTCACCTCTCTCAGTAACCTTGAACATGATTGGTTGCTTTTGTGTGTTTTCACACCTTCTTGGTTATATGTATTCGTATTGCTGCTGATTGTTTCCTTGACTTGAACTCTGACCCTTTGTGTGTGTGAGATTTCCTTCTTATCGGTTGGTAAATTTTGTTTATCGCGATGTATCTCTTGATTGATGATTCACTGGGATACCAGGCTTCAAGACCTAGGTGTAAGGCCTGCAGTTGATTTCTGTTCAACCATCTGATAACAACAATCAGAGGCCACATTTTGTTGATATTTTCCTTCTGAATGCTGACAAACAAGCTTGTTTTGAGTTTTGCGTCACATTCATCTCTATCGCATAATTCATTTGCCTACAAAATCGAATAACTTGAGCGAAATAAGTTAAAATACTTCTGTGCTACAATGAATTCTCCCTGACTAGTTTCGCATATGCCAGTTTACGCCGTCTCTGGCGTAGACGTGATATCCGGCTTTCGACCAAAGGGCGTGTGTATGTGTACTGCACAGCAATCTACTCCGTCCTCCTTTATGACTGACTGTGAGACCTGGCCATTGAGAATGGAAGACATGAAATGATTAGCTGCCTTTGATCATAGATGCCTGAGTTCTATCTCCGGTGTGAAGTGGTTTAATAAGGTGAGCAACATTGAGGTCAGGCGTGAGTCTAATGCTAGGTAAGGAGGGGAAATCAATCGACGAGGCTGTGAAATTACATCGACTGAGATGGTTAGGACATGTTTTACGTATGCCTAGTCATCCCCTTCTTCGACTGATGGGCAATGTTAACTGACATAGGGTCAGGCTGGAAAGGAGCTAGCGGCAGTCAAACCCAAACATGGCACCAGTCAATGAAATCTACAACAGTTAGTCTAAGCCAGCCACGTAGGAAGGTGTAGACTTCCTGGTTGGGGGTAAAAACCAACGGTAAAACCCAATGGTTGGAAACAATTGGTGATATGGCTCAAAATTGTTCTCAATAGCGCAAATGCATCCACTCCTTGTGACTTATAATTTACAATGAAACCATATTGTTCTTCTATATTACAATTCGTTTGTCTCACTCCTATGTTCACTGTCCCTATTATGCATTTCTTCTACTTTCTTTTCTTGCTTTGTGTGCTACATGGGGTGTGGCGACCTGAATTGCTGCACATCGGTGCAAAGTTCTATGTCGAAAACAGACAGACAGATTCTTTTTGTTTTGATTACGGGGATCGAACCGCGAACCATTTGGATGGTCGGAGAGAGTGCTAACCACTGAGCCACCTGACTGATGTTGCGAATTTAATACACAAAATACGTATATATATATATATATATATATATATATATACGTATGTATATACTTATATATAACTCGTATTTACAGATCAGTAAAGCTGTTTAAATTTCATAAAATATTTTGATTCACGTCGTCGTGTTATAGTGATAAAAATGATTTTAAGAAAGATAACATTGCAAGATATGCTTCTATAACGAATCCTTATCATTGAATTCCACAGTATAATGACAGTATGTCGAATTTATTCTAAGTTGCAGAGAAAAGAAGAGACTAGTTCTTGTGTAGCTTACCAAAAAGCTGTCTCTTTAAAACAACGATAACAATAATAATAATAATAGTAACGTATGACGTGACCGTGATTTGGATATGCCCTAGATCGCTCAAACTATGATGCCTTGATGGCAAATACTTTTGAACGATTTCGGACTTTGATATATATATATATATATATATATATATATAAAACTGAAATCATTTCAACTGTCAGAAATCTTTTCATGAGTATAAAAGCAAGCTGACATACATTTATGCAATCTACCCTCTAGAGAGAGAGAGTAAGTGGACTGGAATTCTGCTTCTCGAGACTGTTCGATACCTCAGTCGAGACACATCGTTTTTAAGGCTTTGATGTGAAGGAGATGTCTGAAAATTGGATGACGTCTCAGTCAATATTTTGTCTCTGTCATGACTGTAAATCTCTCCAACGCTAATTGTTTTTGCCTGATTTTCATAGTTCAGCTTTCGAAATGAAATCGTCGCTGGAGATGTGTGTGTGCTGCGTAGAAGTAAGGATAGTAGAGTCTTCTCCACTAGACTATGTACAGCTCAGAGAATGTGAAACATCTCTGTTGATTAATTTCGTGGTGTCCACCTCATGACCTTTATCAAAAAGATATATATATATATAATATATATAATATATATATATATATATATGTAGCAATAGCACAGTTCAATGCAGTTTTTCCCTTGATATGTCAAGTCTTTGGTACATGTTTTTGTCTTGTTTAAATTCATAATAAAGAGGAATAAATGTGTTACATGGAGAATTTCATCATGAGCTGACATCAGTTAGAGAACCAGTGGAAAGCCTGGGAGTACTGGACAGCTGCCAATCCATGACATAGCGCGACCACTTCACCATGTCTTCTTCGATGATGATCATTGGCGACTGGCCCTATTCAGGTAGGTAGTTACCTGGGCTGGTTCTAGGGGGAAGCCGTGACAAGCAGGGTACAGCAGGTTTAAGATGAGGCACTAACTCATCGAAGAAGACATTGCGACATGGTCGTGCTGTGTTGTGAATTGGTAGAAGTTAGAATTCAAGGACCACTGGATCGGGTCCCAGTGGCTCACTGGTCTACGAACTTGCCTTGTAACCTGAAGGTCCTGGGTTCGAACCCGGTAGTGTGGGTGCATACTGCTGAAGAGTCCTTAACTAGCCTGACGAAACAGCTGTCCAATACTCCCAGGTTTTCCAGTGGTTCTCTAACTGATGTCAGCTCGTGACGAAATCCAATACCTGAAAATAAATGTATAGAATTATAAGATGAAATCAAGATTAGTTGGAATACAGTAGATAACTGTAAATGTCTTGTTGACAACGACTTTATATTCGGAGTCGAAAAACATTTTAAGCAATACCATACCTACATATATATATGCGTCGGTGGCACAGTGGTTAAGACGCTCGCCGACCATGCACATGGTCCGGGGTTCGATCCCCGACCGACGCACTGCTTTACCTCGCTAAACCAGTAGTGAGACTGGTAAAGAGAAAAGGTTGGGCGTGAGGCTGGAAACCCCGTCCTGTAAAAATTAAACACTGCTACAGAAACTTCAAGCCACTAGCTTGAGGCCCTATGTTCCACTGGGAACGTGAAGAAAAAAAATATATGAAAAAGAGAATACATTTAGCGAAGAAACTCTTTTCGGCGAATTCATTCACATAGCTGTATAATCGCATTTATACATAATTATTTATGTGTGTGTGCACATGAGGTTTGTGAAGTTTAGATAATTAATTAGGTAATACAAGAATGATCTAATATAGAAACAAGGTAAATTAGACAGCAGCTAGAGTAAGATTGAGTTAATAAATAGAGATTCTATGTCAATTGAACACATAACCTTTTCCTTAATGTTCAAGGTGTCTAGCATATCTGTCAGATCAAATGAACTTTTTACATAATGATTTGATAATGCATCTCTTACAGGCGTAAGGACCTCTGTAATCCATTTTGCGATTTTATGGTATGGAGAATTCGACATGTCTAAGATTGGGTCTCAGTGGGTTCCTAGTTTTGTGGATCTCTGGAAGGCCATAAAGCCGGAGAGTATGTGACCCAATAGCTTTAAGTTGTTTATAAAGTTTTTCATTAATAAAATCATGCATCAGTAAAATCTGAACCTGATCTAATTTGATCTGCTTTTCCACAAGCGGCACATTATCAGTAGCATTGTCCACCAGAAATTTAGACTGATCTTTGAGGATATCATTCATTTTATTTTGATAATCCAATTTATTCATGATGACAACGCCTTCTCCCTTATCAGGTTTAAGGATAATAAGATTATCTTTTTCGATGACATAATATAACTGACTAAAATGTTTCAACTTAGGTCAGGATGGCAGCAGAGGTAATCACAGGTAGAAGTGGGGTAGAGAATAATGCCATTCAAATTAGGACTAAAAAGGAGAGGGTAAACTATTTGACCTAACATAAATGACTTGAAATTGAGCGTTGATCAAGTCAGTAACAGTGGTAGTGTATTATTATTATTTATTATTATATTATTGTATCCTTTAGTTCCTAGAGGAACATAGGGCTTCAGCTGCGCACCTCCATTGACTTCGGTTTTCTGACAACTTTTTCACCCTGCTCCAGGTCTGCCCACATGCTTTCATCTCCTCTTCACATGACCTCCTCCAAGTCACCCTTGGACGACCAACTCGCCGCCTCCCTTTCGGGTTCCACTCGAGGGCTTGTCTAGTGATGTCACTTGATGGTTTCCTCAGCGTATGGCCAATCCATCTCCATTTCTTTCTGCCTATTTGTTTCACAATCGGTTCCTGATTGGTTCGCTCCCAGAGATCCCTGTTGCTGATCTTTTCTGGCCATCTGATCTTGAGTATTGAGCGGAGACAGTTGTTAATGAAGGTTTGAAGTTTGTTTGAGATGCTCTTTATGACTCGCCAAGTCTCTGATCCGTATAGTAGCACTGACTTCACATTGGAGTTGAAAATCCGGATCTTATTTTTGATGCTGAGTGCTGTTGACCTCCACACAGATTTGAGAGTAATGAAAGCTTGTCTTGCTTTTCCGATTCTGGCTTTGATGTCCTCGTCAGTTCCGCCTGTAGTTGAGACGATGCTTCCCAGGTAGGTGAAGGAGGTTGTTTCTTTCAGGTTCTTCCCATTTATGCTTATTGTGGTCTGTTGTTGCTGTTGATGTTGGCTAGGAATCTTCATCATCTCTGTTTTATCTATGTTCACGTGAAGTCCTATCTTTGATGCTTCTTCTGCCAACTTGTTACTTTTCATTTGCATATCTTCCAGTTTATGGGAAATCAGACATATATCATCGGCGAAATCCAGATCCTCCAAGTCTTTTGTGTCAGTCCATTTTATGCCTGTTCCCTCGTTGGTTGCCGTTGTCTGTCGCATTATCCAATCAATTGCAATCAGGAAGATCATTGGTGATAGTAGACAGCCTTGCCTCACTCCCGTCCTCACTTCGAAGGCTTCCGTAAGTTTCCCGTTGTGGATTACTTGGCATGCAGCATTGTCGTATAACTGTTGGATGAGGTGTATAATTGTCGATGGGACCCCGTAGTAGCGAAGTAGTTTCCAAATGACCTCTCGATCGACGCTGTCGAAGGCCTTTTCAAAGTCGATGAAGTTGAGATAGAGAGGTGACTGCCATTCCAAGCTTTGTTCAATGATGATCCGTAGAGTGGCGATTTGATCAATACATGATTTGTTTCTCCTGAATCCAGCCTGTTCCGGACGAAGTTTTTCATCTAGGGCTTGTTTGATTCTCTCCAGGATGATGCGACTTAGTATCTTGCTTGGAATGGACAGAAGCATAATTCCACGCCAGTTTTTACATTGACTTAAGTCTCCTTTCTTTGGAAGTTTGAATAAGTAACTGTTCTTCCAATCCTCGGGTACTTTGCCCTCTTTCCACACCTTCTCCAGTAGTGGTGTCATCAAGTCCGCTGTTGTCTCTGGGTCTATTTTCAAAGCCTCTGCTGGGATTCCATCTGGTCCCGGTGTTTTCCCAGTTTTAAGCATCTTGATTGCATTCAGGACTTCTGATTTCGTCGGGGGGTCAGTGTTCACTGGTAGTTCTGCTTCCGTTGTTGGTATTGCTGGACGTGTTGTAGGTGGCGGACGATTTAGAAGTCTTTTGAAGTGTTCAACCCAGTGCTTTCTCTGTTCCACCTCTTTGGTGATTGACTTTCCATTGTCGTCCTTTATTGGCTTAATCTGTGTCGAACGTTTGCCCGAAAGGTTCCTAGTTGTTTGGTAGAGTGTGGCGAGGTCTCCTTTGCCTGCAGCTTGTTCTGCTTCGTTTGCCATGGTTTCATAATATTTTCTTTTGTCTTCCCTGGCACTTTTCTTCACTCTTTTGTTCAGTGTATTGTAGCTTGCATTCAGCTCCTGTTTTTGTTGCTCGTCCGTGCACTGGATAATCTTTTGCTTCACTGTCCTTCTCTCTTCTATTAGTTTCCAAGTGTCCGTAGTGAGCCACTGTTTGTCCTGTCTCTTTTTTCTGCCTAGAATTTCTATGCAGGTTTGGCTCCACACCGTTTTCAAGTTGTTCCAGTGCTTTTCAACGCCGACCTCTTCGCTAGTGTTGATTTGTGTCTCGGCTTTGTCCTTTATGCTTGCAATGAAGATGTCCTTTGTAGCCTGGTCCTTCAGCTTTTGAGTGTTGAACTTGGCTTGTGGTCTATCTGCAGCTCCTGATTCCCTGAAAGCTTTTAATTTGATTTGGATTGTCCCTTGTACGAGATAGTGGTCTGAGCCAACGTCTGCTCCTCTTCTTGCTTTTGTGTCCAGTAGGCTGCGCCTCCACTTCCTTGAGATTGAGATGAAGTCGATTTGGTTTTTGGTTTGCCCGTCTGGTGACACCCATGTAGCCTTGTGGATATCTTTGTGCTTGTATACACTGCCACCAATCACCAGTTCGTTGAAGGCGCAGAAGTCGGCGAAGAGTTCTCCGTTTTCATTCATTTCTCCTAGAGCTTCTCTACCCATGATGAGTTCCCTTCCCGTATTGTCTGGTCCCAGTTTGGCGTTCATGTCTCCCATTAGTATTTTCATGTCGCCAGCTGGAGTATTGTCCATTGTTGCCTGTAGTTGCCTGTAGAATTCTTCTTTCTTCTCGAGGTCTGCGTTGTTTGTGGGTGCATAACATTGTATGATTGACACTTTCCTTCCTTTGGAGTTGAACAGTGGTAGTGAAGTGTAGAAAAATAAATCGGGTGGGGGTAGAGAACAGGAAATTTGAAAATGTAAAATATTACAATTGAGAAGACAAAATAATACTAATGAAGAGACAGAAAGAAAGAAATAGAATTTACCCTTCGGGTATTAAGATAGATTACGTCCATTGCAAGTGTAGTGATTGAACGAACTTTTTCTGTTAGCAAAGTTCAGGACTTAGCAACTGAATTGCCATTGCTTCTGCAGTTTGAAGAAGTTTGACTTATACACTTTTAGGAAGACTGCTTCGTATTCTGTAGATGACTTTAAAGTTTTCTTTTGGATAAAGCTTGATGTCCGGAATCTATTACATGTTCTAAGATAGAACTGGGTGGGTGGGGGGGGGAAGGCATCGATTTTCTTCTTTAAAAAGCCATACTGGTTAGTGTTCGGTGATACCTTTGGAAAGTGAACGCTGGGTATGGCCGACATACCTGACTCCATACGAGCAGATGAATTAGTAGATACACACTGATGAGGCCAGTCAGCAGTGGTAGCTTATCCTTCACGTTCATATGAATCATAGGTTTTGTGGAGAAGGTTAATCATAGTTCAGTTGCAAAGAAGACTTTTTTTTAAGTTTGTGGGACAGTCGATTTTTCAGTGTTTCCGCAGATAAATATCCATTGAATTGATGGATCATGCAGAGGAGTTTTTTCGAGGCTATAAGTGTCGGTAGCTTTTGTGGTCTAGGACTCATGGATTTTACTAGAAATCGTTTTTCATAGGACTCAGTGGGGATTTTTAAGCTACTTATATATGTATATAATATGCGCTACAATATTCACTAAATAATCATTGAAACATTGAGTTTTTAAATGCATGTTTAAATGTTTTAATTGAATTAAATTTATATATATAGATAACCTTGATATAGGAATTTCATGCTGTGCAGTCGAACTAAGTGGGGGTGATTACAGTGAATACATTGAATTTTAACTTATATTCTTAGTTTTAAGAATTAATATTTTGTTTTTAATCTATCTCTTTAGGATTTCCTTAACATTTCTGATGATTATCAATCTCAGTTATTTTTATTATAATAGTTTAAGGTTAATTTGATTAGATTTGATTTGATTTCAATTTGGAGATCTTATTTAGTTTTAGTTTATTTAGTGTGTTAATGTGCATGTTTGTGTATGCGTGTGTGAGTGTTTGTTCGTTTGTGGTGCGTGTGTGTGTGTGTGTGCATAATTGTGAACTTTTCTGTGAAAATCTGTCTATTACCATCGTTGTACTCTTACTTAGCATGTTTTTAATATTTAACATAAATAATTATAACTGTAATAGATTTGATAAAGCATTTGTCAGAAAGCTTTATTATTATTATAAGTAGTATTTGCCGTACGATTACAAATCGAAACTGAAATACAAACGCAATTTGATAAAGTGCCTGGTTCACAGTGCAAGAGCGATTTGCTCGGACGAATGTCTTGATGAAGAACTGAATAATATTAAACGGTTGCTAAGTGAGAATGGTTATCCTGAAAAGTTTATTGATAAGAATATGAATTTGAAACCAAAGCAGCCGAAGTTACCAACAGTTCCAAAAAAGGCCTTATTCTTTCAGATGCAGTTCCTTGGGGACAACACTAGCGAGATACTAACACAGCGTATTAGAAATGCGGTAAAACGAGCATTCCCTGCTGCTGAAGTACGTTGTATCTTTAAGACTACTTCTCTTCTGCGTTCGGGAGTAAAAGACAAACTGCCTAATTTCGCCTCATCCATGTGTATCTACCAATTTAATTGCTCCTGTGGAACCAGTTACATAGACCGCACAATTAGGCGTGTTTCTCGTCGAATTTCCGAACATCACCCTGCGTGGTTAAGCAAAGGCCAAACAAAATCTATCCTTAGCGCTATTTTGGCTCATCTGGTGGATAGAGAACATAGGATTGATGTTAACCAAGCTTTCAGAGTTATTTATCGGATACCAACAAATCTCAACTTCGCCTTAAGAGTTCGATTACTAAATATTGCTGAGGCTGTTGGGATCCACATTAAAAAGCCTAATTTGTGCGTCCAAAAGAAGTTAGTTCAGACACTGTCCCTACCTTGGCCATCTAGGTTTGAAGGATTCTCAATTTTTGTGGAAATTTCCTAATTTTAGTTGATATCCTACTCGCTATTATATCTTTATTACTATTATAATTTAAGTATTTTTAGTGAACTGTAATTGCATTGATCTTGCTTTACAAATCGATATTATTTAAAAAACACTAATATTGTTATTAACTACCAACCTTGAATATTCTGTGTATATGAACATGTATATAGTTGTAGAGCCTGGGAGAGGAATTTATCGAAAAGAATATTCTTTGCTCGATTATGTTGTGTTTTATTGATCGATATTAATCTGTAATCAAACTTGAAACTGATGAAATCCTGGCTAACTAATGCCTGAAAATTATAGGAAAAGAAAAATCCCCATTTAGACATTTAGAAAACAGAAAGATTTAGCAGCTAAGAAATATTTTGCTTTTCAATTAGATACTCATCTCACTCTGGCTCTACTAATCAAGTGGGGATATTAATATATGTGTAAAACTTGGGCACTGTGGTAGTAAAGTAATTCCATAATTAGTTTGTTTATTAGATGTATCACACACACAGTCATGAAACAGTATTATTATTTACTGGATGACTGATGGAAGTTAAACACACTAGTGTGTGTTTACAGGAAACTCATACATTCAAACAGATATTTGGACTTCCAATCATCCCATCCTGTGTCAGTATAAATAGGATTGGTGAAATGTTTAAGTGACAACAGAGCACAAAAACTAAGTAGTATCAAAGAAAATCTAAGACAGGAAGTGAGGCATATAAGAGGAGCTTTGAAACGTAATAACTACCCTGATAAATTAGTCAGGCAAATATCTAGGGAAATGTAAAAATAAAGTAAATAGTGATAGTAGCGATAGAGATAATAATAATAATAAATATTAATTCCAACAATGAGGAGTCTAAATCATCAGTAGAAATTCCTTACAAGGAAGGAACCTTGGAAACCTTACCCAGAATTCCTAACAAGGCAGGAATAAAAGTGGCTGGAATTCGAACTCACAAACTCATTTAGAAACAAGCTTTGTCGTTCAAAGGATCAATCCTGTGAAACCTTTAAAACAAAACAATTTAGTTTATCTAATCCCCTGCCTGCAATGACTGTCAGGTCAAATACATAGGTGAAAGTAGTAGAACAGGGGAAGTCAGTCAGACTAGTGGAGCACAAAATCCTAACGGAAATCTAGATTAGTTGACCCGAATAACATAAGAAATCTTGCAGTTTCACACAACCATACAATACAGGATGGGATAGGATGACAGTTTTAAAATCTAATGTCACAGGGTATAGGGAGAGATTGATAACAGAAGCTTTGTTTATCGAATCAACTGCAAATACATGTAATAGGAATGAATGATTCAACACCTGTCCACCCAGATATCTGGTAAATTCTGCTACCCCAACGACGACAAATAGGAGAGGAAAAAGAAAACTACAAAACTCAAGTTTCGAAGTCGTGTGATTATAATTGATGAAATGATTATGAACAATAATAGATTATGTTTGAAACCATGTCATCCAGTAAATAATACTGTTTCACTCTGTGTGTGTGATACATCTAATAAACAAACTAATATGGAATTACAAGTGGCGATATGTATGTTAACAATAATTAGTCAGTGTCAAAATGTCAATGGGGTGATAATTAACGAAGAAAATTAATATATATATAATTAGAAGGTGGAATTAGTTACAACACGTGGATTGCATAATGCATAATCTTGGAAAAAATGAAGAGTAATTAAGGAATAAGTGTGTGAACAGCTTGGTTACGTTACAGATTGTTAGAGAAAATAAAACGATTTGGACAATGATAATTTGTAACTAAAGTTGAAGTGGTCATAAGAATAAAATAGTTTTACATGGATAACACGTAATTGAAGACGAAGTAGTCAGAAAAAATAGTAAATTAATTTGGACGATTATAATTTTTATAACTTTTAAAGGTTTAAGGGGATGGGGGAGAAGTAGTCCGAGTTATACATTCATGTAATGATGGCCAAGGTAAGGAAATTGACTGTACAAATTTCTTCTGAACACACAGGTTTGGCTTGTTCTTCAGGTGGATTCCTAGTGCTTCAGCCGTTGTCTGTAGAAGACGAACTCGTAGAGCGAAATTAAGATTAATCGGAATGCGATAAACAATTTTAAATACAGTATTAACGTCAACCTTATGCTCACTATTTACAAGGACGGCTAAAATGGAGCTATGAATATGTCTTGTTTGTCCCTTGCTTAACCATGCTGCATGATGTTCAGAAATAGTAGCTCTATTTTAGCCGACCTTGTAGATAGTGAGCATAAGGTTGACGTTAATACTGCATTTAAAATTATTTATCGCATTCGTACTAAGCTTAATTTTGCTTTACGAGCTCGTCTTCTACATATAGTTTAAGCAATAGGAATCCACCTGAAGAAGCCAAACTTGTATGTTCAGAAGAAACCTGTACAACCACTTTCCTTACCTTGGCCATCGTTACATGAACGTATAAACCTGATTACTTCGCCCCCTCCCCCTTAACTTTTAAAAACTATAAAAATTGTAATTGTCCAAATTATTTTAATTTTTCTGACTACTTCTCTTGAATTATATGTTATCCTTGTAAAATTATTTTATTCTTATGAACACTTCAGCCTTAGTTACAAATTATCATTGTCCAAATCGTTTTATTTCCTTTAACGATCTATTACGTAATCGACCTGTGCACACACTTATTCCTTAATTATTCTCCTCATTTTTTCCAAAATTATGCATTATGCAATCCACTTGTTGTAACCATTTCCACCTTTTAAGTGTTTATGTATTCATTTTCTTCGTTAATTATCACCCATCACCTTGACATGTTGACACTGACTAATGATTGTTGACAAACATATCAGTGCCACTTGATGATTGGTAAATTGTTGTGCATTGTAGTAAAAATGCTATACAGAATATATTAGAGTAGAGCCAAAGCGAGATGAGCATCTACCTGAAAATTACTCTGATGCTCACTAGTGACTGACTATAGGACGAAATTGTCTGTAGTTCCGGTAAGAAGTCGTAATTAGGAGGTGCTGTTAGGTCAGGAGTGAGGAAAAATCGCCTGTGATGTGATGATATTGACTAGTGGTTATCCACAAATATCATGAATTAATAGGAGTTAGAATTCATGGGTTGGGTAAATAGTAGACCAGCTTGCCTGATAACCCGGAGATCTTAAGTCCGATCCATGACAGTGGGGTCATGTCTGAATACTGTAGAAGGACAAAACAGCTGGCTGTTCAGTACTCCTTGCTGGTTTTCAATTGTTCTTTTACTGATGGCATCAATCTGTTGACCAAACTAGAAATGAAATCAAAGTGAATCAGCTATATTCTTTAGGCATTTTATCTAGTCATCGACTGTATTATTTTTGAAAATCCCCATTCAGTCATATAAAAGATAAGAAGACGTTCAGCGAAGAGACTCTTTTCGGCGAATTCATTCACTGAGCTGTACAATCGCATATATATACAAATTTGTTTGTGTGTGTGTGTACATTAGATTTATAAAGTTTAGATAATTATGTAATGTAAGTATTATTTGGCTTGGAGACAAACGTTAAGATAGAAAATAAAATAGAATTGATTAAGTGAATTGGATGACATAATACAGTTGAGTAGAATTCAGAGTAGGTCAGGTTGGCAACAGTGTTAATGAGTGGTGGTTAAAATTAAATAAGGGTGGGGTTAGAGAATAATACAGTTGAAAATAAGTAAGTTAATCGAGTGACGTAACATAGTTAACTAGAAATTGGACGTGGGTCAAGTTAGCAACATTGTTAATGAGGGTAGAAATTACAAAAGGGTGGGATAGACAATAATATAAATGAAGATGTGAAATAATAAAATGATAAAATAAAATGAAATAGACAAAATTAATACAATTAGTAAGACTGAAATTAAGAAAGATTACGTCCATTGTAGATTTAATGAATGAACGAATTTCCTTTGTATGCAGAGTTCAGGATTTAGCAGAGGAATTGCCATTACTTCTGCAATGTGGAGAAGTTTGATCCGTACGTACACTTTTAGCAAGATTGCCTTGTATTCTGTAGATATAACTTTGAAGTTTATTTCTGGTTTGACTTGGTGTTCAGAGTCGATCAAATGTTCAAAGATTGAGCTGCGAGAATTGATTTGTAAGAAACAGATTTGTTTTTCTTCGAGTTTGTCCATGGATTGATATCAGACAGAGAGGTATTGAAAACCAGTCACAAGAAGTACTGGAGAGCTGTTTCATCCTAGTGTTTGGGAATCATCGTCGTCAATGCGCATCCACTGATATCAGTCGGTGATGAAATTTGATGAAATTCGAATCCTTACAAATCAACTCTTGAAAATTAATCTACTGCTTTGGTAGTGACTTGCTACAGGATGGAGTTTCCTGGAGTCAGTTCTACTGAGAAGTCATGATCAATGAGGTATATCCAGTCAAGGGTGTGTGTGAGGATGGATGTCCCACCGTTGACACACTGGTTGGTGCCAGTCGTGCTAAATGCATCACGAATTAGTAGAAGTTAGAATTCATGGGTTTGTGGCCATTGAGGAGACGAGTCCCAGTAGTGGCTTAATGGTATACGAGCCAGCTTGCCTTGTTACTGGAAGGTTCTGAGTTTCAACCCCATCGGTGGTGGATGCGTACTTCAGATGAGTTCGCTGAAACAATTCTGATCTGATTAATTAGTTGTTTAAATATTTCAACAGTATACTGAGAAGAAGAACCAAGTGTTCAGGGGACAATTATGGTTTCAATAACTACTCCTTCAGGTTCTACAGCTGTAAGTTTGACTAGGAAATTGATGTCATTTAGAAAATCATTGAAAAGCGGTAGCAGTAGCAAGGAGTACTGGAACACCCAACTGTTTCATCCTAGTTTGGGACTTATTAGTAGTACTCGCTCGCCAGAAGGTAATGGGTTCGAACTGCTGATGAATCTGGAACTAGGAGAGAGCAGCTAGTTATCCAGCTGGTTCTCTAAATGTTATCAATATGCAATCAAAGCTGAAACAAATTAGATCCGTAAAAACTACCTGCCCTTTTGAATATCTACAGTTATAAATCCATGAATCTATTATAATACAAATAACTAGTAAGGAAAAATGAAAATTTTATAAAATGGAACAGAAGTCCGTCGGTTTCGATTGTTATTTAAATTAATATAAAATGTACAGTCATTAAGGACATAAGATGAAGTGTGAATACACAATTAAGTAACATACTGATGTATGTTTCATCAACAAAATATAAGTTGGAGGATTTCATCATGCTCTGACATCGGTTAGATAACAATCAGGAAGCCTGTAGGGAGTACTGGACAGCTGTTTCACCATCCCAGTTTGGAGCTCTTCAACATTACTCACCCACCTCCAAGGTTCGAACCCAGGACCTTCTGGTTACAAGGTTAGTGAACTCGTCTACCATTAGGCCATTGGTCTCTCTATGCCGTGAATTGGCAGAAGTTAGAATTCATGGGCTGGCTATTACATCGGGTCCCAGTGGCTTAATACTGTGCCAGCTGGTCGGTTTTTTAACCAGGGTTCGAACCCTTGCTGGGGGTGCGGACCACTACTGGAGAGTCCCGAACTAGGACGAAATAGACGTCCAGTAGTCCCTGAAAGTTTTCCAGTGGTCCTGTGATCGATATCAGCTCATAATGAAATCCAACCAGTCAAAAGAATTCTCTACAAACCAATAGTTGAAAGTATAAGTTGTAGGATGGGTGTGTGTGTGTGAGTTATAGTCGCTAGCGTGAGAGAAATATGAATACTACGGAATTATAAACAAATAATTTAGGTGGGGGGGGGCGGGCACTGCTGAATAACAAAGGCTGACAAGTAACAAATATCATGATAAAAGAAATTGATTGGCCAAATGGAATTTATTTTTCATGAATTATAAGTACATCAATATTGTCACTTAATTGTATATTCACATTTTATCTGATTTTCTAAATGTTTGTACATTTTATATAAGTTTAAATGACAAGCGGAACCAACGGATTATTATTCTGTCTGATAATAATAATAACAATAACAATGTTAACATTATTCCCAACAGTACTTTTAATACAAATATGGATTTTTCAGCATTTAATATACAATATTCCATTCAATTTCCTCATTAGATGGGCAATAATTAAAACAGGGCATTTACATTAATAAATTACCCCCAATAATACTGTTCAATATAAAATCAAATCAAATGAAAATATTAGTGGCAATGTAATAATGAGAACAAAAAACAATCCCGTTTACTTAGAGTTCCGCAGGAAGTTGGTAATTCTGTAGGGATTATGGTTTGATTAGTTGGTGGACTTCATCATGAGTTGACATCAGTTAGAGAAGCATTGGAAAATCTAAGAGTACTGGACAGCTGTTCCGTCAGGCTAGTTTAGGACTCTTCACTAGTACGCACCCACAGCCAGGGTTTGAACCCAGGACCTTCTGGTTACAAGGCTAGTGAACACGTAGACCAATAAGCCACTGTGTCACGATCCAATGGCCTGTCCATGAATTCTAACTTCTGCCAATTTGTGACATAGCACGACCACTTCGCAATGTCTTCTTTGATGAGTTACTGCTTCATTTTCAACCTGCTGTAGCCTACTGGTCATAGCCTTTCACTAGAACCCCAGATAACCTCCTGAATAAGGCCAATCGCTAGTGAGCACCAGATGAATTTTCTAGGGATTTTGTTAGAATTCATGGGACATCGGATCGGGTCCCAGTGGCTTAATGGTCTGCGAGCTTGCTAGTCTTGTAACCAGAAGGTCCTGGGTTCGGACTCTGTCGATATGCGGTGCGAACTGATGAAGAATACCAAACTAGGAGGAAACAGCTGTTCAGTACTCCAGTGCTCGTCTTCAATGATACTGTAACTCATGTTAGCTCATGATGAAATCCTTCAGCTTTTCTCACTACATAAAATGTGTGCTAAATAGAGAGGATGCTGAGAGTGTGACAAGATAATATTTGCTAATTTCTAACAGGAGTCCATATGTCTATCCACAATAGTATTACTGAGTTGATTTAGCGACGCTCCACTCTCTCCACTGACGGCATCTAGTGCCCTTCACAAAGTTTTTCTTAGGTAGCCCAGGAAAGATTAAGGTGTGGGAAGGGAAACAGTAAAAAAGTATAGACAGAATACAAAAATTAACAAACTGTAACATTAGAGACGCAACGATACCAGATCGTCTTAACTTCCTTGAATAGAATGTCAAACGAAATATCTTTCTGGAAACTGACATGATGGCGGTAGACCAGAAACATGATCGAAGGAAATACAGATTCTCACGTATTTAACGTTTGATTCACTTTCAACTTCTGTGCTATCTATGATAGTTTATGTAAGTCGTGCATGTGTCTGAAAGTGAAATTAACAACTTGACATTTGGAGGGAATTTAGCTTAATACCATTCGACAATCAAGAACCACTAACTAACTGCCGATAAAAAGTTATTCATTTTGGAACAGTCTGACTGAGATGTGACCACCGGCATAGAAACATTCAAATCGTCAGCAGACGTAACGAAGTTTGCTTCATCAGAATAGGGGAAGTTATGCAAGAGGAAAGACAACAGAGAAGGAGAAAGAACAGCACCATTCAATAAAGAACACCAGTTAGATTAAGTCACGCAAACAGTGGAGGACTTCGCATTGTAAATAGTGTACTGCCTCCTAGAAGAAGAATAGGAATGCAACCAGTTGGTAATCCATAACTGTGCTTGTGTTGCAGCAAGCTTGTTTAGCAAAAGGCGGTCTAGGCACAGAGTCAAAGGAGGCAGATGTGTAAACTAGGAAGGCACACCGAAAATATTTGGCACATCTATCTTGTACACCGCATTACAGTTTCTGATGCCAATCCGATTTTCCTTTCCTGACTATTTGTTTTCAAGTATTTATGGATTTATAAATGTACAGCCTGAAGAAGTTATTGTAAAAGGATTGCTTGCACAGAAAATTTCTCCTGCATAAGATTCGTAGTTTTTGTAGGTGGAGGGGGGGGATAATAACTAGATATGATAGAGAAGATTTGTAGCTCAGGTGGATGATTTTGATGTGGTTTTGTTCTCTGAGCTGGATGGTTAGTTTGCGAAGCTTTCATCACCTTACTGGGTGACATCTTCAGCGCATACTTCAATTTACAGAAGTGAGCATTTAGATTTCTCCACGAGTTTATTAATCATCTCTCCAGGTGGGTGACCTTGGACGTGATTGGTTGTTTTTGTGTGTTTTCACACCTTCTAGGTTACTTGTATTGGAACCGGTTGTTTCTTTGACTTGAACTTTGACCCTTTGTGTGTGAAGTTTCTTTCTTATTGGTTGATAAATTTTGTCTATCTCGATGTGTCTATTGATTGATGATCCACTGGAATGCCAAGCTTCTAAAAATTCCCTAGAATTCTTGTTATTTCCTTTGTCTAATATTTGAACGTTGTCCCAGTCGAATTGATGTCTGTGGTTGTCTGTATGCAGTGATTGATATGAGGGAGTGGATATCATGTCTTTTGACGGCTAGCTTATGTTCGTGGATACGAAGACGAAGGGGACGTCCACTTTGGCCGATAATTGGATAATAACTTAACGTCATTCAATCATTAATACTGTATCACTGTCTATTATCTAAAATAGACTTACCTCATATAAAACTTAAAATTAAAAGGTTTCTTGAAGTCAATTGGTGGATGACGACAAGTGGTGGAATCCAGCCGGGATGAGCATTTCGTCCCATTTTGGGACTCGTCCGCCAACTGGATGCAACTGCATTCTCCAGTGAGTAATAGTGGTGTTCTCACTAAACTACTTGAGCCCCGAGAGCCGTCTCTTGTACAAAGGGTCTAGTGGATAACTCATTGGCTTTTGAAACTATGGGCACTAGGTTTGAACCTCGGTGAGAACATCATCACTCACTGGGAATGCAGGTACATCCAGCTGGCGGACGAGTCCCAAATAGGACGAAATGCGCATCTCGGTGAATTTCACTACTAATCACCATCTACCAACTGACTTCAAGTTCCATGACCAGTCATTCTCAAAGCATCTGCACGAAAAGCCGTCATGTCAACCTGATACTGGGCACTTCGGTCTAATCAATCGGGGGAGAAATCTTAATTGAAATAAATTAAAAGGTTTCTAATTCGATCTCTGGTACACAGAAGGCATCATAAACACCTAATTTTTCCAAAGCCTTATACTACTACTATCACTATTGTTTACAATAACGCGCTGTTGGTATTTCCCTCCTTATGACGGTTAAACCCTATCGCTTTTTCATTGTTTTGACCGGCCAATGAAATCAGTGTTTTCTCAAGGTCATTCAAGGCTACTATATGTAGTATTCCTGTGAAGCCTTTATACTATTGATTCAAGATTCTAAAAGCTGTCTTGTCAACAGCATGTCTGCTTCCTCTCTTGCTTCGCATGGCAGTGATATCATATGGTAGTGGTTATCGTTCAGAGTAGTGATTAAAATATTAGACTGGCAAGTCTACTAGGTAGAAAGGTACTTTATACTACAAGAAACTTGTAAACTACCAGGATATAAGAAATAGTCAGTGACAAGACTTGTAAATTCGCTTCCTTGACCAGCGTTCATTTAATTTGTGGACATTTTCAAGTAATACTTTTGCGTTTTTAAGCTTGAATTAGAAGTCAACATAAAGGTAGAGTTGAAAAGAGACGAAAAACTACTATGAATCCTTTTCAAACTGTCACATAAATATGTGGCACAGTATGTTACACAACATACTACTTTCAAGCTCTTATCAGTAGCACACACCACTAGCATACCAAGAGGAGATGAAGAAAATCATAAGAGAGGAAAACAATGTTTTATAGGTAATGATATTTAAGTTGACAAAAATTAAAAAAAAACAAACACCAGATGAAGTGAAATATGAAGGAGGCTGATTTATTTTATGTTATGTAACTGATGTCTGATTTTATTATTTTTCATGTGGGAACTGACTTTTCAACGTGTTTGAACTTTGCACAGAAATTCAGCAGTTCAGAATGCCATATTTCACAAAAGTATACATGAGAATAGAGAAAAGTAGAAATGGTAATAAATTGCAATTCCATATTAGTTTGTTTATTAGATATATCACACAGTGAAACAGTAAAACAGTATTACTGTTTCACTGTGTGATATATCTAATAAACAAACTAATATGGAATTACTTACTACCACAGTGCCCAAGTTTTACACATATATTAAGTAATAAATTGCAATCGACACAAATATAGGGAGTGGGGAGAATAATTACTTATCGGATAGTAAGGATTTATTCGTCTGATTTCCCACAAACTGGAAAATATGCAAGTGAAAAGCAACAAGTCAACACAGGAAGCATCCAAAGAAGGTAGGACTTCATGTGAACATAAAGAAAACAGAGGTGATGAAGATTCCTGGCCAACAGAAACAGCGACAACAACAACAGACAACAATCAGCACAAATGAGGGAAATCTGAAAGAAGCAACCTCCTTTACCTACCTAGAAAGCATCGTTTCAACTACAGGCGAACGGAACTATAAGGATATCAAAGCGAGGTTCGGGAAAGCAGGCTAGGCTTTCATTTCTCCCAAGTCTGTGTAGAGATCAACAGCACTACTCAGCATGAAAAATAAGATCTCGATTTTCAATTGTAATGTAAAGTAAGTGCTACTATATGGATCAGACACTTGGCGCCGTGTCACGAAGGCCACTTCAAACAAACTACAGACCTTCATCAACAGCTGTCTTCGCTTAATACTTCTCAAGATCACATAGCCAGCCAGAAAGGATTAGCAACAGAGAGGGATCTCTGGGAGCGAATCAACCCAGCAGGAACCAATTGTTCAACAAATAAGCAGGAAGAAATGGAGGTGGATTGGCTGACCATACTCTGAGAAAACAAACCATCAAGTGACATCACACGCCAGGTAATCACTCGAGTGGAACCTGACCGATTGGGAAGCGGCAAGTTGGTCGTCAGTGTGAGTGTGACATGGAGGAGGTGATGTGAAGAGGCGATGAAATCATGTGAACAGACGTGGAGCCAGGTGAAAATGTTTGCAGAGAACCAAATGCAATGGAGACGTGCAGCTGAAACCCTATGTTCCTTCAGCAACTAAAGGAAACAGTCATCATAATAATGAGGGATTTATTGGATTTTTGAGAAAGACTTTGAACCATGTCATAAATATTCTCCAGTCATCGCTTCCTGGAGTCTCGGTGATCCCAGTCAGTCAATTTACACTTCCATGAATTGATGTCATGTTTTAATTAGTCCACTCCCAACTCTTTTCCAGACTGGCTGACATTGTTCGGTAGGGTTGGCGTGGACTTCATATGCGTAATATCTGTCCTAGCCATCTCAATCGGTGCAGCTTCTCATGCGTATTGACGGTCTTTTCCTTCTTCTTTAAAACCCTACCACTAATCTCAATACTACTAACCATATTAGGCCACGTAGCATGAGGTATAGAAAGTGAGCACCTGGTTAATTCCATTCGACCTGAATACTCAGTCTCCGTTGACATATCATCTCCTACTACGGAAGCTTTGATAGTGTCCTGAAGGAAATGCAGGTATATCCAGCTAACGACTGTGAAACGGTATGAAAAGCGCACATCGTGGAATTCCACTGCTTGTCATAATCAGTCATTATGTCCATTTCATCTGTATGCATGTTAACCTTGTGTTATAACTCAAATAACGATACTGTATTTATAAAATGGTTTGACATTGCCTTTAAGCATAATCAGAAACTAGATAAACATTCATTTTATTGTACAGTAGTTGGAATTTTATAATTTTTTTTTATTTCTTTACATTCCCGGAGGTGGAACATAGGGCACCTTTAAGCTAGAGGCTTAAAGTTTCGGTAGCAGTGGTGTTTGTTTTTATAGGATGTGGTCGCTAGCCTCATGCCCAGCCCAACCTTCCCCCCTTTACCAGTCTTATTACTGGTTTGGCGAGGTAAAGGAGTGCGTCGGCCAGGAATTGAACCCCAGACCACATGTGGCGTGGTTGGCGAGCACTCTACCGCTCTGCCACCGACGCACATTGTTGAAATATTACAATAGTCTACCTAGTTTTCAACCTTGTTAACCCTTATCAACATGACGAAACTGAAGTCGAAACTCAGTTCTCTGTTGTTTAAACTTTCGCACGGACTTCATTAAGCGGCCTGGGCCATTTAATTTTCCATTTATTAGGATGCAACGCATTTAGTCTATTTTTCATTTGGTGACAATCATTCAGCAAATATCCTATCACACAAACTATTTCAAATGAAATTAAACACTAATGAATAACTGAGATGAGTACTTGCATGCCACTCATATCCACCAGTGGTGCTTGCTACCCAGCCACATCAAAGTGATATAAACACTAGGTGATTGTGTCGCTAGTTTGACGCCGAGTCCACCTAGTGGTTGGAACAGATTCAGCTCCCTGAGCTAAGTGAAACTGAATCAACAAACGGCTGATTGGCTCAGCCCCAAACGAGTGAATCAACAGCCTGCTGTGTAGATCACTTTATTCTGGTTGACGAGCAGTTCTGATTCATATGGGTAGTAGATATACAACTAACTACTCAACTCACTCAATCAGTAGTATGTCATGTCATGTATTTTTGCTTGCTTTCTTAATTACCATTTCTGGTGGAATCAAGTATATCACATATGCTGTGTGATTCGAATAATTTCGGCTTCCAGAAGACGAAACCCTGTGATGAAAATCCTAACTCCTCGAATTGTGTATGTTTCAAATTTTTCATTTCAACCTACTTCTACGAAGTTTATGAAAGAAATGTAGGAAACATACTGTCAAGGTATTGTGTATGCCTTCGATAGAATAATGTGCGTCGATGGTACAGTGGTAGAATGCTTACCGACCACGCCATATGTGATTCGGGGTTGGATCCACGGCCAGTGCAATCCTTTACCTCGCTAAGTCGGTTATAAAACTGGTAAGGAGGGAAGGTTGGGCCAGGTGAGGCTAACAACTTCATGCCTTAAAAATAAACACTACTGCTACGGAAACTTCAAGTCTCTAGATTGAAGGTGTCCTATGTTCCATCACTGGGAACGTAAAGGAATAAAATAATAATGATAATCGATAGAATAATGGCACTTCAGATAATATATATATATATATTATCGATTGTAATTTTACGAGAAGGTTCTGCAAAAAAAGAGCATATACTTTGCAATAAAACACACACAGAAAATTATGCGGTATAGATAAACACAGTTTTTAGAATAAATCTGTTATTACTATTACAATTACCAATATCAGTATTATAGTAGAACTATCTTGATATTTTCTCCGACTTATGTTATGATGAAGCGTCTTTGAAAGTTGTCAGCATAAACACAAATAGTTTACTATGTGTGAGCTGCATGTGACTTCACAATCTTGTAAATAAGTTAGCAAATAAACTATTTAAATTCCATTGTTGGCTAATGCTTTAAAACAGTTGTATTTTGCAACTTACTAACATTGCACGTATAAATGGATTGCTTTTGCGGTATTCTATATTCAAATGATTAAATTATGAGAAGAATACACAAGCCAATGATAGGTGATACGCGGAGAAAATTCCCATCTAGATCTAGGCTCGATTTCAAGGGTGACTACATGGATGCATAGTGTTGAAGAGTCCCCGAACTAGGACGAAGTGTCTATCTAGCCATTCATGGTTTTCAGTGGTTATTTAATCGGTGTTAGTTCACGATGTAATATGAAGAACATTTAATTCAGTGAAGAGACTTTTCGGTTACAAAGAAAGCAAGTGAATGATGGGCAATCATCACAGGAATATATTACTAACAATAAAAAGGGTGGTACTTTAAATACGACTCTAATAAATTAATAATCGATGATGAGACTGTGTCAGATAACCTCAAGTTAACGGACTATTTTCATTTGGTTGTATTCTCTGAACTGGGTAGTTAATTTGCAAAGCTTTCATCGCCCCCTACTAGGCAACGTCTTCAATGCATACTTCAATTTGAAGTGAGCTTGAACTCGTGGAGAAATCTAAAAGCTCACTTCCGCAAATTGAAGTATGCTCTGAAGATGTTGCCTAGTAGGGGGCGATGAAAGCTTCGCAAATTAACTATCCAGCTCAGAGAACACAACCACATCAAAATCATTCACTTGAGCTACAAATCTTCTCTATCATATCTAATGGACTATTATCACCAATCTGCTCTTCTACTTAAATAAGGGCGTTTATATATTTACATATTTTCGTCATGTGTATTTCTCACTCCTGTAAATTGATGATTCACGTTAAGATAAAGTAGTTCAAAGTAAACCCCGATGGTCTATAAACACACTATAAACGTGGCAGGTAGAATTTATTCAGAATTGAAAAATATGCGTATAACCATTAAAGTCCATGAAAGTCCTATCAGGCATCAGTGGTGTCGTGTGTAGTAGAATGCTCTCCAATTCTACAGTTCACATGCTTCGGGTTCGATTCCCAGTCACCGTCTCACTTCTAAACCTTACTTAGGCAGTACTAAATCCGGTAAGGAGGAAAGGTTAGACACGAGATTAACAGGTCCACTCTGTAGACACAATAATACTGCTAATGAAACTTCAAAGCTCAAGCTTGAAGCCCGATTCTCGCAACGGAAAGAGCTGAAAAAACAGCCAGTCTCACAGGAGATCTATGATAAAGCAAATTATCTCACTGGTAACGACTCTAACTACAGCACACGGTAACTTGGATCTTAGGATCTTCTAGAAGATATCACTCCCTTAGAGGTGGTAGATACACCTTGCTGATGACGAGTGTCAATAAGTTCGAAATCTGTGTTAATAACTTCCTGCCTGTTGCCTTTAACTACTTAACATTGTTCTATTTGATTTTATTGATTTTTCTTTACTGCTTTTTACTAATTAAAATAATAAAAATATTAAATTATAATGAGAATTTAAAAAAAATGAAATTTACAAGAAATATAGACATAATAATAGTAATAATAATAATAATAGTTTAGATAGCCTTATTATAAGACAGAGTTCATCTGGATAAGAAAATGTTGTGATGTCTTTGTATGATACATTTTTTTCTAACAAACTGTTTGTAATCAGGATTACAACTTACACTACACTTGGGGGTCTGAACACATGAAGATTACCAAGGTAGGGTGGGTTAAGTTTAACAAAAATTCTGGGAGGTTTAAATCTATGGATAACCACCGTCTTGGTCTGTTTTTTGTTGTACATTTTTGTCAGTTTTTTTATTGATAATCTTGAAAACTGTTAACATTATTAATCTTATGATTCAGACCAATAATTAATTATGAATTATCATTAATAATTAGAGGCATTTGTGGTTCAGTAGTGAAATTTTCGAAAGCCACTCAAATGATTGGGGTTTGATTCCCCACAGACACCCCTCTAAAACTCAATTTACTAGCTACTAGTTAGCTTCGATAAGAAGGAGGGTTTGACGTACTCAGAAAGGAAAACAGCATGGTTGAAACATCAAATCTTGAAACTATATGTTACATTTAGAATCCACAGAATGAGACAAGTGTATTGTAGAGAGAACTTCGATAAAAACTCAAATATTTTTTTTTAAAGTGTAACATTTACAACTCGAATTCTCGACTACCATTTTACACAGTTCGAGGAGAAGATGAAAAACTCACCACAGGGTTTCCTTCTCTGAAAGTCGAAATTATTCGAATCACACAGAAAATGTGATACACTTGATTCCGCCAGAAATGGTAATTAAGAAAGCAAGCAAAAATACATGAAATGACATACTACTGATTGATTGAGTTGAATAGTTAGTTGTACACCTATAACCCACATGAATCAGAACTGCTCATCAACTAGAATGAAGTGATCTACATAACGGAAAGTCGTTTCACTCGTTCGTGACTGAGTCCATCAGCTATTTGTGTATCGGGTTTCACTCAGGTAAGAGAGCTGAATCTGTTCCAACCACAAGATGAACTTAAACGCTCGAGACAACCGCCGAGTGTTGTTGTATCACTTTGATGTGGCTGGTTAGGATGTTTTACTGGTTGATATGAGTGGCATAGGACTACTTATCTCAGTTATTCAGTAGTATATGGTTTGTTGTGAAGTAGTATGCAACCTATTTGAAGTTGGCGTAGGAGTGTACAGATTGTGACTGAAAGATATTTTCTGCATGCTGTACACTAAATGAAAGATTAAGTGCGATGTATTTTGATGGACGGAAAAAGAGGAAGTGGAGTTCGGCTGAGACGCTTAAACAATAAAAAGCTGAAGACTGACATGCACATGCTTGTCAGATCAGACTTGATGGATTGTTAATGAACCCGGCTTGAAACAGTCGATTTGGTAGTCTGGAGCTTAGATAACGTCTATCTCGCTGTTTATTATGATTGATGTACAACTACTCATATTAGTCAATCAGTAGTATAGACGTCAAGATTCAAAACTCTAAGCCAATAGTTATAATTATTAATATTCCCTTGGGTTATGAGTGGAACAGAGAAGTTCAACAACACACCTCCAATTTGTTCTAGTTGGTGCTGTCCTCTGCAGCTGGATCCACGATTACCGATAATCTCTCATCTCCTCCTCGCCACACGATTTCCTCTATGTCACCCTCGCATCAACTCGCCGTCTGCCTTTGGGATACCATTTAAGCAATGTCCTGCATCATGGCCGATGTCATTTAACGGCCGCTTCAACGTATGTCCGATCAATTCATCTCCATTTTCTCCTACATATTTGTTGAGCAATCGGCTCTCCCTTGTTGGTTTGTTCCCAGCCAGAGTTTTTTGTTGCTAATTCTTTCTGGCTGGCTGACTGGCCATTCGATCTTCAGTAGGCAGCCAGTAAAGGCAGCTATTGATATGAATCTCCAATGGCCTTTTGGAAATCCTTTGTGTGACGGGCGCACAGTGAAAGTTTTTGACCCGTAAAGAAGAACTGACTGACTAACTTCACACTTGCGTTAAACAGAATCAAAATCTTGTTCTTCATGCTGACTGAGTGAGTGGAGCAGACGATTTTCAGACTGATTTCAGATTGATGAAGGCATATCTTGCGTTTTCGAGTTCGCCTGGCTTTGACATCTTCATCCGTGGGGACTGCCTGGGGTTGAAACCGTGCTTCCTGACTGTATAAGTGAAGGAGGTAACCTCTGTCAAATCTCTCCTGTTGATGGAGATTGATGCCGGTTATTTATCCATGCCAAGTAATCCACAATGGGAAACTTACGGGATCCTTCGAAGTAAAGATGGGAGTAAGACATGGCTGCCTACTATCGCTAATGATTTTCTTGATTGCAGTTGATTGGATAATGTGACAGACAGCGGGAAGCGAGGAAACATGCATAAAATGGACATTCATGAAAAAGTTGGAGGATCTGGATTTCCCACAAACTGGGGGATATGCAAGTGAAAAGCAACAAGTTAGCAGAAAAAGCATCAAAGATAGAAAGGACTTCGGGTAAACATAGAGAAAACAGAGGTGATGAAGATTTCTAGCCAACACTAACAGCAACAACGACAACCACCAACACAAATGGAAGGAACCCAAAAGATACAACCGCTTTTACCTACCTGGGAAGCATCGTTTCAACTACAGGCGGACAGAATTATGAGGATATCAAAGTGCGAGGGTCGGGAAAGCAAGGCAAGTTTTCATTAATCTCAAGTGTGTGTGGAGGTCAACAGCACTACTCAGCATGAAAAATAAGATCCGGATTTGCAACTCCAATGTGAAGTCAGCGCTACTTTACGGGTAAGAGACTTGGCGCCGCGTCAAAAAGAGCACTCAGTACAAACTACAGACCTTCATCAATATCTATCTTCGCTCAACACTCAAGATCAGATGGCCGGCCGGCCGGCCAGGAAAGATCAGCAACAGGATGGGATCTCTAGGAGCGCACCAATCAGGAACCGATCGTGCAACAAATAAGCAGAAAGAAATCGAGGTGGTTTAGCCACACTCTGAGAAAACAAAACATCAAGTGATATCCTACGCCAGCCAATCGCCCGAGTAGAAGCTGGAAGGGGAGTGGCCAGTTGGTTGTTAGTACGAGGGTGACATGGAGGAGGTGATGTGAAGATGAGATGAAAGCATGTGGGCAGACATGGAAGGAGGTGAAAATGTTGGCAGAGAACGGAACACAATGGAGACGTGCGGCTAAAGTACTATGTTCTTCTAGGAATTAAAGGAAATAATAATAATGATTTATCCAATAGCATGGTTAATGAATTAACAAAATTCATCCTACTGAATAACTAACACTGATTGGCGGTTGTAGTTCAACAAATTACTGAAAAGCAATAACTGATATGTGAAATATGCTTGTGGAGTAATAACTTACTGTATAGTATTTAGACAAAGTATGTAAGCCTACATACAAGCTGGTATGAATGTTTATTGATTGATTGGTTATTTTTAATGATGGAGATATAATTGATAGTAATGAAAAGAACAATAGGTTGTGATTCTTGTTGTACTCTTAGACATTTTGTACATTTTTGAATGATTGGAGAATAATCAATTGATGTTATACCCTGTATTCGTTTTCATAACACTGATAATCATTACATAAGATGTCACCTTCGTGGTCTACGTAGGCCTAGTGGATAACGCTGTGGAGTTTGAAACGGTAGGTAGGGGGTTCAAGTCTTTATGGGAACACCGATACTTACTGGGAAGTACAGGTAGATCCATGTGATGAGTTTCATAATGAACGAAACACCCATCGTGGGTTCTTCATTGCTAGTCACCGTAAACCAAATTAACTTCATTTTTTGTACCCGTCTATTAAACACAATAGTTATATGATGAAGTTGGGTTCTCTGATTTCGATGGCCTAATTGTGAAGCTTTTGCTGTCCTCTTTCTAAACAAACATCATCTTTTACTGTAGATTTTAGTAAGAAATAAGCTACTGGATTTCTTCGTGAGATTACTAGCCATCTCTTCTGATGACTTTCAACTTGATTGGTTGTTCGCGAAGGATTTTTTTTTGCCATGTTGTCCACCTGTACTGGTGTTGACTACTTTGTTTAGCCGATTTCTGACCTTTTGTTTATGCGAATAGTTTTTTTAGTGATTTGATAAATCTTATCTATAGGTTTGGTTATGAGCTGATATCATTTAGACGACCATTGGGAAACTAGGGAGTCCTGGAAGGCTTTTTCGTCCTAGTTTGCAATTCTTCATCAGTACACATCCACGGGGGATCGTGAGCAGTTGAGGTTCATTAGGTCAAGTAAGTGAACAGTTACTCGCCTATGACATCGTCTGATGGTTGCGCTATGCATCACAAATCTAAAGGAGCTGAAGTTCTCACACCGTTGGGTTAGGTCCCACCGGCTGAATGGTCTACGAGCTTGCCGTATAACTAGAAGATATTAAGCTAAAATTCCTGTGGGCAGGTACTCTTGGAGCGGTGGGTTACAGGATTTCATCATGAGCTAACATCGATTAGAGAAACATCGGATGACCCCCACAGCTGTTTCGCCCCATTTTGGACTCTTCATCAGTAAGCACCCATCACAGGGGGTTTGAACACAGGATCTACTGGTTACAAGGCTAGAAAACTCAGACTATTAAGCCGCCGGGACCCGATTCAGCGGATTCCAACTTCTGCCGATTCATGACTTAGAGCCAATGTCTTCGGTGAGTGTTTGTCCTTACACCCAACCTTCTGCATCCTGCTGTTCACGACTTCCCACTGGAACCCCAGATAACTACCTACTGAATAGGGCTAATAGCTAGTGAGCATCTCATTTATATTCAAGTATTGGTTTGTAGGGATTTGATTGATTGGTTACAGGATTTCATCATCAGCTGACATTGGTTAGAGAAGCATTGGAAAACCTAAGAGTACTGGACAGCTGTTTCGTCCTAGTCTGGGACTCTTAAGCGGTACGCATCCAATGAGGTCCCAGTAGCCAAATGGTCTATAAGCTGGCTAGCCTTGTAACCAGATGGTCCTGGGTTCGAACCCCGCTGAGTGCGTACTGATGAAGAGTATCAGACTGGGACGAAACAGTTGACTGTCCAGTACTCCCTGCAGTTGTAACCAATCATCCAAATCCCTACAAACCATTACTTGAATATCCTACTGTTACAGCCGCCATGTTGTAATTATCTCTCTCTCTCTCTCTATAGAGGAAAACGAACTCAATAAATGTGTAATTATTTATTACTCAGTTTTATTTTAATTACATCTAAATATTACCCAGATTTAGCCATTAAGTACAAAAATAAACCAAAAAAAACAGCTAAAAGTATTATTGATCATTGAACATGATAACTTATTCACTCACATCACATGATACTAATTTTTAAAAACGATGGGACAGTAGTTTATTATTATTGTTATTATTATTAATATTACTGTTACAACTGTTTTTTTTAGAAAAATACTGTTTTGTTCACCTATTTGGTAAGTTTTTCTAACTGAAGGTCATTGTTTATTGTTTAAATTGGCCTAATTAGCAGAAAAAAAACTAAAAAAATAAATGAGAAAGTACAGAGGTTTTAATGAGGAAAAATAGATTAATTGTCCATTAATAGGGATTACATTTTAACAAACATTGACATGTTTCTGTAGTAGTATTAGTAGTAGTTTAATGGCAGATGCAAGTCAGAGGAGAATAAACTGTTCTGATTGGTTAGCTATTGGTCCAAGGTTAAACAAGTTGTCCAATGAGGTTTTTTTCATGTCCACAACGTGACCTAAATCCACTTCTACTTTTGTAGTCATTGACTTAAAATGTTGATTTCAATTTTTCGTCCCAGCTGCATCCCTATGACATCGATTCTGAAAAGAGATTTCTTTTATTTGTTTCTGAGCATATTTACAAAGTATGTCAAACCCCTAAGCTTTGACAATCAAATACATACTTCAACTTGTGTAATTTTCAGATGACGAATTTGATTTTGACTATTACTACTCCCCCTCCCCCTACAAGCTACACAGTAAGAATTTGACCATTTTGAACGGATTCGATTCCGTGAGCTGAGTCACACCAAGTGGACTACTGATGAACTCGGTCCCAATTGAATGAAAAGGCTGTTTATTATGAATCCAAATACGGACTGGAATGGTAGAGCACGTTGACCGCTTCACTTACTTGGGAAGTACCATCAGCCAGTGCCAACGGGTTGACCTCTGACGAAATCTCAGCACGGATACAAAGGGCTAGTTCCGCATATGCCAGTTTACACCGTCTCCGGTGTAGACGAGATATTCGACTATCGACCAAATGGCGGGTGTACTGCTCATCAGTCCGCTCCGTCTTCGTTTATGGCTGTGAGACCTAGCCATTGAGAGTGGAAGACATGAAAAGATTAGCTTTCTTCGGTCATAGGTACCTGCGCTCTATCTCCCGTGTGAAGTGGTATAGTAAAGTGAGCAATATTGAGGTTAGGGGCTGGTCGAGTTCTAGGTAAGGAGGGGAAATCAATCGATGGGGTTGTGAAATTACATCGACTGAAATGGTTAGAACATGTGTTATGTTCGCCTAGTCATCTCCTTCCTCAACGAGCAATGTTATTTTATATAGGGTCAGGCTGGAAAAGAGCTAGCGGCGGTCAAACCAAAACATGGCACCAGTCAATGAAATCTACAACAGTAGGAAGGTGTAGACTTCCTGACTGGTTGGGGTCCTCGGGACGGTAAAAACCAATGGTTGGAAACAATTGGTGACATGGCTCAAAATCGTTCTTATTGGCTGGTGGAGATACATCCACTGCGTGTGACTTATGATTTCCAATGAAACTATATTGTTCTTTGTTATTACTATTCCTTTGTCTCACACCTCTGTTTACTGTCTCTATTATGCATTTCTTCTACTTTGTTATCTTGCTTTGTGTGCTACATGGAGGGCGTGTGGCGACTTGAACTGGTGCACATCGGTGCAAAGTTCTATGTCGAAAACAGACAGACAGACAGGAATCTCCTGACGAGTACTACTGTTTGATATTAGTGAATTTCATCTACTCAAATCAAACAATAAGTAGTATACACCAATCCAAGAATGTCTACATTACTATTAAGAGCTTCATCTATGCTTATCCATGACTTTTATTTGTTTTGTTAACCTTGAAAAATAATATGCGGTGGTTAACTATGCGATTTACACAAAGCTTATTGTGTAAATGTAGGTTGCAGTCTGGTAGGTAAAGTTTTGATTTTACTCTTCTGCCTACGCTTCTACATAACTGCAGAAAAATATCTTCAATTTTATGTAATGTTGCATTGTTTATTTGAGAGTATAGTTTTAGAATGGATTTCTTCTTGTAGAAGATTTGTTAAAAAACCTTGATCATAGCTGATCTGCAAACGATCGATCATGGTTTGGTCGATTGCTGGCTGACTTGCTGTATAATTATTCAGTCAAGACATGGTTGCAAACAGTAGAGTCCATAAGATTTCTGATTGCTGATATGAATTATGCCAAGACTTGTGAACTATCTGACTTCACCTTCCACTATTATTATTATTATTTGCTTTAGTTCCAAGGGGAGCATACGGCTTCAGCCGCGCACGTCTGCATTGCATTCGGTTCTCTGCCAAAGTTTTCACCTGGATCCACATCTACCCACATGCTTTCACCTCCTCTTCAACATGACCTCCTCCATGTCAGCCTCACACTGTCAACCAACCCACCGCTTCCCAATCGGTTGGGTTCTACTCGGGCGATTGGCTGGCGTGTGATGTCACTTGATGACGGTTTGTTCTCTCAGAGTATGGCCAATCCACCTCCATTTCTTCCTGCTTATTTGTTGCACAATCAGTTCCAGTTGGGTTGGTTCGCTCCATTGGCAGAGATCCCCGTCGCCTTCCATCATAAAGATGGAAATTACATTTCGGGGTTGATTAAGAACTAATTCCAGTTAGAGAACCATTGAAAACTAGTCAGAGCAGCTAGCTGTTTCATCCTAGTTAGAGATTTTTCAGCAGTGAACACCACTCATCCCACTGGAGATCGAACCCAGCACACTTCAGGCGTACGAGCTGTCCGATATTCTGCAGTTTTCAATGGTTCTTTTCAGATCTAATCTGCTTATTGTTATAACGGTAGTGAACTCGACTTGTTAATATGCCTATTCGTCTGCTGTACCTTCCGCTTCACTGAGCCACGCAAATCTCAAAAGACGAAAGCTGTCGTCAGTGAATGTAAGATTGTTTTTTTATTTCCTTCACGTTCCCCAGTGGAACATAGGGCTTCGAGCTGGAGGCTTGAAGTTTCTGTAGCAGTGTTTATTTTACAGGATGAGGTTGCTAGCCTCATGCATAACCTTACCTCTTTGCCGGTCTTATTACTGAATAAGTGAGGTGAAGAAGTGCGTCCGTGGCCGGGAATAGAACCCCGGACCATGTGCATGGTTGCCGAGAGTCCTAACCGCTATACCACCGACGCACGAATAACTCAGTAGTAACGTCATCTGTGACTGCGGCATTGGGTGACGCGGGACATGAGGAATCTCTCAAGGTTGCAGATACTCCTTGTTGTCTGACTGGTGAAAGTGCCAACTAGCACGAAACCTATGTTAGAGAAGGCTTCCTGTGGCCGATTGCCTCGAACCATCGAATACCAACAATTCACAGTGCATCGTAATGGTCAGCCACTGACTGTTAAAATTCAGTCTGTACCAAAGATAGGACTAGATACACATTACACTAGTTACTAAAGGAAATTAAACCTATCAGTGAGGTTGAAAGCATTCACTACCTAAATCGGTTGAAATATTTTGTAATATGCTTTTTTCAATAAATCTCGGTTGAAAAATGTCTACGGTTGACCATACTAAAGCATAGAACCAGGATATAAAGTTTCTCTCTGATGTTATAATTTCAAAAGCAAATAGTGGAGAATTCTTGACATGATGGTTGAAGACTCTTGGTATTATCACAATACTGAGTGATAGAACACTGAATAACTACTTTGTCAGTATTCACCAACGACCTCACCAAGGACTGAACCCATAGTCATCAGGTCTAATGACCATTCAGTCAGTTTGTTTGGGGATGCAATTAGTCCTAACTTCGTAATATATCGCCAAAGGCAAGCAAAGGTTCTGAGTTCGACTCGTGGAGGTATCATGGTTCAGAATTATTGAAAAATTTCAAGCTAAAACCTAGCAAGTTGTCAATGCATGACAAGATCTTTCTTCGCTTAAATCAAATCCCTAAAACATCCACAAACAATACTGGTTAACATTTGACTGGCTAATTACACATAATCGTTGAAATTTAGTTTGAATAATTTTAAGTCTATTGTAGGAATTAGTAATAAATTCGTCAACGTAACTTTTATACTGTCAATCAGTAGGAAACCTAGTGAACATAAAATTTAATTTATAAACCAATCAAAGTTGAATAAAATAGAAAAAATTTGATTGGATAAACCAGATGGCATATTTTCCAAGGTCAGAGGTGTTTTTATTGATCCACTTACCAATTACTGTCAAATAGTATGAACGAGGGGAAATATTTATGTGCTGGAATACAATTGTTTTAGTGTAAGTTCTTAGTCAGAAATATCATCTTTTAGAGGCAATTTCAATGAAAGTATGCGTAAAGTATGCATTATTCATCTTGTATTTCCATTTATGTCACGATTTTTATATTAGATGATTGGAGGCTATCTATCGGCGAGAAGTCCTGTTTGACCTAGGTTTCGTACTTGTTGCTACTTACCAGTCAGTAGGGCGTATCTGCAACCTTGAAAGAACTCATGTCACTTCTGAGATTCGGACTAGCTTCACCCACCTCTACAGTCAGAGACGGCGTTACCATGCCAGCAACCTTGAACTAACTGAAACTGAATCGAATTATCCATCTCCACTTTGCACGATTTTATTTTCACAATAATTTTAATAATTATGATAAGAACAACAGCTTTATACTTGTTCAGCATACAGGAGTAACCCATGTCCCCACTGTCTATTCACTATTGCTGATTGCATTCTGTTAGCATGGAATAATCCAGGATTGGTTATCCTTGAACCCCTGAGAGGGAAACAGTCCGTTTGAAGTCACAGATAAGAGAGGCTGGCAACTGTCAATTAAGCTGTAAAACTATGCTTAGGTCCTATTGTCGGTCACCTGCAAACATCTAAAATCAATAAACACTATTGTAATTAGCATGTATTATTTTGAAATAATTCTCCTAGTGAAGGGAACTGAGTTTTCAACGGAGCATTTTGTACAAAAGTGCAGCAGGTCAAATTATCACACTTCATAAAACAACACATTAAACTACATTTTTTTCGATTTAGCATGGATATCGGTAGCCCAAATTTCGTAGGCCGACCATAGATATCAGGTGTGCGTCGGTGCGGGCTCGAACCCCGGACCATGTGCATGGTCGGTGAGAGTCCTAACCACTGTGCTTAATAGGAAATTTACAGGATAAAGTTAGAATGTATTATAAGCCATATGCGTTTAAATATACTGAGACTATTTATTGTCCAGTGCTCTCGTTTTGAACCCGTTTATTTTTCGCAATAAAGCATAAGAGATTAATAATATGTGTGAATGTATGCACATATGTATGCCTATATGCAAAAGTGTGAGAAAGTTTACCCCTTAACTAACCAGTTATTACTATTAATCAACCTTGATTATTTGTTTACATTATTTCTAATGTTTTAAAATGTATTTTAACTATTCAATACTTTAAAGGCGAATAGTATAAACTGTTTATATATATTCATGATTGTATATTCCTGTCAACATATGTCTGAATGAAGATTGATCAGCTTTATTTTGTTTGGGTATTATATGGATTCTGTGAATGAATACCTTACCTTGATACTATAAGGATTATAAATAACTTGAGGTTACTTGTTCGATAATAGAAGGAAATGCATGTCCTAAATTTGACACCCTAGACACCGACAAATTAGAGTGGCTGGCATGATAAATTCTGATGTTCATCTGGAAATTCATCCCTCTGTTAAACTAATTTTCAGGTTAGACCACGCATCGATATCAGTTAGAGAGAACCCCTGAGAACTAGGGAGCACTGGACAGTTTCTCCGTCAGTCTAGTTTGAGACTCTCCATCAGTACGCACCCACCCTACTGGGGTTCGAACCCAGGACCTTCTGGTTACAAGGCTAGCGATTTCATAGACTATTAAGCCACTGGAACCCTATCCAATGACCAGTCCATGAATTTTAACTTCTGCCAATTCATGACATAGCACGACCACTTCACAATGTCTTCTTAGATGAGTTACTGCTTCACCTTCAACCTGCTGTGGTATCCTACTGGTCGCGACTTTCCACTAAGATGAGCTCAGGTAACTACCTACCTGAATAGGGCCAGTCGCTAGTGTGCATCAGATGAAATCCTCCAACCAATCTAACTTAATCCTTACAAAAATCAATACTTTAAAGTTTAAACCATCTCTTTGCGTTCAAAGCAACAATTCGTTATCATCACACTAAGTCTTCCTTGGTAAACTTTGTTTTGATACCAGCCAGGGTAGATGTACTATCATCTCTGTTATTTGGTTTAGTGATGTTCATTGTTATTTTGACCTTCAATATGACCTAAGTAGTTTATTTTCTCACCTCTTAACTCTTTATTAATTTCATATATAACCATTCTTACGATAAATCTGTGTGTGATGGATCAGATTGTTCGAGATAGGTGTTGTGCACGAATACAAAATTACACATACGATTCAGATAAATTACGTCTTCTAATTGCTTTGTCTAACTAAATTCAATAAAGAGAACACTAATTGTTTTAAACATTATTTATATACTACTTATAATGAATATGTTGATAAAATATACCTGTGATAAAGCAACAAGAAATACGTTGAAATAGTTTGTCAATGACAATGACTATCGACCTTCAGATTTATAACCAGAGTGTCAATCAAAGCTAAATCAATTTATTATTATTCTATGTATACACCAAATAAAGTATGTTAATAAATACTCATAATGTAACAAAGAATGTCACAACAGCAGCAGCCTGAAGAAAAAGATGATAGTTTAGAAATTCCGTCATTAATAAATGTTTCTACAGCAATGTGAATATATATATATATATATATATATATATATATGTGGTGACAGCGGCCTGCTAGCCAATTGGTTGACATTAATCTACGTCAATGTCTAGGTCACTAATATGGGCTGTGAGAAAATATGAACAAGGCTGTTTCAACAATCAATCACAGCAAACTTAAACGTGGGCAAATACGATTCGCAGATAGATGGCTCCACTTTCCGAGGAACTCGAAAACAACCAGTCAGAAGACTGCGTTTGTCTACTTGACTGGGATATAATAATGTATGCGAAATTTATATATACATACGTGTTGATTTTTGTATTAAAACGATCTTTTGCCTGGCCCTTGTCTTCTGCTGTTATATATATATATATATATATATATATATATATATATATATATATATATATATATATAGTTTTAGTGAGAAAGTAGAATTCCAAATGTGAATTTACGCATGAGCTACTTTATTACACCTGAGATTTAAGGCTTGTGAATACAGATCATTAATGTAAGTGTGTAGACCTTGGGCGCACTGTGGTGGTAGAATGTAATTCTTCCTCTACTGTGCTCACTGAAGCTGGTGTCCCTCAAGGTGCTGTAATCTCCTCAATTCTCTTTTCTTTCTTTCTATATGACTTACCATCTTCAAATGACATTAATTTTGTTAAATATGCTGACGACTTGACTGTATCTTTGCCTGTCAAATGTCAAAGTGACTGCTCTAAACTGAATGACTTTTTATCAGAAATCAGCCAATGGTCCAAGGAAAATAGTCTTATGTTGAATCCCTCTAAATGTCAAACAGTCAACTTAACTTTTAGGCATAAATCTGACCTAAACATACTGGTTACCACTCACGAGGTGTGCAACATAGATGGCACTGAAATAGAAACCAAGTCGGAAATAAGATATCTTGGCGTCATTCTGTCTGCTGTCTGTCTTCCTTAGAAGCTCTATTTAAAACATTCTTGTTCGTTCTTTCACACTCTGTATATCTCGACCTTTTGTTACCGCTTACGCCAGTAAATATGCCACCATCTACTTTTCTAACACTTTCAAACATTCTGTTCAATTTCGGCTTTGCTACCGACATGCCAATATGTTGTTGTCAAAATTAACTGAGACTACCTATAATCTATGTAGAATTTTGTTTATTGTAAATGAACTAACTGGATGCAATACTGTAGTGAAATGCTGAGAATTCCATTCTGTATCACAAGTACTGTTTTGGAATAAAGCAAATCATTATTATTATTATATTAGATAACTTTATTTTGAATATCACGCACAGTGATGATGCAGAAATATTAACTGGATGACCTTTCGTGAACAATTTATTGGTTGGAAGATTTCATCATGAACTGACATTGGTTAGAGAACCACTGGAATACCAGCCACAAGCAGCACTGGAAATCTGTTTCGTTAGCCTAGTTTGGGACTCTTCAGAGGTACACACCCACCGGGGTTCGAACCCAGGACCTTCTGATTACAAGGCTAGCCATCTCGTATTCCAATAAACCGCTGGTACCTGATCCAATGGTCAACCAATGAACTTCTGCCAATTCACAAAACAGCTGTCCAATACTCCCTGGTTTTCCAGTGGTTCTCTAACTAATATCAGGTCATGATAAAATCCTGTAACCAGACAAATCAAATCCATGTAAACCAACAATTGAATATCATCCTGTTGCTCACTAGCAATTGGCTGTATTCAAGTAGGTAGTTAACTGGGGTTCTAGTAGAAAGTCGTGACCAGTGGGATCCATGGTCAGGTCGGATTTGAGGACAAATACTCCCCAACGATGATATTGACTAGTTTCAGTCAGACTGTATCGTGAATTGGCAGAAGTTGGAGTTCATGGGTCGGCCAGTGGATTGGGTTCCAGTGGCTTATTTATCTACGAGCTCGCTAGTCTTGGGTTCGAACCCTGGTTGTGACGAGTCTCAAAATATGACGAAACTGCTGTCTGTCCAGTACTCCCTGTTGGTTTTTTTAACCGATATTAGCTCATGATAAAATATTCAATAAATCGAATCAATCTGATCTAAATAAACATTAGACGCATAGCTATTTAAATTTTATTATCTTTATGTTTAAGCTTGACATTGAATAATCATCTTTTGAAAAAGAAATTCTTTGACACATTTTTTGGTTATAATGTTAAGAATGGCAAACTTAAATTTGGCACTTATGTATAAATTACTATAAATATTATTATTGTTATTTGTATGATTATTACTCATTCAAGTAGAATCCGTACCAGCCTCTTTGTCAGATTCACATTTTTATGCGCCAATTTTGTTTATCCGCCTCAGGCTCTCACTCACCCACACATACACACAAACGGGCACGTACACACCAACACTACCTGTGTCTCTTTTTCTTATTGATTTCTTCATCATCACTGAAATTCTTTAGTCTTTGCGCTCATCATAACTATGTATCTGATAGTGTGTGTGTGTGTGTAAGCTCAATAAAGCGTTCCAAATATTTACAAGGCTATGATATCTTGTGTGCAAAATACCGGTTGCCAGTTGAAGAATTTTTACTCTGGCGAACGTCTCATCGTCATCCTAGCTGGATATTGTGGCATTTATTTTTTTATGGTATACCCTTTTTGTATAGAGTCAATAATGACTGTTTGGCGCTCACAACCGGATAAATGGACATGCTGGTCTACCTAGGGATGCACGGGGGGGGAGCTGGAAAACCCTGGTGCTGAGCACCTATGGTGATGTACATAAACTCTAGAATCCCAAAAGGATCGAATGCCGTATGTAGCTGTTCAAGTCATAGGAATATGAAAAGAAAACACGTAGATCAATGAAGAGTCTCTTTTCGGCAGCGAATTCATTTTCTGTTATTTCGTATGTATGTGTACATTAAGTTTATCAAATAAAATTACAATTAGTTATGCTTATTTTAACTAAACAGGTGAAGATTGGTAATACAAGTCAAGAAAATTAGGTGTTAATGAAATTAGGGTGGTAACAAAGGTGATGAGTTGTCACAAACAGTTGTTAAAAAAGAAGTTATGTAATAATAGTATGGATAGTTTGATGAGTGAGTTTTACTCAGGATGCACATAGGAACAAAGTAGATAATACGAAATTACGTAAGAGTTCTAAATGAATACAAGAATTATAAGCAATTAAAGAAAAGGCAAAGAAACAAAGTTGCTGGATGGCAACTGTTAAATGTCTTCAGCAGTAGATTGGGGTCATTCTTGTTGTCACAAATTTGTGACAACAATAAGGATCACATCATCACTGAGAAGATCATTCTTCGCGGCAACGCTAAGAACAGTGTTCTCCAGTCGCCCACTGATCTGCAGAAGCCTGAAGGACAAGATCCCGCATCTGACCACTTCTATATGCATATATCAGTTCACCTGCTTCTATGGAGCCGGCCAGGTACATCGGTCGTTCGACGCGCACCCTGTCCAAGAGGATTCAAGAACACTATCCAGTCAGCATTGTTGCGAAAAGGCAATAGTGGTGCAATAAGGAGTGCGATAACTGAACACCTGGTCAACACTGATCATTCCATTTTAACAAACGCCTCCTTCAAAGTAATTTACAGAGTCAAGAATAACCTATCAAAGGCAATATGGTTTCGTCTCTTTTGTATCGCTGAAGCTCTGGCCATTCACATAGAAAAACGGGAGCTGTGCATACAAAAGAAGATTACTCAACCACTTCTACTCTCATGGTAACAATGTTTTGATTTGTTTTGAGTTTTTTTTATTTTTATTTTGATGACTTAATTTTGTCTCTTTGCCTGTTCTTTAATTGCTTATAATTCTTGTATTCATTTAGAACTCTTACGTAATTTCGTATTATCTACTTTGTTCCTATGTGCATCCTGAGTAAAACTCACTCATCAAACTATCCATACTATTATTACATAACTTCTTTTTTAACAACTGTTTGTGACAACTCATCACCTTTGTTACCACCCTAATTTCATTAACACCTAATTTTCTTGACTTGTATTACCAATCTTCACCTGTTTAGTTAAAATAAGCATAACTAATTGTAATTTTATTTGATAAACTTAATGTACACATACATACAAAATAACATATATATATATTTGCGACTGTACAGCGAAGAAAATGAATTAGCCGGCGAAAAGAGACTTCATTGATCTACGTGTTTTCTTTTCATTAGTGCCTGGATGGGGATTATTCATGAGAATCTGTCTGTCTGTCTGTTTTCGACATAGAACTTTGCACAAATATGCGGAAGTTCAAGTCGCCACACTCCGTGTAGCACGCGAAGCAAGAGAAGAAAGTACAAGAAAAGCATAATAGAAACAGTGAGCAGAGGTGTGAGACAAAGGAAGAGTAATAACGAAGAACAAAACAGTTTCATTGGAGATCATAAGTCACAAGGAGTGGATGCATCTGCGCCACTGAGAACGATTTTGAGCCATGTCACCAATTGTTTCCAACCATAGATTTTTACCGTTCCGAGGACCCCAGCCTGGAAGTCTACACCTTCCTACGTGGCTGAGACCAACTGTTGTGGATTTCACTGACATGGAAGCCAAAATACCACCACCGACAGCCTCTTAAACAATCCGAATTCATGAGAATATATCTTCTGAGACTGTTCCACTACCTTTTGAATCCGACTTATAGTCAGTGGATGATTAAGTGGGGTGATCCTTTAAGAAAACCACCTGTTCCTGTCTGGGCGTCTTGGACGGTGTCTCAGTCCTCTAAGAAACTATGACATGTGCGTCGGTGGCACAGTGGTTAGGACTCGCGCCGACCATGCACATGGTCCGAGGTTCGATCCCCCGCCGACGCACACCTTATATCTATGGTCGGCCTGCAAAATTTGGGCTACCGATATCGCATGCTGAAAATTCCATACTAGTAACAAAAAAATACAGTGTGGAATCAAGCTGTAATCAAAAAAAATAAAATAAAACAAAATTTTGGCCTGGTGCATCTCTCAGTCCCCAAAATGTACTAAGCTTGTATTTCAATTAATCTAATAATAATATTTAAAACAAATAGTTCCCTTAATGAATTTAGATAAAGCAATAAGAAGACATAATTTGTCTGAATCGTGTATGATGTGTATTTGCGCAACACATTTCAAACAATCTGGTCACACACACGGACTTGTCATAGGAATGCTTATATATGAAATTAATAAAGAGGTAAGAGGTGAGAAAAATAGACTTAGGTCAAGTTAAAAGGACATATTCAAGATCAAAATAACAGTGAAGACCACTAAACCAAATAGCGGAGGTAATAGGATATCTGCTATAGTATCAAAACAAAATTTACCAAAGAAGGTTTAATGTGATGACGAATTGTTGCTTTGAAGGCATAAAGGTGGCTTGAACTTTCTAATTGCTAGGGCTTCTACAAACTTTAGGATACGCCCCAAACACGTTTCATAGATAGGCTTAAAAAATGTGTTAACATCAATTTTATGTCCTGTCTCTATACTATGTTTCGCAATAGAAGAGCTAGGTCTCCTGTTCTCACCGTTAATAGATTCTGAAGAATCCATTTGTTTCTGCAGCTAATTTTGGAATATGCTATGAAGCCCCTACTTGCAGAGATCGATGAATCCTCCCTATGTATGTGTGTTCACACGTACATTCAAATTGGTAAATACAGTGGGGGATGTGACGTCATTTTTCGCATGTTCGAAGGGCTTAGATAGATATATTGGCTTCACATTCTCTATTATTATGATATTAGCTGCAAAAAAAGTCTTTTTAACAGTAGTGTTCAGTCTTTGTCTAGTTATCAAGCTGCTTTGATGCCCCATATAGGGTAGGTAGCTTGATGTACACGTCTTTCTTAGGGGCGAGTTGGAGAGTGGCAAATTAAAGAAAATGAGTTTCAAAAGAAACTCACTTCACATTGTGAAGTTTGCACTGAAGATGTTGTCTAGAAGGGGGATGTCGAAAGCGTTTTTATTTAAACTACTCAACTCACAGAGCAGAGCTACTCTGTTTAAATGAAGTGTAAACACATCATAGATAGAATTTATTTTATTAAAGTTTCTCAGTGTTATACAAGAATATTTACTGATGACCAAGTTTCGAGCACAATTTATTGCTACTGCTCGTAATCATATCAAGGCAGTACTCACTCGCACAACTTCCTTGCTTCATTTATCTGCATGAGTGAAATTGATGATTAGACATCCGAATAAAAATCTATATAAGATAAAGTACATTCAGAAATAATAATAATATTAGTGTTATCAATCAAATACAATCAGATGGAAAATAAGATGTTTTTATAGTAAAATAAATAAATAACTTGTTAGAATGTTCTAATGTGAATTGAAGTGAATATATTTTAAGATTATTTATTATCCTCCTCTGATTTGACTGACTGTTGGTAATAATATCTCCCATACATATCTCTGGTATTTATGTTGAGTCACTTCTATTGCACATGTGTTGAGTGTATATTCTCTCGGTGAACCAGGTTTCAGTAACCAATCTCTCTCTCTCCGCCTAAATAGATTACTTCTTAGAATTTTAACCCTCTCCTATCGTATTGTGTGGTTGTGTCTTAATGCATGCAGCGGAATTGTTGAGTTGCTTTTTCTAAATTACTTATCTTCTCGGGTCAACCATTCTTACCTTAGCTAAGTTCTTATGTTCTGATAATCTGACTACCCCCTTACCAACTAGTTTGACTGACCTATGTAGTTGACCTGACTCACAGTTATTGTAAGGTATTTTGTAAATTATATTATTTTATGTAACTAGTTCAACAGGGCCCTTTAACTTACAGAGCTTGTCCTACCTGAGTGAGTTTGTAGGTAGGTTTGAATGCCACCCTTATGCCTGTTTTATTAAAGTTCATACGTAGGGAGGGTTTCAGATGTCCCCTCTTTATATGATCTTACAGTGGAGAGTTTCTAATCCGTAAACTGTAGGTGAAATTTCATATTAATTTCTTATTGTTCACTTGAGACTAGTTCATATATTTTAGAAGTAATGAATTTGAACACGCACTATTAAATCGTTCTCTTAATTGTAATAGTTGCAGTTGCTTTCAGTATCTTTTTTCCATAGATGGTATTTATATGACCTTGAACGTCATTGGTTTTTTTGTTTTCTCGCACCTTCTTGTCTGCTACTTGTAGTGGTATTATTATTATTATTGTTCCCTTGGGTTCCTAGTGGAACATAGGGCTTCAACTACACGTCTTCACTTGCCACTTCTGTCTTCCTTCTGCTGTACTTTTCACCTGCATCCATGTTAGTCAGTCCATACTGTTTCAACTCCTCTTCACACGATCTCCTCCATGTCACCCTCGCACTGACGTCCCACTCGCTGCTTCCCTTTCGGCCTAGTTCCACTCGAGAAATGGCCTGACGCGCGCGCCATGTCAACCAGCGGCGGCCTCCTCAGCGAGTGTCCTATCTATCTCCACTTTCTCCTGCATATTTGTGTTGGTTGGCGTTGATTGGTTCTTGTTTTGTTTGTTTGTTCCCATAGTTTCTTGTTGCTGGTGATTCTTTCCGGCCCGGCCATCTGATCTGATCTTCAGTATAGAGCCAGCGAAGACAGTTGTTGGTTGATAAAGGTGTGCAACAGGCTGTTGGAAATATTCTTTGTGACCCACCCGCCCGCCAAGTTTCTGATCCATATAGAAGAGCTGACTGACTTGACGTTGTTTGTATTGAAAATCCGACTGAATTTTGTTGTTGATGCTGAATGACATGGTATTGGTGCTGATTATTTCCTTGACTTGAACTTTGACCTTTTGTGTGTGTGAGATTTCCTTCGTATTGATTGGTAAATCTTGTCTATGTCGATGTGTCTATTGATTGACGGTTTATTGAAATACCAGACAGGTTTCTTCTGTCTAATATGTGAACGTTGGTCGTCACCTTCGAACTGATGTCTGTGGTTGTCTGAATGCATTGAGTGATATGAGGGAGTGGACGTCATGTCTTTTGACGGCTAGATTATGATCACAGATACTAAAACAAAGGTGAGGGGTGTCCACTTTCGCCAATCTAGTGTTTTTCTCAGTTGCTACAACTTATTTTATAAAACACAACATAATCGAGCAAAGAATATTCTTTTCGATAAATTCCTCTCCCAGGCTCTACAATTATATATATATATGTTTATATACACAGAATATTCAAGGTTGGTAGTTAATAACAATATTAGTGTTTTTTAAATAATATCGATTTGTAAAGCAAGATCAATGCAATTACAGTTCACTAAAAATACTTAAATTATAATACTAATAAAGATATAATAGCGAGTAGGATATCAACTAGAATTAGGAAATTTTCACGAAAATTGAGAATCATTCAAACCTAGATGGCCAACATAGGGACAGTGTCTGAACTAACTTCTTTTGGACGCACAAATTAGGCTTTTTAATGTGGATCCCAACAGCCTCAGCAATATTTAGTAATCGAACTATTAAGGCGAAGTTGAGATTTGTTGGTATCCGGTAAATAACTCTGAAAGCTTGGTTAACATCAATCCTATGTTCTGTATCCACCAGATGAGCCAAAATAGCGCTACGGATAGATTTTGTTTGGCCTTTGCTTAACCACGCAGGGTGATGTTCGGAAATTCGACGAGAAACACTCCTAATTGTGCGGCCTATGTAACTGGCTCCACAGGAGCAATTAAATTGGTAGATACACATGGATGAGGCGAAATTAGGCAGTTTGTCTTTTACTCCCGAACACAGAAGAGAAGTAGTCTTAAAGGTACAACGTAATTCAGCAGCAGGGAATGCTCGTTTTACCGCATTTCTAATACGCTGTGTTAGTATCTCGCTAGTGTTGTCCCCAAGGAACTGCATCTGAAAGAATAAGGCCTTTTTTGGAACTGTTGGTAACTTCGGCTGCTTTGGTTTCAAACTTATTGTGTAGATCATATGGTTTTATCTTCTTTCGCTGTTGAATTTTTTGGCGGACACAGAGCCAGTTAAGTGGAGTGATTTTGTTGGTTTCTGTGCGACATTAATTCCTTATCAAGGTTTGAAGAGTCTTGGAGTAATTTCTGAGATGTCTTTTGTATATGGTATATGGTACGGTGAATTTCTTCCTGTTTTCCTCTGGGGACTTTGATTTGGTTGTTTGGCTTGAGGGTAGATGTCTTCTTTTTGTAGTTCTGTGGATATCCATTCTTTTGGAAGACGTCCATGAGGTTTTTTTTTCAATCTTCCTAAAGGTAGGAGTGGTGCAATGATTTCTTGATCTATTGAGTGGTATTTTTGTACCACTTCTTTTGTATGTTGTTATTGGGTTATTGTTATTGCTGACATTGGATATTTATTATGTGTGAATTGATTGTACGCTCGTTTTTACAACAAATTTCTATATTTATTAATTACTAGGGTAAGTGGGAAGAATTTAGAAGTTGAGTTTTAAGTTTCAACTTCTTATTAAACTATCTGCTTTAATTGTGCAGAAATATTCGAATCTTTGCAAAGCTATTTACTCTTATCAGATGTATGTATGTATGTATGTATGTATGTATGTATGTATGTATGTATGTATGTATGTATGTATGTATGTATGATGCTGCAGGACTGGACTACATTGACACGCCTAGCTTAAAGATAAGCAGAAGTGAAATATGTGGAGTGGTGTTGACCACTTCACAATTTGAATATTCACATGTTATTTAAGATAAAGGATGCAAAACAATTTCAGGGTCGGTGGCAGTGGCGGTTAGGACTCTTGCCGATCATGCACATGGTCCAGAGTTCGATCCTCTGTCAACGCACACCTGATATCAGTTGGTCGGTCTGCAAAATTTGGCCTACCGATATCACATGCTAAAAATTCCATACCTGTACCGAAAAAATACGGTGTGGAATCAAGCTGTAATCAAATATAAAAAAGTATATATAAAAAAAATTATAGACACACACACACACGCACGTAATTCACCTCAAGTAGAAAAGAAAATACTCAAATCGACTGTAATTATTCACATCCATCTTTGTTTTTCATCAATATCGGTGGTGAGGGAGAGAGAGAAAGAGGAACGATAAAAAGGTTGCGTTCATCACATGGTAATAAAAAAATGGACAAGAAGAAGGAGAAGAATTTTAATTACCTTTCTATTGATTTTATAATCAATTTTCTTCTTTTTTTGATATCATTTTTCAAATCTAGTCAGACTCTGAACACCCTCTCTATACACTACCCCGTCTCCCGGCCGATAACTGCTACCTTGTCGTGGTGGTCGGGTTTGAATACCGTAATGACCCAACATGCTAAACTGACTGGGACTCTGTCCGTGCAGGTCCTACCATGTCAGAAAGGTTATTTGGATAACGGTTAAACTAAAAGCAGTTACCCCATGGGGTACATGGGCTCCAGTATCCAATCGGATCAAATGGCGTATGAACCCATATGAGTCACCAGAAACCATGGGAATGCAGCTTTTGACGCTGCTCGGCTGCCTTGTGGATTAGACTCCAAGTGAAAGGCTCAGAGGTGGTCCCTGAAGAAAATCACCTACTTCGGTCTGGGAGCCCGGGTAGTATCTCAGCCCTCACACAATGAATTGAATAAATCAACAAATGATCAATGAAATTTATCGCCTGCTATTACACGTGTTGCAATTTCCTTCTTTCTTCCCTTCCCGATGATAGTTAACAAATACTATTTGAACTTGTTAAACATGACTGTTTTCCTTCCAGATGAAGTTCTTTATCCGTTCTCTACTTATATATATATATATTCTTTTGATCTATTTTGTTTTATTATTATTGTGTGGCGCATCCTTCTCGGTGCCATATTGTACCAAGTTGTTATGCGTTCCTTGCATCTCATCGGGTAAAACTAGAAGCAACTGTAGAAGACTGTGTGCTCAGAGGACTGAGTACAGATCTCTACAATGCCTTATGTGATGAGAAAAGTTTAAGCCAGGAAACTACTGACTTACTGCAGAACTCTGAGTAAATGATCCCATATTTTGGTTGTTATTATCATATTATTGTTATTCCCTTGGGCTCCACGTGGAGCATAGGGCTTCAACAGCACATCTCCGCTTTACTGTTTTTTCCACTATCTTCTTCAGCTAGGTTCATGATTCCTCTTAAATCTCTCATCTTCTCCTCACACGATCTTCTCCATGTCACCCACAAAATGATGACTCACTCGTCGCTTCTCATTTGGATTCCAATCAAACGATGCCCTGCATTGTTCGCGTTGCCATTCGACGACCTCCTCAGTAGCAGCGTATGTTCCATCCACCTCCATTCCATGATACATATTTGTTGAGCAATCGGCTCTTGATTGTTGGTTTGTTCGCAGACAGAGTTTCTTGCTGTTAATTCTTTCTGACCGGTAGGCTGGCCATTTAATCTTCAGTATGGATCTAGCCAGTGAAGTTGGCAGCTGTTAGAAATCCTTTTCTCGACAGTCCAAGTTTCTGACCCATTTTTACATTGTTGTATAACAAAAAAGTCTAGCCGTTGTCAATGCTGCTGAAACGGTATATAATCGTTTTTCCGCATTGTATGTATTATCAATTAAAATGTATCACACTTAATGGGTAATGGGTAAATATACATAAACTTTTAATTTAAATGTTCTAAAAATAGACTTTTCTGATTTTTGTTTTTTTGTTTTGCTCAGAATAAGTATCATTACACTGAAAAATTATCCTGGGAATAACTTTTCCCTTCAACTTCTACAGCTACAAAATCAACTAATGTTAACAAACAATAGTCATTAAAGACAAATCGAAATTACATCGGATTGTGTCAATAGCTAGTGAGTTTGATTATTATTTAAATCCATATAAATGAAGTATATAGTCAGTAACATTATTATAATTATTATTATTCTCATACAATTGGTGGATGGTGGCTAGCAGTGGAATCCGGGATAAAGCGCATTTCGTCCTATTTGGGACTCGTAAGCTGGATGTACCTGCATTTCTCAGTGAGTGATGATGTTCCCACCGAGGCTCGAACCCAGTGCCCATAGTTTCAAACGCCAAAGCGTCATCCACTAGACCACTTGGGGTTCGAGCCTCGGTGGGAACATCATCACTCACTGAGAAATGCAGGTACATCCAGCTTACGAGTCCTAAATAGGACGAAATGCGCTTTATCCTGGATTCCACTGCTAGCCACCATCCACCAATTGTATACAAATCAAATCCCCAGACATCGTCGAAGCATCTGCACAAGAAGCCGACATGTCAACCTGAGACCGAGCACTTCGGTCCAATCAATCGACGGGAAAATCAAAAATTCAATCGAATTATTATTATTCTTATTCATTCGGGTTTCGAGTGGAACTTAAGGCTTCTGTAGCACAACTCAGGTTTACTGTGTTCACTGACTGGCCTCTTAACTAGCTTTCATCTTCTCTTTTTATATGATTTCCTACGTATCACCCTCTTGTTCACACGCAACTCATCGATTTCCGTTCAAGTTCTACTCGACGACGACCTATCTGTGTGTGTGTGTGTGTGATGTCACTCATTGGTCTCTGCAGCGTGTGTGTTCATTTCATTACATTTTTCTTCATTCCTTCATGTTCCCAGTGGAACAAAGGAGGCTTCAAGCTAGAGGCTTGAAGTTTCTGTACCAGTGGTGATTATTTTTACAGGATGGCGTTGCTGGCTAGCCTCATGCCCAACCTTTCCTCTTTACCAGCTTTATTTATTACCGGCTAACCGAAGTAAAGGAGTGCGTCGGTGACCGGAGGTCAAGCCCCGAATCACGTGGGGCGTGGTTGGCTAGCATTCCACGACTGTGCCACTGACGCACGCGTGTGTTTAATCCATCTCTATTTCTTTTAGCGTATTGGCTTGGTGATAGGTTCTTGGTCCATTCGTTGTCAGTGTCGCTGGGAAGGTGGCCTGATCTTCAGTATGGAGCCAGTGAAGACAGCTATTGATGGAAGTCTGAAGAAGGCTGTTGAAAATGGTTTCATTGACACTCCGGGTATTTGAACTATAAAGAAGCACGGAGATATTAATCGCTGTGGTTCCTGCATGAAACAATACTTCAATGAAATGTTTGTGTATATATAATCATCTAAGGCATTGGTTTTTGTGAGGTGGATTACAGTTAGTTATCTGAGAGACAATCTGAATCCTACAGAGAAGTAAATAATTGGGACACTCTGGGTGTAATTTCAAGGGATGACGAATAGTAGTAATATAATGTAATGCAATAATAATGTGGTAATAATTGCCATACAAGCAAGTCCTGGCAGCAGTGAAGAATGGACACCAAAGTGAAATGACCTTGAGCCAACCAGCCAACCAGATCGCTGCTGAGCATTACAATTGGATGCTGTTCACGATCTTCGTTGCAAGTTCTACTCAGATTTGGTGTTTGACTTCTGTGTGGAAAATAAGTTGATAAGGAGGACAAAAACGTGAATATATGGAGTGATAATGACCTCCTATGTTGTTCCACTTCTGCCTTTTGTATTGTCTTTCTTCCGCTTCTTTTCATGTCTCGCATGTTTTTCCGAAAGACTGGTTGGTTTTCTCTCTCTCTCTCTCTATGACGTCAAATCTGTCTCTCCGTTATTTGATATTGTTTTCTGTGCCAAAGAAGGTCTCTTTATATACTTTTGATAAGTTTCGTAAGTAACACACGCCACAATAGAACTTTGAAGGAATTTCCGAATGAAGCCGAATGTCTTGACTTTACCGGATGTTCTGCTACCGACTTATACATATATATATATATATGTATGTTAGGCGGTTGGAAGCTATCGGCAGGAAGCCTTGAACCTAAGGTTTCGTGCTAGTAGGAACTCAACAGTCAGTCAGCAAGGAGTATCTCCAACCTTGAAGGAACTCGTATCCCTTCTTAGATTCGCACCCGCGGCACTCAGTGCTTCAGTCTCACACGTTATCACTGAGATATTGGAGCTTGCAATGACGTCCTGTGGGACTTTGTTGGATAGTTTTGGTTGGACATTAGTAAGTAACTAGTATAATGTGTCTAGTACTTGGTGTCGGTGTAGACTGAATTCTATTAGTGATGTTGCAATATGGCCACCATTCTAGGTGTCTCACCATCACTGCGCCCTTTAAATTGTTGATGTTAGATGGCTGGAGGCTTTTAGCCGGAAGCCTTGCCTGACCTAAGTTTTGTACTATACACATTACACTGGTTGCTTCCTATTGTCTAGTCAAAATATCCAATACAATCAGTCCCACAGGAGGTCGATAGCTCGCCTGAATAGCTAAGTGGTAACGTCTCAGACAGGAGCACTGATTGACGCGGGTTGGAATCTCAGGAGGGACATGATTTCGCCTTGTTGACTGACTGGTGAGTGCCAACTAGCACGAAACCTAGGTGAGACGAGGCTTCCCGCCGATTGCCTGCAACCATCAGATATTAACAGTTTAAAGTGCACCATGGTGGTGAGCCACCTAGCATGGTGGCGACATTGCAAACTTGACTGACTGGTAAAATTCAGTCTGCACCGACACCGAGCACTAGACACATCAGACTGGATAGTATTTTCTGGTGCGTTATACAAGCGGACGCATGGTACGGTTAATTTACTTACCTACACAGTAGTGAGTGAACACGTACATTGGTCGTAGTATGAGGACTACATCGAAGAAATTACTTTACTTCGTTGCAACATCGTCTATTCACAATTATTCCTGTGATTTATTTAAATATGGATAGTAGATATGGTAAAGAAAATCCATGATATCGTAAACATCTGAAGTAACAGATTTTGTTAATGAAACCCAGGGGTATAAGGAAAGGATGGAAAGAGGCAGGGGTTGGGGTCGTAGATTGTTTTCACACAATATAGCTGACCCTATTATGATCACTCCATTAACATAAAACAAAACGGTGGTTGAGCTTATATTTCATCTCAATACAAAGAACAAACTTTCTCTGGCTTTGTTTACTACTGCCAGTTCAGCTAATCTGCTTCTATAAAGTGTAGGTAACCACCTAAAAGAGTAGCTAGTAAATTTGTTTAAATTAACCAATGTAAATTGTTATTTGTATTGAAAAAAAATGTGGTTTATTCAAAATTTCATTGCTACATCACACAAATAACGCACACACACACTCAACAAGCCCTACAAGCTATTAAATTTGTGTACTTTTTTAAAAATAATAATAATAATAGTGAATGTGAACCATTGTTTTCTTTAGTTAATATTCTCTCAGGTGTAATCTGATATCTATGCATAGTAATTTTGGGTGTTTCTCAGCTTCTTATTTCTGTGTGTGAGTGTAGAGAAAAAAAGAATATTGGCATTTTAAGAAAGATACTGAAATGAACTAAAGACGCGTCGCTGGCTTAGTGGTATAAAACTGGTCAACTGTGCAAGTGGTCCTAGGGTTCGATGCCCGGTCGAAGCACACTCCGTTACCAACGCCTACCACCCCCCCGCCGCCCCCAATTGACCGGTAATAAGCCGTGTAAAGAGGAAAGGTTGGGTGTAAGGCTAGCAATGTCATCCCATAAAAGGGAAATCCACTGCTACTGAAAATTTCAGGCTCTCCAGCTCAAAGACATACCTCCCACTGGGACAGTATGCGAATATACGGTACAAAAATTTTCAGCGCATTCAGTTCCAAAGTACTTTTTGCTTCATACAGGATTCACATGTAAATTAATAATCCGAAGTATATCTTCATTTCGTTGAAGAATTGTACAACGTTTACTTGGGAGCAAGTTAAATAATCGCACAAGTTTATGTATAGGTCATGTGATATAACTGGACGATTAAAACAATGATAAATCCAGATGAAATAAAGCATTTTGGAGGAAAGTAATTTCGGTAGCCCAAATGATTTAAGCAGGCCGCCTTATATGTGTTGAGCGACTGGCTATTTATTCCCAGATATAATTTCTTCTTACTAATTGTTTCTCGCCGGCTGGCCAGCTAAAGCGGCGACTGCTGACAAAAGTTCACAGTAGCCTGTTGGAAATCCTTTTCGTAACGGACGTGCATTGCAAGTTTCTGACCCGTATAGAACCAGTGACTAACTTCACCTTTGTACTAGAAATCCGAATCTTGTAGTATGTGCTGCCTGAGTGCGGAAGATTTTCAAACTGGTTTCAAGTTGATAAATGCATATCTTGCCTTTCTTGTTCTGGCTGTCTTTGACATCTAAATCCGTGGTATCTGCTTGTGGTTGAAACTGTGCTTCCTAGCCAGATAAGTGAAGGAAGTAACCTCTGTCAAATTTCCCTCGTTGGTGATGATTGGTGCTGGTTAATGTTGCTGTTGCTGTCGGTGGTGCATGGTTATCATGATCACCTCCGTCTTCTGTATGTTCACATGGAGTCCTATCTTCTCTGCTTACTTCTTCTGCTAACCTGTTGGTCTTCACGTGTCAATCTTTGAGTTTGTGTGACATTAAACATAAATCGTCCTCATAGTTCAGATCTTCTGGAGTCTTATTATCGGTCTAATGGTACCCTTTCTTCTCATTCCTAACCCACAGTCTGACGCACAATCCATTCTGCGCCAAAGATAGGACTAGACACATTACGCTAATTGCTGACTAGTGTCCGATCACAAGAACATTCTTTGTTCACTCACTAACCTCAGTCTTTTCAAATTTTTAATAGGCTTCTTTAACCAATTAAATGTTTTTCTGAACAAAATCATCTGTTGGCGAACACTGAAATAATTTAGGATGAAAAGTGGTAAATTGAAGTCTGCCAACTGGTGCTCTGATGGTTTGGATCCATGTGACCCAGTACTGTAATCAGTGAAATAGTGATTGAGATATTCTGTCTCAAAACTGACTTCTCGTACGAGTTTACTGAATATACTGGCAGGTAGTTACAAGGGAGTGACTAATACCATGCATATAGTCCTTAGTGTAGACACGACTAAATCCTGCCAGTGAGGTTTCCAATGTTGTCATCAATCTGGAAGACTTACCGTCATAATGATGCACATTCTGAACTAATAATAGTAGGTAGATGGAGGTGTTCGGTAGGGAGCTTTAGGCCCCCCCCCATATTTTGATGCATGGATCATCTGCATTGATCTCAGTGGGACAGGCAAACCAAATTTATCCTTAACCTCTCTCTCTCTCTCTTAGGGTTTTTTTATCACACACTCCGACTTTTGACTAAATGTGTAAATATGGTTTATTCATGTGGTATTTATTCACTGGTGACATTTTGAGCACAATCTATCGCTAATAGTCATATCAAATTACTACTCTTCACAGAACTTGCAGATTTTGCTTATATTATTCTCGTTATTTCTTATCGGTTGATTTTATTGGTAATAATTTTTTTTCAATACCTCTGAGGTCCTAGTGATGCGTCACACCTACTTTATGGGTTTTGAAGTAGACTTCATAAACAAAGATCTAGGAGTCATCAATTTCTCTCTCTCTGTCTGTCTAACTAACTATATTCTTTTTTAGAACTGGGTGTTTATCCCACCCTATGGTATGATTATATCTCAGTGCATGCATTACTATTGTTCAGTTTCCCTCCCAGTGATTCGCCTTCTTGGGGGTCACTGGAACCACTTCCAGACGAATTCCTGAGCTGCAATAACACAACTGTGTGCCGGTGGTATAGCGGTAGGACTGCTGACCGACCATGCGCTTGGTTCGGGGTTCAAGTCCCGTCCGATCCACGCCTTTAACCCCCCCCCTAGTCAGTTATAATCCCGACGAAGAGGGAAGGTTGGAAGTGAGGCTAGCAACCCCACTACGGAAAAAAAATCTCCACTGTTACTCAAACTTCAAAGCTGTATCTTGGAGCCTTGTGTTCCGGTGGAAACGTTAAGGAATAACGTAGATATAACTTAACTGATCCCGATTTACTGGATTGACCTACTTAGTTGATTATGTAGTCATTGCAAGGTATTTTATCGATTAGGTTTTTTTGTCTAATTGGGTGAATAGGATTTTTCATATCATAGACATTATAGCTGAGTAAGTTTGTAAACTCTACCTTCACCTTACTCCCTACTTTATTAAGAATAGTGTGTTTAGCTTAGAATATGGTTTACTTCTATGAAAGCCTTGGCAATCCACAACGGGAAACTCACGGAATCCTTAAATGTGAGAACAGGAGTAAGACATGCTGGCTGCTTACTGTCTCCAATGATTTTTCTGATTGCTGTAGACTGGATAATGCGACAGACAGCGTGACTAGCAGCGAGGAGTCAGCCATTAAAATGGACCCACACAAAAACTTGGAGGATCTAGACTTTCCCGATGATATATGTCTGATTTCGCACAAACTGAAAGCTATGCAAGTGAAAAACAACCAGTTGAAAGAAGCATCCAGAGAAGATAGGACTTCCTTCAGGTGGACATAGAGAAAACAAAGGTGATGAAGATTCCTGGTCAACACTAACAGCAACAGCGATAACAACAGACAACAATCAGCATAAGTGGGAGGAGTCTGAAAGAAGCAACCTCCTTTAATTACTAACCTGGGAAGCATCATTTCAACTACAGGCTGGCGGAACTGGTGAGGACATCAAAGCATGCAGCGGGAAAGCAAGGAAAGCTATCATCACTCTGAAGTCTGTGTGGAAGTCAACAGCACTTAGCACGAAAAATAAGATCTGGATTTTCAACTCCACTGTCAAGTCAGTGCTACTTGCTATATATTCAGAGACTTGGCGCGTCATAAAGAACATCTCAAACAAACTACAGATCTTCATCAACAGCTGTCTTCACTCAATACAACTCAAGATCAGATGGTCGGCCAGAAAAATCAGTGAAACAACAAGGAACCAATTGTGCAACAAATCTGCAGGGAGAAATGGAGGTGGATTGGCCATACTCTGAGAAAACAAACCATCAAGTGACATCACACACGAAGGAATCACTCAAGTGAAACCCGAAGGGGAAGAGGCGAGTTGGTCGTCAATGTGTGAGGAGGAGGTGATGTGAAGAGGAGGTGAATGCATGTGGGCAGACGTGGAACCAGGTGAAAACATTGGCAGAGAACTGAACGCAATAAGGACGTGCGCGGCTGAAGCCCTATGTTCCTCTACGAACTAAAAGAAGCAATAATAATAATCAAAATAATAATAAATGTCTTGAATTCCTACGCATCTGTGTTGTGACAGACATAAAACCACTCCTACTACTGACTGATTCAGATGAGTAGTTGTATACTACTCACATCAATTGGTAGTGCTTGCTAGCCAGACCATATTGAACGCACTGCTGATGAGCTTTGCCGTCTGCTGCCTAGATTATTTTGATCTGTCTAGCAAGCACTACCACTTGCCGGCACAAGTGGTATACAACTACTCATATCAACCGGTCAGTAGTATATATAGTTTTACATAAATATGCTTTCTTTCTTGATAACTATTTATGGTGGCATCAAGCAGATCATATGGTCTGTATGATCTGAATCACTTGGTTTCCAAAGGAAATTGTTATTCATTGTTATTCATTTGGGAAGAGAGGGGCTTTAAGAGCTTGAACTGCAGGAACACTATCCAGCATGGCTAGCAAAAGAAGAACGCAGAGGGGTATACAGTTCGATAACAGAACATCTAGTGAATTCTGGACATTCAGCCCCATTTGAAAAGTCCTTCAAAGCCATCATATACAGGATCGTATCAAACCTCAAAATAGAAGTGAAATCAAAACATCTGGGAATACCTGAGGCACTGACGATCCCAAACCTCAATCCTCCTGTATGTGTCTAATAGAAACACGTCCAATCGTTGTCTCTACCATGGCCTTGGGAAAAGTCAGTCTCACCATTATTGATTTTCTTAATACCTTTCTTGTTTAACCTTCCAGTTTATTTGTTATATTAACCTTTTAAGTCCTTATTTGCATTATTAGATTTAATTAACACATCCTTAACCCGTAATTATACAAACTGACGAGTTTTCCAGTAATTATAAGCCTATTTTGTCTATTCTACCCCATCTTCCTTTTTTATATTTTTTTATTTCAGCTTGATTCCACACCTTATTTTTTGGTACAGGTATGGAATTTTCAGCATGTGATATCGGTAGCCCAAATTTTGCAGGCCGACCAACTGATATCAGGTGTGCATCGGCAGGTGATCGAACCCAGGACCATTATCATGGTCGGCGAGAGTCCTAACCACTGTGCCACATGATTATTACACATTCGAATTTTTAATTTGACCTCTGACCGGAAATAATTCTGGAACTTTCTCACACACACACATTTAATATAAATACACAAATGTACAGCTGTCTAGTTGATGACTTCGTCGAAACGAAAATTTTCTTCACCGCAATCGTCTTTTTAATAATTCCTATGATCCAATATGTATGAATATTTGTGACCTTGAAATTTCATCAACACTGGTGGCCTAAGGTTGCTATCCTCAAGCCGAACCTTCCAGCATTGCTGAACCTTTGACCGTTGAAGAGAGGTTAGGGAGTGCGTCGGTTGTGATTTGGACGAATAACTACTGAACCACTAACGCACTACCGGATAATTATTTAGAAACACTGAGATGATCCTGATTGATATGCGACATTAATGAAGTTGAATAATCATAAGCGTAAACAGTAGAAATCATTTTACACTGAAATTTATCATCGTCCTCCCACGAAGGTTAGTTTGCTCCAGTTCTCGTTTGATAAGATAATCTACGCAGACGATAGAGAAGGCTGGACTATCGCTATTATTATTTATTTTGATCCGTTACGTTCCCAATGAAACATAGGGTTTCAGGCTAGAAGTTTGAAGTTTCGGTAACAGCGGTGTTGGAAGCCTCATGCAGGCCAAACCTTCCCTCTTTACCGGTCTGATTACTGGCTTAGCAAGGTGTAGTAGTGCTTCGATCGTAGATCGATCCTCGAACCACATGTGGCGTGATTGGCGAACATCCCGACCACTAGGTGAAAGGCTGGATACTAATTGAAATCCTTATCCCCCGGATAACTGTCGATTACTTCCTATCATCGTAGCTTCATAATTTTAAAGTTTTCTGTCTACGGAGCTGTACATAACTCTTACTGAATGCTCAAGTATGGGTTATTATTACTGCTTGTATATAATTGTTAGTAAGAGTATTAGTAGAAGTACCTAAAGTAACTGATAAATAGAACAGTCGCTTATTTTATTAAGTTTGAAGTAGCTTTTGAGTGATTTCACTTCTTACTGTCTATCAGAAGCTGACGTTTTTTTTTCTCTATGGTTTCATCAAATTTTTTTTTCATCAGTCGAACAACAAGTGGTTCTTTGTGTGTGTGTGTTTGCAGGTGTGTGTGTGTGTGTGTGTGTGTGGAGTGTAATGTTTTCTATTCACGGATAAAAGTCCTTCGTTTTCTGCCACTTATTCTCAGGTATTCTTAGGTATGAATGACTTATTGTTCCTATTTTCTGCAATGCCTACATCTAGTTTTGCTCTTCATACTGATTGTACTGTGAACCTCTATGTGTAGATAGGATGGAAAAGGTTGTCTAGCTCAGGTGGAAAGATTTTGATGTGGGTTGTGTTCTCTGAGCTGGATGGTTTATAATTGCGAAGCTTTCATTGCCCCCTCTCACTAGGCAACATCTAAAACGCATACACACTTAAATTTGATGAAGTGACCTTTTACATTTCTCCACAAGTTTATAAGTCATCTCTCCTGGTGGGTGAACTTGAGCATGCTTGGTTGGTTTTGTGTATTGTCCCACCTTCTAGTCTGCTACTTGTATTGGAACTGATTGTTTCTTTGACTTGAACTTTCACCCGTTGTGTATGAGATTTCCATCTTATCGATTGGCAAATTTTGTCCATGTGATGTGTTTATATATTGATGTTTCACTGGAATACAGGGCAGCCTTTTAAAAATTCTCTAGCATTCTTGATGTTTTTTTCTCTGTCGAATATTTGAACGTTGATTGTCCCAGTCGTATCGATGTCCGTGGTTGTCTCTTTGCATAGATATGAAGAAGTGGATGTCATGTCTTCTGACGGTTAGTTTATGTTCATGGATGTGAATCCGAAGAGGACGTCCACTTTGGGAAAAGTAGTGTTTTTCGTAGTTGTTACAATCTATTTTGTAGATGATGTTGGTTTCATCTTCTTACGTTGTTGAGTCTTTTGGTTAACACAGAGCTAACTGACTGAGTACAGTGATTTTGTTGGTTTGTGTGCGACGTCAATTCCTAAAGGTTTGAAAAGTTTCTCGGTGATTACTGAAATGTCATTTATACATGGTATGGCGATTCTCTTAGATCTTTCCTTGAGGAGGTGGGCTTGAGGGTAGATATCTTTTGCTTAAACCCCGTGTACATCTATTAATAATCAAAAGAAGAGATGACTAATAATAATAATAATTATTATTATTATTGTATCCTTTAGTTCCTAGAGGAACATAGGGCTTCAGCTGCGCACCTCCATTGACTTCGGTTTTCTGACAACTTTTTCACCCTGCTCCAGGTCTGTCCACATGCTTTCATCTCCTCCTCGCATGACCTCCTCCAAGTCACCCTTGGACGACCAACTCGCCGCCTCCCTTTCGGGTTCCACTCGAGGGCTTGTCTAGTGATGTCACTTGATGGTTTCCTCAGCGTATGGCCAATCCATCTCCATTTCTTTCTGCCTATTTGTTTCACAATCGGTTCCTGATTGGTTCGCTCCCAGAGATCCCTGTTGCTGATCTTTTCTGGCCATCTGATCTTGAGTATTGAGCGGAGACAGTTGTTAATGAAGGTTTGAAGTTTGTTTGAGATGCTCTTTATGACTCGCCAAGTCTCTGATCCGTATAGTAGCACTGACTTCACATTGGAGTTGAAAATCCGGATCTTATTTTTGATGCTGATTGCTGTTGACCTCCACACAGATTTGAGAGTAATGAAAGCTTGTCTTGCTTTTCCGATTCTGGCTTTGATGTCCTCGTCAGTTCCGCCTGTAGTTGAGACGATGCTTCCCAGGTAGGTGAAGGAGGTTGTTTCTTTCAGGTTCTTCCCATTTATGCTTATTGTGGTCTGTTGGTGTTGTTGATGTTGGCTAGGAATCTTCATCATCTCTGTTTTATCTATGTTCACGTGAAGTCCTATCTTTGATGCTTCTTCTGCCAACTTGTTACTTTTCACTTGCATATCTTCCAGTTTATGGGAAATCAGACATATATCATCGGCGAAATCCAGATCCTCCAAGTCTTTTGTGTCAGTCCATTTTATGCCTGTTCCCTCGTTGGTTGCCGTTGTCTGTCGCATTATCCAATCAATTGCAATCAGGAAGATCATTGGTGATAGTAGACAGCCTTGCCTCACTCCCGTCCTCACTTCGAAGGCTTCCGTAAGTTTCCCGTTGTGGATTACTTGGCATGCAGCATTGTCGTATAACTGTTGGATGAGGTGTATAATTGTCGATGGGACCCCGTAGTAGCGAAGTAGTTTCCAAATGACCTCTCGATCGACGCTGTCGAAGGCCTTTTCAAAGTCGATGAAGTTGAGATAGAGAGGTGACTGCCATTCCAAGCTTTGTTCAATGATGATCCGTAGAGTGGCGATTTGATCAATACATGATTTGTTTCTCCTGAATCCAGCCTGTTCCGGACGAAGTTTTTCATCTAGGGCTTGTTTGATTCTCTCCAGGATGATGCGACTTAGTATCTTGCTTGGAATGGACAGAAGCATAATTCCACGCCAGTTTTTACATTGACTTAAGTCTCCTTTCTTTGGAAGTTTGAATAAGTAACTGTTCTTCCAATCCTCGGGTACTTTGCCCTCTTTCCACACCTTCTCCAGTAGTGGTGTCATCAAGTCCGCTGTTGTCTCTGGGTCTATTTTCAAAGCCTCTGCTGGGATTCCATCTGGTCCCGGTGTTTTCCCAGCTTTAAGCATCTTGATTGCATTCAGGACTTCTGATTTCGTCGGGGGGTCAGTGTTCACTGGTAGTTCTGCTTCCGTTGTTGGTATTGCTGGACGTGTTGTAGGTGGCGGACGATTTAGAAGTCTTTTGAAGTGTTCAACCCAGTGCTTTCTCTGTTCCACCTCTTTGGTGATTGACTTTCCATTGTCGTCCTTTATTGGCTTAATCTGTGTCGAACGTTTGCCCGAAAGGTTCCTAGTTGTTTGGTAGAGTGTGGCGAGGTCTCCTTTGCCTGCAGCTTGTTCTGCTTCGTTTGCCATGGTTTCATAATATTTTCTTTTGTCTTCCCTGGCACTTTTCTTCACTCTTTTGTTCAGTGTATTGTAGCTTGCATTCAGCTCCTGTTTTTGTTGCTCGTCGTGCACTGGATAATCTTTTGCTTCACTGTCCTTCTCTCTTCTATTATTTTCTTCAAACTGAAGTGTGTATGCGCTTTAGAAAATACCTAGTGGGATAAGGCAATGAAAGCTTCACAACTATAAACCATCCAGCTCAGAGAACACAACCACATCAAAATTATCCACCTGAACTACAAATCCTCTCCATTATATACCGATTCAATTATTTACGGTTTCACAAAATTAGTATTGAGTTACAACACACCTTAAATCAGTCTCATCAAACAATCGAATCTGTATTAAGCCCTCAGCAATAACAGTGGAAACAAACAAAAAAATCCTACGCTCACACACACACAACAACAACAACAACAACATGAAACGCCAAATGACTATTACAGCCAAGTTGAGTATTATTTGTAGCTTTCAAAATCAATTTTCTCACTGTTTACAGTTTCTATACACCAACCAGGATGAAGTTGATAGCAAAAAGCAGAAAGGAGAAAGTATTAAGCAAACTCAAATCGATGTAGAGATGATGTTTAATCAAATCAACTACTAATTAATCCACAAAATCATGATCACACCATCATGTTTATTTATATTAAACAGGAGGTGAATGTGTTGCATCATAACAACACCTTCAGTTTATTTCTGTGTCGCCAATTGTTTGTTTTTTTATTTCTTTAGCTTTCATATGGAACACAAGACTTTAGGCTATAAAGTCACATTAGTGATGGTGTTTCTCTTTTTTAGTGGGTCAGGTGAATAGCCTCATATGTAACCTTAGGGTTTTACCCAGTTCATGAAAGACTAAATAGAACGGTCTCTACTTTTATTAAATTTGAAGTAGCTTTTGAGTGATTTCACTTCTTACTGTCTATCAGAAGCTGACGTTTTTTTTTCTCTATGGTTTCATCAAATATTTTTTTTCATCAGTCGAACAACAAGTGGTTCTTTTCGTGTGTGTGTGTGTTTGCAGGTGTGTGTGTGTGTGTGTGTGTGGAGTGTAATGTTTTCTATTCACGGATAAAAGTCCTTCGTTTTCTGCCACTTATTCTCAGGTATTCTTAGGTATGAATGACTTATTGTTCCTATTTTCTGCAATGCCTACATCTAGTTTTGCTCTTCATACTGATTGTACTGTGTACCTCTATGTGTAGATAGGATGGAAAAGGTTTTCTAGCTCAGGTGGATACATTTTGATGTGGATGTGTTCTCCGAGCTGGATAGTTCATAATTGCGAAGCTTTCATTGCCCCTCTCACTAGGCAACATCTAAAGCGCATACACACTTAAATTTGATGAAGTGACCTTTTACATTTCTCCACAAGTTTATAAGTCATCTCTCCTGGTGGGTGAACTTGAGCATGCTTGGTTGGTTTTGTGTATTGTCCCACCTTCTAGTCTGCTACTTGTATTGGAACTGATTGTTTCTTTGACTTGAACTTTCACCCGTTGTGTATGAGATTTCCATCTTATCGATTGGCAAATTTTGTCCATGTGATGTGTTTATATATTGATGTTTCACTGGAATACAGGGCAGCCTTTTAAAAATTCTCTAGCATTCTTGATGTTTTTTTCTCTGTCGAATATTTGAACGTTGATTGTCCCAGTCGTATCGATGTCCGTGGTTGTCTCTTTGCATAGATATGAAGAAGTGGATGTCATGTCTTCTGACGGTTAGTTTATGTTCATGGATGTGAATCCGAAGAGGACGTCCACTTTGGGAAAAGTAGTGTTTTTCGTAGTTGTTACAATCTATTTTGTAGATGATGTTGGTTTCATCTTCTTACGTTGTTGAGTCTTTTGGTTAACACAGAGCTAACTGACTGAGTACAGTGATTTTGTTGGTTTGTGTGCGACGTCAATTCCTAAAGGTTTGAAAAGTTTCTCGGTGATTACTGAAATGTCATTTATACATGGTATGGCGATTCTCTTAGATCTTTCCTTGAGGAGGTGGGCTTGAGGGTAGATATCTTTTGCTTAAACCCCGTGTACATCCATTAATAATCAAAAGAAGAGATGACTAATAATAATAATAATTATTATTATTATTGTATCCTTTAGTTCCTAGAGGAACATAGGGCTTCAGCTGCGCACCTCCATTGACTTCGGTTTTCTGACAACTTTTTCACCCTGCTCCAGGTCTGTCCACATGCTTTCATCTCCTCCTCGCATGACCTCCTCCAAGTCACCCTTGGACGACCAACTCGCCGCCTCCCTTTCGGGTTCCACTCGAGGGCTTGTCTAGTGATGTCACTTGATGGTTTCCTCAGCGTATGGCCAATCCATCTCCATTTCTTTCTGCCTATTTGTTTCACAATCGGTTCCTGATTGGTTCGCTCCCAGAGATCCCTGTTGCTGATCTTTTCTGGCCATCTGATCTTGAGTATTGAGCGGAGACAGTTGTTAATGAAGGTTTGAAGTTTGTTTGAGATGCTCTTTATGACTCGCCAAGTCTCTGATCCGTATAGTAGCACTGACTTCACATTGGAGTTGAAAATCCGGATCTTATTTTTGATGCTGAGTGCTGTTGACCTCCACACAGATTTGAGAGTAATGAAAGCTTGTCTTGCTTTTCCGATTCTGGCTTTGATGTCCTCGTCAGTTCCGCCTGTAGTTGAGACGATGCTTCCCAGGTAGGTGAAGGAGGTTGTTTCTTTCAGGTTCTTCCCATTTATGCTTATTGTGGTCTGTTGGTGTTGTTGATGTTGGCTAGGAATCTTCATCATCTCTGTTTTATCTATGTTCACGTGAAGTCCTATCTTTGATGCTTCTTCTGCCAACTTGTTACTTTTCACTTGCATATCTTCCAGTTTATGGGAAATCAGACATATATCATCGGCGAAATCCAGATCCTCCAAGTCTTTTGTGTCAGTCCATTTTATGCCTGTTCCCTCGTTGGTTGCCGTTGTCTGTCGCATTATCCAATCAATTGCAATCAGGAAGATCATTGGTGATAGTAGACAGCCTTGCCTCACTCCCGTCCTCACTTCGAAGGCTTCCGTAAGTTTCCCGTTGTGGATTACTTGGCATGCAGCATTGTCGTATAACTGTTGGATGAGGTGTATAATTGTCGATGGGACCCCGTAGTAGCGAAGTAGTTTCCAAATGACCTCTCGATCGACGCTGTCGAAGGCCTTTTCAAAGTCGATGAAGTTGAGATAGAGAGGTGACTGCCATTCCAAGCTTTGTTCAATGATGATCCGTAGAGTGGCGATTTGATCAATACATGATTTGTTTCTCCTGAATCCAGCCTGTTCCGGACGAAGTTTTTCATCTAGGGCTTGTTTGATTCTCTCCAGGATGATGCGACTTAGTATCTTGCTTGGAATGGACAGAAGCATAATTCCACGCCAGTTTTTACATTGACTTAAGTCTCCTTTCTTTGGAAGTTTGAATAAGTAACTGTTCTTCCAATCCTCGGGTACTTTGCCCTCTTTCCACACCTTCTCCAGCAGTGGTGTCATCAAGTCCGCTGTTGTCTCTGGGTCTATTTTCAAAGCCTCTGCTGGGATTCCATCTGGTCCCGGTGTTTTCCCAGCTTTAAGCATCTTGATTGCATTCAGGACTTCTGATTTCGTCGGGGGGTCAGTGTTCACTGGTAGTTCTGCTTCCGTTGTTGGTATTGCTGGACGTGTTGTAGGTGGCGGACGATTTAGAAGTCTTTTGAAGTGTTCAACCCAGTGCTTTCTCTGTTCCACCTCTTTGGTGATTGACTTTCCATTGTCGTCCTTTATTGGCTTAATCTGTGTCGAACGTTTGCCCGAAAGGTTCCTAGTTGTTTGGTAGAGTGTGGCGAGGTCTCCTTTGCCTGCAGCTTGTTCTGCTTCGTTTGCCATGGTTTCATAATATTTTCTTTTGTCTTCCCTGGCACTTTTCTTCACTCTTTTGTTCAGTGTATTGTAGCTTGCATTCAGCTCCTGTTTTTGTTGCTCGTCGTGCACTGGATAATCTTTTGCTTCACTGTCCTTCTCTCTTCTATTATTTTCTTCAAACTGAAGTGTGTATGCGCTTTAGAAAATACCTAGTGGGATAAGGCAATGAAAGCTTCACAACTATAAACCATCCAGCTCAGAGAACACAACCACATCAAAATTATCCACCTGAACTACAAATCCTCTCCATTATATACCGATTCAATTATTTACGGTTTCACAAAATTAGTATTGAGTTACAACACACCTTAAATCAGTCTCATCAAACAATCGAATCTGTATTAAGCCCTCAGTAATAACAGCGGAAACAAACAGAAAAATCATACGCTCACACACACACACAACAACAACAACATGAAACGCCAAATGACTATTACAGCCAAGTTGAGTATTATTTGTAGCTTTCAAAATCAATTTTCTCACTGTTTACAGTTTCTATACACCAACCAGGATGAAGTTGATAGCAAAAAGCAGAAAGGAGAAAGTATTAAGCAAACTCAAATCGATGTAGAGATGATGTTTAATCAAATCAACTACTAATTAATCCACAAAATCATGATCACACCATCATGTTTATTTATATTAAACAGGAGGTGAATGTGTTGCATCATAACAACACCTTCAGTTTATTTCTGTGTCGCCAATTGTTTGTTTTTTTATTTCTTTAGCTTTCATATGGAACACAAGACTTTAGGCTATAAAGTCACATTAGTGATGGTGTTTCTCTTTTTTAGTGGGTCAGGTGAATAGCCTCATATGTAACCTTAGGGTTTTACCCAGTTCATGAAAGACTAAATAGAACGGTCTCTACTTTTATTAAATTTGAAGTAGCTTTTGAGTGATTTCACTTCTTACTGTCTATCAGAAGCTGACGTTTTTTTTCTCTATGGTTTCATCAAATATTTTTTTTCATCAGTTGAACAACAAGTGGTTCTTTTTGTGTGTGTACAGGTGTGAGTGTGGAGTGTAATGTTTTTTATTCACAGGTAGAAGTTCTTCCTTTTCTGCCACTTATTCTCAGGTATTCTTAGGTATGGATGACTTATTGTTCCTATTTTCTGCAATGCCTACATCTAGTTTTGCTCTTCATACTGATTGTACTGTGTACCTCTATATGTAGATAGGATGGAGAAAATTTGTAGCTCAGGTTGATGATTTTGATGTGGATGTGTTTTCCGAGCTGGATAGTTTATAATTGCGAAGCTTTCATTGCCCCCTCCCACTAGGCGATATGAGGACTCATGGTAGCACTCTCACCTTAAGAAAAATGGAAGAAAGATATCTCAATGACGCCTGTCTTCCAAAAGAATGTATATCTACGGAATTTCATCAAAAGACATATATTCTCAAGTCAAACCACCAAATTAATGCCCCCCTGTTCAAGGAAAGAACAAAGAAAATCGCTATACTATGTATAAATGACATCTCAAAAATCACAACAAGACTCTTGAAACCTTCAGGAATTGACGCCGCATACAAACCAGAAAAATCACTTCACTCAGCTGCCTCTGTGTCAATCAAAAGATTCAACAACGAAAGAAGATAATATCTAACATCATCTTCGAAATAAATTGTAACAACCATGAAAAACACTATATTGACCAAAGTGGACACCCCTCACCCTCATCTTCGTATCTGTGAACATAAGCTAGCCGTCACACTGCATACAGTCAACCACGTACATCAAGTCGACCGGGACAACGTTCAAATATTATTCAACAAAGGAATCACTAAGAATGACAGAGGATTTTTAGAAGCCTTTACTTCACTTATCTAGGAAGCATAGTTTCAACTACCGGCGGAGCCAGAATCAGAAAGGCGAGAAAGACCATCATCTGTCTGCAGTCGCTATGGATATCTTCTGCACTTTGCAGAAAAAGATTCTTCTATATAGGTCAGAAAATTGGCTCTTGCATTGCAGAAAGCCTTCCTAACAGGTTATAGACTCTTCCTACAATGCTTTTCAACCACCCATCCACCTGCAGGTTTTGTGTTTCATTCCTGACTGGCGTACCCTAAACCGCCTAGTTTATTTTAGTCTGTCGTCAACTCGGTAACGATAGAAGGTTACACATGAGGCTATTCACCTGACCCACTAAAAAAGAGAAACACCATCACTAATGTGACTTTATAGCCTAAAGTCTTGTGTTCCATATGAAAGCTAAAGAAATAAAAAACAAACAATTGGCGACACAGAAATAAACTGAAGGTGTTGTTATGATGCAACACATTCACCTCCTGTTTAATATAAATAAAAATGATCATGTGATCATGATTTTGTGGATTAATTAATAGTTGATTTGATTAAACATCATCTCTACATCGATTTGAGTTTGCTTAATACTTTCTCCTTTCTGCTTTTCGCTATCAACTTCACCCTGGTTGGTGTGTAGCAACTGTAAACAGTGAGAAAATTGATTTTGAAAGCTACAAATAATACTCAACTTGGCTGTAATAGTCATTTGGCGTTTCATGTTGTTGTTGCTGTTGTGTGTGTGTATGTGTGAGCGTATGATTTTTCTGTTTGTTTCCGCTGTTATTACTGAGGGCTTAATACAGATTCGATTGTTTGATGAGACTGATTTAAGGTGTGTTGTAACTTAATACTAATTTTGTGAAACCGTAAACAATTGAATCGGTATATAATGGAGAGGATTTGTAGTTCAGGTGGATAATTTTGATGTGGTTGTGTTCTCTGAGCTGAATGGTTTATAGTTGTGAAGCTTTCATTGCCCCCTTCCACTCGGCGATATAAGGACTAATTGCAGCACTCCTACCTTCAGGAAATTTGAAGAAAGATATCTTATGGACGTCTATCTTCCAAAAGAATGGATATCCATTGAATTTCATCACAAAACATATCCCTGCAAGTCAGCCTACCAATTCATGGCCCTCATCCTCAAAGAAATTCGCTGAAGCATGTATAAATGACATCTCAGAAATCAAAACAAGTCTCTTCAAACCCTGAGGAATTGATCTCACACACAAACCGACAAAGTCACTTGACTTAGCTACTGTGTGTCAATCAAAAGACTCAACAACGAAAGAAGATGAAACCAACATCATCTACAAAATAAGTTGTAACAACTACGAAAAACACTACTTTGCCCAAAGTGGACGTCCTTTTCGGATTCACATCCATGAACATAAACTAGCCGTCAAAAGACATGACATCCACTTCTTGATATCTATGCAAAGAGACAACCACGGATAACGTTCAAATATTCGACATAGGAAAAAACATCAAGAATGCTAGAGAATTTATAATAGGCTGCCTGGTATTTCAGTGAATCATCAATCAATAAATACATTGACATCGAAAAAATTTAGCAATCGATAAGATGGGTATCTCATACACACAGACAAAGGGTCAAAGTTGAAGTCAGGGAAACAATCAGCAGCAATATCAATACAAATGGCAGACTAGAGGTTGTGAAAGCACACAAAACCAACCAATCACGTTCAAGTTCACCCACCAGGAGAGATGACTAATAAACTCATGGAGAAATCTAAAATTTCACTTCATCGAATTGAACTGTATTCGCTGAAGATGTTCCCTAGTGGGAGGGAGCGATGAAAGCTTCGCAGATTAACTATCCAGCCCAGAGAACACAACCATATCAAAATAATTCAATCTGATCTGAATTTTAGACATAGAAATTTTATGTACTTGAAGAAGTTATTCAGTGCACTTTTAACCGACAAAGGATTGTTTTTAAGTCGAATAGGAGGAAGTGGTGGGGGAAATTGGTTTCCACTTCCTAAGAGCTTTGGCTGCTGTTGGCGACATCGGGATAGCCACTTATTGCCTCCTTGTGCTGGTGGTTATCGTATCATATGATATTGATATGATTATGAGCAGTAATAAGTTGTGCTCGAAACTTGGTCATCAGTAAATATTATTGTATAACAACTAGGAAATTTATCGAAATTAATTTTACCCACAATGGAATTATACTCTACCTCCACAATGCACCACAAGTTCTCTTATTACATCAGTATTCCTGTTTTCTCGTTCGTCATATTCTGCCGCATTATTCAGTCCACTACAAATGGGAATATCGTCTGTGATAGTAGGTCGGTAGCTTTGTCTAACTCCCGTATTCACTCCAAACGCCTAGCTGAGTTTTCCATTGTGGACCACGCGACACGTGGCACCGCTATATAGCTGTTCAATGAGGTTGACAAAGACTTTGGACAGTGTACTGCATAATGTTGAAATAGTTTCCTGATTACTTCTCTTTCAACGCTGTCTGGTGAAGGCATTTTCGAAGTCAATGAAGTTGAGTTAGAGACAGGGTTGACTGTCATTCTATGCTCTCTATTTCATGATGGTGCGTAGAGTCACAATTTGATCAGCAAATGATTTGCCTTTCCTGGATCTAGATCGTTCCGGGCTGGTAAAGTTCTGCATCCAGGCATAATACTTAATAATAATAATTTGCTTTATTCCAACACAGTACTTATGATACAGAATGGAATTCTCAGCATTTCACTACAGTACTGCACATCCAGTTAGTACATTAACAATAAACAAAATTCTACATAGATTATGGGTAGTCTCAGTTAATTTTGACAACAACATATTGGCATGTCGGTAGCAAAGCCAAAATTGAACAGAGTGTTTGAAGGTGTTAGAAAAGTAGATGGTAGCATATTTACTGGCGTAAGCGGTAACAAAAAGGCCCAGATATACAGAGTGTGAAAGAACGAACAAGAATGTTTTAAGTGGAGTTTGTAGGAAAGAGAGAAACAAAGCAGCACACAACAGAAAAGAGAGAGTAAAAGAAAAGAAAGAAAGAAAACGCTGTACCTATGAATGATATGAGTTGGAAAGACGAGATCCAGTGGTTCTACTGACTATTTAATAAGTTAAAGGTTTCACGCCTAATGCTTTCTTTACCGCACAGAACACAAGCTAAGTAGGGTATGGATGAGTTTTTGTACTTTCTAGTGCGTGCATATAGTTTTCTATATAGGCTTCTGGTTTTGCTTGATGAGATATAAGGGGAGAGTTGTAAATGAAGAGGGTGTTGTGAGTCAGATAAAATGGATTTCGCCCATTTTTCACATGAGTCCATGTGCCTGTCAACCAGAATGTTAACAAGCTGGTTAAGTGGCACGCAGCTTACCCTGCTGACAACCTTTAACATCCTGTGTAATAAGGTATAGTCCTTCTTCAGTAGCCCAGGAAAAACTAAGGGGGAACAATAGACAATAATAGGTAGAATAAGAGAGTTAATGAATTGTAGGAGTAAGGGTTGGGTTGGGTTATACCAGAATGTCTTAACTTCTTGATGTAGAAGGTAAGAAGGAATATTTTCTTAGAAATCATCAAGATATGAGACGACCAGCAAGGAAAGATCAACAGATAGAATGACGCCAAGATATTTAATTTTCAACTTGGTCTCTATTTCAGTGTTATCTTCTGCACCATATCAATGAGAATTAGTACTATTAACCTCTGAACAGACTACTTACTGTGTAACAATTAATCTATAGCTGTTTCTCTAATCGTCTGAATAAATAACAATTCATGAGTGAGTTCTAATCATTACCATTCTAGAATATTCCACTGTGTCATAAACTCTTGATAAAAATATATATCACAGCAATGGTTCAACGTTTACCAAAGCAATGCGGCGTCTTTTCACAAAAAGATTTTCAATGTAGATAATAAGTTTACACAACAGCTGTTTACTTTTTTCTGTTTGAGTGTCTCTTACACACACACACACACACATACACTGTATACACATCCACCCTTCCTTCTACATTTCATGTCTAGACATTGAAGTTATAAAGAGCTTCTTGAATTATTATTATTATTACTATTATTATACAACCAACTAGATTTCAATATAGCAAAAGTATTCATTCAGACATCTGTTAAAACACAAAATAATTGAGCAGCAAAGAATATCCTTTTCGATAAATTCCTCTTCTGGCTATACAATTATATATACATATATGTTTATATACATAGAATATTCTAGATTAGTAGTCAATAACAATATTAGTGTGCTTTTTAAATAATATCGATTTGTAAAGTAAGATCACAATGGAATTACCACAGTTCATTAAAGATGCCTAAATTATAATGATAATAATAATATAATAGCAAAAGAATATTAACTAAAATTAAGGAAATTTCTACAAAAAATTGAGCATCATTTGAACCTAGATGGCCAAGTTAAGGATAACGTTTGAACTAGCTTCTCTTGGACGCAGAAATTAGGCTTCTTAATGTGGATCCAAACAGCCAGCCTCAGCAATATTTAGTGATCGAAATCTTAAGGCGAAATTGAAATTTGTAGGTATGCGATAAATGACCCTGAAAGCATGGTTAACATCAATCTTGTGTCCTATATCCACAAGATGAGATAGAATAGCGATGTGAATAGATTTCGTTTGTCCTTTACTTAACCAACCGTGCAGGGTGATGTTCAGAAATTCGACGAGAAACACGCCTAATTGTACGGCCTATGTAATTAACTGGCTCACTCCACAGTAGCAGTTAAATTAGTAGATACATATGGAAGTGATTTCAATTAAATGTACCGAAAATTCAAAATTCCAGACATGAAACATTTGTTTGCTTCAGTGGTGTCTTCATTAGAATTCAGCAGTTATGAATTTAATTGAAGAGGCCCAAACTAGGACGAAACAGCTGTGTGTCTAATACTCCCTGTAGATGGTTTTCCAATGTTTGTCTCACCGATTTCAGCTTATGATGAAATCTTGTAACCAATAAATTAAATTTACCTAATCAGTATATTCATAGGTGTTAAAGGAGTGTAGAATTAGAAATTATATCAGGTCCCTGAAAATGTTGAATACATTTCGGTTTATTTTGAAGAAAATGACCTCTCTTACTAGTTATCTTTGTTCAAACCAAGTTCACGCGAAATACTTTGAAAAAAAACAACTTCAGCACTGGGTATATGATATGCCTTATTACTATTACAGTTTTTGTATTTCCCAATGAATGAAAAATCCAGTTACTCCAATAGTCACTGGTCTTTTCATGAATACATTTAAAGACAAAATCTTTTCCAACATAATCACATCTCATGCATTTATTCCCCTTAATGAATTTGAATAAAGCGAGAACAACAGCTTTTACAGAATAAAATGGTACCATCAGCGCTTATTTCGTTGGCTTCGCATCAGCTCAGCTGCTTACAGCCCCAAATCATTATTAAGTATATCTACAGAAACAATTTTTACATACTTGCACAGAATTCATTTTTAAACAAAAATCAGTCCATATATGTATACAATAATAATCATACACATTTAGAACTTTTGACATTACGCAGTCAGACGAAAGACAGGGTGGAAATATCCAGTTACCAGGATTAGCAAAGAAAGACTGATAACGGATTCTTTCTGAAAGCACAAATCAGGTTTCAGGCGCTAGATGGAAATGGATTCGGCAAACTTGAGGAGAGTTGGTCTCCTTAGCCTATTGATAATTTTCAACGATTTTGCGACGTCCACTTCATGACCCGTGTCAAAGGAGATGACTGGCGATGGCACTGACTGAAGTATTTGTTCCCTTTAGACGTAAGCTTTTTGGTACATGTTCAGAAAATCGTAAATATACCCTTCTTTCTGTCCTTCCAATGTAACTGCTCCCTCTAACTATCTATAAAAATTTACATTCATCTGCGTAAGCAATTACATTGGAAGGGTGGAAAAAAGGCCAAACACACCTCCGATTTTCCGAACATGTACCAAAAAGCCTGTGTCTAAAGGGAACAAATGCTTTAAACAGTGCCATCCATCGCCAGGCATCTCCTTGGGACGAGTCATGAGGTGGATGTTACAAGATCGTTCAAACTTTTCAGTAATCAAAAGAGTTCAGTTCTGTTTAATTTCGCTGAAGCAATCTCCATCAAGCGCCTGAAATCCGATTTATGCGTCCAGAAAAAAGCGGTTATCAGTCTTTCTTTACCTTGCTGCCTGGTAACTGGATATTTTCATCTCTCTTTCATCTGAATGCGTAATGCTGAAACGTTTCCATTGTGTATGATTATTATTGTTCGGAAGAGCGTTTAATATTATATATATATATATATATATGGTTATTTTACCGAGAAATGATGTCCCGTCAGAGAAGTGAATCAAAGGTATGAAAATAATAGTAATCATCGTATGAAATGCAATTAAAGATGAAGTGTTTCCGATTATAATCATAGGCAAATGTCAAATGGCAAAACAATTAATGCCATATATAAAGAATAGTTCATAGGATGTATAGATGTTGGAAGGAGGTGGTGTGATGTCATACGATTCGCAGGCAAAGTCAAGCGTTATTTAACACGGTGTGAAATTCGATAACATAGAATTTTCAACATCACGAAATTTTATTGATATAAAATGACAAGTAGGCTGATTGAAATAATACTGTTAAGAGTGAGAATAGTAACAGTAACAATCGAAGTAATATTATGGCAAAGATATACAAATTGAATAAACCAAACGATAAATGAATGGAACCAAAGTTTGAATCCGGATTATCACACTTTAGCATAGATAGAGAGAGAGTTGGAGGGGTTGGACAAGCTTTTTCTGTATAGACAGATCTGGTTTTTTCTATTTTGATGACCACAGCTTCACCAATACAAATGAGTCAGATACGTAATGATTTATGCAAATTGTTTTACGCCTTGTAGATGACTTTAAAGGCTGAGACAGTAGAGAATGGATGACCATTATCGACCAGATGTTCAGTGATTGTGCTTCTTATAGCCCCACTTCTATCACTTCGTAACACTGGAGGACATTATTTGTCTCTTTACTTGCCACCGTGCCACCGCCATACAGCCGTTAAGACGCTCGCCGACCATGCACATACATGGCCCGTGGTTCGATCTCCGGCCATAGCACACCTGGGTTGGCCTGCTAATTTTGGGCTACCAATATCACATGCTGAAAATTCCGTACTTGTACCGAAATACTGCGTGGAATCAAGCCATAATAAGATATATATATATATATATAAAATTATAATTACAAACATTTTAATTGCATTTCATACTATGAATATTATTACTTTACATGTTCGAACCTTTGATTAAATCTCCTAACAGGATATAATTTCTTAATAACAAAGCCCATATGAATAGGCCTGAAGACCTTGACGATAAATTCGTTGTTCTTATTTTCTTCTATATTGCCCGATTAAGTATAAAGATAAAGTCGGTCAGTGGTGTTCAGATGTAGAATGCTTGCTTACTAGTCACCTAATCCAGGGTTCGACTCCTGGTTGACGCAATGCTACACCTCGCTTACTTTGCTAGAGAATGTTAAGTCTCGAAAGGAGATAAGGTTGGGTGTATAGCTTGCAACCTCGCCCCCTCCCCACCCTGTGAGGTAAATGCAACATCATGGTTACTGAAATTTTAGGTCTCTAATTCTGAAGCCCTATGTCCCACTTAGAACATAAACGAATGAAAAAAAGAGGAACAAAACTAAAGATAAAAGATGGCACCCCCCCTACTAATCTGTGTTAATTCATGTCTAAAATTGAAAGAATCAACTGTATTAGAATAATAACCCCCTACTGTTATTATAATTATTCTTCAAAGTTCAAATTTAAGAAAATAAAATTCCAAAACCCACAGAACTTCCTTTCACTGCTCTAAAAGTATGCACTTCATTATCAATGCAGTTGTACTGCTATTATTATTATTATTGCTATTATTATGATTATTATCGTAATTCTTATAAGTGGAACACAAACTTCATGATGCTTGGTATTCTTACTAAAGAATGTTACTTGGTCAACCAACATCTTATCACAGATTTATCTTTTTTTGGTTTGCTGTTGCAGAGACAATGCATATAGAAAATAGAAAAATAACCCTGAAAGGATATTTCCTCTGACCTAAATAACTTTCTGTTTATGTTTACTATTCATTTATTTTTTTTTAGTGTTATCAGGTGATTGGAGGCAATCGGTAGGAAGGCCTGTTTGATCTAGGTTTCATGCATGATGTCCTTTGTCAGCAAGGCGTATCTGCAGCCTTGGAGGAACTCATATTCTTTTTTGATATTCCGACCCATATTTCCCTCCCAGTGAATGATGCAGTCAGAGACGACGCTACTAGTGAGCTGTTAGAACTCGCGATTCATCTCCTGTAGGACTGACTGTATAAGAAACTTCGACGGGACACTGAGTAGTAAGTAACTCGTGTCATGCATCTACTCGTTTGTTTGCAGATACGCCTTGCTGACTGACTGACTGACTGACTGTGAGTGTCAGTTTGCATGAAACCCTAGGTCCAACTGGTCTTTCTGTCGATTGTCTTCAACCATCTTGTATGAACGGTTTAGTGCGCCTTATGATGGTGAGCCATCTAGCATGGTGTAGAGTCACATTTATAAACTTGACTGATAGAATTGAGTTTGTAACAAGCAAAGGACTAGACGCATGACGCTAGTTACTACCCGGTGTTCAAACAAAGTAATTTTTAGTGTCTACAGGGCTTCATGAGCTGACATAAGTTTAAGAACCATCGACAAATCTCCAGGGAGTACTAGACAGCTGTTTTGTCCTATTTTGGGACTCTTCAGTAATACACAACCACTTAGGTTCTTACCTAGGACATTCCGGCTCCAAGCGATCTCTTAGAGGATCAAGCCACTGGGAGTCTATCCAATAGCCAACCCACTAATTCTAACCTCTATAGCTCCATCGGCACTAACCGGTATCATTATTATTTTTATTATTTCCTTTATTTCATAGAGGAACATAAGGCCTCAGCCGCGCGTCTCCACTATGTTTGGTTCTCTGCTTGAGTTTTCACCTGGCTCCAAGTCTACCCACATGCTTTCATCTCGTCTTCACATGACCTCGTCCAAGTCACCCTTGGACGACTAAATCGCCGCTTCCCTTTCAGGTTCCACTCGAGGGCCTGTCTGGTGATGTCACTTGCTGATTTCCTCAGAGTATGGCCAATCCATCTCCATTTTTTCCTGCTTATTTGTTGCACAATCGGTTTCTGGTTGGTTCGCTCTTTGCCAGAGATCCCTGTTGATGATCTTTTCTGGACGGCCATCTGATCTTGATTATTGAGTGAAGACAGCTGTTGATTAAGGTGTGTAGTTTGTTTGAGATGCTCTTTATGATGCGCAGTGCAAGTCTCTGATCCGTCTAGCAACTAACACTGACTTCACATTAGAGTTGAAAATCCGCATATTATTTTCATTCTCATGCTGTGTGCTGTTGATTTCATCAACACAGACTTGAGAGTAATGAAAGCTTGTCTTGCTTTTCCAATTCTTGCCTTGATATCCTCGTCAGTTCTGTGACCTGTAGTTGAAACGATGCTTCCCTAGTAGGTATGTAAAGGAGGTTGTTTCTTTCAGGTTCCTCCCATTTATGCTGATTGCTGTCTGCTGTTGTTAGTGTTGTCCAGGAATCTTACTTACCAGTATCATTGCTGGTGAGTATTTGTCGTCACACCCAACCTGGTGGTGGACTTCACTGGTCACGAATTCAAAACACGGAATATACACATTGGGTCATTGGAGGTATTAAAAAGACAATTGGTCACGACTTCTCACTAATGTATTAAAATAACAGTCATTCGTTAAGCTGGATTTCTCTTCATGAAGTATTGGATATCACAAAGTAATAGTTTTGAACATAAAGCAATTGCCAACCATGATTCCAGCAAGAAACAAATCTATAATCTAAAGGTTTTGAGATTAGCGAATGCATTACTCTTCAGGGGTTGGGTTGAGACCCAATACTGTTTAAACTGTTTAAATTTCTTTGACTAGGTAAGTCACACATATTGTCAGTTTCGAAGAGTCTTCCAACGTCAGATCGAATAGTTGTTTCATGCTCTCTGGTCTGCAATGCTTTTTTTAAATGATGTCCTTTGATGAAAAACAAACTGTAATAATAATAATTATTATTATTATTATTATTCAAGTATTGGTTTGTGAAGAGATTTCATTGATTGGCTATATGATCTCTTCATAAGCTGACATCAGTTAGAGAACCATTGGAAAACTAGCCACAAGGAGTTCTGCCAAAATGCTGTTTTGTTTTTAGTTCGAAACTCTTCAGTAGCACGCACACCGTTTGGGATTCGAACTCATAACCGCCACTGCGATGCGGTCCAATCAACACCAGTCCATGAATTCCAACTTCTGACAATTCACGACTTGGCGCGACCACCATCCAATGTAATAGCTGACGAATGTTTGTCCTCACACCCTATAACCTAGTGTACCTACCCTACTGTTGATCACTACACCCCTCTTGAACCCCAGGTAAATAACTGTCTGAATGGGGCTAGTCACTAGTGAGCATCTCATTGATAATTGAAGTATTGATTTATGAGGATTTGATTGTTTTAATTACTGGATTTCATCATCATAATAATTATGCGTCGATGGCACAGTGGTGTTAGGACTCTCGTCGACCATGCACATGGTCCAAGGTTCGATCCCCTGCCTACGCACAACTAATATCTATGGTCGGCCTGCAAAATTTGGGCTACCGATATTACATGCTGAAAATTCCATACTTCTACCAAAAATAGTGTGGAATCAAGCTGTAGACACAAATATAAAAAAATAATAATATATATGTAAAACTTGGGCACTGTGGGAGTAAGTGATTCCATATTAGTTTGTTTATTACATGTATCACACAGTGAGTGAAGCAGTATTATTATTTACTGGATGACGTTTCGAACAAAATTTATTGTGCATAATCATACCAGTCAATTATAATCACACGGCTTCGAAACTTGAGTTTTATGGTTTTCATTGTTCCCTCCTATTTGTTGTCGTTGGGGTAGTAGAATTTTGCAGATATCTGGGTGAACGGGCGTTGAATCACTCTTATAACATGTATTCCCTGTCAGTTGATTCGATAAACAAAGCTTCTGTTATCAATCTCTCCCTCCTTCCACCCTGTGACATTCGATTTTAAAACTGTCATCCTATCCTATCCCATCCTATTGTATGGTTATGTGTAATTGCATGCAGTGAGTGGTATAGCTGAACTATTCTCTAGATTTCTTATCATATTTGGGTCAACCAATCTAGATTTTGCTACTAGGCTTTTATGTTCGGCTAGTCTGACTGCCCTGTTCTACTAGTTTGACCTATGTATATGACCTAACCATCATTACAGGTCGGGTATTAGATAAACCAAATTGTTTTGTTTAATTGGCTCCACTGGCAGGATACTTTAACCGACAAAGCTTGTTTCTAATTGAGTTTGTGGGCGGGGGGGGGGTTGAATGCCGGTCACTTTTATTCTTGCCTTGTTAAGAATTCCGCGTAAGGTGGTTTCCGAGGTTCCTTCCTTGTATGCATGGAATTACTACTGATGATTTAGATTCCTTATTATTGGTGTAGTCAAGTTTCAAAGTCACTTGATTACAATTGATGATATGATTTTGAACAATACACTTTGTTCGAAACCTTGTCATGCAGTAAATAATAATACTGTTTCACTTTGTGTGTGATACATCAAATAAACAAAGTAATATGTAATCATAATAATTAACCTTTAAAATGTCTAAGAGTCCAATAGTTTCTTACTGAATTCATATCTAAGATTAGATCAGTCAACCTTTACATAATAAACATCCTTTACTCTGTATTATTGTTTTTATTTCTAAAAGTGTCATTAGCAACAGAACTTCCTTTCACTGCTCTAAAGATAGGCATCTATGGTGTCCCATTGCTGTTATTATTATTACTATTGTAATGCATATTAGTGGTACACAAACATAATGATGGTTGGTATTCTCTTACACTAAAGAATGTTACTTGATCAACAATCAACATTTTATCACAGATTTATCTTTTTTTGTTTGCTGTTGCAGAAACATGCGCATAGGTGGTAAAACAAAATAACCCTGAAAAGATATTTCATCTGACCTAAATAACTTTCTGTTTATGATTACTATCCATGCATTGTTTTTTTTAGTGCATTTAAGACAGTAGTTATTATTTAGTGTTGGGTTTTGTATCTTGAAGTATTTCAAAATAGAAAATGCTGACTGGCTGACTGACTGACTGGTTTCAAGACATAGAACCTTCCACAGAAGTAAAGGAGTTCAACTTGCCACACTCTCTTAATGTAGCACAGAAAGCAAGAGAAGACAGAGATAATAAACAGGAATGTGAGTGAGGGAAAAAGAATGGTATTATTATGCAAAAACAATAGACTTTTATGGGATATGGCACAGTGGTTAGCACTGTCGCCGACCATGCACACGGCCCGAGGTTCGATCCCCTGCTGACTCACACCTGACATCTATGTTCGGCCTGCGAAATTTGGGCTACGGATATCCATGCTGAAGATCCCATACTTGTACCAAAAATACGGTGTGGAATCAAGCTGTAATCAAAATAAAATAAAAATAAAATAAATAAAATAATATTACATCTGCGACGTCTGTTGGGAACAAGGATTTTGAGCCATATCACCGATAATTGTTTCCAGCCTTCATTGGTTTGTACCATCCAGTGGACCCCAGCCAGACAATCAGGTTGTCTACACCTACCTACGTGACTGGCTGGCTTAAACTAACCCGTATGGAGTTTATTGACTGAAGCCGCTACATTTTGGTTTAACTACCACTAGTTCTTTTCCAGTCTAAATTTATGTCAGCTAACACTATCCGTTATCTAGGAACGCGATGGATAGCTAGCCATGCATGCATAACACATGTCCTAACCATCTCAGTCAGTAAAACTTCACCACTGGGTTGGTTGATTTGCCCCCCCCCAATACCTGTGATTCGTTTGATTTTTCTCATCTCAGCATTACTTACCCTATTATACCACCATCTAACACGGGAGATAGAACGCACGCATCTAGGATCAAAGACAAGTAGCTGCTGGCCTTTTTCATTTCTCCTATTTTCAATGGTCATGTCTTACTCACAGCTTAAAAAACGGACGGAGTGAACTGCCAAGCAGTACAAACGTCTTTGGTCGAAAGCAGGATATCACGCGTAAGTTGGCAAATGCCAAACGAGCCTTCTGTATATAGGTTGATATTTCGTTAGCAATCAAATCGCTGGGGAGCTGGTTGATGTAACTTCCCAAATAAGTGATGTGGTCAATACGCTCAAAAGAGAGAGTGCTGGACACCTGTAGTGAAGCAGTTTTAAACTCTATGACAGTGATTAACCATAATATCAGCAAGAAGCAAATCCAGCATGACTGGATTTTATTGATGATGGTCGTACTATGTCGTGAATTGGCGGAAATTAAAATTCAAGAACCATTGGATCGGGTCCCAGTAGCTCAATGGTCTACGAGCTTGGCTTGTAACTAGAAGTTCCTGAGTTCGAACCCCTATGGTGGGTGCGTACTGATGAAGAGTCCCAAACTAGGACGAAACAGCTGTCCAGTACTCCCTGTGGCTGGTTTGTCAGTGGTTCTCTAACTGATGTCAGCTCATGATGCAATCCTCCATGATGATGAACACTTAAACTTAACTTCTACAACGTGTAGTGAACCCGAAAAACTGGAAGCTTAGCAGAAATACTTAATAAGTTGTTCACAAAGTTCAAAGACTAACAAAAGAGAATGAAACTCTCTTATATATAAGATTTTATTTTGATGAAGTCACACAGTGTTGTGTTATGCAGTAATATTAACTGATGACCACTTTTCGAGCACAAACTATTGCCACTTATAATCATATCAAGTCACTCACTCACAGAACCTTTTTCCTTCATTTATATACATGTGTGGAATCGATTAGATATTGGAATAAAATTCAATATGAGATAATGTACATTCAGAAATAATAATATGAGTGTTATGGATCAATTACAATCGGATGGGAAATACGACGAGTGTTTTTATAGTCATAATAAGTAACTTGTTAGAATGTTGTGATGTACTTGAATTGAAATAGAATTTTGAGATTATTTATTATACTCCTCTGATTCGACTGACTAGCGGTAATAATATCTTCCATATTTCTGGCATTTGCATTGAGTCATTCCTGTTGCGTGTGTTGGGTGTAGACTCGATGAACCAGCCAGGATTCAATAATCAACCTCTCTCTCCACTTACATAGTGATATATACCATATAATAGGTGTGTTTGTTTGACAGTCTGTTATATTTGCTAGGTATATATGGATCGATATTCCATTATAATTAGCCAATCACGTTAAGACTGTCTATTGATTTGTTCATTTTGAATATTCGCTCACACACTTGTTCGGACATTCATATATTTTGCTCTCACACTCTTGTGTGAAATTGATTCTCCTGGAGTTTTGGAAAATAGAAGTATCATCGCAAACCTAGTGGTCTTCTGATTTCCGTCTTTCTTGCGTCAGGACTATTAAATTCTCGTCCAGTACATAACACATAGATTATTTCTTAGAAGCTTAACCCTCTCCCACATGCAATAGAAATGACTCAATACAAATACCAGAGATATGTATGGAAGATATTATTACCACCAGTCAGTCAAATCAGAAGAGGATAATAAATAATCTTAAAATGCTATTTAAATTCAAGCACATCACAACATCTAACAAGTTACTCACTAATTTTCACTATAAAACACTCATCTTATTTCCCATCTGATTGTAATTGATTAATAACACCCATACTATTATTTCTGAATGTACATTATCATATTGATTTTTATTCAAATATCTAGTCAATTCCGGACACACACGCATTGAGTCATTCCTATTGCATGTGTTGGGTGTAGACTTGATAAACCAGGTAGGATTCAGTAATCAACTTCTCCCTCGCCCAACTTAGATTACTTAGAGAGGTTGAACGAACTTTTTCTGTACATAGAGATCTGGCTTTTTTATTTCGACAGCCGAAACTTGAGCAATACAGATGAGTCGGATACGTAGTATTTTCGGTAAATTATTTTTGCCTTGTAGATGACTTTAAAGGCGGAGGCTATAAAGGTAGAAAAAAAGCTCAGCAATTACAATTCACGCATTAACACACAACCAAACAATAGGTTAGGAGAAGGTTAAAATTCTAAAACTTAATCCAGGTAGATGGAGAGAGAGGTTGATTACTGAATCCTGCCTCGTTCATCGAGTCTACACCCAACACATCCAATAGGAATGACTCAATGCAAATACCAGAGATATGTATGGAAGATATTATTACCACCAGTCAGTCAAATCAGGAAGGATAATAAATTATTATCAAAATGCTATTTAAATTCAAGTACATCACAACATTCTAACACTTGTCGTATTTCCCATCCGATTGTAATTGATCCATAACACTCATATTATTATTTCTGAATGTACATTATCCCATGTTGATTTTTATTCCAATATCTAATCGGTTCCACACATGTATATAAATGAAGGAAAAAGGTTGTGTGAGTGAGTGAATTGATATGATTATAAGTGGCAATAATTTGTGCTCGAAACGTGGTCGCATCAGTTAATAATTACTGTACAATGAACACTGTGTGACCAATCAAAATAAAATCTTATCCATGATGGGCGAAGTTAAACTTTCGACACCACTAACTACCAATTAGCGAATTATCCAATGAGATTTTACGAACGTAGTTCAATGTTGTAGAGCGCTTGATTGATTTCTAATGCGTGACCTTACACGGTTACGGTTGCAATTCGAGGAGGACAGTGTGTCCAGTATTGCCTGGATTTAGGGTTGCTCCGGAAGGAGCGAACTTGTTCTTGTGTTGGTATCATGACTTTAAAAAGCTATAGCAGATCAACTGATAAGTTTGTTCATCGTTGTGCTATATGTTTGAAGCGTGCTAACATCAGAGAGAGTAAGCTGATAATTTTAATATTTCGTAGGAACTTTTTTCGCTAGGTCGCATCTCTCCCTAACCCAGATTTTGTATATCTGCTACTACTAGGTGTTGAAACAGCCGATGAGAGTAGCAGCTGCCGAGACTGAGAATAGTCTCGTCTCAACAGTTTTGTGGTGCCAGCATTGAAGAGGTATTGCTTCGTATAAAATAGAGAAAATCACTTGTTTGCTTGGTAGGTCCCGTTACGAGGACTCATACGAATTCCACTAAAGTTTTTGGGGCCGCTTGAAAAACAAGATAAGGGCTATAAATGGATCTCATTTATAGCCATTCAGATGATTAAAAGTACAGGATATGGTGTGACTTCGCCATTGACAGTTACATACTAAACTGGGAGATGTTTCTCTCACATGTTCGAGAAAGATACCCCTTGTAACCGTTTCATCTTTTTTTTCATGCTTTTTTCTATAAATATACGTTTCCATTCATCATATATGCCTATTTAATGTGATTGGTCCGTTTGAGGTCGTTTGCTGATTGGTTGTTAGTGGTGTCGTAAGTTTAACTTTGCCGCATGATGGAGTTATACTCTAGCGCCACAGTGTCCAAGTTTTATACTTATACCTATACTTAAGAGAATGAAGATACGGTTGTCTCTGATACAAACAATGGATTCTAACGGAGTATTTTGCATTCTCACAGTAAGAATCATTGTATATGTTCTGGTGTTAACCCATAAATACTATTCTCACAGTTCAATACAACATTAGCAAGTGGATAATATCTGCATAGTGGAACATTCTATTCAATGTTAGAGACACACACTACTTTCTCACAGTTAAAAACGGCATTAGGAACAGAATAAAATATACGTATTTGAACATTATTATATTTCTTTCATGTCATTTAATGTAAAGCAAAATCACACGCTCAATTAGTGATGATTGGTTAGCGGAATATAAGCTGTATAGACATATAAACAGCTGTTTGATGGCTTGATAGTATACGTTTTCTTTCCGTGTCTTGCCTTTATACTGTTACAAAGGGAAACAAAAAAATATGAGGAACAGAAATTTGAAATTAAGCGGTTGTTGAAACACTTCACCTAACTCTAGGGCATTCTGAATATTATGTTACAATAGTATTATATATGTGTATATATATATATATATATATATATATTTGAGGCAGCATTCAACCGACACACTGTTTTTGGTAAAATGACTGGATAAATTTAATGTCGTTCATCCTACTACAATAAATTTGATTATTGAGAAACAAAAAGACTCTAGTTATTTCATTGAATTGAATTTTTGATTTTCCCGTCGATTGATTGGACCGAAGTGCTCGGTCTCAGGTTGACATGTCGGCTTCTTGTGCAGATGCTTCGACGATGTCTGGGCATTTAGTTAGTATACAATTGGTGGATGGTGGCTAGCAGTGGAATCCAGGATGCACATTTCGTCCTATTTGGGACTCGTCAACTGGATGTACCTGCATTTCTCAGTGGGAACATCATCACTCACTGAGAAATGCAGGTACATCCAGGTGACGAGTCCCGAATAGGACGAAATGCGCATCCTGGATTCCACTGCTAGCCACCATCCACCAGTTGTATTCTAGTTATTTCATTTCTCTGGCATGTTGGAAAGTTGACACTTCCGTAAAAATATCCAAGTGTTATGTATATACGCTGACTTAACATTTTGACTGTATAATGCATCTTTTCTGTAGATTCTTTTCTACTTCAAGTTGAGTTTACATCATAAGCATTTTATTTGCTGAAAATTTCAAGTCTATCCTGTCAACCAATTATCTATAAACGTATTTCTAGCATTTTGTTTTCCCACAACTACGCCAACTATATTTTCGCCTTTGTATGCTTATCTACCAGTTTGACTGTTCTTATGGAGCTAGTTGGGGGTGGTGCAGCGTTAGAATACTTGTCAACCACGCATATCCTCCGGGGTTCGATCTCCAGTCGACGTATTCCTGAAGCTGACTTAGTCAGTAATAAGCCTGTTAAGGAGGGAAAGTTCATGTGTGAGGTTGTGGTGAGAGCATGCCGTGAGAAAATATGAGCAAGGCTGATTCAACAACCAATCACAGCAAAGTTAACTTGGCAAAATATGATTCGCAGATAGAGAACTCTATTTGTCGAGGAATCCCGAAACAACCAATCAGATGACTGCGCTTGTCTACTTGCACAAGCTATAATAAAATATGTGAAATATGTATAAATACGTGTTGATTTACATAATAAAACGATCTGTTGCCTGGCCCTTGTCTTCTGTTGTTACATTTGGTGTCGCTGCCTACCGACAAATGGAAAGCCTATGCCCTGCTGTTTTTGATGGAGACATATGGATCTTCGGGCAGGACTTCAAGGCTTCTGCGCAGTTGAGTGGCGTTCAAGATCTGTCAGCGATGGAGCTGCTACTTGGGACGCTGCTGGGAGGTCGGGTGAAAGCAGCATATGAAAGTGTGAGACGAAATACTGACGAATGTTCGACAGGGTCAGGCAAACAGTTTCCAAAGTGGGAAGGACCACATATGGTCACTTCGAGATGGGATTACGCGGACACAATCGCAATGACGAACAATGAGAGGCGCGTGAACGTCAGCGAGCTCCAGAAATGGATACAGCGAGACAAGCCAACGATGACGCCTGCACCAAGTAGATCAAGCCGACTTCAGTCGCACGTATTTGACGGGGGGACGAGTGTGGTGAGAGCAGGCCGTGAGAAAATATGAGCAAGGCTGATTCAACAACCAATCACAGCAAAGTTAACTTGGCAAAATATGATTCGCAGATAGAGAACTCTATTTGTCGAGGAATCCCGAAACAACCAATCAGAAGCCTGCGTTTGTCTGCCTAACTTCTGATAAACAACCAATCAGATGACTGCGCTTGTCTACTTGCACAAGCTATAATAATATATGTGAAATATGTATAAATACGTGTTGATTTGCGTAATAAAACGATCTGTTGCCTGGCCCTTGTCTTCTGTTGTTACAAGGTCAGTAAAGCCACCCTATGAAAATACAACCATTCCTACATGAACTTAGAGGCTTAAGCCTGAAAAGAGCCACATTACACTCGAAAGGCAAAAGAATAAAATAAAATTTAAAAAAATAGCAAAAATATACATTCAGACATCTATATGACACAAAATAATTGATCAAAGATTATCCCCTTTTCGATAAATTCCTCTTCTGGCCATACAATTATATATACACACATGTTTATATAAACAGAATATTCTAGAATACTAGTCAGTAACAATATTAGTGTATTTTAAAATAATATCGATTTGTTGAGTAAGGTCACAATGGAATTACAGTTCATTAAAGATGCATTAATTATAATAATAATAATAATAAAAATGTAATTGCAAAAAGAATACCAATTAAAATTAAGGAAATTTTCACAAAACATTGAGGACCATTCAAACTTAGATGGCCAAGCGGTTAAGGATAATGTCTAGACGCATAAAAGATTTAAATGTTGACAATAGATTCATGATATCATTTGATGTATCTTCCTTATTCATCAATGTACCACGTATGGAAACAGTGGACTCTGTACACGAAGAACTCATAAGACGAAACATCGATATTGGCATTCTTATATCTTTTATGAAAGAGCTTCTGTTGAAATGTACAATGAATGTCCACTTTTTATTTAATAAGGAACTATATATAGACAAATTGACGGTGTGACAATGGGGTCACCAGTAAGACCTATTCTAGCCGACATTTTCCTTGCGAAACTAGAAAATGGTCCTTTGAAGGATGTTATTAATGAAATTGAATTCTATTGTCGGTACATGGATGATACATTTTGGATTATAAAAAGTAAGGAGGAAGCAAAGAATATCCTGGATAAATTTTTAATGAGGTTCATCCTGCAAAATAAATTTTACTATTGAGAAAGAAAAAGACTCTTAGAATTTCATTTCTAGACGTCCTTATGACCAGAAAAGAGGATGGAACAATAAGAAGGACTCTCGACGACCATGCACATGGTTCGGGGTTCGAGCCCACACCGGCGCACACCAGATATCTATGGTCGGCCTGCGAAATTTGGGCTACCGATATCCACGCTGAAAATTCCATACTTGTACCAAAAATACAGTGTGGAATCAAGCTGTTACCAAAAATAATAATAATAATAATAGAAAGCTTACATCAACTGACTGTCAGTATACTCATTTTCTCAGCTACATGACCTTAAAATACAAACACAATCTGATAAAGTGCTTGGTCCGACACAGAGCAAGAGCAATTTGCTCAGATGAATGTTTTAATGAGAAATTTATTTATACTAAATGGTTACTGAGTGAAAATTTTCATTGATAAGAATATGAATCTACAATCAAAGCAGCTCAAGATACCAACACTTCTTAAAAAGGCCTTATTCTTACAAATTCATTCCCTCACGGATAACATCAGCGAGATACTAACACAGTGCCTTAGAAATGCGGTAAAACGGAGAGCATTCTCTGCTTCTGAATTACTCAGTGTGTCTTCAAGACCACCCGTATTTCGCGTTCAGGTGTAAAAGATAAACTGCCTAATTTTGCCTCTTCCATGTGTATCTACCAATTCAACTGCTCCTGTGGAGCCAGTAAGTTGCATAGGCCGTACAATTAGGCATGTTTCTCGTCGATTTCTGAACATCACCCTGCAAAGTGGTTAAGCAAAGGACAAACAGAATCTATTCGCAGCGCTATTCTATCTCATCTTGTAGATACAGAACACAAGATTGACGTTAACTATGCTTACAGGATCATTTATCGCATACCTACGAATCTCATTTTTTCTGCAAGAGCTCGACTACTAAGCATTGCTCAGGCTGGCTGTTGGGATCCATATTAACTAGCCTAATTTATGTGTTCTCAAGATGCTGGTTCACACACTAATCCTTACCTTGGTCATCTAGGTTCAAAGGATCCTCACTTTGTTATTTTAGAAATTTCCTTAATTCTATTTGATATTCTATTTGCTATCATATTATTATTATTAGTATTATTAAATCATTAATGAACTGCAATTTTGTCGTGATCATACTTTAAAAATCGATATTATTTAAAAAGCAGACTAATATTGTTACTGACCGCTAATCTAGAATATTCTATGTATATAAGCATATATGTATATATAATTGTAGAGCCAGAAGAGGAATTTATCGAAAAGGATATTCTTCGCTGCTCAATTATTTTGTGTTTTATAAAAATGAGTTCTGTTTGTCAGTGAAAGGAAAATCTGTATTACGGCTCAACTGCAAGCAGAGACATACGAATTATTAGTCTCAATCCACTGTAAATATATGCATATATGTATTGTTCTCCTGATTTCCAAATGAAACCTAATCCTTCAACATCACATTTCCACTTTTACTCATTTCTATGATGATATTTCTAGCCGACTGAACAACTGTTCACAGGCATCTATTTTCTCCTCATAGGATTTCTTCCGCGTAATTTTTCACAAGTCTGACTAGTGGCTTACTATTTTAGACTCATTTTACAGTCTGGAGCGTAATATCCCTCAATGGTTTCCTCAGTATGTGTCCAATACATCTCGATTTTCCTATCGGGTAATAGGTTGTTGTCTCTTATTCGCTGCCTCATAGAGTTCCATAGTGCTTATCCTTTCTCGCCATTTAATCTTAAATGTAAATAAATGCTCAAGTGAGCCATGAGGACTAATAATCGTTAGCGAGGAAAATGTCTAGTGCAGCTAAAACAACGTAGCACTTATCACAGATAAATTACGAATAGTAAAATATCACAGAACTGGAGTAAAGCTGCATACAAATAGTTGAGAGGTTGTGTGAAGTACACTAATACGAATACGGACAGTAAACTGAACTCTACACTTCATCCGATTAGTAACACTGTATCACTGTATGTTATATCAAACAAACTTATCTAACATCAAGTGTTGGTTTGCAAGGATTTTATTATTTACAGGAATGACCACGAGTTGACATCAGTTAGCTCAGCAGTCTGCTCCGTCCTCCTTTATGGTTGACTGTGAAACATGGCCATTGAAAGTGGAAGACATGAGAAGGCTAGCTTTCTTTGATCATAGGAGTCTGAGTTCTAATTCCGTTCAGAGTGGTAAAATAAAGTGAGCAATATTGAGGTTAGCCGTCGAGTACTAGGTAAGGAGGGAAAATCAATAGACGGGGCTGTGAAGTTACACCAATTGAGAGAGATGGTAAGGACATGTGTTAAGTATGCCTAGCCATCGTCTTTCTTGATCACTGGCGGTGTTAAATGACAAATGATCAGGTTGGAAAAGAGCCAGTGGTGGTCAAACCACAAACATGGCCTCACCAGTCAATAAAAGCTACAGCAGTTAGTTTAAGCCACGTTGGAAGATATAGGCTTCCTGACTGGTTGGAGTCCTCAGGACGGTTAACATCAATGGATGGAGACAATTGGTGATATGACTCAAATTAATCGTTCTCAGAGATGGCTGGTACAGATGCATCCACTCCTTGTGACTTATAATATCCAATAAAACTATATTGTTTTTCGATATTATTATTCTTTTAGTCGTCGTATCTATGCTAACTGTCTCTGTTTTGCATTTATTTTTACTTTCTCCTCTTTCTTTATGTGTTACATGGAGTGTGACGACTCGAACTGCTGCACATCGTTGCGAAGTTCTATGTTGAAACCAGTCAGTCAGTTAGACATAATGTATAGAACCACTGGAAAACCTAGTAGTACTGGACAGTCAATTATTTTGTTTTAGTTTGAAATTGTTCATCATTACACAGCCACTGAGCTTCGAAGGCAGGACCTTCAGGTTAAAAGGCGAGATCGTGGATCGATCATTCAGCTACTATCCAATTGTCCAAGAATTTCGACTTCTGACAATTTGCGATCATATTAATAAGAATGAGTACGTCGTCATCCCTATGTGAACAACTTTGAGCCACTTCATCAGGTCCTAGTTACCAATCATCAATTAAAACCTAATGATCTCAGGCAAATGAACTAATCTATCTGAACTGACTCAAATCAACAACTGACTAACAAAAGGATACGTCTCTTGTTTTCATCTAGTCGTCTTTAACCACTCTCCAACTTATTCGTATAGAGGATTTGAAACTCAAATGGATGTCATTGGTGTTAATGTATATTTAAAGCTGTATAAGTGAATTAATTTGTCGTCAATAAAAAATGGTGCCTAGAAAGGATGTGAACCACCTGAGCTACTGTCAGTCTCTATCATTGAAGACCGAAATGGTTTGAACGTGGAAGGCTAGATGCATTTATTGTTTGGGGACAGATTAAATCAGTTAATTGCATGGAGGATTTCATCATGAGCTGATATCAGTTAGAGAACCAGTGGAAAACCTGGGAGTACTGGACAGCTGTTTCGTCCTGACAGGAGTTAGAATTCATAGGGCATTGAATGGCGTCTCAATGGCTTAATGGTCAACGAGCTTGCTAGCCTTGTAACCAGAAGGTTGGGTTCAAACCTCGATGAGTGCGCAGTGATAAAGCGTCCCAAACTAGGCTGACGAAACAGCTGTCCAGTACTCCCTTTGGCTGGTTTTCTAATGGTTCTTCAACCGATGTCAGTTCACTATGAGATCCAGTAAACAATCAATCGAATCCCTCTACAAACTAACACCTGAATATGCGTTTTTATTGTATGTGTACTCTGAAATTAAAATACATGAGAAATTTGAAATTTTTTTTCAGTTTTACAAAATGTTTTTCATAAGTGTATTTGCATGTACGTGTGAGTGTGTGTGCGCGTGTGCTTGTGTGACCTAATAATTATTAAGTAACATGAATTAATGTATAATATGAGTACATTTCACAGCTAACGTTTCTCTTCACTTCACTTCTCTCCTCTCATCTATTTCTTTCTCGGTTATTTCTGTTTGATCATTCCTTTAGACACACACACACACTACAATATTTCATCCCTTTCATTTATCCAGAGCGCGTTTATTTTCTTTTCAAATGATGCGCTGTTGCGTTAAATTTACTATTGAACATTGAACACATTGAAAATAGTCACAGTCATGTGATTCCGTGAATAGATTTTGAAGATCATAACACTAGTGTTTTTTAATAGTGTAGCAATGCCAATTTAAAAGCTGACATTAACATGATTAAGCGAAAATAATGCAAATTACAATTAAAAAAAAACAAGAACAACAGTGGTTTGAGCAAGATTAGATGGTACCATAATTGTTTATTTCGTTGGCATTTCATCAGAGGCGGTTGCTGCTTACAGCCTAAAGATATTTATTATCAAGTTCATGTACAGAAAAAGTTTAACATACTTGTAAATTTTACATCATGTCAGTTGACAGCAGGTTCCACAATTAGTGAACACTGCTCATAAAATTGCGCTGATATGGTTTTTACACAGGGATTTAAAGTTTAGACACAATAAATGTATGCATACAATGGCAACCAAGTTACGTAATAAAGACAAGCGCTTAAAGCCAAAGATTACATAATCAGATGAAAAGGCAAGAGGATAAATACATCCAGTTATCAGGATGGGTAAGCAAAGAATGACAACTAATTCTTTCCTGAACACATAAATCGGGTTTGAGGCGTTTGATAGAGATTTCCGCCTCAGCAAACGTAAGGAGAATTGCGCCTTTTTGTCTATTGATAATTTTAAAAGAATTTGCAATTTCCATCGCATGACCCGTATCAAGGAGATGACTGGCGATGGCACTATTGTAAGCGTGTGTTCTCTTGAGAGAAACGAAGGCTTTTCAGTTCAAGTTCAGAAAATTGGAGGTGTTTGTGCCCTTTTTCTTTCTGTTCTCCCAATGCAGCTAACTGCTCCCACACACACACACGTAAATGTGTACACACAATCTGTCGACTTTTGACTGCACCAAGAAGCATGTTGTCTGATAGACGGGAACCAACTTAGCTGCAGAATGGGCTGTGGGTAGTGAAGCGCTCAATCTTCAGTTGACTATTGCTGCAGTATTCTCACCTTTAAAATCAAGCTGAATGAAGACAGGCTTTTTCCTCACTGTGATTCGTTTGATGTTTGAACCTTCACATTTTCCGTACTTGTTAATGAATTTCTGGGGGTAGTCGTTGTTTTTCACACATTTCGCATAAATTTCTTTGCATGACATAGTTCCTCAAAAATCATACTTATACGACTAATAATAAATCCAAGTGTAATCACGGAGTGATTTCAGCCAGAGTATCATTAGAAAACCGGGAAGTATTGGACAGCCAACTGTTTCGTCCCAATTTGGGGCTCATCGGCGGCACATACCCACCGGATTTCAAACCCCGGGTCTTCTGAGTACAACGCAAGCTCATACATCTTCAAGCCATTTCGGAACCATCTCAGTAGTCAGTCCACGAATTCTAATTTCCACCAATTCCTGATTTTAGCGCGACCTCCGGAAAGTGTCATAGCTCGCGAGTATTTTTCCTTATTCTCAACCACGCGGATCCCACTGGTCGCGACTTCGCACTAGAACTCCAGGCAACGTCCTCCTGCAACCAGTCACTAGCCGATGAGTCCCAAACCGGGACGAAACAGCCGGCTAACTAGTACTTCCTGGTGGTTTTCAGTGGTTCTGTAACCAACATCAATCCCTGATCAAACTTGAAACGAATCGAATCCTTACACATAAACTCTTGAAGTGGATCACCTTGCCGATCGATTGGACTTTTAAATTAATAAAAGAATATATAGATAATGATTTATGATTATATATGGTCAAAACTTAGTTTAGAGTGGAATTGAAAGGAAACAAGGTTTCTTTTTTGTCTAAACACTTCTTTCACTGCTGACTTTCCCTATGACGTAATATACAGTCTGTACGCTAGTTAATTCTTTCATCAGAGGCAGACATTCGATGTGTTATATAAGTAGACATTGTAGGAAATTCAATTGTTACGTAATCAAATTGTTTTACCTTATTGTTACCACTGTCTGTCTTTTTGAGAGAGAGAGAGAGAGGATTCACCTTATCATTGAAAGTCTAATTTATATTGCGTAGGAGAAGGGGCGTTCATTGAGGAGTTACTCTTTTTGGTGAAATCTTCTTCAAGCTGTACTATTCTATATATGTATATAGTACATTCTCATGACGATAAAAGGCATTTATCGTGTGGAATTCCGTTGACTGAGAGGTACTCTAGTGATGTTTGTCTGTGAAGGGAATGCCGAGAAAATACATCGCATTGATCAAGATACTCTACTAGCACTCATGCAACCAGTTAGGTGAGAGGCTGTAGAAAGTTTTCATCTGAAGTGGTGACAACCAGTGATGTTCTTCATAGATGCTCTGCCCACTGTCCCCATATCTATTTAATTTCATCATAGATTTGTGTGCTAATGAAGTTAACTGTAACTTACTTCAATGCGTCGCGGTGGCACAGCGGTAAAATGCTTGCCAACTATGCCCGATGTGGTCCGAGGTTCGATTCCTGGCCACTAGACTCACTCCTTTACACCTCGCTAAGTCAGTTAATAGACTGGTCAAGAAGGAAGGTTGGGTATGAGGATGGCTAGGAACCCCATTTCATAAAAATAAACACCACTGCCACCGAAACTTCAAGCCTGTAACTTGAAAGTGCTCTATGTTTCACTGGGAACGTAAAGGAATGGAAAAAAAAATTCTTCAGTGACTCAAGGATTGATTGACTACCAGGGAATAATCTCGTTGACTTAGAATATGCAGATGTAGTGATGTAGTCCTTCTAGATGAGGACGCTAACATAATGTAGAGTCTTCTGAACACCTTGAGAGGCTTCGATCTTCGAATGTTTGGCATGTGATTCACTCCCATTGTCAAATGTAAGATGATGCTACAGGATTGGAATACATTGACTCCTAGCCTAAAGATATCTTTTATTCCTTCACGTCACCAGTGTGGAATATTGGGCACCTTCAAGCTTGAGGCTTGAAGTTTCTGTAGCAGTTTTTAATTTTACAGGATAGAGTTGCTAACCTCATGCCCAACCTTTCCTCTTTACCAGCTTCATTACTACTGGCCTAGCGAGGTAAGGGAGGAGTGCATCCCGTGGCCGGGAATCGAACCCCAGACCATGTGCATGATAGGCGAGCGTCCTAACCGCTGCACCACTGACGTACAGCTTAAAGATAGGGAGTGAAATAGTTAACCGCTTCACTTATTTAGGGAGTTGGATCAGCCAACGCTACTTTTATTTACTGTCAAAGGAGAAACGCATTACAAAAGTGTTCAGTTTTCAAAATGCTCGCCAACCACATGAGGTGTCCGGGTTCGGTCCCCAAGCAACGCACTCCACAAGCTAAGCCCGAACAAAGTGGGAAATTTGAGCCTGATGGTTAGCGCGAACGCACCTTAATAAACCAACACCACTGCTTCAGAAACATCAAAACTCATAGCTGGAGGTCGTATATTTTCTACTTGGTAAGCTTGGTATCCCTTAGTAAAGACGGTTGAAAAGTTGTTCTGTCGGCTGAATAAGGATTATGAGCAATAAACTATCCTGGAGACACAGTAATCCAACAGGATAAAACACTTCATAGCTGAGATCTTTTACACCAGATAATAATAATAATAATCAAAAGAAAACGATTTAACTGACCAATTGACCAATAAAAATAATACGATAATTATCGCCAACGCATTGTGTATGTATTACACATGTGCACATGCGCACACACATTCATACATACATTGATAGACATATAGATACATACATAGATGGATAGACAGATATACAGACAGACACTTTAAGGTCATTCGTTGACATTTCTGAAGAAATAGTTGTAGTCGTAATATATATCTATAAAATTATAATTACAGACACCAGAGGGTATTTCTTTCATAAGCGGAGACCGTTCGAAAGTGTCTATATACTTCACAAGCTCTGGTGACAGGATACAAATACTATTTGAGGATTGTTATACTTACTACTTACTACTGACAGTGATCTATATATATATGTATAGCGTCTGATTTAGGTGAGTAATTTGGGGCCTTTTCCGTTCATTATGTGTTTTTTTTACTACCTTCACGTTCCCAGTGGAACATAGGGCTTCAAGCTAGTGGCTTGAAGTTTCTGTATCAGTGTTTATTTTTACAGGATGGGGTTGCTAGCCTCATGCCCAACCTTTCCTCTTTACCAGCATTGTTTCTGTCTTAGCTGGGTAAAGGAATGCGTCTGTGGCCGGAGATCGAACCCCGGACCAAGTGCATGGTCGGCGACCGCTCTAATCACTGTGCCACCGACGCACGGTTCTCTCGTTAGTTAAGACTTAATCACGTAAAAGGTGTTTTTTTATTAAAATGCACTCAGTTTAATCTGTGAGTAATTCTATGTGATTGTAACGGTTTTTGACAGATTGTAGAATATCAATCTAGAGAAATTTCCCATTTACACAGATTTCATTTTTCGACAGTTGATTTTGTAAGGATTAGTTTTAATTTTTTTTACTAGTTGGTCACAGATTGATATCAGTTAGAGAACTATTGAAAATCAGCCGCAGGGAGTACTGGATAGCCAGTTGTTTCATCCTGGTTTAAGGAGTCACCGGCAGTACACACTCACCGCCAAGGTTCGAACCCAGCACCTTCCGGTTACAAGGCTTGGAGTCACGCTAAATCACGAATTGATAGAAGTTAGAATTCATGAGCTGGCTAATGGATCAGGTCCCAGTGACTGAATGGTATATGAGCTTGCCTTGTTACCCACAGATCCTGGCTTCGAACCCTGGCAGTGGGTGCGTACTACCGATGATTCCCAAAAGTAGGATGAAACAGCTGTCTAGTAGTCCTTGAGGCATGTTTTCAATGGTTCTCTAACTGATATCACTCCGTGATCAACTCGTATAAACAGATTTTATTATTATCATTATTATAATTCCCTTGGGTCTCGAATAGGATATAGTTCTCTTTAGCTAACCTCACGATTGCTCATTATCTCTCATCTCCTACTCGTCTCACGATCTCCTCAGTGTCACCCTCGCAATGACAACCCACTCGTCGCTTCCTATTCGGATTCCACCCGAGCACTAGCTTGCAATGCACACTGTCTCATTCGAAAGCCTCCTCAAAGTATACCCGATCTATCCATCTGTATTTAGTCCTACATATTGGCTGAAAAATCGGCTCTTGGTTGGTTTATTACCAGCCAGAGTTTTTTTGTTGCTAATTATTTCTGGCCGACTGGTCATTCGGTCTTCAGAATGGAGCCAGCCAGGAATGGCGACAGCTGTTGACAGAAGTCAGTAGTGACCTTTTGGGAATCCTCTTCGTCACGGGTGCGCAATACAAGTTTTTCACCCATATAGAAGTAGTGACTGGCTAACTTCTCATTTGTTTTCAACAGAATCCGAATCTTGTTGTTTAAGCTGAAGCGGAGCGCAGAAAAAATTTCCTAACTGGTTTCAGATTGATGAAGGAGTATCTTGCTTTTCCGATTCTGGCTGGCTGGCTGGCTTTGATCTTTTGATCCGTGGTATCCACCTGTGGTTGAGACTGTGCTTGCTTGCTGTATAGGTGAAGGCAATAAGTAACCTTTGTCAAATCTCTCCCGCTGATGGGGATTGGTGCTGGTTGTTCTTGCTGTTTCTGTCAGTGGTACATGGTTATCTTCATCACCTCCGTCTTCTCTATGTTTGTTCACCTATTGTCCTGTCTTCACCGCCTACTACTTCAACCAATTTATTGATTTTCGCCCACAAGTTTGTGTACCATTAAACATAAATCAACCACCTTTTTTCAAAATTCAGATCTTATAGAGTCTTCTTCTCGGTGATTTTGACGTAAACCTGTCTTCTGCGTCGGTGGCACAGTGGTGTTAGGACTCTCGCCGACCATGCACATAGTCCGAGGTTCGATCCCCTGCCAACGAAGCGCACCTGATATCTATGGTCGGCCTGCAAAATTTGGGCTACTTATTTCCATGCTGAAAATTCCATACTTGTACCCAAAAATACAGTGTGTAATCAAGCTGTAACCAAAAATAAAAAAATTTAATAAAATTCTCATTCCCTCTATGCACACTGTTCCTCATAAATCCAGTTCAGCACAATTAAGAATATTATCGATTGAAGGTATCCTCCATCTTTCTAAGCTATTTACAAACCTAACACAAATATGTCTTAATTTTAGTTCATCTGCAATCGTATATATATATATATTAATAACCGAATATTGTCAACCGAATATTCTTCTATTTTCTTCGAAAATATGCACTTTTGTGCTGCTAAAACAATTAATTAATTAATAATTTTTTTACTATTCGTCGTCAACGTTCTTCTGCTTTTATTTTCATTACTGGGGGACATTTAAGAATTTTTGTATCATATATATACATATATATGTATATTTTCAAGTATTGGTTTTGTAGGAATTTGATTTGATCGGTTGAAGGATCTCATCATGAGCTGACATCAGTTAGAGAACAATTGGAAAACAGGTAGTACTGGACAACCAACTGTTTCATCAGCGTGGTTTGGGACTCTTGACCAGTACGCTTCTGCTGCTAGGGGTCGGACCCAGGACCTTCTGACTACAAGGCTAGCAAGCTCGTAGACCATTAAACCACTTGGACCCTATCCAATGGGCAGCCCATGAATTCTAACTTCTGCCAATTCACTTGTAACCAAGAGAGTCCTTGGTTAGAACCCCGGTGGGTACATACTGATGAAGAGTCCCAAACTAGTCTGACGCAACATCTGTCCAGTACTCCTAGTTGGTTTTTCAATGGTTCTCTAACATTTATATATATATATATATATGTCCAATTTATATTCTTAATTTTGCGTTTAATTAGTTACTATAGCTCTCGTGTCTCTCAAAATGTGAGAATTGAAAAATAAATAAATCTAAAGTCAATCTGAACGAAGAATATTCTTTTCAATAAATTCTCTTCTTCAAGTTCTTACAATTATAAAATATAGTATTTGTTTGTTTTCGTTACAACAATGGCCATTTAGACGGCCGATACTTTTTTCTAATGCAGAATATCAGAATAGTTATGAGGTGACAAAATGAATAGTAGTATGTATTTGTGTGACAAACGTACTCTGGGCTGAAATAGGAGACAGTTGTGGTGACTAGTCATAATTAATTCGTTAAATGTTGGCTAGGAAAAATTGACAAGTCAGTTCAAGGTTATAAAACGTGTCATGTGAGTGAGTGGCTAGTACAAAGTAGTATGGTAATAAAAGAGGAGGATATAGTAAGACTGTAGTGGGAGGTTCATCATGAAATGACCAATATGTTAAGTGAACAAACAGATGGTGAAAAATATTTAGTAAAGAAGTATTATCACTAATAGCAAGTCTGGATGGTATAAATGGAAAATTGGATAGCATTGAGAGAAGGGTTTAATGACTTTGATGCAATTTTAGATTTTCCCATCGATTGATTGGACCGAAGTGCTCGGTCACAGGTTGACATGTCGGTCGGCTTCTTGTGCAGATGCTTCGATGATGTCTGGGTATGTAGTTAGAATTTAATTGGTGGATGGTGACTAGCAGTGGAATTCACGATAAAGCGCATTTCGACCTATTTGGGACTCGTGGTTAGCTGGATGTACATGCATTCCCCAGTAAGTGATGATGTTCCCACCGAGGCTCGAACCCAGTGTTTTAATGACGGTTATAAATTATGACAAATAATAATAATAATTGTAATAATAAGCAAAGAAAAAGAAAAAAATTCCCAGAGGGTTAAGGGGAAGAGGGACTGTTGTTGAAAGAAAGCATTAATGCAAGTTTGTTCACTGTAGGAACAGAGTTTGGACATGTATTTTTTCGATAAAAAGTTCCGGTTTATTCGAACAGCTTCAGCTATTTGTAGGTGACGTGTGAACGAAATGTACGTGACAACGATCTCGGAATTTGGCATATAACCAATGAATAGAAATCAGCTCCATAAAATATACAGAAGCAGAAATCTACTTATCATTATTGCAGTGTTAATATTATTAGTATTCCCTTAGGTTCCCAGTGGAAGATCGAGCTTCATAAATACAGGTTGATTTCACTCTTTTCTCTGTAGTCTTCTTTAACGTGGTCCCACACGACTTCTTTTTCTTCTCACATGCCTGACTCTTTGCTTCTCATTCATATTTCACCTGAGAACCTGTCACGTGATATCACTCAACGGTATCCTCAGTGTGTATGTCAAATCTACCTTCATTTCCTAGCATATTGTTCCGTGTTAATAACTCCTTCTGACCACGCGATCTTTAGTATTGGGGAGATTGGCAGGTGTAGATGAAAATCTGTATAAGTCTAGTGGAAATAATTTCCTTGACGCGTACACCATATTTCTTAACCATGTTAGAAGCATTGAATATCCGGATCCTGTCTTTTATGTTGAGTGCAACAGATTACCCCACTGATTTCAGATGAATGAAAGTCTCTCTCTTAGTTTTCCGATTCTGACTGGCTTCGATATCTTTATGTTAATAAGAGAATTACAATTAGAAATTATAATGCCATAATAAACAGGGCGATGAATAAAGCTCAGATAAAGTAGCATCATAATTACTGAGAAGATTGACACTGATTGTGCAATTAGGGGTTAGAACATCTGGTCGATTCAGGACATTCAGTGCCTTTGAAGAAATCTTTCAAAATAATATACAAGATTCGATCAAACCTATCAAAGGGTGTAGGATTAAGACATCTGGGCGTAGCTGAGGGGGCACTAGCCATCCAAAAGCTCAAACCCACGCTTTGTGTCCAAACGTAATACGCCCAACCCTTGTCCCTGCCATGGCCATCATAACACAGGTAATTCTTCTAATAGTGACTGTCCCATTGCCCTTCTTATCCAAATCACCTGTTTACACATGGTATTTTTAGTTTTTCTTTATCCCTATTTACACTACCATATTTTCATATCCGAACTTCCTGTCCATTTTTTGTTATTTTATTATTTCGAAATATTTAATCCCTGATTGCATAAACAATTATTCGTCACATTAGGTATGATCCCACTAGATTTTTTGACCCAAACATCCTGTCTATTTTTGTTATTTCTACATTTCTAACCCCCAGTTGCACAATATGTCAATCGTCTCAGTAATTACGATGCTACTTTGTTTGACGTTTGTCCGTCCCCCCTGTTTATTATGTCATTTTAATTCTATTAATCCAACCCTTGACCAGAAATTATTCTGGAACTTTCCTACCCATTTATTATATGCCGTCATATGTCCCACCTGTAGTTGGATCGATTAATTCATGCCTGTTATTGCCATAGGTTAGGTATCTGTCTTTTCTCTATGTTCATATTGAAGTCCTACGTCCACTGTCTCTCCTGCCAACTTGTTAGCTGACTGTTTTTATATCCCAAGTGACAAATAATCTTGCGAAATGAAATATGAGTCACCGAATGATTAAAACCAACAATGACCTTCAACTTAATACTTCATAACTTTATTATTATTATTTCCTTTAATTCCTAGAGGAAGATAAAACTCTCCATTGCGTTCGGTTCTCTGCTAAAGTTTTCATCTGGCTCCAAGTTTGCCCAAATGCTTTCATCTCCTCTTCACATGACCTCCTCCAAGTCACCCTTGCACTGACGACCAACTTGCCGCTTCCCTTTCGGGTTCCACTCGAGCGATGGCTTGTCTAGTCATGTCACTTGATGGTTTCCTCAGAGTATGGCCATCCAATCCATCTCCATTTTTTCCTGCTTATTTGTTTCACAGTCGGTTCCTGCTGGGTTGGTTTGCTCATTGCCGGAGATCCCTGTTGCTGATTTTTTCTGACCATCTGATCTTGAGTATTGAACGAAGACAACTGTTAATGAAGGTCTGAAGTTTGTTGGAGATGCTCTTTATGATGCGCTGGCCAAGTCTCTGATCCGTATAGTGAGTAGCATTGACTGACTTCACATTGGAGTTGAAAATCCGGATCTTATTTTCATGTTGAGTGCTGAGTGCTGTTGACTTCCACACAGACTTAAGACTAATGAAACCTTGCCTTGCTTTTCAGATTCTGGCTTTGATATCCTCGTCAGTTCTGTGCGCCTGTAGTAGAAACGATGCTTCCCAGGTAGGTGGGTAGGTAGGTAGGTAAAGGAGGTTGTTGCTTTCAGGTTCCTCCCATTTATGCTGACTGTCGTCTGTTGTTGTTGTTGTTGCTGTTGGTGTTGGCCAGGAATCGTCATCACCTCTGTTTTATCTATGTTCACTTGAAGTCCTATCTTTGAAGCTTCTTCTGACAGCTTGTTGCTTTTCACTTGCATATCTTCCAGTTTGTGGGAAATCCTTTATTTGTCACTTTGTTTAATTTAACTTTTCCATATATATTGACTTGACAAGTAAATATGTGAGGGATCAGATTGTTCGAAATGTATAACGCAAATACATCAAATCGTTTTTCAGATAATCTCCGTCTTCAAATAATGCTATCGAAATGAAATATGAGTCATTGAAGGATTATTATTTTTATTTTTGATTACAGCTTGATTCCACACTGTATTTTTGGTACAAGTATGGAATTTTCAGCATGGAAATAGGTAGCCCAAATTTCGTGTTCATCGGCAGGGGATCGAACCTCGGACCATGTGCATGGTCATCGAGAGTCCTAACCACTGTGCCATCGACGCACCGAACAATGGTGACCTTCAAACTAATACTTCAGAACTTTACCAATTGACAATCGATACCCAACTTGCTAACCATGTTATCGGTTGTTTCACATCAATACAGATTACGTTCAGCTTAGCGTGTAATCAAAATGTCGCCAATTATCCGAATCTTTTTCATCTTCTATTACTTTTATTAATTTTATCCAATAACTTTTTTTATTTCTTTTCTTCTGTTTTCTAAAACTATTTTTCAGAAACATTCCAAAAAAAGCCTGTAATCAAAATGAAATATTGATTATTCACAATAAAACAAAAAAAGAAAGATTTAGCATACATTTTGGAGTTCATTAAATAATAATAATAAAACTATTTTTTATCGATCCATTAAAAAATTATTAATAATTAATTATTTAATTGAATAACAATAATAATAATAAAAGGAAGATTATTATAAACATTCACTGTGATCCGGATTGAACAATTTCAAGTTACATATATACACATATACATACATATATTTTTAAAACAGAAAAAATCAATAAATCAATAAAAAGAAAATAATAGTAATAATAATGATTTCCCAATATACTCACTTTATCCTTCCTTTCATGTATTCAGCTGATCACATTATAACGACTATTAAACATTATTGTCAACAATAGTTCAAATAATATTAATATTTCATAATTATAGAATGACATTATTAACTATGCTTTTATCGACGACACATGTTACATAATCTGTACGCTTCAACAAAGTGCTAACTAGCAAAAGGGAAGCAAAAAAACGAATAATATCAGAAAAAATAAACTTTAAAATTATTGATTATCCATAGATATTGGGATCAACTTCAACTATGTAATTAGCATCATCATCAATAATATCAATCAATAATTAATCGATATTATTATTACAAAACAATGAGTGATATTACCAATAATAATACTGTTATTGTTCAAAATGGTACTGTTGGCTTGAGTACCGGAGCTTTGGTTGGCTTAATCATTGGTCTTGTGATTATTTGTACAATAATCAGTGAGTTTCATTTTGTATATTCATACATTATTATTGATATTGTTACAATTATTAAACGTTCCAAGTGGTTGGTACCTTAGAGCCTATAGCATTACATATCCGTCGTACTCAACTGTGTAAGTTTGACTGCTTCATGACCTGTCTTCAAGGTTTCATTCCTGCTTCACATGATCTTATGCAGGCTGTCAGCCCCCTCTCCCAATCAGATGAATACTCAACCTATGGCTTTCCATTCGCCTACCACTAGACATCTTGGGCGTGTCTTCTTTATCTCCGCTACTTTCTGCATATCGCTTTAAAAAAATAGGATGTTGGTTGATTCACTTTGTATGTCACACTTTCTCGTTGCTTATCTTTTCTGGACGCCTGATGATACTCATTATCGAGTGAAATCGGATGTTGATGAAAGTCTAAGCATATACATATAGAGTTGAAAATAGCTTCTGTGGCAGACTGACACTAACTGACAGTATTGATTATTCTTACAATGCAAACTTGGTACAACATGGTACCCCCATCTCCGAGCGTTCCTATAGTCTCCAGTGACTACAACAGGTTCATACACGATTCTATGCTTTCGGATTCTGGAGCCCATGTATACCATACGTGTCCTTGTCTGATCTGGAAGAGGCACTGAATGTGTGACCATATGGAAGCATTCTGAAGAGAAAAGATCGAGGCCTGATCACCCTGAGGCGTACTAGGTCGTGTGTTGGAGGCGATATTAGATGAAGGAGTAATTGTAGAACCAAAAGTACTTCGTAATCATTTCTGACGCATTGATGTATTCACCCATGTCTGAGTGACTTTTATTCATTCTTGCAAGTGAATTGACGATATATACACATACCAAATTGGTGACTATGAGAATCTTTCTTCTTAAGTGGTGAAGTGAGGTTGTGTGAGTTAAATTGTCTGTCGGTTTAAATAGATCCTTGAATTGTTAAATTAGGAAAATATTTCAGTCACCCATTAGAAGACTCAACACAATGGACATTAATTTCAACCGGAACAGAAGTTATCTCTATAATCTAGTATGTCATCAGTAACCTGTCATATGACCTTGGAATTCGTCTCCTGTCAGTAGTCAAAAACGGTCGTCATTAGTATTAGAATCCCTGATCTCATACATGATAAGTGAAAACTGAGCAGTCGTGAAAATTTTCCACTATTAGCTGTTTCACTCTAGCTTACACTAGTGTTGATTTTCACTTTACTAGTGGCAAAAAGATAGAATGCTCGTTAATCAGGCGTCACGTGGTCTGTAGTTCGATTCCCCGCCACTAACGCACTCCAAGACCTCGCCCAGTTTATTTACTAGCCTATAATTAACTCCATAGAAAGAGGATGTTCGGCATGTGAATAACAACTCCATCGCATAAAGTAAACACAACACCACGCCTACTGAGACTTGAAGGCTGGAGCCTTATACTCAACATTTAATAAGAAGGAGTTAAAATCAGTACTACTGTAACCACAAGGATTGATCTACGCATTTTTATTTTTTATTTTATCTACTTACCTTCCCAGTTGAACATAGGGCCTCAATCTAGAGCTTTGAAGTTTCGGTAGCAAGGGTCTTTTTTACAAGGGTGGGGCTGATAGCCTCATGTCCAAACTTCCCTCTTTGCTAGTTTTAATGCTGACTTAGCTAGGTAGAGGAGAGTGTTGGCCAGGGATTGAACGCCGAATCACATACATGGTTGGCGAACATTCAACTGCTTGGCCGCCGACGCAATAATCTATACAGTGAGATATAAAGTTGATTAGTAAACAGGAACATTCATTAAAATTTTCAAAAGAATGGATACTGAACAAAGAGTACTCTTTTCGATAACCTCTTCATCATCAGGCTCTACTGTTATATATACATTATAGTGAATGAATGAATTAGTGTTAAAAACGACATTAATGTTGTTTAAATAACATCGAATCAATAATATTGATAGATTACAGCTAAATAGCATCAACATTGAATAAGCTGAATGGCAGACAGAGAAATTAGGAAAGATAATATTACAAATTCATGAATTTATAGTCTCTATTGAAGGCCGGCCAGGGAAGTAGTAGTGGCTAGCTGGACTTGCTTCTTTTGAGCACAGAGAACCGGTTGTTTGAGGCGAATTGCAATAGACTCTGGTGTTCGAAGCATGCGGTGCTTCGATGATTTGGCAATATATTAGGCACCCGGTAGATGATAGAGAAAGATTCTTCTACGCTGACTTTGTGGCTGGTTTGCACCAGATGGTACAGTATCGAGCTCTTAATGGTTTTCACTGCACCTTTACTGAGCCATATTGGGAGATATTCTTGAGCACAAAAAATCAAGTTCCCAGAGCAACGACCAATATAACTCCCTTAACTACAAGCGCAGTTGAATTGGTAGATACAATTTGAAGTGGCTAGCTAATCTAGGTACTTCATCTTTCAGTCGAGGAATCCCCATCGGTCGTGTAGAGAATAATACGTGTAGTTCACTGCCAGCATTAAAAGATCTTTGAACTGATTTTCTTAATTTCTTCGTGATTATTTCACTTGGTATATCGCGCATGAATTGTAGTCGTATATAAATAGTGAGTAGTCCTTTTCCGCCGCTTTCTTTGTCATGTGTTTCTTGATAAATTTGTCGGGATAGCTATTTTCGATCAAAGTATCATATACACAATGCTTCATTCATCTTCAATTACTTCTTCTGAGCATATAGCTTTAACTCTCTGACTGAGGGTCTTCATTAAATTTCTTTTGTACTTGATAGGAACGAAGCTGTGAAAATGTATGTATATTGTCCTGTCCATGTACTTTTTCTATGCAAATTTCTTTTTATGCTACCATCTGTCACTATTTCCCCGTCTAGCTCTCTCTCTCTGTCTAGCTGTCTGTCTGTCTGTCTCTATCCACTTATAAAATGAAACAGGCTTGAACCAATATGCTTACATGTAATGCACAACGCATATTGTAAATACAAAAGACTGATTTACACCTATGACAAAAAGCCAAAGTGATTATAACGGCCATCTTTGTAACCACATTAGTTATCTGGCTATCTGGACTCCATATTTCGGTCACATGTCTGACAAGAATAAACCTAGTTATAATTCTGACAGCTGATTGATCCTTTTTTAGTTAGAAAACAGAAAGATTGAACAGCGAAGAAATATTTTACTTTTCAATTAGATCCTCATCCTACTCCAGCTCTACTCTAATATATAACGTATAGCATTTTTATTATTACAATACACAACAGTTGACCAATCAAGTGGCATGATATGTTTGTTAACAATAATTAGTCAGTGTCAAAATGTCAATGGGTTGATAATTAACGAAGACAATCAATACACATTTAAAAGGTAGAAATGGATAGAATAAATTAATTTTACAAGGATAACACGTAAATTAAAGATGAAGTGGTCAGAAAAAATAAAATAATTCGGGCAATTATAATTTTTATAATTTTCAACGGTCTAGGGGAGGGTGGCGAAGTAGTCCTGTTTATGCATTCATATAATGATGACCAGGGTAAGGAAAGTGGTTGTACAAATTTCTTCTGAACACCGACAGATTTGGCTTCTTCAGGTTAGTGGATTCCTATTGCTTCAGCAGTCATGTGTAGAAGACGAAATCGTAGAGCAAAATTAAGATTAGTCGAAATGCGATAAATAATTTTAAATGTGCTGTATTAACGTCCACCTTATGCTCACTATCTACAAGGTGTGCTAAAATAGAGCTAGCTACGAATAGATCTTGTTTCTCACTTGCTTAACCATGCTGCAGGATGATGTTCGGAAATAGGATGATGAACCTGCCTAATTGTACACCCAATGTAGCTGGCTTCGCAGCTGCAGTCAAACTGGTAGATACACATAGAGGAGGAAGAGGCAAATTTACGTAGTTTATTCTTTATTTCTCGAACATAGAATAAAGGGGGTGGTTGTGAAGAGACAACGTACCGCCTCTGCTGCATAATAATTTTTTTAGTTGTTTCGTTAGGGCAGTATGCTTATTGTCCTTTCTAGAAATTCATTCTTCTGCTAATAAGTGGTCAGCACAAGTGTGTACATGATAATCAGTCTTTAAATGTTTCACTTCCTTCTTGTGTATATCCCTCATAATACTTGAATGGATCAATAATTCAATGTCATATTTTGTAAGATAGATAGATAAGATAAGCTTTATTCCAAATCAGTACTTGTGATACAGAATGGAATTCTCAGCATTTTTACTACAATATTGCATCCAGTTAGTACATTAACAATAAATATAGTTCTACATAGATTAAGGTTATCTCAGTCAGTTTTGACAACAACATATTAGCATGTCGGTAGCAAAGCCAAAATTTAAACAGAGTGTTTGAAGGTGTTAGAAAAGTAGATACTACTAGCATATTTACTGGCGTAAGTGATAGCAAAAAGGTCGAGGTATACAGAGTGTGAAAGAACTAACAAGAATGTTTTAAGTAGAGTTTGCAAGGAAAAGAGAAACAAAACAACACCTGACAAAAAAAGGTAGAGAGAAAACGGTGTACCTGTAAATGATGTGAGTTGGAAAGACAAGATCCATTGGTTCTACTGACTATTTAATAAGTTAAACGTTTCACACCTAATGCTTTCTTTATCGCACAGAACACGTGCTAGGTATGGTATGGATGAGTTTTTGTACTTGCTAGTGCGGGCATATGGTTTCCTATATAGGCTTCTGGTTTTGCCTGAAGAGATACATGGGGAGAGTTGTGAATGTAGAGGGTGTATTTAAATATATATTCAAATATTTATATTTAAATACAATGACATTTTAAGAAAAGTCAATTGGTGAATGACTACAACTCACTTCATCCAGGTGGTCAATTGATGAAGCAAAGTGGAATACATAGAAAAAAGAAACAGAAATTAATAATCTATTTAATTAATTCTTTGATTAATTAATTGGATAAGTGAACTGAAACACTGAACTTTTGCACGTGTATATGACGTGTCTATTAGTTAGTTAGAGAACTATTGAAAACCAAGATAGAAGGTTGAGTAGGGTGGGGAGCATTATCATCAGACAGCTGTTTCCTCCTGATTGCTTAGAATTCTTCAACAGTACTACTCATCTATTGTAGAGTGATTGAATTGATATAGGCGTGTATTGTTTACCAGCCTCCGATACTGTTTTATTCTTAACAATAACAATGAACTGTAGTATATGTGGTGTAGTAATACAAAGGTTTTCTTATAAGAAATAAGTAGTATATATTCAGTAGTTTCGCTAACTAAATAAAAATCAGGAATAGCAATAAAATGAAAAAGGTGTCTAACATTGGTAATGTCTCTGTCTAAAGTGTTGGATGACATAGATTCGACAGTTCAAGAAGGGGACATATGTTTCTTTTGGGGTCACATAAACGCTTTATTGAGCAGTAGGCCAACCTAGTGTTTACCTCCACTCATGCAATATTAAGTCAGTGTGTACTGTAATGGTGAGTCATGTGGCTTGGCGACTGTCTTGCAAAAATTATTGTTATTATTGTTTCCTTTAGTTCCCAGAGGGACAACATAGGGCTTCAGCCGCACGTCCTCATTGCGTTTGGTTCTCTGCCAATGTTTTCACCCGGCTCCACATCTGCCCATATGCTTCCATCTCCTCTTTGAATCACCTCCTCCATGTCAGCCTAACATGACGACCAAGCTTCCGCTTCCCATTCGGTCGCGTCCAACACCAGCAATGGCCTGGCGTGTGATGTCACTTGATGGTTTGCTTTTTCAGAGTATGGCCAATCCACCTTCAATTCTGCCGACGTATTTGTTGCATGATAGATTCCTTCCTATTTGTTTCGCTAACAAAGATCCCTGTTGTTCATCTTTTCTGGCCATCTGATGCTGAGTATTGAGCAAATAGTCTTGCAAAAATGAATCATAGAATTTGATCACTACCAAAAAGTTGAATTCGAAATACGGGACTAGTGACCAATCAGTAAAATAGTAATGACATTCGGTGACAGTCACGCTATACATCTTGAGTTGGTAGGACTTTTGGATTTTATTCTCTTGGACTAAATGGTCAACGAGCTCTTCATATAACCTCTAGGTCCTCGGTACATTTCAGTACCCATGGATACGAATTACTGAATAGTTGTAAAATAAGACGAAACAAATCTCTAGAACTCCCTGATTTTCGCTAGTTGTCTTGTTATCTAACATAAGCCATATTCTCAAGTGTTGATCTTGTAGGGATTTTATTTCATTGGTTGGAAGATTTCATCATGAGCTGACATCAGTCAGAGAACCATTTGAAAACTAGCCACAAGGAGCACTGGACAGACAGCTGCTCAGCCAGCTTAGTTTGGGACTGTTCACAGTACGCACCCAACACAGACAGGGTTCGAACCCAGGACGTTTGGTTACAAGGCTAGCAAGCCCGTAGACCATTAAGCCTTGGGTCCCAATCTAACTTCTGCCAAATCATGACACAGCGTGAACACTTCGCAATGTCTTCTTCGGTGAGTTACCGCCTCACGGGTAACGGCTTCCCACTAGAACCGTAGGTAAATGCCTGAATAGGGACAGTCGCTAGTGAGCAACATATCGAATCCCTTGATGGATGAGTGCTACTGAAGAGTCTCAAATCAGGACGAAACAGCTCCTACTTCTTCCTGTATATCTTCCTTATAATACTTGAATGGATTAAAAATTCAGATCATATTTAAGCACAATCACATTTTAATTAAAAATAATGACAACTACAAGAAAACTAATAAAGGTCATAATCTTAAAAGTCATCTTACGTGCCTGTCAGAAGAGAGTAACAATAGTAGGAGGGTAATTAAGTAAATGATGAATGACCACGTGATCAATGAGTGATGAGCACAACTCATATTATCTAGTTGTTCAATTGATAAAGGAAGGTAAAATGCAAAGAATAAGAAGAAAACGAAAAAGATAAAAAGGTGATTAATTTAATTAACCTATTTAGATGATTGATTAATTTTGTTCTCTGAACTGCATGGTTAGTTTGCGAAGCTTTCATCACCCTACTGGGTGACATCTTCAGCGCATACTTCAATTTACAGAAGTGAGCTTTTAGATTTCTCCACGAATTGTTTATTAGTCATCTCTCCTGGTGACCACCTTGGACGTGATTGGTTGTTTTTGTGTGTTTTCACACCTTCTAGGTTACTTGTGTATTCGAACTGACTGTTTCTTTGATTTGAACTTTGACGCTTTGTGTGTGAGGTTTCTTTCTTATCGGTTGATAAATTCTGTCTATCTCTATATGTCTATTGATTGATGATTCACTGGAATACCAGACAGGCTTCTAAAAATTCCCTAGCATTCTTGTTGTTTCCTCTGTTTAATATATGAACGTTGTCCCAGTCGAATTGATGTCTGTGGTTGTCTGTATGCAGTGATTGATATGAGGGAGTGGATATCATGTCTTTTGACGGCTAGCTTATGATCGTGGATACGAAGACGAAGGGGACGTCCACTTTGGCCAATGTAGTGTTTTTCGCAATTTATTTTGTAGATGATGTTGGTTTTATCTTCGTTCGTTGTTGAGTCAAAGTTCAAGTCAAAGAAACAATCAGTTCCAATACAAGTAACCTAGATGGTGTGAAAACACAAAAACAACCATTCACGTCCAAGGTCACCCACCTGGAGAGATGATTAATAAACTCGTGGAGAAATCTAAAAGCTCATTTCAATTTGAAGTATGCGCTGAAGATGTCACCCAGTAGGGTGATGAAAGCTTCGCAAGCTAACCATCCAGCTCAGAGAACAAAACCACATCAAAATCATCCACCTGAGCTACAAATCTTCTCTATGATTGATTAATTAATTAACTTTTGCACGTGTGTATACGCGATTCTCTAGTTAGATCCTGAATTCACCTAAAACTGGAGAGAAGGAGTTTGGACAGATTGCTGTTTCCCCCTACTTCTTTGAAATTCTTCACCAGTATGTATCTATGACCATAAAGGTCGTGTGTGATCATTTGTGTGTGTGATGCTGAAGAGGCTTAAACTAGGAAGAAACAGCTGTCTGCCCAGTACTCCTTGGTTTCTATATTGACTTGGTAACTATCTTCAATTCGTGGTATAATTTTTCAATTAATTAAAAGAAAACAGTTACTGTAAGCCACACACTTGAAAAGTCTCTTGGTTTTTATTACTTACATCATTTGAGATGGTTTCTTTGTTGGGACGGTCTCAAGTTTTTCTGCCTCTTCTTATTGATATCTGTTTATCAGTAATGATTTATAAACAAGTTTAAGGTGAAAACTTTTTATTTAAACTAGGTAAAGAGTTTGATGACGAGTTTAACATCATTTGGAGAACCATAGGAGTGAGTACTAGGCAGCCAGCTATTTCATCCCAGTTAGGGACTCCTCATAAGTATGCACCCACTAAGGTTCAGTCATAGGAATCTTCGGTTGCAACAAAGCTAGCTAGTAGACCATTCAGCTATTGAGACACTATCCAAGTGAATTGTTGATATTCGATGGTTGCAGGCAATCGTCAAGAATCCTTGAATTCAGGTTTCGGGTTTTTCGACACTCACCGATCAGTCAGCAAGATGTGTCTGCAACCTTGACAGATGGAATTCAGTCTGCTACAAATAGAGAACTAGACACATTACATTAGCTACTGACTAGTGTCCAATCAAAACATCTAATACAGTCCTATAGGAGGTGAATATGGAGGCTGAATGGCTCAGTGGTAACGTCTTCTCTAAGTGAAGTGCACTGGGTGACACAGGTTTGAAAACAAAACACGTAGTTCAGAGAAGAGTCTCTTTTCGCCGGCGGCGAATTCATTTTCTCAGCTGTACAATCGTAAATATATATGTATTATTTTGTATATATATGTACATTAAGTTTGTCAAACAAAAATAGACAATTGGTTATGGTTATTTTAACTAAACAGGTGAAGATTGGTAATACAAATCAAGAAAATTAGGTGTTAATGAAATTAGGGTAGTAAGAAAGGTGATGAGTTGTCACAAACAGTTGTTAAAAAAGAAGTTATGTAATAACAGTATGAATAGTTTGATGAGTGAGTTTTACTCAGGATGCACACGGGAAGAAAGTAGATAATACGAAATTACGTAAGAGTTCTAAATGAATAATCAATCAAAGAACAGGCAAACAAACAAAATTAAGTCATCAAAATCAACAAAGTTGTTACCATGACAGTAGAAGTAGTTGAGTAATTCTCTTTTGTATGCCCAACTCCGTTTTTTCTATGTGAATGGCCAGAGATTCAGCGATATAAAGAAGACGAAACCGTATTGCCTTTTTTAGGTTGATTATTTTTGACTCTATAGATTACTTTGAAGCAGGACGCGTTTGTTGAAATGGAATGATCAGTGTGTTAACCAGGTGTTCAATTATTGCACTCCTTATTGCGCCACTAATGCCTTTTCGCAACCATGCTGGCTGGATAGTGTTTTTGAATCTTCTTGGACCGGGGAGCGCGTTTGAATCTCAGAAGAGGCATGAGTTCTTTCAAGGTTACAGACACACTTTGCTGACTGACTGATGATGAGTGCCAACCAGCACGAAATCTAGGTCAAGCAAGGCTTTTCGCTGATTGCCTCCAAGCATCTAATATCAGGTAATATTTAATAATTCAATGAACTAAGGCATTTATTCATTCACTGAATGCATGTGGCTGTAGTTTATCTGAGCATTCACCCTTTCTATTTTCTCAATATTATACCTCTACTCCTTATGATGCTGCTCCTGTCTTCGGGTAGTGATACCTGACGTCTGCACAGCCTCAGGAACCTGTTATCTCCTTAATTTATATATATACTTGAGTGTAGTCTTGGTACTTAGTGCATAAGAGCCCGAAAATGGGTGGCGAAATAGCTGTCCAGTGCTCATTGATTTTCTCTGACAATCTAATTAATGTTAGACTATCCGACAAAATTCGTGTTGAAAGCTTTAATCTGCAAAACTCAACTCACACGTCTGCTAACCTAACCTCTATAAACGTCTATAGACCTAACTTACATGTGAAAGTTTATGACTTTTAATGTGACCACTTAGGTGTGTCCACTTTGTGTCACATTAGTCGACTATTAAGTGTCAATAATACTACTGTGTCAAAAGTTTGTAAAAAACGTTTTAACCAAAGTAAAGTGTTAGTGAATATAAACACACCCAGTTTTGTTAGCGTTTTAAATTTGTAATTATGATCTAACCAGCTATCTGCTGCTGCGTAAAATGAGTTGTACTCAAATACTCAAATGGACTAGTAGTAGTAGTATATATAGCATCTTGTTACATAATTGTTGTCTTGTTATCTCCACCTACAGTTTCTAAGTTTGACCGTGAATTAGTCCAGAGCCCCAAAGTGCTATCCTTTGTTCTTCCGTAAAATGATAGTTATTTGCTTTGTTCTTGGTTAGTAGTCAAATTCAAGACCCGTGTTTCATCATATTCGCCCCCTCCCCCCCAGTGAGTGATGACGTTTCCACTTGAAACTCTATCCTGATAATCATCACTTCAAACACCAGAGTTGTCGACTTGACCACTTGGTCACGACGGCTACCATTTGGTCCTGTGGGTGTGATTTGGAACTATTCACTTTTATGTTGATATATTTGGCTGACGAGTCCCGAATACGACGAAATGTGCGTGTAAGATTTAAGTCTTAATCACAATCCTGGTTATTGAATAGACATCGATTCAAGTTGCTCATGAATCAAAAATCCCTCTGATCAACTCGGTACTGATACATCAACAGGAAACATCACACACACACACACAAACAAACATGCACAAATAATCTCTTAAGGTTGTCCTAGCTATTGCCTTTCATAATATTATGTGATTACTACCTATGCATGCCGTGCTGTCAGTTTAAAATAAAACTGGTGAAGTCACTGATAATCATTCCAAGCATGACTTGTCTGTTTTGTAAAGTCTTTTCATGGAGTTTGTTATGTCCACCCCACCTCCCAACAAACTCAATATTCATCATCACAACCTTCTTTGCCAGTGATGATAGTAAGTAAGTCTCAAATGTAAAATCAATCCATGAAGTCACTTAACACTGATTCTAACAGTCGAAAACAGACAATAAATTTACAAATTCACTCAACAGAGTCCCGTAATAGACAGCTGTTTCGTCCTAGTTTGGGAATTTTCATAACTACGCACCCTTCGGGGTTGGAATTCATGGGCTAGCCATTGGATAGTATCCTAGTGGCTTAATGGTCTACGAACCTGCATAGTACTTGGAAGGCCATCGTTTTAACCCCTTGTGATGGGTGCATACTGATGAAGAGTCCCAAACTAGGCTGATGAAACAACTGGCTGTCCAGTACTCTCTCTGACTGTTTCTCCAATGGTTATCTAACCGATGTCAGCTCATGATGAAATCCTACAACCAGTTAAAAAAATCCCCACAAAAGTGTAGTTGAGAATTGCTAATAATTGCATATTTTATAATCAAAGGATGTCATAAACAGGCTAGTGCATAAGTGTTCACGTTTTGATAAAAAAAAGATCAAAAATCATGTAAAATAAAATAAAAATTAAAAATGAATAATAAATCATTTGTGAAATGTATTGTTACATTGTTTTTTGTCCAATAAATTTATTTTGTTTAAATTTTATCACCGCGTTATGGCGCTTTTTATGATTTTTAACGTTGGCTACAAAGACATACACATGATGGAAATAATTTATATTCGACGACAAATTGTGGTGTAAATTTTCTTTTTGTCTCTACTTTGTATCGAAAATAACTCACAATGAAACAATAAATCAGACTTTAAACGAAAAAAAAAATTTAGTGTTGAAATTTACTTCTTTTGAGAAAACGTGTGGTGTTGAATACTGCTGATATTAATAAAAACAAAACACATGTAGTTCAGCAATGAATCTCTTCCCGCTGGCGAATTCATTCACTCAGCTGTACAACCGCTAATAGATATACATACTTATTTTTGTATGGGTGTATACGTTAGGTATGTCCGATAAGAATAAAAATCAGTTAGTGTTAGCGTTGTCAGTTCAACTGTTGGTGTTGAACCAGGTGCATTAGTCGCTCGACGCATATCCTATTCAAAATTAATTCGGAACACTATCCTGCATGGCTGCAAAGAAGTGATAGTGTCTGTATAAGGAGTTTGATAATCGAAAATCTCATCAGCCAACAATCATCATTCCATCTGAACATGCTCCTCCTTCAAAACGATCCACAAAATGAAGAATAATTTACCAAAGGCAATAAATGCGTTTTCGTCTCCTTTAGGCAGTCAGTTGGAGAAACTAGGGTTACATATACACCAAAGAAAACCATCAAACCACTTCTACTACCATGGTAACAACCCTGTTGACTTTTACTGTCTTGATGTTTGTGTGCTTGCTTTTCTTTGTTTTTCTAACTCCTTATAACGTCTGTAATTTTAGAACTCTTACATAATTCCATATTTGATTGCATGGAGGATTTCATCATGAGCTGACATCAGTTAGAGGACAATTGGAAAACCAGCCACAAGAAGTACTGGACAGACAGCTGTTTCGTAAGCAGTAAAGACGCAGTGGGGTTTGAACCCAGGACATTCTGGTTACAAGGTTATCAAGCTCGTAGACCATTTCGCCACTGGAACCTGATCCAATGGCCAACCAGTGCATGAATTCTAACTTCTGCCAATTCATGACACAACGTGACCACTTCTCAATATCTTCCTCGATGAGTCCCTAACGCATTTTTAAACTGTTGCACCCTACTGGACACAGCTTCCCACCTAGAATCTCAGGTTAACTGCTTGCGGTATGTCATGAATTGGGCAGATGAAGTGCTTCAAACAATCAAACAAAATTCTCTATAAAACCAATACTTGAAAATTTCATATTTGTCTTGTTTCTATGTGCATCCTAATCACAACTCACTGATTAAACTTTTCATCTTATTACGTAACTGCTTTACTCTTATTCAATTACTTTCATGTGTTTTTTGACAATACATCACCACTACCCTCTTACCAGTCTCCACCCCCGCAACCCTAGTTACAATTCGATTACTCATCACATCAATGCAATGTCCTGGCAGCAATAACCCTAACTTATTTTCAATCTTATCGAACAACCCTAATGTACACACAAAAATAAGTATATATAATTGCGATTGTACAGCTAAATATGAATGAATTCGCTAGCAGAAAGATATGCTTTGCCGAACTACACGTTTTGTTTTCATTAATGTCTGGATGGAGATTATTTCTAATGACTGATAGAATATTTAACTCACCATGCTTCATAAAAAATAATTATCTTCACCAGATATTAATTAACTAATTAATTTAACTGCTGACTTCACTAGACAACAAGATCAGTTGAAGTTAAGCTGTTTCGTTCCCGTCTCAGACTCTTCAGTAAAACTCATGCACTGAGATTAAATCTTACAGACCATTGAATTCCGCCAAGCCTAAGTAACAGAATACTCAGAGGCCTTGGTCTGATAACCTGAAGGTATCGGGTGACACCTTTGATGAACTTGTGGATATGTACTACTGAAAAGTACTAAACTACGACGAAACAACTTATCAGCGCTTTCTAATTTTCAAAAATTGATAATTGATGTTGGTTTTTGATGATAGTCTGCATAATCTGAAGAAATCAGTTAGCCTGTAACCTTCAACTACTTCTAACTCACAGATTTCTAAGCTAACGGCAGAAAATTCATTAACAGGATTTTATTCGAACACAAAGCTGAATATACCTGATGGTTGTAGGCAAAAGCTGGCTATCTAATATAAGCGGAGATATTGACAAGATATCCTTTTATATGTTCATTTAACAAATGTGATATTTCTGCTAGAAATGTGATTTGGTGTCAACTTAAAATAGTTGGTGTTCTGAATATAAAAGCTAAGATTCTGTCAGACATTGATTGACGTAGGTTAGAGGGACACTGAAAATTAGGAAAGTCTATGGATGGTTGTTTCATACGAATATTCTCGCAGAGATGAAACCCGGAACCTCTTCGGTTTATAAAACCGAATTATCCGAACAGAAGAAATAAATGTATTAAATTGGTGTATGGTGACTAGCAGTGGAATGCAGAGTGCGCATTTCGGCCTATATAGGACTCGTGGAATCACTTCAACTAATGCATTTTCCGAGGCTACCGAATGATCATGTATTTTACTAAAATTCATAATAATAATGTAAGTGTAGAACTTAGACACTGTGGTAGAATGTAATTTATTATTATTTATTTACTTTGGGTATCTCCTACGGGAGGATGAGCCGGCTTCATGAACATCTCGAATCATCGCTGCCCAGGAGCGGCGATCTGTTGCAAGGTTTTGCGACAGGGTTATCCAATTCTTGTTCCACAGACGGAGTCCGTAGACGGTTTGTAGAGTTCATGAAGTTTCATGGGAATTAGGTACGAGTGATGTCCCCAGCATCGCTCGGTTTTTTGTTTGAGAGTGCAGCTCTAGCCTTTACACAACCAAGTGTGACCTACAAGGTAGTAGGAGTGGAGTAGGGAGTCCACTATTATCCATTGACAGCCGGTGACCGGAGTCCGGTTCATACGCCTTTTTGAATGGGGCCAGACATTTAGGGCATCCAGTAAGCCCTTTTTCCATACGTCTGCCGGTGAGCTTCATACGCCAGTCGTTGGAGGTTTGGAATCACGGTTCAGCCATCTCCCCTAGACTGTCATCCAATGGACAGTCAACCCGGTGAAGAGCGCCGGGATCCGCTTTTGCCCTCTCACTTCGGTGAAAAACACATCCGCCACGTGAAGGCAGTGAGTAGGACTTCCTCAAGAGGGGTTATGTGAGACGCCCGGTCATATGGGAGCATTTCAAGAGGTGTACGGAGGGATGGCCAACCCGCAGCGCAAGGCACCCACCCCCGACCATCCTGAGGCTTTGGAGGCCCCTTAGAATGTAATTCCATGTTAGATAAGTTTATTTTAAATTTCACAACCGGATGACTTGGTTTCGAATATAAATGATTGTTACTCATAATCATATCAATTTTGGTCACACAAAATCACAATTTGTCTTATACATTTGCTCTCCTTCTGTCTCTCTCCAACTTCTGGTTGTTTGTTGACACTTTTCATATCTCTTGCATAAACAAGAGATGTATATGTTGATTTTATTGATGCCACGAATAAGGATTCAGAGATTGACCCTCTCTCTCTCTCAACACTTTCACCCTATCTCAACGTATTGTGTGATTACATGCAAGTGAATACAGTGCAATAGCCGAGCTTCAGATTTCAACACAGTGATAGAATGTATCATCCACATCTCTCCATCATAATTTAAAATGAGGATTAAGTGTTTTTCAAGCGCTTTATGTCCTTAACTGTCTATAAATGTCTTCTAATATTACGGGGGATATTGATCATATCCCACTGCCACTACATTTGTTTGTTTGCTTGTATATTTTATTTTGAAATTTGAATACAGTCTAGGTGTGACATAACTGAACACCTAGTATCACTTCATCAACTCAGAGCTTAGTCCTATTTTTGATTGAGTTCAGGAGAAATAACCAGTTCACTCCTTAATTGTACAACCTGATTATGCCTAATTGAAAATGTATAACAGACTATTCTTATTTGGTCATAGGAAGGATTTATATACAATTTTGATGTGGTTTTGTTCTCTGAGCTGGATGGTTAATTCGCGAAGCTTTCATCACCCTACTGGGTGACATCTTCAGCGAATACTTCAATTTGGAGTGAGCTTTTAGATTTCTCCACCAGTTTATTAGTCATCTCTCCTGGTGACCACCTTGGACGTGATTGGTTGTTTTTGTGTGTTTTCACACCTTCTAGGTTACTTGTATATTGGAACTGACTGTTTCTTTGACTTGAACTTTGACCCTTTGTGAGTGTGTGAGGTTTCTTTCTTATCGGTTGATAAATTTTGTCTATCTCGATGTGTCTATTGATTGATGATTCACTGGAATGCCAAGCTTCTAAAAATTCCCTAGAATTCTTGTTATTTCCTCTGTCTAATATTTGAACGTTGTCCCAGTCGAATTGATGTCTGTGGTTGTTTGTATGCAGTGATTGAGATGAGGGAGTGGATATCATGTCTTTTGACGGCTAGCTTATGATCGTGGATACGAAGACGAAGGGGAAGTTCACTTTGGCCAATGTAGTGTTTTTCGCAGTTGTTACAATTTATTTTGTAGATGATGTTGGTTTTGTCTTCTTTCGCTGTTGAGTCTTTTGGTTGACATAGAATTTATATACAATTTTTATAGCGATCCAAAATTAGACTTCAGAGGCATAAAATATTATGTAATGAGCAAGAAAAAACAGCTAAATTAATCGGATATATTCTGGAAAGTAATAACATATGAGAAATTCGGCATTATGATCACCATTTATCAATTCTTAATGTAACAACAGAAGACAAGTGCCAGGCAACAGATCCTTTATTAAGGAAATCAACACATATTTATACATTTTTATGTACATATTATGGGTTATTGTTAGCAGGAAAACACCACAGTCTTCTGACTGATTGTTTCTTACAGAAAGTTGACCTTGCATCTCTTTGTGACTGCCTATGCAAGGCCTTTGTTCTCATCTTTCTCACGATCAATATCTGAGACATAAACATTAACATAAATTACTGTCCACCAATTTTGACTAACAGCTCTCACCACACTAATAGTACTGTCCATCTAGGAAAAGTTGTAATAATACATGTTCAAAACTTTTATTGTTTGATTGGTTGAAGGAATTGATCATAAGCTGAAATCGGTTAGAGAACCATTGAAAAATCATCTGGGACTACTGGACAGACGGCTTTTTTCTTAGCCTAGTTTGGGACTCTTCGGCATTGAGAAGTGGCAGCGTTGTGTTGTAAATTGGCAGAAGTTAGAATTCATGAACTAGTCACTGGATCGAGTCCCAGTGGCTTAATAGTCTACGAGGTCGCTAGCCTTGTAACCAGAAGGCCATGGGTTCGAACCCCGATTGTGGATGCGTACTGTTGAAGAGTCCAAAACTAGTCCTACAAAATAGCGGTCTGTATAATACACCGTGTGGCTGGTTTTTTTAATGATTCTCTAACCGATGTCAGTTCATGATGAAATCTTTCAACCAACGAAATAAAATCCCTACAAAATCATTACTTGAATACTTTTACTGTTGTTTAAAAACTAATTAGAAATCATTAATCTGTTGCCAGGTTACCAGTCACACATGCTTAGTATGTACTTTGAAGGCTGGTGATGATACTAGCTCATTGCGGTGAAGTCGGCAGGGTGAGATGATCCTGTCCCACTGACTTACGACAAGCAGTCACATCTCAGCATTAATAATGAATGCTGAAATCAGTTTTCAACACTGGAGCTTCATTGATAAGAGAAAAAAAGTGTTTTTTGTATTTCTTAAGACAACAAAATCTGTTGTTGAATTCACATGACCATTGTCTAATTTGTTAGGCATTCCTGGTCAAGGTCAAGTATCTTCCGATAAACTTAAACAATATTTACGTGTTCTTGGTCTTATTTATAACAAAAGAAAATGCTTGCGTTTTTCAATATGTATACCGCATAGTATAAGGTAAAGTGTACCATCCATATACATATCTATCTATCCATCTATCTATCTTTATATGCCTAATTCTGAGGCTACTAGTTCGAGTCCTGCGGCTAGTCACGTTTTCATATCATTATCAATCGTCACCCATTGAACTTATATTTATTATTTTGATTGGTTGGAGGATTTTATCATGAGCTGACATCAGTTAGAGAACAGTTGGAAAACCAGTCGCAGGGAGTACTGGACAGCCAGTTGTTTCATCATCCTAGTTTGTGACTCTTCAGCAGTACGAACCCAGGACCTTCTGGTTACAAAGCGGGCTTGTAGAGTCTCAAACTAGAACGAAATGGCCGGCTGTCCAGTACTTCCAGGTTCTCTAACTGATGTCAGCTCATCATAATGAAATCCTCCGACAAAATACCCATAAAAACCAATACTTGAAAATTTATTATTTTATTCGTTTACGCTCCCAGTGGAACATAGGGCATCTTCAAGCTAGAGCTTTGAAGTTTCGATGACAGTGGTGTTTATTTTTACAATTTGAGATTGTCAGTCTTACGCCCAACCTTCCTTCCTTGCCAGGCTTATTACCAGATAAGCAAGGTGTGGGAGCGTGTCGGCCGGAGGTTAAATCTCGGACCACGTGAGGTGTGGCTGGCGAGCATTCTACCTCTGTACCATTGATGCACATTTAACCAATAGAAGTCTGCTAATTCATGACTATCCCAGATAGTTTTATCATGTATGCATATATTATTATTATATCCTTTAATTCCTAGAGAAACATAGGGCTTCAGCTGCGCACCTCCATTGCCTTCTGTTTTCTGCCAACTTTTTCACTCCGCTCCAAGTCTGCCCACATGCTTTCATCTCCTCTTCACATGACCTCTTCCAAGTCACCCTTGCACTGACGACCAACTCACCGCTTCCCTTTTGGGTTCCACTCGAGCGATGGCTTGTCTAGTCATGTCACTTGCTGATTTCCTCAGAGTATAGCCGGCCAATCCATCTTCATTTCTTCCTGCCTTTTTGTTTTACGATCGGTTCCTGCTGGGTTGGTTCGCTGATTGCCAGAGATCCCTGATGCTGATGTTTTCTGGCCAGCCATCTGATCTTGAGTATTGAGCAAAGACAACAAAGTTGCTACAGAAACTTCAGTCAGACGTATGCATATATAGATTTAATCAAAACTATTGATTTATCAAAGGGGTTCTTCCGACGAATTTCTATTCAAGCTATACAGCAAGTAAAATATTTGTAATCCTAATCATAGTTAAATACCAAGCGTCAGTTGGTAACTCAAATAATGTCATATTTAGAATATAAAACGTTACATAACAAGGCGGAAAATTCGATAACAAAGAATTCACCGTTGCGAAATATTTTTGATACAGAATGACAAGTAGGAAAAGTGAAATAATACCGGGGACAATCCAAAGTGAGAATACAATAGTATTAACAATTGACGTAATAAGAGAAGTGTATACAAATTGAATAAACAAAACGAAAAGTAAATAGTAGAAAATATGAAGGGCTATTATCATACTTTAGCATAGATGAATTAAAGACCATGAGAGCTGGAGGGGTTGGGCAACTTTTTCTGTCTACAGAGATCTGGCTTTTCTATTTTTATGACCAAAGCTTCACCAGTACAGATGAGTCGGATACGTTATGTTTTGTGCAAATAGTTTTTGCCATGTAGATGACTTTAAATGTTGGGGCTGTAGAGAATGGGGTGACCAGCCCTACTTCCACCTTTTCATAACCATGCTGCATAGTGTTCTTGCACCTTGTTGGAAAAAACCCTAGTCAAAAAAGATCGATATGCCTAGCCCCACACGAACAGGTGAATTGATAAACTCAAGCAGAGTTGGTCAACTGTGGGATCTTGTCCTGCAGACAGGTTATTGAACTGTAATCTTCGCCTGGAAAACACTTTTTCTCAGCTATGCGGCAGGGAATGTTTTTTTTTTCAGGGACTGTAAGGTCCTTCTTTTAATGATATTGGAAGCTCAGTTACCTTTGAATTTCAATTGTATGTATAGTATTTTCTTGCTTATGGATGATAAGTCGCATTTCATGGGTTTTGATTGTATATGCTTGTGTAAAATACGTGGCGGAAATCAATTTTACCACGAAGATATATACATATATATGTATATATATAACACGTAACCTCCAGCCTGTGTTCTAGGTGAGTGACTGTTCTTCTACCTTATGTAGCGGACCTCGCTGGTCAGGATTCCGAACCCCAGCGAGTGCATACTGATGAAGAGTCTCACACTAGGACGAATCAGCTGTCCAATACTTCCAAGTTTTGGGATGGTTCTCTTACGGAAGTCAACTAACTCGTGGTCAAAACTGTTGTGTTTCTCTCTAGTTTAGTAGGTGAACTATCATGTTCATTTTTTGTTGGTAAATGCTCACTTTTTCATATTCTTTATGGGGTAATACACTTCAGTATTTTGATATGGTTGTGTTCTCTGAGCTGGATGGTTAATTTGAAAAGCTTTCATCGCCCCCCTACTACGATGCGACATCTTCAGCGCATACTTCAATTTACAGAAGTGAGCTTTTAGATTTCTCCACGAGTTTATTAGTCATCTCTCCTGGTGACCACCTTGGACGTGATTGGTTGTTTTTGTGTGTTTTCACACCTTCTAGGTTACTTGTATATTGGAACTGACTGTTTCTTTGACTTGAACTTTGACGCTTTGTGTGTGTGAGAGGTTTCTTTCTTATCGGTTGGTAAATTTTGTCGATCTCAATGTGTCTATTGATTGATGGTTCACTGGAATACTAGGTGGGCTTCTAAAAATTCCCTAACATTCTTGTTGTTTCCTCTGTTTAATATATGAACGTTGTCCCAGTCGAATTGATGTCTGTGGTTGTTTGTATGCAGTGAGGTGATATGAGGGAGTGGATATCATGTCTTTTGACGGCTAGCTTATGATCGTGGATACGAAGACGAAGGGGACGTCCACTTTGGCCAATGTAGTGTTTTTCGCAGTTGTTACAATTTATTTTGTAGATGATGTTGGTTTTATCTTCTTTCGTTGTTGAGTCTTTTGTTTGACATATAATTGAGTGAAGCGACTTTGTTGGTTTGTGTGGGACGGCAATTCCTAAAGGTTTGAAGAGTCTTGTAGTGATTTCTGAGATGTCTTTTATATATGGTAAGGCAATTTTCTTTGTGCTTTCCTTCGGAGCCTTTGGTTTGATAGGTTGGTTTGGAGGTGTATGTCTTTTGATGAGATTCCTTGGATATCCATTCAAGGTCACCATCAGGAGTGATGATTGATAAACTCGTGAAGAAATCTAAAATCTCACTTCAAATTGAAGTGGATGCACTGAAGATGTCGCGTAGTAGTAGGGGGCGATGAAAGCTTCGCAAATTAACCAACCAGCTCAGAGAACACAACCACATCAAAATTATCCACCTTTGCTAAAAATATTCTCTATCATTATCTACACTTCAGTATGAATCAGCTAAATTTGACTTGGTAAAATTACACAATTTCTACCTGATAATCAGTAGTAGTACGTGAACACTGTTCATTTATCAATGAAATGAAGAAATTTGATCTGTTTCTTTTGTCCATATTGTGTGCATTTCTGTTTGTGCGTGTGTGCGTGCGTGCGTGAGTGCTATTTTATTTTCATCTAAGCTTTGTAAGGTGTGTGAACACCTACAGAGAAATCTGCTTCTCTCAGTGTGTTGTTATAGCATTTCATTGTGGATAGTGATAAAAAGATTTATTGATATGTCGCCTAAGTGAACATTATAATGCATGTGTATCGAATAACTAATTCTTAATTCGCCATTTGTGAAATACACACAGTTCGGAACTAAAAATATTGAAAAGAAAAAGATTTTCGCGTTTTTCTGATATACTCTTATATTGGAAATTAAATCAACAAACAAGATGGCACTGGAAATAGAAACTGAGTTAAGAGCATTAAATACCTTGGAATAGTTCTATCCTCTGACGTTTCTTAGCCATCCCATATCTTGTTAATTTCTAGGAAAATTTCCCACCTAACCTACTTCATTAAGAAGTTAAGACATTCAGGAATCAAGTAGGAAGGTGTAGACAGCTACGCTGGTTTCGTTCCTCAGGATGGTAAGAACTAAAGACAGCTGGTGATATCACTGAAAATCGATCTAAGTGGCACAGATGCATTCACTGTTTTTGTAATCTCCTAAAGCAAGTAAATCTTCTTTTGTATGCTACATTTGGAGTGTAGCAACTCGAAGTGATGCATAGTTCTACTATGTTGAAACCAGTTAGTCAGGACAAGATAGCTGTCCACGGCGTTCTGGTTTCAGTGATGTCTATCTTTCTTTGTATTATCAACTCACCGACATAGTCGGCTACAGTATCCATGGTTTAAGTGAACTCATCCGTCTAACAGAATTGCATCATGAGCTGACATCGGTTTGATAGCTGTGGTTAAGCATGGGAGTACTAGACAGCTGGCCGTTTCGTCCTAGTTTGGGACTTACCACAAGTGTGCACCCACTGCGGCTCGAGCAGAGGACTTTGCGGTTACGAGGCCAACTTGTAGAGTATCAAGCCATTGGGACCGAATCCTAATGGACAGCCAATGAATTCCAACGTCTATCAATTCAGGACATAGCGTGACAACTAGCCAGTGTCATCGCTGGAGGTTATTGCTCATCACACCCAACCTGCTGTATCCCACAGCCTCTCACTAGAACCCAGCTAGCTACATACCTGGATAGGGTCACTCACTAGGGAGCATCACACTGATATTCACCTGCCTGAGATCCTTAGGTTTTAATTCAATGATTAGTAAGATAGACTTGGTGAAGTGGCTCAAAATTGTTCATAGGGATGCCGACGTACTCATTCTTACTGATATTATTGTGAATTGGCAGAAGTTGGAATTCATAGACCATTGGATTGGGTCCGAGCGACTGAATGGTCCACGAGCTCGCATTGTAACCTGAAGGTTCTGCCTTCGGACAACAGTGGCTCCGCAATGATGAGGAATCCCAAACTTCGACAAAACAGTTGGCTGTCGAGTACTCCTAGGTTTTTCAGTGGTTCTCTAACTGATATCTGACTGACTCACTGGTTTCAGCATAGAACTTTGCACGATGTGCAGCAGTTCGAGTCGTCACACTTCAGTCACGACACAAAGCAAGAGAAGAAAGTAAAAAGAAACGCGAAATAGAGACAGTAGACAGGATATGAGGCAAAAAGAATAGTAATATCGAAGAACAATATAGTTTTATTGGATATTATAAGTCACAAGGAGTGGATGCATCTGTATCAGCCATCTCTGAGAACGATTACTTTGAGTCATATCACCAATTGTCTCCATCCATTGATGTTAGCCGTCCTGAGGACTCCAACCAGTCAGGAAGCCTATATCTTCCAACGTGGCTTAAACTAACTGCTGTAGCTTTTATTGACTGGTGAGGCCATGTTTGTGGTTTGACCACCACTGGCTCTTTTCCAACTTGACCCTTTGTCTAGGAAGATGATGGCTAAGTATACTTAAGTCGTCTCCTAATCATCTCTCTCAATTGGTGAAGCTTCGCAATCTCGTCTATTGATTTCCCCTCCTTGCTTAGTAATCGACGCCTAACCTTCATATTGCTCACCCTAATATACCACTTAACACGGGAGACAGAACTCAGACTCCTATGATCAAAGAAAACTAGCCTTCTCATGTCCTTCACTTTCAATGGCCATGTTTCACAGTCAACCATAAAGGAGGATGGAGCAGACTGCTGAGCTAACTGATGTCAACTTGTGGTCATTCCTGTAAATAATGAAATCCTTGCAAACCAACACTTGATGTTAGATAAGTTTGTTTGATATAACATGCAGTGATACAGTGTTAATAGTTGGATGAAGTTTCGAGTGCAGTTCACTGTGCGTATTCGCACCAATGTAGTTCACACAACCTCTCAACTGGCCTTATGCAGCTTTGATCCATTTCTGTGTTTTTACAGTTCGTAATGCATCTGAGATGAGCGTTATGTTGTTCGGGCTGTACGTATTTGGTGTAGATTTCATGAACAGAAATTCAATGATTAGCCCTACTCTCCCTATCGAACTAGTTGGACAGCTTTAGTTATGTCATTAGTACTTAGAAACACGCCCACTGAACTCCACTGCTATTTTTGAATGGCAAATAATCAGTAACTAGTGTAATGTATCTATCTAGTCCTTGGCGTTGGTGCAGACTAAATTCTATCAAGCAAGTTTGCAATGTCCCCATCATTCTGGGTGGCTAACCATTACTCTACACTGTGAATTCATTAGTTGGTATTAGATGGTTGCGTCACCCAGTGTTGCTGCTGACCGATAGAATGCAGTCCGTACCAACGCCGAGGGCTAGACACATTACACTATTTGCTGACTACTGTCCAATCAAAAGTATCTAAATACAATCAGTCTTACAGAAGGTCAGTCGCGAGACCGAACAGCTCAGTGGTAACGTCTCGCACTACAGCACTGTATGACGCGGAATCAAATCTCAGAAGTGACATATGTTCCTTCAAGGTTGCCTTGTTGACTGATGAGTGCCGACTAACACGAAACCTAGGTCAGACAAGGCTTCCTGCCGATTGCCTCGAACCTTTTAATACGAAGTCCACTGCTATGCACCAGCAATTAAATGATGAAGTAACTTAGACTCCAGAATTTGCATAGGTCAACGCGATTACTCACCTAAACATATAAGTTATTGCAATACAAAACAAATGATCCCTCTTACAAGTGTTTGTTTCCAGGGGTTCGATAGACTTCAAGATTTACCACCAAATAATTCCAGTTAGAGAAGCATGTGAAAAACCAGCAGGGACTGCTGGACAGCTATGGTGGGGTCCAAAAGAAGGACAAAACACCTCTCCACCAAACCCATTGTTTTCAACAACTCTCTAATTGATATCACTCTGTGATCAATCTTCAAATAAATTATCTTTTTTAATACAGAGTGGTAAGTAGCTAAGTTACTTATATTAACTACTATACATAGGATGAGATCACCTGAAGTTCTACTGAGACATCACGACCGATGGGGTCCACCCGGTGGAGAGTGAGAACAAATACTCGCCAGCGATGACACTGGCTAGTGCCAGCCTCGCTGCCTTCACAAACTGGTAGAAGTTCGAATTCATGGGCTGACCACAGAGTTGGATCCCAGTGGCTGTTTGACTTGTAATAGGGAGGTCGTGGATTATAAGCCTACTGTGGGCGTACTGCCTATGAATTGATGGTTTTCTAATTAATATCGACCCGTCGTCAAACTTAATAGGAATAATTTGTGTCTTTAATCTGTAATAGATTATATACACACAGTGTGTGTGTGTGTGTGATAAATTTCAACACGCTTATACTAAACTTGATTGATGTTATACTGCTGTCAAATTTGACAATGTACAATAAAGCAATGCACTGTATATATAACGCATATTTACACAGATGTGTACATGCGAACGTTCTATTTGAGAATGAATGTTTAGGGGATAGTAGTATGTGTATTTTTCATTTCATTTGAGAAGGAAATGACAGTTTGATTGAAGTACTTGTATATTACTAACTGTGATACCTATCATTAATACTATTATTATTATTTATTATTAATATTATGAAAATTTGACTGTGAATGATGGTTTGGAATTTGTATTTCAAAAGAAATATTAATATTAGTTCGATAGATAGTTGTCAGGTTAACCACAATCCGCTGACGTTTTGCTTTTTATTTAGTAATACGAATTTGTGAGGGTGTACACCACTACTCAGGGACTTGACAACTTAAATGCTGTTGTGTGTATATGATGTTATTAACCTTTTTTTATAGTGTTCACGCTTAAGACTGATCGAATTAATACATTTATATACATATATGTATAGCGCACAATGAACAGAATAAATTAGATCGAAGTTGTATTCAAACTCAGGGGCGGTAGTAGCCAGGAGAAGGGTTTTCCTTCCTTTTTTTCTGGCCACACCTTTATTCTTACTACTATATGATGTATACATATACAAGCATAACGTTTTACTGTTAAATTCGGTATGGTATTTTAACGCCTTGAATCGATCGAAGCTTCTTCTACCTTAGCTATGTGATCATTACCTCACTTGACGTTTGTTGTTAATATTGCTTGCTTAAAACTCATATCTCTGAGGCTTTCTTCTCTCGAACTGATTAACAGTCCTCAAGATAGCAATTCCTGCATTTTCTTCGGTTCTTAGTTCTCTGTTGGTGTCAACTGGGGCACTATGGGTTCACAATGTATTAAACTGAATTATTTTCAGTAAGAGGTAAAGCACTTCGGTCCAATCAATCGACGGGAAAATCAAAAATTCAATTCAATAATTAATATGACCCGTTGCACAAGAGGTGGCTCTCGTGGCACAAGTGGTCTAGTGGATAACGCTTTGGCGTTTGAAGTTATGGGCACTGGGTTCGAGCCTCTGTGGGAACATCATCACTCACTGAGAAATGCAGGTACATCCAGCTGACGAGTCCCAAATAGGACGAAACGCGCGTTATCCTGGATTCCACTGCTAGCCACCATCCACCAATTGTATACAAATCAAATCCCCAGACATCGTCGAAGCATCTGCACAAGAAGCCGACATGTCAACCTGAGACCGAGCACTTCGGTCCAATCAATCGACGGGAAAATCAAAAATTCAATTCAAGAGGTAAAGCAGTTCAAATTGTCAAACTTTTGTGCTATCATTCTTTGGTGGGTCCACGATTGACCACACAATCGCTCATCTTCTCCATGTCACCCTCGCACCAATTACCCATGGGGATTCCACTTGAGCACTGGCCTGCATTGTGCGCGATGTCATTCGATGGCCTCCTCAGTGGCGTGTGCCCAATCAATCCTTCTCCATTTTCTCCTACGTATTCACTTATTGAGTAATCGGTTCTCGCTCGTTCGTTGGTTTGCTCCCAGACAGAGTTTCTTGTTGCTAATTGTTTCTGGCTGGCCAGCCGGCCACTTGATCTTCATTATGGAGCCATACAGCGAAGGTGGCAGCTGTTGAAAAAAATTCTCTAACTTGTTGGAAATCTTTACCATGACACGCACTGCAAGTGTCTGACCCGTATAGAAGAACTAACTGACTGGATTCACACATGTGTTGAACAGAATCCGAATCTTGTTGTTTATGCTGAGGCGGAGTGGAGAAGATTTCCAAACTGGTTTCAGATTGATGAAGGCGTATCTTGGCTTTCTGATTCTGGCTGGCTTACAGTCTGGCTTTAACATCTTCACCCATGGTTGAGACCGTGCTTCCTTCATGGATAAATGAAGGGCAAGAATTAACCTCTTTCAAATCTGTCCCGTTGTTAGTGAATACTTCTGGTTGTTATTGCTGTTGCTGTTGGCGCATGGTTATCTTCATCACCCACGCCTTCTCTACTTTCACCTGGAGTCCCCTTTTTCACCGTTTGCTTCTTCAGCCAGTTTGTTGGTTTTCGCCTTCCTGTATGTCTTCAAGTGTGTATGACATTAAACATAAATCAACCACGCGCGAAATTCAGATCTTCTAGAGTTTTCTTATCGGTGATCCAGTGTATTCCTGTCTCCTCGCTCCCTAAACTCCATCACTGAGCTCTAAAAGGTCGTAGACAATGAATTTATTTGCACCATGGAGAAAAACTTTTCGAGACTTGTTAGTAACAATCTCAAGTTATTGATTGATTCTTAGAGTTTCACCGACTCCAGCGATGTTGTCTCTCTCCCCCCCCCACCTTGTTGTTTATTCTTATTAATCAATGTTTCATCTTTATTTGACAAACATTTTGAAGGAGGGGCGGATTTTGTCCTTTTGTGGAGTGAATAATATTGAGACAATGCAGAAGTGTTAGCACAACACCTCGCACCCGATTACTATTATTATTATTACTATGAATATTGTAGTGAATATAACTGTAATTATTAATTACTACTATTGTAACAACATAAGACAAGGGCCAGGCAACAGATCGTTTTATTATGAAAGTCAACACGTATTTATATATATTTCACATACATTATTACAGCTTATGCAAGTAGACAAGCGCAGTCATCTGATTGGTTGTTTATCAGAAGTTAGGCAGACAAACGCAGGCTTCTGATTGGTTGTTTCGGGATTCCTCGACAAATAGAGTTCTCTATCTGCGAATCATATTTTGCCACGTTAACTTTGCTGTGATTGGTTGTCGAATCAGCCTTGCTCATATTTTCTCATGGCCTGCTCTCACCACACTATCACTATAACTTCCATTACAAATAAACACCAATAAGAAAGTAAAAGACTAATTCAGCGGAGAAAATTTTCTTTATCGACGAAATCATCTTCAGAGGCTAGCTGTACAGTCGTATTTATACTTACCAAAAAATATATAGTGGTCTATTATTGAGTAATAAGGGGTGACATAATTGATATAATTACTCGGAAGTGGCTTTAGAAGTGAAAATTAAAAATTGTAAATTACGTGGTACTCAACGGTACAAAGATAGAAGTTTGATGATAAGGTTAAAACTCCTAGTGAATGAGAAGAAAGGTGGTAGTTGAATGTCAATTTAACAAGTGTAAAGAGGGTGTGAAAATCTACATAAGGAGCATATGAGAGCGACAATAGTGAATTAAATATTAAAGCAAAAGCGAACTGAAATTAAAAATTTTTAAAAGTAAAAATCAAAATTTTTACAGTGAACGACTAGTGAAGAGGTAGAATAAGAGACTGGACAAACTTTTTCTGTATACAGAGTTCGGGGTTGTATTGACGAATTGCCAGCGCCTCTGCCATACACAAAAGTTGAAACCTGACGCTCTTTGTACCATTTGGCTTCACCTTCTAGATGATCCTGAAAGATAACTGTGGTGGAGCTGTGTGGCTTGAGTTCACCAAATGCTCGAGAATTGAGCTGGTAATTGTCTTACATTGTCCCTTTGCTAACCATACCGGATATTGTTTAGAGATGCGTTTGGAAAGTGCGCGGTCGCTTTGTGCGGGCGGCCAATATAACTAGCTCCACACGAGCAGGTGAATTTATAATCACACACTGAATTGGGCCATCCAAAGCGGCAGTTTATCCTTCACACATCCATTGATCATTTGTCGGCTGTAGAAATGGATCCGTAGCTCAGCTATAAAGAAGGCTTTCCCCAGTGATCTGCATAAGCGATTCTTTAAGATCTCAGCTGGGGTATCATCTTTAAATTCGACGCTCATAGAAAGCAGTTTCTTCGGCACCGTCTAGGTTCTTTCAGGCTTTTCTCTTAACTTCTTGTTTTTCTCGGCAAATCTTGGAGGATGTCCATTCTGTATGACGACTTATCTGAGTCGCGCCAGTCCCCCTATCGATTGTATCACTGGAATATATCCTGTTTATTCTTGAGGATAAGGAGTGGATCAGGTTTCTCTTTCTTCTCAAAGGGACCTAACTACGGAAATTGAGTCATGACTCAATGGGTGTTTTCGGTGATTTGAAACACCAATAAGACAATCACTGAAAGATAAGAAGCTATTTGAGCATGAGATTGACCTCCTGTAGGGCTGTACTAGGCACTTTCACGTCATGTCCTTCGTTTGGTATAGACCGAATTCTATCAGTCAAGTTTACAATGTGGCCACTAGGCTCAGTAGTTCGCCATCTCACAATGCACTTAGAATTCTTGTTATTATGCAATACAGTCCTATAGGAGGTCAATCGCTAGTCAGAAAAAACTCAGTGGTAATGTATCCTTTAACTGTAGCACTGATTGTGACTTGAGTTCGAATCTTCGAAGGGGCATAACTTTCTTCAAGATTTCAGACACATCCACCTTGCTGACTGGGGAAGTGGCGACAAGCGCGAAACCTAGATGAAACAGAGATTCTCGCCAATCGCCTTCAACCATCTAATCATAACAATCTTGAGTGCACCGTAAAGACGAGCCACTTAGTGTGGTGATGGCTCATAGAATTCAATTTAAACCAAACTAAAAACTAGACGAATGATACTGACTAGTGCTCAATGAAAAATATACTATTGTCATCATTATTATTGTCCCCTTGGGTTCCTAGTGGAACATACGGCTTCAACTGCACATCTCCACTTGCTTCTGTCATCCTTCGGCTGTACTTTTCACCTCCATCCATCTTAGTCCATACAGTATTGTTACAACTCCTCTTCACACGATCTCCTCCAAGTCACCCTTGCACTGACGTCCCACTCGCCGCTTCCCTTTCGGCCTGGTTCCACTCGAGAAATGGCTTGACGCACGCGCCATGTCACCCAGAGGCCTCCTTAGTGAGTGAGTGTTCAATCCATCTCCATCCACTTTCTCCTGCATATTTGTTGTTTGGCGGTGATTGGTTCTTGTTTTGTTTGTTCCTTCCCATAGTTTCTTGTTTGTGATTCTTCCCGGCCCGGCCATCTGATCTTCAGTATAAAGCCAGTGAAGACAGTTGTTGGTTGATAAAGGTGTGCAACAGGCTGTTGGAAATATTCTTTGTGATCCGCCAACTAAGTTTCTGATCTGTATAGAAGAACTGACTGACTTTACGTTGTTTGTACTGAAAATCCGACTGAATTTTGTTGTTGATACTGAGTGATGACGACTTCCAGAATGGTTTCACGTTGATGAATGTGTTTCTCGCCTTCCTGTTGTTGAGACAATGCTCCCTAGATAAGTGATTGAATGAAGTGTAACCTCTTTCAAATCCCTCGCGTTGATTGTGATTGGCACTGGATGTTGCTACTGCTGTGTTATTTCTATTGATTGTTTTTGCTTATGACAGTCATCCAACTGTGTAATTATTCGGTGTAAACAAGCATGATTAGTTTTTGTTTTGTGCAGAATGGCTGGCATTGTTGACTCTTTTATGATGGTTGATATTTTGTTTTGTCGACGTTTTTGTTGTTGGTTTTATGTTTCGCTTGAACGACTTTCAATCAATTTACCAGTTTTCATGGTATTTACCACTCTCTTCCGCCTCTTTTTTACCTCTCTGTCTATTTATAGATATCCATTTAAAAGAAATAAAATAAAACAAACAGCGTTAGCGATAATAACAGAATGAATACATTTCCATTTTGAAAAAATATTTTAGTCATGGTTATTTTATTGACTGACTAATTTTCTCATTCCGTAAATTGTTTACTGACCGGTCCAAAACATTTTTAACACGTATCTACTAGGAGGAGTACAGAAAGTCGGGGGGTGAGGATAAACACTCGCCAGCAGTGTCTTGATGTCCTACCATGTAAACTCCATAAACCATTAACTATCATAAACTCTCCTACTTTTCAGTTAGATCCTCATCTCACTGTGGCTCTACTCTAATACATTTAGCATTTTTAATACAATAAACAGCATTTTACCAATCAAGTGACACTGAAATGTTTGTTAACAATAATTAGTCAGTCAGTGTCAAAATGTCAATGGGGTGGCGTGATAATTAACGAAGAAAATTAATACACACATTTAAAAGTTAGAAATGGTTACAACACATGGATTGCATAATACATAATAATTTTAGAAAAATAAAGAAAAATAAAAGAATAACGGAGGGCTCAAGTTGATTACGTAACAGATTGTTAAAGAAAAATAAAAGTGCATTATGCAATCCGCTTGTTGTAACCATTTCTAACTTTTAATTTTGTGTATATTAATTCTTTTCTTCATTAATTATCAGGCCCCGTTGACATGTGGATATTTACTAATTATTGTTAACAAACATATCGCCGCTTGATTGCTAAAATGCTGTGTATTTTATTAAAAATGCTGTACATAATATATATTAGAGTAGAGCCAGACATGAGGATCTAACTGAAAAGTAAAATACTTCTTCGCTTAGTTCTTTTACTTTCTAAATGTCAAAATGGTGATTTTTGTTTTGTATAATGAAGCGCCAGTACTACTGAAATTTTAAAGTTCTGGCTTTGAGCCCACCGTATATTCCACTCTGAATGCTAAACACTTCATTATGTATTAAGAACACAATATTCAATGAAGAGTTTCTCCAACAATGAATTTGTTATCAAACTGTACAATCGTATGTATATGGTTTTTAAGAAATTATATTCGGTGAGGGAATTGGATCAAAGGTGTGAATACATGAAATAATCGTAGTATGAAATGCACTTAAAATATTTGTGATTGTAATCATAGTTTAATGTCAAGTGGCAAAATAATTAATGTCATATATAGAATAATACATAAGGCGTTTATATTTTGGAAAGAGGTACATAATTATAAGATTAGTAGACGAATATAAAATGTTACATAACATGGTGTGTGGAATTTCATAAGATAGAATTCAATATTGTAAAAATAAAAAGTATACAAATTAATAATTTTGGGTTTAGAATGACAAGTGGGACAAGTGGAAACAAATTAGAGTGAGAATAGTAATAATAATAATCGCACTAATAAGGGAAAGATACACAGAATAACTAAATAAACAAAATAAATAAATGTCTATCCCTCTACGGCCAAGGCAGAAGTAGGGATTGTACATACTTCTTTTGTACACAAGGTCTGGTTGGGTTGAATTCATGAATTGTCAAAACCGCCACTGTATTTAGAAGTCTGTGATGAAGGAAATACGGCCAGTTAGCGTAGATTCGGTAGATGATTTTAAGTATTGGTTTTGTAGGGATTTTGTTTGATTGCATGGAGGACTTAATCATTAGCTGACATCAGTTAGAGAACCACTGGAAAACCTGGGAGTACTGGACAGCTGTTTCGTCCTAGTTTGGGACTCTTCAGCAGTACGCATAGTCAGGGCTGGCAAATTGACAGTTTCATATTTAAGTTGAGTTTTATATTTGATCAGAAGAGTGTGGTTATTTCTGTTTCTTCCTACTCTTTCCCCTCTGTCTCTCTTTCATTATGAAAATATTGTGATTGGACACTAGTCAGCAATTAGTGCAATGTGTGTGTGTCTAGTCCTCAGCGCTGGTGCAGACTGAATTCTACCGGTCAGTTATGCTTGCAATATGGCCACCATTCTAGGTAGCTCACAATCATGATGCATATTGATTTGATAATATTAGATGGTTGCAGGCAATCGGCCACAGGGAGCCTTGACTGACCTAGGTTTCAAAATATCCAAAGTATCCACTACAGTCTTGCAGGAGGTCTATCGCGAGTCCAAATTTCTTTGTGGTGACACCACTACTGGAGAAGGTGTGGAAAGAGGGCAAAGTACCCGAGGATTGGAAGAACAGTTACTTATTCAAACTTCCAAAGAAAGGAGACTTAAGTCAATGTAAAAACTGGCGTGGAATTATGCTTCTGTCCATTCCAAGCAAGATACTAAGTCGCATCATCCTGGAGAGAATCAAACAAGCCCTAGATGAAAAACTTCGTCCGGAACAGGCTGGATTCAGGAGAAACAAATCATGTATTGATCAAATCGCCACTCTACGGATCATCATTGAACAAAGCTTGGAATGGCAGTCACCTCTCTATCTCAACTTCATCGACTTTGAAAAGGCCTTCGACAGCGTCGATCGAGAGGTCATTTGGAAACTACTTCGCTACTACGGGGTCCCATCGACAATTATACACCTCATCCAACAGTTATACGACAATGCTGCATGCCAAGTAATCCACAACGGGAAACTTACGGAAGCCTTCGAAGTGAGGACGGGAGTGAGGCAAGGCTGTCTACTATCACCAATGATCTTCCTGATTGCAATTGATTGGATAATGCGACAGACAACGGCAACCAACGAGGGAACAGGCATAAAATGGACTGACACAAAAGACTTGGAGGATCTGGATTTCGCCGATGATATATGTCTGATTTCCCATAAACTGGAAGATATGCAAATGAAAAGTAACAAGTTGGCAGAAGAAGCATCAAAGATAGGACTTCACGTGAACATAGATAAAACAGAGATGATGAAGATTCCTTGCCAACATCAACAGCAACAACAGACCACAATAAGCATAAATGGGAAGAACCTGAAAGAAACAACCTCCTTCACCTACCTGGGAAGCATCGTCTCAACTACAGGCGGAACTGACGAAGACATCAAAGCCAGAATCGGAAAAGCAAGACAAGCTTTCATTACTCTCAAATCTGTGTGGAGGTCAACAGCAATCAGCATCAAAAATAAGATCCGGATTTTCAACTCCAATGTGAAGTCAGTGCTACTATACGGATCAGAGACTTGGCGAGTCATAAAGAGCATCTCAAACAAACTTCAAACCTTCATTAACAACTGTCTCCGCTCAATACTCAAGATCAGATGGCCAGAAAAGATCAGCAACAGGGATCTCTGGGAGCGAACCAATCAGGAACCGATTGTGAAACAAATAGGCAGAAAGAAATGGAGATGGATTGGCCATACGCTGAGGAAACCATCAAGTGACATCACTAGACAAGCCCTCGAGTGGAACCCGAAAGGGAGGCGGCGAGTTGGTCGTCCAAGGGTGACTTGGAGGAGGTCATGTGAAGAGGAGATGAAAGCATGTGGGCAGACCTGGAGCAGGGTGAAAAAGTTGTCAGAAAACCGAAGTCAATGGAGGTGCGCAGCTGAAGCCCTATGTTCCTCTAGGAACTAAAGGATACAATAATAATAATAATAATAACGTCCTGTCTAACTGCAACACTCATTGGATGACGCGGAATCGAATCTCAGTAAGGACATAAGTTCCTTCTTGGTTGTAAATATGCCTTGCTGACTGATTGGTGAGTGCCAACTAGCACTAAACCTAGGTCACGTCAAGTCTTTTTGTTGCCGATTGCCTCCAACCATCTATTATCATCACTATGAAAATATTGTATACATTTTCAGGCTAAGGAGAATGAAACAGGGAGAAAAAGAGGAATTTATATCGCCAGAAACTCACTGCTATTATTATTATTCTCCATCCAGTCAAAGAAAATCCTTACAAAATCAATACTTGAAAATTAATCTGATGCTCACTAGCCCTCACTGGCCCTATTCAGGCAGTTACCTGGGCTGATTCTAGTGGGAAGCCATGACCAGTAGAGTATAGCAGATTGAAGATGAGGCAGTAACTCATCGACGAAGACATTGCGAAATGGTCGCGCTATGTCGTGAATTGGCAGTAGTTAGAATCCATAGGCTATTGGATCAAGTCCCAGTGGCTCAATGGTCTTGTAACCAGAATGCTCTGGGTTCAAACCCTTGTGTGTTGGGTGGGTACTGATTTATTATTATTATTATATCCTTTAATTCCTAGAGGAACATACGGCTTCAGCTAAGCACCTCCATTGCCTTCTGTTTTCTGCCAAGTTTTTCACCCCGCTCCAAGTCTACCAGCCACATGCTTTCATCTCCTCTTCACATGACCTCCTCCAAGTCACCCTCACACTGACGACCGACTCACCGCTTCCCTTTCGGGTTCCACTCGAGCGATGGCTTATCTACTGATGTCACTTGATGGTTTCCTCAGCGTATGGCCAATCCATCTCCATTTCTTCCTGCCTATTTGTTTCACTCCCAGAGATCCCTGTTGCTGATCTTTTCTGGCTGGCCATCTGACTTTGAGTAGTATTGAGTGAAGACAGCTGTTGATGAAGGTCTGAAGTTTGTTTGAGATGCTCTTTATGACGCGCCAAGTCTCTGATCCGTATAGTGAGTAGCACTGACTTCACATAGGAGTTGAGAATCCGGATCTTATTTTCATGTTGAGTGCTGAGTGCTGTTGACCTCCACACATACTTGAGAGTAATGAAAGCTTGTCCTGCTTTTCCTATTCTTCCTTTGATATCCTTGTCAGTTTCGCTGGCCTGTAGTTGAAACGATGCTTCCCAGGTAGGTAGGTGGAGGAGGTTGTTTCTTTCAGGTTCCTCCCATTTATGCTGGCTGACTGTTATTTGTTGTTGTTGCTGTTGGTGGTGTTGGCCAGGAATCTTCATCACCTACCTCTGTTGTATCTATGTTCACCTGAAAGAAGTCGTATCTTTGAAGCTTCTTCTGCCAGCTTATTGCTTTTCACTTGCATATCTTCTAGTTTGTGGGAAATCAGACATATATCATCGGGGAACTCCAGATCCTCCAATTGGGTACTGATGAAGAGTCCCAAACTAGGACGAAACAGCTGTCCAGTACTTACAGGTTTTTCCAGTAGTTCTCTAACTGATGTCAACCCATGATAAAGTCCTCCAACCAATCAAAAAAAAATCAATACTTGAATAATATTATCATTATTGCTCTTGCGAGAGTATTCTGGGTACTATTCATTTTCTTCAACTGTTTATACTTGAGTTGATCAAATTTTTATTAGAGAAAAAATAAAAGCTTTGGTTCATTCAGAGATCCCTTTTCTGATCAAATAGCCTTGTAGTAAATGTTACGTTTTTCTTGTTCTTCTCTACTAATCATTGGAACCATGTGATCTAAATTGTTCGGTGATCAGATCCATTGTCTTTATTATTACTCTTACTATTACTATTAATGTTATTCATACTATCAATGCTAATACTATTAGAAATACCAATTATCACTAAAACGAATCTGTGTAATATACACATGAATATTATTCATTCATGTGAGTTATTCAAATTGTCAGATTTCATGGCATACAGACAAACAGAGACGCGCACACACACAGAAGCACAGGTCACACTAGGTAATATCACTTACTACTCAACATTAGTAATGGTGATTACCGATAATAATGATAATAATTATTATTGTTATGATTATTTAAGGTAACGATAATTGATTGATGTAATAGTAGTGGTAATGATAAAAGAAACATCTGAGTACTATTCACATACGTTTTCAACTTTAATGCAGAATATTAATCTATTCATCTATCTTATACTATTACTCAGCATTGATGAAATGATGAGTTGATCTCTACGACCAGATAAGAAAATTGTTTTTAAGTTATTGGTTTGTAGGAATTTGATTTGATTGATTGCAGGATTTCATCATGAGCTCTGACATCGGTTAGAGAACCATTGGGAAACCAGACACAGAAAGTACTCTTCATCAGTAGTACACACCCACCACCAGGGTTCGAATCCAAGAACTTCTGGTTAAAAGGCTGGCGGGTTGTATACCACTAAGTTACCGGTACGTGATCCAATCACCAATCCATCGATTCCAACTTCTGCCACTTCACTACAAAGTGTGACTGGCAGCCAGTCAATGCCACTGCTGACGAGTATTTTTCGTCATGTCTGACCTGTTGTACCCTACTGATCTCACGACTTCACACTAGAACCCACCTGAGTAACTACTACCTACCTGAATAGCGTCAATTACTAGTGAGCATCTCATTGATATTCAAGTATTGGTTTTAAGGAGTGAGAACAAATACCTGACAAAGACATTGGCTAGAAGTCCGGCTATGTCATCAACTGGCAGAAGTTGGAAGTCATTAGCCATTAGATCAGATCCTATAGGGTAAATGGTGGTCTACGGACTCGCTATCCTTGTAACCGGGGGGTCTCGGGTTCGAACCCCGCTGGGTGCGTATTGCTGTTAAGTCCCGAAATAGAATGAAACAGCTTTCCAGTACTCCCAGGTTTTCCAATTGTTCTGTGGGCGATGTCGCCTCATAATCAATATTTTTATTTTGCCACCAGTGAAGCAGATTTGTGGGTCAACTGAATTATTTTTGGCATTGGTGTATTTTACTCCCTGAGTTAGAAAACCAGCCACACTGAGTACTGGACAGACAGCTATTTCATCCTAGTTTAGGACTCTTCATCAGTAGTACGCACCTACCGCCAGGATTCAAACCTAGCACCTGGTTACAAGGGGAGCTCGTAGATGACTAAGCCACTGGGACCCTATCCAGTGATTAGTCCATGAATTACAGCTTCTACCAATTGACCGCTAACCAACGTCTTTGGCGAGTATTTGTCCTTATACCAGAACTGCCGCACCCTACTGTTCACGAATTCCCACTAGAACCCACCTGAATAGGGCCAGTCGGTAGTGAGCACCCCATTAATTTTCAATCAAATCCCTACAAACCTTTACTTGAAAATTACAAAGTTAGTTGGAACATACAAATGAGTGTGAATATTGTTATTAGATCATTCAGGATGCATTTTCGAAGTAATTATTTCGTTACAGTCTATATATAACTTCCTTTTTACTACTGTTTGATGAATCTAATGTCGACGAAAGCTAATCTCTCTGGCCAACACAATAATCAGAGCAGTGATAGACTGTGGAAACAACCAGTCACTTTGAGAGTTACCAGTTTAGAGGGCTAATGAACACATGAAGGATTCTGAATGCTCACTGTGCATATTGATATCAGCTCTGAAGTAACATTGTCTAGAAGGCAAACAATAGGAGCTTGATATAATAAATTGTGCTGTTCATCAGCATAATATAATAATACGAGAAATCAACTGGCATAAATCTCTACTCTAGTGATTCCTATAACCGTTGTTACTTTAATAGTTAATGTTTGTGATAGTAACAGTAATCATAACGGTAGAAATGTAACTAAAAAGAAAGGTTACAAGGCATGTGCAACAATTGATTATTAATCTGACTCTCATTGGTGACTATTCCTGTACACCAAGTTGTCTGGAGTTCTAGTGAGAAGTCATAACCAGCAGGGTTCACTAAGTCAAGTAACACGACGGTTACTCGCCTGATATTTTACCTGGCGGTCGTGGCGGTGGAATTCGTGAAACATTTGATCTGATCCAATTGACTGAATGTTCAACGATCTCGCCTTGTCAAGGAGATGGTCCCACGTTTGAACTTTGGCGGTGGATGCATACTACTGAAGAGTCCCAAAACAGGACGAAACAGATCTCCAGTGCTCCTTCGTAGTTTTCTAACAGCTCTCTAACTGATAACAACTCGTGATACAACCTGTAAGCAATTTAATTTGTCTAGATTGCCTTAGTATGTTCTTTTTTCCAGTAAAAGTTATTTTAAAGCTGTCATTAATAGTGAATGTGTAAGGTAAGATGAACCCATTGAATTAGTGTAATCAACCTGTGCATCTCATCCATTCATTTATTATACTTAGAAATATTTATTGATTACGTATATAATGCTGTTTAACAAGCGGTATAAAAAATTGTTTTTAACTTTCTGATGCTAAGTAATTGTTGTGTGTCTGCAAAATGTAGAAATAGGTGTAACACGTTTATTATGTGTTAATTATTTATTGAGCTATGACCCAGTTTCCCCCAAAAGGGTGCGAGCTATCCTTATTGTGTTATGCGAGCTGATGGTATCACTGATTTCCACTCAGGGTGGTGTAGACGAAGTCGGAGTCGAACCCTGCACTCATTAGCTGGAAGTTAAATTTATCAGCCAGTGAGGCATATTTCTGTCATCTGGTTAGTAGAATAAATTAGAGTAGAATAATGGTCAGCAACAACATCCAGCGCCACTCACCATCAACGGGAGGGATTTGAAAGAGGTTGGTTACTTCATTCACTCACTTATTTAGGGAGCATTGTCTCAACTACAGGAAGTCGGAACGGATGAGGATGTCAAATCGGGCGAGAATCGGGAAGGCGAGAAACACATTCACATCAACCTGAAGTTAATATGAAAATCTTCGTGACTCAACTCAGCATCAACAACAAAATTCAGTCGGATTTTCAATACAAACAACGTCAAGTCAGTCATTTCTTCTATACGGATCAGAATCTTGGCGGGCGGGTGGGTCACAAAGAATATTTCCAACAGCCTGTTACAGAACCTTATCAACCAACAACTGTCTTCCTTGACTCTATACTGAAGATCAGATGGCCGGGCCGGGAAGAATCACAAACAAGAAACTATGAGAAGGAACAAAAAAAAACAAGAACCAATCGCCAACCAACAAATATGCAGGAGAAAGTGGATGGAGATGGATTGGACACTCAATCCCTGAGAAGGCCGCTGGGTGACATGGCGCGTGCGTCAGGCCATTTCTCAAGTGTAACCAGGCCGAAAGGGAAGGGGCGAGTGGGACGTCAGTGCAAGGGTGACATGGAGGAGATGGTGTGAAGAGAGAGGAGTTGAAACAGTACGGACTGACTAACATGGATGCAGGTGAAAAGTACAGCCGAAGGATGACAGAAGTAAGTGGAGACGTGCAGTTGAAGCCGTATGTTCCACTAGGAACCCAAGGGAACAATAATAATAATAATAAAGGTCAGTGAATCACTCAGGAACCTATCGTCCAACAAATGTGTAAAAGATCTCAATACAGCGGAAATATTCATTCAGACATTTAGAAGAGAAGAGAAAATTTCAGCGAAGAATTAGTGTAGAAGGAAATGGAGGTGGAGTGGTCATATTTTGAAGAGACCACTGAGTGACAAAACGGGATGAACTAGCGGGTGAGTTCAAGATTGGCATGGAAGTGGTCGTGTATTGTGTTCTATACACTGGATGATTTAACTGTGAAGTTTACACACTGTCCCCTCCGTCTGGACAACGTCGTCAGCTCTTACTTCATTGTGGTGTGAGTATTGTTAAATTTATCATGTACTAGTGTATGTCAGTCTCCCCGGTTGTTTTCACTGTCATCAAGGCAAGCTCGTTTAAACCGAACCCTGGCAATGAATGCGTTCTGCCGATGATTCCCAGACTAAGATGAAACAGCTGTCCATTAAGTACTTCAGTGCTGGTTTCCAATGTTTCTCTTAAAAATAAATCTAATCCTTGCAAACAAACTCTTGAAAATTAATCTGATGATCGCTAGTGACTTGCTACAGGATGGAGTTTCCTGGAGTTCTAGTGAGAATTCGTGACCACTGAGGTTCATCCAGTCAATTGTGAGGATGGATGTGTGCCCCACCGATGACATTGGTTGGTGCCCCAGTCGCGCTTAATCACGAATTGGTAGAATTTAGAATTCATGGACTGGCCAGCAGTGGCTGAACGGTAGGACGGGCCAGCCTGCCTTGTAACCGGAAGGTCGTGGGTTCAAACCCCCATGGTGTGGTAGGTGCATACTGCTGTCCAGTACTCCCTGGTGGTGGCTGGTTTTCAATGGTTCTCTAACTGATATCAATCCGTGATCAACTCGTAAAAACAAATACAATCCTTACAAGCCAACAACTGAAGATTTCATCTTTCTCTATCTACGTATACATTTCTAGATTAGCTGAGTGGGTTCTACTTCATTTCTGTTCAGAATTTTTCGTGATATGGATTTTTTCAATGGTTTGTGCGTTTGAAGGAGGGAGAGAGAGAGAGAGAGAGAAAGAGAGTATCTGTTGATTTTCGACATTTACGCCGATAAAAAATACCACAAACGACTGAACTTTTTACGATTATTAGAAAAGGAATTGTTATAATTTACACATTGTGAAGAGATTTCTTTTTTGGTTTTAAAGAAATATCTTACTTAGAAATTCCACGACACAATCCTTGTGATTATAATCGTCGTCAAACACCAAGAGACACAGATAGATGACTTATGTTCTTTATAAACTGGTTCATGCGATGTATAAATCTTCTAAAGAGGGTGGGGGTGTAGAGTTCTTAAGAAAAAAGTAACTGATAACTGCTCCACAAGAGGTGGCTCTTATAGCCTAATATATATAATTCTTTAGTATTTGAAATGATGAGTAAAGGGTTCCTGTCCGAATGGGAAGTCTTACCGGATGATGAGTTCGAATTCGGACGAAATGCCCATCCTGAATCCTACTGCTAACAATATAAGGAGTATTATTATCTAGTCTCAGATGATTTCGTTTGTTTTTTCATTGAAATAATATAAGAAATCTAAAAAATCTCAGCTAACTGTTTCGTCCTCGTAGATTGGGACTCTTCAGTAGTGTGCACCCGCCGCAATTATTCAAACTTGTGACCATTTTGGTTGTAAGGTGAGCTCGTTGACCATTTAACCGCTGGGACGCGACTCCTCAATGGCCAGCCAATGAATTCTGACCTCTAATAATTCATGATTTTAACTGATTAAAAATGCATATTAAAACTTTTCAAAAGAATGGATACTGAACAAAGAGTACTCTTTTCAAAACGTCTCCATCAGGCTCTATTGTTATATATACATTATAGCGACTGAATGAATTAGTGTGATGAAGAACGTTAATGTTGTTTAACTAACATCGAATCAATAATATTGATAGATTACAGCTAAATAGCATCAACATTAAATAAGCTGAATGTCAGACAGAGAAATTAGGAAAGATAATATTACAAATTCATGAATTTATAGTCTCTACTGAAGGCCGGTCAGGGAAGTAGTAGTGGCTAGTTGGACTTGCTTCTTTTGAACACAGAGAACCGGTTGTTTGAGGTGAATTGCAATAGACCCTGCTGTTTGGAGCATGCAGTGCTTCAATGATTTTGGTAATTTATTAGGCACCCGGTAGATTACAGAGAAGGATTCTTCCAAGCTGGTTGGCTTTGTGGCCGGCTGGTTTAGACCAGGTGGTCCAATATCGAACTGTTAATGGTTTTCACTACACCTTTACCTAGCCACACTGGGAGATGTTCCTGAGCGAGCACGAAAAATCAAGTTCCTAGAGCCAACGGCCAATATAACTCGCTCCACAAGAAGTACAGTTGAATTGGTAGATACAATTTGAAGTGGCCAGCTAGTCTAGCTACTTCATCTTTCAGTCGAAGTAACATCATCGATCATGTAGAGAATAAGACGTGTAGTTCGCCAGCATTAATTCACTCATTCATTCATTCACTACTATAATGTGTATATACAACCGTAGAGCCTGATGATGAAGGGGTTATCGAAAAGAGTACTCTTTGTTCAGTAACCGTGTTCTCTTGAAAATTCGTGATTTCACCGACACTACTAACCAATATCGATCAGTGGTACCGATAACTTGATGAAACAGTTGTCCAGCATTTGAAATGATGAGTAAATGGTTCCTGTCCGAATGGAAAGTCATACCGGATGATGAGTCCGAATTCGGACGAAATGCCTCTCCTGAATCCTACTGCTAGTCGCTTGCTAACAGTACAATTAGTATCATTATTTAGTCTCGGTTGATTTGGTTTGTTGGTTTCATTGGAATGATATAAGGAATCTAAGCAATTTCAGCCAAATGTTTCGTCCTAGTAGACTGAAACTCTTCATCAGTACGCACCCACAGAAAAGATTCAAACCTAGGGCCTTTTGGTTACAAGGTGAGCTCGTTGTTCATTCCTGCCGTTGGGATGCGACTCCTCAATGGCCAACCAATGAATTTCGACTTCTAATAATTCATGATTTCACCGAGACTATTAATCAATATCGAAGTATTGGTTTGTAGGGATTTGGTTGATTAGTTACAGGATTTCATGGTGAGCTGACATTAGTTAGAGAACCATTGGAAAACCAGCTGGGAGTACTGGACAGCTGTTTCATCCTAGTTTGGGACTCTTCGGCAGTACGCACCCAATACTTGAATACCAATGAGATGCTCACTGGCGACTGGCCCTATCCAGGTAGGTTAATGCCTGGGTTCTAGTGCGAAGTCGTGACCAGTAGGTTGCAGCAGGTCGGGTGTTAGGACAAATACTCTCTGAAGACATTGGCTAGTGGTTGCGCTATATCATGAATTGACAGAAGCTAGAATCCATGGGCCAGTGGATTGGGTCCTAGTGGCTCAATGGTCCACGGGCTCGCCTTGTAACTAGAAGGCAGTGGGTGTGTAGTGTGTGCGTACTTCTGAAGAGTTTCAAACTAGGAAGACGAAACAGCTGTCCAGTCCTCCTTGGCAGGTTTTCCATTGATTCTCTAACCAATGTCAGCTCATGATGAAATCCTGTAACCAATCAACCAATATATCGATCCGTTGTAAGGAAAACATGATGAAACAATTGTCCAGTAATTCCAGCTTTTTTTTATTGATCCCTTAATTGATTGATACCAATACGTGGGTGAAACTTAAAACTATTCGTTTCGATTTAGAAGAAATTCTCCCCTAATAATATGGATTCGCTTTTTACTATTTCACATTATTACTGTTTTTGTTTTCTTGTAGTTCAAGTTAAACTTTGAAGTTGTTTGTTTCTCTTTTTTCTGTGTTTGCCTATGTCTATGCAAGCGATTCATTTATGCAGTCATATGGATTACCTGGGCGGAATTTTACTTCATTTCTCTTGAGAATTATAGAAAAATTTACGAAAAAAATATTTTTCAGTCGTCTGTGTGTGTGTGAGAGAGAGAGTATTTGTTGATTTTTAACGCTTACACAGAAAACACGACACAAAAAAAAAGAAAAAAACAAAGTCCAAAAAGAAACTGCGAACGATTAAAAAAGAAATTTGTTACAATTGACAAATTTTGAAGAAACATCTAACTTTAATATCGAATTTTATGGTCTACACATAACTTGAGAATATAACAATATTTATGCTAAGCGAGACAAAAGAAAGCAAAAGAGAAGCAACGACTCCAATTTCTGATACCGACTGGTTGAAAACAGCATTTAAACATATTAGTAGAATGTTTCTAAGGCTGGTCAGCCATCCTGTAGGAATGGGTTCCATTCCTGACAGATACACGCCTGAACCTCGTCTAACCAATCTGCACTAAATAGAGGACTAGACACGTCCAATCAAAAGTATTGAATGCAGTCCTAGAGTAGGTCAATCACTGGCCTGAATAGCTCAGTGGTAACGTCTTCTCTGAATGCAACACTCACTAGGTGATGCGGATTCCAAATTCAGAAGGGACATGAGTTGTCCTTTCAAGGTTGCAGATACGCCTTACTGACTGACTGATCGGTGAGTGCAAACCAGCACGAAACCTGTGGCCGATTGCCTCCAACCATCTAATATCAACAAACATTGACTGTAAAGGGAATGCCGAGAAAATAAATTGCACTGATCAAGGCACTCCACTCGAATTCATACAACCAGGTGAGGGCTTACGGCGAGTTGTCATCTGAATTGATGACGACTAGTGATTTCCGTCAGGGATGCCTATTATCCCTATTTTTATTCAATTTCATCATAGATGTACTAATGGATTTAACCCTAACTCACACTTCAGAGACTCAGGGATTGACTTGCTACCAGGGAATAATCTTGTTGACTTAGAATATACAGACGATATAGTCCTTCTAGGTCTGGTAAACAGAGCAGAGTCTTCTGAACACCTTGAGCAGCAATCTACGAATGTTTGGCATGCAATTCGCTCCCGCCAAATGTAAGATGATGTTACAGGACTGGACTACACTGCCCCTCAGTTTAGAAATAGGAAGTGAAGCGGTAGAGCACGTTGACCGCTTCACTTATTTGGGAAGTACCATCAGCCAGTGCCAACGGGTTGATCTCTGACGATACAGAGGGCTAGTTTCGCATATGCCAGTTTACGCCGTCTCTGGCGTAAACGTGATATCCGACTATTGACCAAAGGGCGGGTGTACTGGTCATCAGTCCGCTCCGTCCCCCTTTATGGCTGCGAGACCTGGCCATCGAGAGTGGAAGACATGAAAAGGCTAGCTAGCTGTCTTTGATCATAGATGCCTGCGTTCTATCTTCCGTGTGAAATGGTATAATAAGGTGAGCAATACCGAAGTTAGACACCGATCGAGTGCTAGGTAAACAGGGGAAATCAATCGACAAGGTTGTGAAATTACATCGACTGAGATGGTTAGGACACGTGTTACATATGCCTGGTCATCGCCTTCCTCGACGGCGGTGCAATATTATCTGACATAGGGTCAGGCTGGAAAAGAGCTAGCGACGGTCAAACCAAAACATGGCACCAGTCAATGAAATCTACAACAGTTAGTCTAAGCCAGCCACGTAGGAAGGTGTAGACTTCCTCGTTGGGATCCTCTGTGTACTGTCTCTATTTTGCATTTCTTTTTACTTTCTTCTCTCTTTTGTGTGCTACATGGAGTGTGGCGACTTGAACTGCTGGACATCGGTGCAAAGTTCTATGTCGAAAACAGACAGACGGACATTAACAAGCATGGTGGCAACATTGCAAATTCGCCTGGTAGAATTCAGTCTCCACGAAATCCGAGGACTAGACACACTACACTATTTACTAACTAGAGTTTAGTCGAAGGTAACCAGTAGTAAACCTGTAGAGGCAGTACAGTTGGATGTTGGGCTAGCAGCCCGCCCCCCCCCCGCTGTGAAATTAACACTATCACTGCTGAAACTTAAAATGCTTAGAGTCCTGGCCACGGTAGTCTAATGGTACTTTGCTCGCCAACCACGCAGGCGACTCACTTCTAAATCTTCCCTAGTTGTTGGCAGTAATTCCAGAAAAGACGGGAATGTCCTCCATAAGTTGAGCTACCCCACGCCACTGTTACTTCAAGGGTGGAAGACCTATATTCTTCTTAGAATAGTTAGCAAGGAAACAGGCATATTTCAACTTTATGCTGTTTGTGTAATTCAAAAGATTAGTTTTTATGGATTTTTTGTTTACTACCGTTTGTTTCTCAATTTTACTTTTTACTATCATTCTGACGTATTCACTAATCACCTTTTTTTGCCTTTTACGTGATTCAACTGAAATTGCTGATATATATTTGTAGTGACTTTATTGTATGAGCTGTGTAGGATTCTATCTAGGCCTGAGGATGATGATGATGATGACGATTGTCACTTAAGACCTGCTTGATTGATGATTGACTAGGGGGTTTTGAATTAGATCTCACAGTCTCTCTCTCTCTATCTGATTTGAAATTCTAGCTAAAAAGTTATTTATTTGCATTCTAAATAATAGTAATAGCCTTAATTATTGGTTTGTAGGGAATTCATTGACTGGTTGCAGGATTTCATCATAATGAGCTGACATCGGTTAGAGAACCACTGGAAAACCGCCAGGGAGTAGTGGACAGCCAGTTGTTTCGTCCAAGTTTCAAACTCTTTATCAGGAAGTACTCACCACCACTCTTCGAACCCAGAACCTTCTGGTTACAAGGCGAGCTCATAGAGGATTAAGCCACTGAGACCCTAACCACTGGCCAACCCGTCTGGCTCTATTGAATAGAGCCAGGTAGTTACTCGGGTGGGTTCTAGTGTGAAGTCGTGAACAGTTAGGGTAAAGCAGGTCTGGCGTGAGGACAAATACTTGCCAAACTGGCAAGATTTGGAATTCATAGGCTGGCGACTGGATCGGGTCCCAGTGGCTTAATGGTCTACGAGCTAGCTCGCCTTGTATACAGAAGGTTCTGGGTTCGACCCTTGACAATATGCTTGCATGATTGATGAGTCTCAGAAGTGGACGAAACGGCTTGTTGTCCAATACTCCTGGCTGACTTCACAATGGTTCCCTAAGCGATATCAGCTCATGAAGAAATTTTTTGTAACCAAGTAATAGCTTTATTCTAAACAATGTTTATCACGTGACATTTCCTCTTCATCCAAGATCTTCGAATAAAACAGTAACTGACGGTACATCACGTGACATGGTTCTCTTTGAACTGAATGGCAAACTAATCCATTATGATATGTCTTCTTTGTCTTCTCCGATAAATACACAATATTTTGTTGAATAAGAATTATAGAAAGTTCAGGAGTACACTTTGTGAACCAAGGATATTGTTCAGGAACCGTCACCTCATGTATTTGAATAAGCTACCATCTAGGATAATGCTTTCTCATCTCATGTTTCGTAGAAACCTGCGAATCAGCAGATTGTAAATGTTTTAAATACTCAGCAGAGTAAACAAACTGAATAAGAGGAATTAAATTTTGATGGAGGTTTTTGGTGGCCCAAGTTTTGAGCAGGTCACCATCGTCTCTAAATGCGATTCATTTGACCGTTAATTCGATCAAGTAAAGTAACAGCCATTTAAAATATTCTTAGAATTTTATAATTATTATCATATCCTTTAATTCCTAGAGGAACATAGGGCTTCAGCTGCGCATCTCCATTTCCTTCTGTTTTCTGCCAACGTTTTCACCCCGCTCCAAGTCCGCCCACATCCTTTCATCTCCTCTCCACATGACAACCTCCTCCTCCTAGTCACCCCACCGTGGGACGACCAGCTCGCCGCTTCCCTTTCGGCGGGTTCCATTGGAGCAATTGCTTGTCTAGTGATGTCACTTGATGGTTTGTTTTTTCAGAGTATGGTCAATCGAGTCAACCTTCATTTCTTCCTGCCTATTTGTCGCACAATCGGTTCGTGGTTGGTTTGCTCCCAGAGATCTTTGTTGGTGATCTTTTCTGGCCATCTGATCTTGAGTATTGAGCGAAGGCAGCTGTTAATGGAGGTCTGCAGTTTGTTTGAGGTGCTATTTATGACGCACCAAGTCTCTGCTCCGTATAGTAGGTAGCACTGACTTCACATTACCTTGTAAATATATTTCACATGCACCGACCAGTCGTTTGGCTACACTTTTTTTATGAAAGCTGAAAGTACTACACAATTTCTTTAGGCTGAACTCAATGGAGTGACCTGCAAAAAACAGGGACTTTAAGTTCAGTACTTAAGCCACTTAATTACATATTCGCATTCTAAAGCTTAGGGTTTACAGGGTTGATCATGAGTTGATATCACTTGGAGAAACATTTGAGAACCAGTAGGAAGTACTGGACAACCCGGTATTTCTTCCTAATTTGCGACTCTTCCCTAGCACGCCGCCACTAAGGTTTTTAAGCCAGTATCGTCGAGATACAAAACGAGCTCGTTGACTATTCAGCCACAGGGATCCGACTCAATCGTCCGTGAATTCCAATTTCAGCCAATTCGTGATATATAAATCAGTTGGCTGCCAAGAAGGTTTCCTCTTCTCTTCACATGGCCTCCTCCAAGTCACTTTCGAACACCTAACTCGCCATTTTGCATTTGAATTCCAGTCAAAGGCCTGTCTAGTGTGTGACGTCACTTGTAGGTCTTCTTAGAGAGATTTTTTATTATAGGACATTATAAATTGGATGCAAAAGTACAGGCAGACATTATCTCTGTCAAGTATAACTTCACTTTCTGATTTTTAATATTATTTATTACACGCATTATGACCTAATTCAGAAATACATCTTTCTAAAGTCATCTAAATTGATAAACACATAATTTTTTTAAAAATAATACATTAGCGTAGAATCGATTAATCTTGACGGTAGACTTCATCCTGCGGCCGAGCGATGCTGGGGACATCACTCGTACCCAATTCCCATGAAACTTCATGGTTCATGAAGCCGGCTCATCCTCCCGTAGGAGATAGCCGAAGTAAAGTAAGTAAGTAAGTACTTCATCCTGCAAGGGTAATAGTTAAAGAGTTTCTGAAAACAGAACAGCCTTAGCCATCGTTGTAATCTGGGTGTTTTCAGCATCGGTCATGCATAACCCGACTATTGGTCAAACCTAAGGCGTTCACATTTACTATTCAACTATTTCGATGATCTATGCATTCGCTATACTCTCAATGCTCTTTTTTAGCAGTGCCTTCCTCATCCAACTTCATACCTGAGGAGTATTTGTCTCCATACTCATATTGGGGGGGAGGAGAGTAGTCAGAATCCATGCGCTATTAGATTTCATCCAGTCCGAGAGCGGGATGGTAATATGATCACTTTTTACTCTAAGGCTTTGAGGATTGAAAGGCACTGAAGCTGCAACGATGTAGCTACCCTTTTCTCTTGTTCACTCAATGATACTCTAACTAATTTTATTCCACAACAAAAAAACTAAGTTGCACTTTCCTATTTTTTTTCTTTATCCTTTTGCATTCCGGGGAGAAACAAAGGATTTCACGCTTTCAGCCTTTAAGTCTTAAGTAGTAATGGTGTTACAATACTTTTCTTCACATGGTGGGGTTTCTAGCCTCATGCAGAACTTTCTGTCTTTCATGGACTTGCAATAACTACGTTGGTCGGAGATCGAACCCTAGACCACGTGGATGGCAGACAAGTGTTCTACCGCTAAACCACTATTAAAACAACTTAACCAATGTTAACTGCATTTTGTTTTGTTATTCTTATTCTATGTGGTGGAGTTTATTTTCTTTTCAATAGTTACCTACTAATTGAAAAGTAATGATAGATTCATTATTATATGTTTAAACCTTGGGGACTGTGGAGTAATTAATTCCATGTTAGTTTGTTTATTAGATTTACCACACACACACACAGTGAAACTGTATTATTTACTGGATGACAAGGTTTCAAACAAAATGTATTACTGTTCATAGTCATTTCACTAATTATAATCACACGACTCCGTAACTTGAGTTTTATAGTTTTCTTTATTCTCTCCTATTTGTCGTCGAAGTCGTGGTAGTAGAATTTTCGAGATATCCGCCTAGACAGGTGTTGAATCATTCCTATTACACGTATTCCCTGTCAGTTGATTCGATAAACAAAGCTTCCATTGTTATCAATCTCTCCATCCCTCAAACCCTGTTACATTAGATTTCAAAACTGTCATCCCATCATCCTATGATGTATGGTTGTGTGTGATTGCATGTAGTGAGCGGCATAGCTGAACTATTCTCTAGATTTCTTATCTTATTCGGATCAACTCATCTAGATTTGCTAGGTTTTTGTGCTTCACTAATGTGACTGACTGATCCCATTGTGCTGCTGTGACCTATGTAGATATGATAGAGAAGATTTGTAGCTCAGGTGGATGATTTTTGATGTTTTACATGATGTTTTACATAATATGTGTGTTTTTACATGAAGATGTAAAAACACACATAAACAACCAATCATGTCCAAGGTCACCAGGAGAGATGATTAATAAACTCGTGGAGAAATCTAAAAGCTCACTCCAAATTGAAGTATGCGCTGAAGATGTCACCCAGTAGGGTGATGAAAGCTTCGCAAATTAACCATCCAGCTCAGAGAACACAACCACATCAAAATGTGACCTATGTATTTGACCTGACAATCATTGCAGGTAGAGAGAGTATTAGATAAACTAAATTGTTTTGTTTAATTGGTTCCACAGGATCCCTTATCCGACAAAGCTTATTTCTAATTGAGTTTGTGGGGTATGTGAATGCCAACCACTTTTATTCCTGTCTCGCTAAGAATTCTGCTTAAGGTTTCCGAGATTCCTTCTTGGTAGGGGAGGAAGTACTACTGATGATTTAGATTCCTTATTGTTGATGTTGTCTTGCGCATGCTTGATATGCATGTCGTCATTAATATTATTATTAATTTCACTAATACTACTATCATTATTTATTTTATATTTACATTTCCCCACATACTTTCTGACTAATTTAACTGAATTCTTAACAATGCAGGAATAAAAGTGGCTGGTATTCAAACACCCCACAAACTCAATTAGGAACAAGCTTTGTCAGTTAAAGGATCCTGCCAGTGGAGCCTTTAAAACAAAACAATTTAGTTTATCTAATACCCTGCCTGCAATGATTGTCAGGTCAAATACATAGGTCAAAATAGTAGAACAGGGAAGTTAGACTAGCTGAACATAAAAACCTAGCAAAACCTAGATGAGTTGATCCGAATAAGATAAGAAATCTAGAGAATAGTTCAGCTATATACCGCTCACTACATGCAATCACACACAACCATACATCATAGGATGATGGGATGACAGTTTTGAAATCTAATGTAACAGGGTTTGAGGGATGGAGAGATTGATAACAATGGAAGCTTTGTTTATCGAATCAACTGACAGGGAATACGTGTAATAGGAATGATTCAACACCTGTCTAGGCGGATATCTCGAAAATTCTACTACCACGACTTCGACGACAAATAGGAGAGAATAAAGAAAACTATAAAACTCAAGTTACGGAGTCGTGTGATTATAATTAGTGAAATGACTATGAACAGTAATACATTTTGTTTGAAACCTTGTCATCCAGTAAATAATACAGTTTCACTGTGTGTGTGTGTGTGTGTGTGTGTGTGTGTGGTAAATTTAATAAACAAACTAAAATGGAATAGTAGATTTATTTTTTTTAACATGTTTATAAAAAGTCAAGCGATCTGATCACGGCAATTGATCTTTTCACCACAGAAATTGTATCTTATTGACGCCTTACCTAATCATTGAAATTTTTGTTATTATCATCATTAAAGTGATATGTGAGCAGTATTCATTCTTTGCCGTACTGATAACAATCACTTCTTCTATATACACTACCTTTTTAGCGTACAGGTAATATTTGACTGTGAGAAGAGAGGCTTAGATTAAAAACAGGATAGTCAACCCTTATTAGAACTAATTTGTGCATCGCTTAAACTGAAATGTATTGATTTTGGATCCTTATTGAAATAGTAAGATAAAAATTTCTGTAGTTTGTCAAAGGTGCAGTTGTTTCTCGCTTTATGTTATCACCTTTTCCAAAGTTTAATCGATAAGAGCTTTCTTTCTCTTCTATTTTCTCACCTCGTTTTATCCGACTTTTCCTATTTTTCTTATTTTTCGGAAAAATTCAGTGAGATTATTCGCGATTTATCTGAAGTTTTGATCGCCACCAGAAAGTTTCATTCTGGTTTGGGAATCATCGGCAGCACTCACCGACCTGCACGTCTCCACTTTATCCTATTTTACGCGGTCCCATTTAGTTGGCCTTGATGACAGACTACTTGGGCCTCAGTGGGAACATCATCACTCACTGTGGAATTCAGGTACATCCAGTCAACTGACGAGTCCTGAATAGGACGAAATGCGCTTTATTTGGATTCCACTGCCAGTCACCATCCATTAATTAACCTCTATGTAGTATATATTGCCACACATGCGAACATTGTTTTACAGATATGAATGACTGACAGAATTAAGATAAATGTCTGTCATCATATGTGCAGATAATTGCATAAACACATGTATGACTCGTTAACAATATGTGCATTAGTTGTGTAATCGTATCAATATCCACAAATCCAGTCTGTCATTCTGTCATTCCTTTGCATTTCAAGTGTATTACAGGGCTCCAGGCTTAGGTGTTGCAGTTTCAGAAGGTGTGGTATTTGGTCGCGTTTTTGATGTTGATTTTGCTAACTGGCCTTCCATACATCCTTATTTCTTTACTGAGCCTTCTAACGGTTAAGAGGAGATCCGGATTAAGTCAGCCGAGATCACGTGTGGTGTGGTTGGCAAGGATTCTACTACTACTGGCCATCACCGCTGACTAACTGTTAACAATGTTATCTTCAAGTTTTAGTTTACACGGCTTTGATTGGCTACTGTTTTTTGGCCAGAAGGGTCCACCTGGTCAGCTAAGAGGACAATAACTCGCCAGTGACATTGGTTGGAGGTTGAGCTGCATATATATATAGCCAACTGGCAGAGACTGGAATTCATGACTCAATGGATCAGGTCTCACTGGCTGAATCATCTACTTGCTTGTCATCTGACACTGGGTTGGAATCCCGGTGGCGGATGCACACTGCCGAAGTGTCTCCCAAACAACGAGGATGAGACATCTGTGGCTGTCTAATATTCCCTGTTTTTCCAATAGCCCTCTGGCACTGACGTTGGGTCGTCATCAAACCTGTTACAGCACAATTTTTTCCCTCATTGCATTTCACTTCATTTTCATGCATATTTTAATTTTTTTTTTAATCTATTTTTCTTTTCCGTTTTCTCCTTTCCTCTTCCCAATCAATATATATCAGTTGTCGTTGTATACTGGTGTATACGTCTCCGACATTTCTACTTGAGTCAAAGACACACTAAAATGTATGATCCAGATGTCATGATACAACCTGGTCAACCACGTCCAAGTATTATCAGTGGTGCAGTGCATTTTCCAAGTACAGGTCTACCAGAATATCGACGTCCTTCATCCTCTCTGTATAAATCTACATCACAGAGTAAACCACCCGTGTATCCTGGAGATACAAATGATCCAGCAGATGTCGGAAAACGTCCTCCACTTTATCCGAATTTAAATCAAGATGGATATCTTAATAATATCAATAATAGTAATAATAATAATAATAATTTTATAAATGAGACTCCATTGAAACACACTGCCTCCATTGGTGGTGGTGGTGGTTCAGTCAATGCTGCGGTTAATTTAAGTCCTGTGGAAAAAAGAAATTCAGACAGATTTTCACAAGGGTTACAATCACCTAGTAAGTGAATTTAAACTTGACATATTCCAATGTTTGTAATTTTTTTAATATTTCATACATTTGGTTCCCTTGATAAATTTTGATAGAGAGAAAGAAAGACCAGATTTGCAGTATAAAATGTGGTATCGTCAATCTATTTCACAGGTTCTCCCCATCAGCTAACTGCAAACTATCTGAAATCATAATGGTTATAAATAATAACATTTCATACTTCATTGTATGAAAGGTAATAGAGAAGACATTATAAGTTGAACGCATCTGGAATATAAGTATTATAATCTAAGTCACCATCAATTTATATACTATCAAACTATGAAAAAAGAAAGAAAAAGGGGGTGAGAGAAGACAGAAAAGAGAAAAATCTAATAGACAGTGTCAACATGGCAACTCAAGAAGGTCAAAGTTAATCAATTTGAAAACTTGCTTAGTGAGTTGAGCTCACTAGTGTGAATGACTAATCAGTGTAATGAAAGTGATATGGTTACCAAGGGAGTGAGAGATTGACTACACAGTCTCTTTCTGTGTGCAGAAGTTTTGGAAGTATCGAAATCAGACACCTTGTGGATACAGGTCATTTTTGTCGAGATTACCAAATCCTTCGAAATATTAAACATACAAAGGACAGCGAATCTACTACGATTTACTGCTGAAGCAGTTGCAATCAAACGTCACAGACCAAACATATGCATACAGAACGAGAGTGTAGTCAATCTCTCACTCCCATGGTAACTATATGATTTTCATTACACTGATTAGTCATTCACACTAGTGAGCTCAGCTCACTAGGGAAGTTTTCAAATTGATGAACTTTGACCTTCGTGAGTTGCCATGTTGACACTGTCTATTAGATTTTTCTGTTTTCTGTTAGCTGATGAAAACCTGTGAAATAGAATGATATCATTTTCTAATATATATCTAAATGCTTGATTTATGTTGTTATTTCAGTTATTAGTAAGAGTGCTTGGATGATGATGCGTTTCATTCCAGCTTCGATGTCATTCTAATAAGTGCTGACCAGCAGTGCAGCTCTTTCTTTACCTTGGTCATAGTAATGTTTGTTTATTTTATTTCTATTCTACCACTTGAATTCATTCTGTAACAACACAAGACAAGGGCCAGGCAACCGATCGTTTATTAAGAAAATCAGTACTTATTTATAAATATTCCATGTACATTATTATAGCTTATTCAAGCAGACAAACACAATCTTCTGATTGGTTGTTTCTTGCTCAAGGTTATTCTGTACTGCTTGTGAATGGTTTCTCAGAAAGTTAAGCCATATATCTGCGAATCGTATTTGCCCAGGTTAAGTCTGCTGTGATTGTTTGTTGAATCAGTCTTGTTCATATTTTCTCACGGTCAATATTAGCGACATTGGCTAGCAGCCTGCTCTCACCACAATTCCACTTCACTTCCACCTTCACCGTCTTTATTGTTATCATCATCGTACTGTTGATTTTTATTTAGACAACACTTGACCTACAATCTGAAAATCTTTATACGAGTTCACTTATGTTTAATAATCTTCAATGTAAGTTTTGTAATTCATCCACATCCACTCTACCGCACCCACCTTAGTATTATATTATTATCATTATTTCCTTTAATTCCTAGAGGAACATAGGGCTTCAGCCACGCGTCTCCATTGTGTTGGGTTCTCTGCCAGAGTTTTCACCAGGCTCCAAGTCTGGCCATATGCTTTCATCTCCTCTTGATTCACACACGCTAGTACATCACTTTAATTATCTTTATTCTTAGTGGGGCTGAATGACTTAACTCTGGAAGGTGTTCAAATATTGAAGACTTTGTCGTCCTTTACTCATCTTTCATTTACCAAATCACATAGTGTTCAGCTATGCGTTTACGGCGAACACGCTTACAACGTCAAATGTAATCAACTCCATAGGAGCATATGAATGAGTATATGCACACATAGAGGTGGACATAAGCAGTGTTTTACCTTGACGCATTGTTGAATTATATTTCGCTTGGTAAATACTAAATTCAAGTCAGCTGCATAAAACACTGTTTAATACATTTAGATAAACGAATATTAATAACTTCAGCGAGTGTCACCTTTGAAAGTTAAAATCATAAACAGTGTCTTCTTTGGCAATGTGATTTGGCTGGGGACGGTTTCTTTCTTGAAGTTTCTGTCGATAAACCTTTTAGCATATCGATTATTGAAGAGAGTTGTGCGAAGGCTTTCTAATTCTAAGTCGACCGTATCTACAGGGAAAATATTCCCAATTCTGGAGCACACAGAGAACAGAAAAGATTTCTCTTCCTGCCTAAGGGTACCCAACTGTTGAAGTTAGTATACTGATCTGTAAATGTTGGATTTGATTACCTTGGTCATATTAATCTTTGTTTATTTTATTTCTATTTTACCACTTGAATTCATTCCAATTCACTTCGCTGTCACAGTCTCTATTGTTATCATCATCGTACTGTTAATTTCGAATTAAGACAACACTTGCCCTGCAATTCTACAATTTTAAAGTCTCCATACCACTTCACTCATGTTTAATAATCTTTAAAAGTTTTGTAATTCATCCACTTCAACTCTATCACGCCCACCTTAGTACATCGTTTTAACTGTCTTTGTTCTTATCATATGTGCAGTTGGTTAAGCAATTTCTAGTGCGCCCACTTAATGCCTTATTTTTCCGTAATATAAATACGACTGGTGTACAGATAAGATAAGATTTTATTTTGATTAATCACACAGTGTTACACAGTAATACTAACTGATGACCACGTCTCGAGCACAGACTATTTCCACTCATAGTCATATCAAGTAGTCACTCACACAACTTTCTTGCTTCATTTATATACATAAGTAAAAATCTATGACTAGACATTTGAATCAAAATTAAAATCAAATCTCATCTATGATGGAGTTATACTCTACGACAGTGCCCAGGTTTTATACTTGGACCTTTTCAGTAGTTAAGCTGAAATAATTTGTTTTTTATTCGTTTAAGTTCCAAGTGGGACATAGGGCACCTTCACTGAGAGACAAGCTCTGTAGGCTAAAAGACCCTATAGGTTGACCTAATTAAACAAAGTAATATAATTTACAAAATACCTTGCAATGACTGTGAGCAAGGTCAACTAACTAGGTCAAACTAGTAGATCGGGAGTAATCGGATTGCCTGTCAGAACATAATAATTTAGCGAAGGTAAGAATGGTTGATAAGTTACTTGGAAAAAAGCTCAGAGATTGCACTTCACGCACAACCACACAAAAGGGTGGGAGAGGGCTAAGATTTTAAGAAGTAATCTATGTAGGTGGAGAGAGAGATTGACTACTGAATCCCGATTCATCGAGTCTACACCTAACACATAGAAGAGGAATGACTCAATGCAAATACCAGAAATATGGAAGATATTATTATTATATCCTTTAATTCCTAGAGGAACATGGGGCTTCAGCTGCGCATCTCCATAGCATTCTGTTTTCTGCCAACTTTTTTCATCCCGCTCCAAGTCTGTCCACATGCTTTCATCTCCTCCTCACATGACCTCCTCCAAGTCACCCCACCCTCGCATTGACGACCAACTCGCCACTTTCCTTTCGGGTTCCACTGGAGCAATGGCTTGTCTAGTGATGTCACTCACATGATGGTTTCCTCAGAGTATGACCGGCCAATCCATCTCCATTTCTTCCTGACTGTTTGTTTCACAATCGGTTCCTGTTGAGTTGGTTCGCTCACTGCCAGAGATACCTGTTTCTGATCTTTTCTGGCCGGCTATCTGATCTTGAGCGAAGTATTGAACGAAGACAACTGTTAATGAAGGTTTGAAGTTTGTTTGAGGTGTTCTTCATGACGCGCCAAGTCTCTGATCCGTATAGTGAGTAGCACTGACTGACTTCACATTGGAGTTGAAAATCCGGATGTTACTTTTGATGCTGAGTAATACTGTTGACTTCCACACAGACTTGAGAGTAACGAAAGCCTGTCTGGATTTTCCGATTCTGGTTTTGATATCCTCGTCAGTTCCGCCAGACTTTAGCCCCTTAGATATTTCAGAACATCCTTTAACACTGAGGAGGAACAATAATCAGTGACAGAGAAATAAACTGGTCATAAAATATGCTTCTTCTTTAGCAAGACCATTATTATTATTATTATTTTAAGAGAGGGTTAGTAGTTTTATTTCCATACCCAATGATTTTTATAATCTTCATATGTATCTAATACCATTAGGCGAGGTGAATCAATTCTTTTTTTTAGCTTTCTGCGTCCATTTCTCGCTTTCTCTCTCTCTTTCTCTCTACCTCCTTCTATCACATGAGAATAAATTATTTCTGTTCTCATTTTATACCGGTCACTTTTATCTAATCTGAAAGAAAACACAGAAAAATGATTGGGAAAGTACACTTATGTTGTTTGTTTCTTTGTGTGTGTGTGTGTTCATTTCTTTTTTCAGAAAACAGTTTTAAAAGTACACCTTGTAATTTTCCCACTAAAAGAAGGAGAATTCAAGCAATTCTGGTTTACTTTGTCCACCTATTATTATTATTATTATTATTATTATTACTATCGTTATCGTTATTTTATTTTAACATCTAATGAACTCACCTCAAAATGGATGAAAAGTGTGCGTCAGATTCTACTGCTATCTGATACTACTTATTTCTTGCGTTTCTAGTAGTATGTAGAGATCATTTGCAGCACATCTTTGACATCAACTCACCTAATCTTCTCTCCATTGTAGGCGGATGTTCAATTCATCACCATTTCCCACTTTGGATTGTATTCAAAAGCCTGATTAGCTGTCTTTGATCATGGATGCCTGCGCTCTATCTTCCGTGTGAAATGGTATAATAAGGTGAGCAATACCGAAGTTAGACACCGATCGAGTGCTAGGTAAACAGGGGAAATCAATCGACGAGGCTGTGAAGCTACATCGACTGAGATGGTTAGGACACGTGTTACATATGCCTGGTCATCGCCTTCCTCGACGGCGGGGCAATATTATCTGACATAGGGTCAGACTGGAAAAGAGCTAGTGGCGGTCAAACCAAAACATGGCTTCATCAATCAATGAAATCCACAACAGTTAGTCTAAGCTAGCCAGGTAGAAAGGTGTAGACTTCCTGACTGGTCGGGGTCCTCGGGAAGGTAAAAACCAGTGGTTAGAAACTATTGGTGATATAGCTCAAAATCATTCTCGATGAATAGCGCAGATGTATCCACTCCTTGTGACTTATGATTTCCAATGAAACTGTTTTGTTCTTCGTTATTACTATTCCTTTATCTCACACCTCCGTTTACTGTCTCTATTATGCATTTCTTCTACTTTCTTCTCTAGCTTTGTGTTCTACATGGAGGGAGTGTGTCGACTTGAACTGGTGCACATCGGTGCAAAGTTCTATGTGGAAAACAGGCAGACAGACAGAAGAGCCATCCCTTCAGCGTAATATCCAATCCACCTCACTTTCCTTCTTCTTCTTATTTGTTGATTATCAAAAGATTACAAGATTTCATCATGAGATGATATCGGTTAGAGAACAATTAAAGATATTAAAAGTACTGGACAGCTGTTTCGTCCTGATCTAGCAGTCTTCATCAGTGCGCAAGCAAGCTTGTAGACCATTGAGTCACTGGCGAGACCCGACTGAATGGCAAACCCATGAATTTTAACTTTTAACAATTCATGATTTCACTGCGACCACCAGGCAAAGTCGTCATTGATGAGTATCTATCCTCACACTGGATCTACTCTACCCCCACTGATCAAATTCCTGCGAACCAATATTTGAATATTATTCTGATGCTGACTAGAGACTGGCTCTATTCAAGTAGCTGGGAAGTTATAACCAGTGAAATACAACAGGTCGGGTGTGTGGATAAATACTCGCCAGAGATGACATTGGCTAATGCCGGTCTTGTAAGCAGAAAGGACTGGGTTCAAATTTCTGTGTTGGGTGCGTCCTGTGAGGAGTTCGAAACTAGGACGGAACAGCTGTCCACTTCCCCCAAGTTTTTCAATGGTTCTCTAACCGTTGTCATCTCATGACGAAATCCTATGACCAGTCAACCTTCCCCCCCCGCAAAACAACAATTGAATAATAATAATAATGAAGTGTCAATTGGTTTGCTATCTGCTAATGTCGCTTGTTGCCAGTCGTTTCCAACAGGCCATGTGATCTTCAGTATAGAGCCAGAGAAGGCAACTGATTATGATGAAAGTCTAAAGTCCAAGTTTCTGAGCTATAAAAAAGCGCTAACTTAGTCCACATTCATATCTTGTTTCTTATGCATTGAGTGTAGCAGATTTTCACACCGATTTTGCTTCGTGCTATTTTAACTGGCTTTTTATATTCTCTTTCATACCCAATTAGGTGTAAAAGACAACCTCTCTTAGATATTTCCGTCGGACAGGGATTGATGCCTGCTGTCGTTGGTTAATTAGTTGTCTTCATCACCTCTGTCTTCCCTATGTGTGTCTGTCTGTCTGGATTCAACATAGAACTTGGCACCGAAGTGCAGCAGTTCGAGTTGCCACGTTCCAAATAGCCCACAGAGGTAGACAAGAAGATGAGTGAAGAAAATTAATAGAGTTTGACAAGTATAAGAGTGAAACAGAATGGGTAATGGTAGAAAGGAATATGAAAGATTACAGAGACTGAATACATCTCCGCTGGCCATTGACAACGATTTTGAGCCATGTCACCTATTGTCTCCAGCCATTGATTCCTAGAGTCAGTCCCGAGGGCCCCAACCCGGAAGTCTGCATCTCCCTACCTGACTCAGTTTAACTGTCAAGGATTTCATGGATTGATGCCATGTTTTTGTTTGGCCACCACTGGCTCTTTTCCAACCTGAACCTATATCAGCTAGCAAAGCGCGTCGGGGGAGGCGGTGGTTAGGCATGCGCAGCACGTGACCTAGCCATCTTAGTCTATGTAATTTTATAGCCTCGTCGATTGATTTTCCCTCTTTGCCCAACACTCTACGCCTAACGTCAACATTACTTATCTTGTGAAACCACCTAACGTGAGACAGAGATCGCAGACATCTATGATCAAAAGCAGTCAACCTTTTCATGTCTTCAACGCGTATTGGCCATGTTTCAGAGCCATAGAGAAGGACGGAGCGAACTGATGAGCAGTACACACGTCCCTTGGTTGATAACCGGATGTCACGCCTACGCCAGAGATGGTGTAAGTCAGCGAAAGCAGCTCGAGCTTTTCGGATCCGTGCTGAGATTTCATCGCCAATCAGTCCGTTGGTGCAAATACAACTTCCCAAGTAGGTGAAGTGGTCAACATGTTCTATCACTTCCCTCCCTATCACTAAGTTAGGGGTTGACGTGGTCCAGTCCTGTAGCAGCATCTTACATTTTGTAGGGGCGAATCGCATGCCAAACATACGAAGATTGCTGCTCAAGGTGTTCAGAAGACTCTGCATTTTTTCAGCATCCTCCCCTAACAGGACTATGTCATCTGCATATGTGTGTTCAATTGAAGTCTTGTCTTCACTGCTTCTGTCACCAACTTGTTGGTTTTCGCCTGTAGATTCTTGAGTTTCTACAACACGAGGCATAAATCATGCACAAAATCCATATCTTCTACAGTCTTTTTGTCGACCCAGCATATACCCTTCTGCTAGCTCCCTGTAACATCCGAAACTGACTCGTTTTTTTGTCTGGCAGCTGGAAACCATTCTTTGTTTCCTATAAAAATATAACTGATCAATACTTCCTACAAACAGACACAGTCACAAAACGCCCTAAAGACATCAAAAAGGGCAGTTATTCGTGATTGGAATCATTTTGTAGTTCTATCCAACAATAGCAACATCTAATACTCAAAATTACCTCAATGGTACCGTTAGACAGCAGCTATAATATGTCTAGATAATTTTCTAGTACACATAACGAGTACTGTAGAAGAAAATTAATTAACTGAAATTCAATCCTAACAAGTATAGCTTAGAGTCAAGTCGAATATTCCCAACGGTGTGGAGTCAAAACCCTAACAAGAAGAGTCACACACACACACACATCAACCATTCCCGAAGACATTCCATTGTCAGAATAACCTCCAATTAGTCGAACAAAATCACATTGTGAAACCCACACACAACATTAGTAATGTATCACACAACCAACCACGAAGAGTAGCACTTAAAATTAGTGATTAAACAGGAACAAAGGCAAATCACAAGGATCAAGTCGATATATTATGTGCAAATGTCAGCAGGACTGTTATGCCTCCTCACGTCTCGTTGCATGACTCACTCTCCTCGGTGATATGACTCAGAATCGTTCTAAGCGATGGCTGAATCAGATTCATCCACTCTTTGTGACTTATAATAACCAATCAGACTATATTGTTCTTCGATATTACTTACTATTCCTTTTGCCTCATATCTGTCTTTACCGTCTCTATTTTGCTTTTCTTTCTTCTTTTTCTCTGGCTTTGTATGCTGAGTGAAGTGTGACGACTCCAACTACTGCACATCAGTGCAGAGTTCTGTGTCAGTCAGCATGACCCAATCCACCATGATTAGGAATATCACCGGTGATGACAGATCATGTTAGATCACCCATATATTTTTTTCACAATCTATTCTCACTCTCTCTTTCCCTCTCTCTCTTATCCTTGAGCTTTTCATTGATTGACTGCAATGCTTAGACTTTCCTGCTGTTCAGTGGAGTGAAACATGTCTCAGGAATTTATTTAATTACTTCGTGGGTTATTTGACTTAAGTAATTGATCAATAATACTATTACTACTCCTGTGGTGAGAGCTGTCTGCTAACCAAAATTGATAGACAGCAATTCTATATTAGTTTGTTTATTAGATGTATCACACAGTCACTGAAAGAGTATTATTTACTGGATGACACAGTTTCGAACAAAATTTATTACTGTTCATAGTCATTTCATCAATTATAATCACACGACTTCGAAACTTGAGTTTTATAGTTTTCTTTATTCTCTCCTATTCGTCGTCGAAGGCGTGGTAGTAGAATTTTCGAGATATCCGCCTAGACAGGTGTTGAATCATTCCTATTACACGTATTCCCTGTCAGTTGATTCGATAAACAAAGCTTCCATTGTTATCAATCTCTCCATCCCTCAAACCCTGTGACATTAGATTTCAAAACTGTCATCCCATCATCCTATGATGTATGGTTGTGTGTGATTGCATGTAGTGAGCGGTATATAGCTGAACTATTCTCTAGATTTCTTATCTTATTTGGGTCAACCGATTTAGATTTTGCTAGGTTTTTATGTTCAGCTAGTCTGACTCACTGCCTGTTGTAACACATATAATAGGAATGATTCAACACCTGTCCAGGCGGATATCTGGAGAATCCTACTACCTCTACGACAAATAAGGCGGGAAAGCATATCCCAAAATGGTTAGGAAAACAAAAATGGATTGTGAAAAACCAATAGATGCAGGTGTCAGACTATCAAACGTCGTCTATAGCTAAACATCTAATCGAGATGAACTATGAGATTGATGTTAAGTCAGCCTTTAAGGTCATCTATAAAAACGGTCAAGGGTGCTTACTGAAATACGCTGAGGCTATAGCTATTCGTAAACTTAATCCTCTCACCCTGTGTATTCAAAAACAGTTTATTATTACTCTTAACCCACCTACCTTGGTAATCCTTATTTGATTGGATTAACAAACGTTTGTGTTAATTATTCTTAATTCTCTTTTTTTGTCACTTTGTTTAATTTAACTTTTCCATATATATTGACTTGACAAATAAATGTGTTAGGGATCAGATTGTTCGAAATTCATAGCCCAAATGCATCACATTGCTTTTCAGATAATCTCCGTCTTCTAATTACGCTGTCAAAATAGGAGAGGACAAAGAAAACTATAAATTACTACCACAGTGCTAAAGTTTTACACACATATTGATAGACAGCAATTTACACCAATGTTTGCATCCCATATCTTGGTCATGAAAAAAAAACAAAAACAAAGCTTCTTAACCTTGAGGAAGTCAACAACAGTCAATCACAACAGACTTTGCGTGGGTGGATATAATTCGCAGATATATTGTGATGAGAGCAGGCTGCTAGCCAATTAGTAGACATTAATTTACGTCAATGACTAGGTCACTAATATTGGCCGTGAGAAAATATGAACAAGGCTGATTCAACAACCAATCACAGCAGACTTAACGTGGACAAATAAGATTCGCAAATATATATGGCTTAACTTTCCGAGAAACCAGAAACAACCAATCAGAAGACTGTGTTTGTCTGCTTGAATAAGCTATAATAATGTACATAAAAATCTAAATATCTGTCGATTTTCTCAATAGGAGGTCTGTTGGATGGCCCTTGTCTTCTGTCGTTACACGACTACTACTACTAATAATAATAACCATGTAGGAATTGTCTGTCTATGCATGTTCACACCATGATTATGAGAATTCATCTCTTATCAGCAAATCTGTGGTAGAAAATTCTTATTTTCAACGTCTCCTATTACTACTTTTAGTAGTGATAGTAGTATAATAACATACGCCAATCATATGTTAGAAAAAAAACTTATACAATACTTATACTATAAACCGAATTTAGAAGTCATATATTATATTACTACACTGATTAACTGATTGTGACGTAGTCAGTCTGTTCATGGTCTACATTCGTCATTGTCTTTCGTAAAAAAAATCCCACTTAATCGTCTTCATCAGTGTTTAAAAAGGGGGTAGGAGGAATTTATCTTTATCTTTAGTTTTAATAAGGCGGATTTTTTTCAATCTTCAAGTGTTTTTTAGAACTTAATCGGCATGATCTGAATGCAGCAATTGTGTGTCAATCTTTTTTAGCACGTGAAATACACCTTGACTCTGCAAAGTATATTAAAAAGACTAAAGTGTTTGGAATTTTAACAAGTTTGTTTTGAGTGAACAGTTGTGTGATTTCGATAAAGTCTTCCCTCTTCAGGCTGTACAGTTATAAATCTATGAATATTAGAAAGCAAATGGCCAATAAAGGCATGCGACATGAAAAGGATAGGGTTCGTTGATCATAGGTGTCTCCACTCCATCTCCCTTGTGAAGTGGTATAATAAGGTGAGGCATCAGTCGAGTGCTAGGCAAGGAGGGAGGGGAAATCAATCGATGAGGTTGTAAAGTTACATTGAATGAGATGGTTAAAGCATGTGTTACTCACGCACATCGAGCCGTCGTCTTCTTCGACGAGTAATGTTTGCTGATATAGGGTCAGCTTGGAAAAGAGCCAGTGTTGGTCAAACCAAAAACATGGCTTCATTAGTCAATGAAATCCACAACAGTTAGTTTAGGTCAGGCAGTCACATATGGAGATGTAGACTTCTTGACTGGTTGGGGTCCTCGTAATGATAAAAACCGATCTCTGGAGACAATCTCTTGGTGATATGGCCCAAAATGAACGTTCTCAGCGATAGCTGGCGCAGATGCATCCACTCCTTGTGACTTATTATTTCCAATAAAACTATATTGTTCTTCGATGTCACTATTCTTTTTACCTGATATCTCTGTTTACTGTCTCTATTTTGCGTTTCTTTTTACTTTCTTCTTCTCGGGATTTGTGTGCTATATGGAGTATGGCGACTCGAACTGCTGCACATATGTGCAAAGTTCTATGTTGAAACCAGGCAGTCAGTCAGTCAATGTGAAAATTTTATCTGAAACTGTACTGTTGGGGTACATGTATGATATGGAGTGATCATTCGTTATATAATATGAATATGAACTTATATAAAAATAATGTGCAGTAATTCAAAACATGCGATAAACTGTGAATAGACTTAAAAGGGTGACATGCTAAATGTATTTTTAGTCCACAGGATATAAATTGGATAGTTATGTCTCTTCTGACCTTATATTGGGCCAGGTTAAACAAACAAAAAAACAGGATGAAAAAAATCTAATAGCTCACTTCGTCAAATTGAAGTGTGCGCTGAAGATGTCACCTAGCAGGGTGATGAAAGCTTCGCAAATTAACTATCCAGCTGACAGAACACAATCACATCAAAATCATCCGCCTGAGCTACAAATCTTCTCTATCATATCAAAGGTGTAAATTATCTACTAGATAAGACGAAATGCCACTGTTTATTGATTTAGTTACACTTTTTGCAAGCCAAACAGGACCATGTCCACAAGCGCGTAAAGGTGAATCCCTCTGATTTTGACGTATCTAACTAGCCATACTGACGTGAGTATTTGAACTTGTATGCACACATTGATGTGACCATCTTTGATAATTTCAATGTTGATTTCGTAAAAAACCGACATCATTCAGAACCAATGACTAATAACTAAGCAGCAGTGAATAAGTATATCACTCAAGTTTGGAACACTTCAGCACAGAACAACCAGAACTCTACAAACAATTGGACTAAAGATCTTTTGAGAATGACTGGATTAGAATTTTATAATTGACCGTTAGTTCTAGATTCTGTCGATTTGGAATAAATAGAGCTACTGCCAACTAATCACATTGATGAGCATTCTCTCCTACTTAATACGGTGGAATGGAGGGTGTGAATTTATGAAGAATGACAGTATAGGACAAAACAGATCTACTGCAAGTGATGTTAGGTAGTTGTAAAATCTTTATTAGTATTTTCATAGTTTATTTTAAATCTTAATGTACGTTTCTCACATAATCTTCAGCAAAAATGGATAGATTAATTCCCATGCAGTTTCCTTTACGAATTGACATTTTTTTCACAGTGAATCAATGTAAACCAAGGAGATAGCTGAATAGGCATTTCGTCCTTAGTTCGGAAGTCTTCTGAACTGCCAGAAATATTGAACTCAACACCTTCAAACTATAAAGCTAGACTGTCAGTGATTCAATTCCTACTCTAATCAACTGAGTATATACAACCATTGTCAACCACTACCACTATCGGTGAACATCCTGTTCTCTCTCTCTCTGTGAAGATTAACCCCACAGTTTACGACTTTTTTGGTAGAACATCAGGGCATCTATCCACAAGCTACTAGTGATTATTATTTAGATGTTAGACTTCGTGGGAATTTTGATCACTTTCACTGTAAATTTCGTCACAAGTTTAGTGAGGTCAGTGGTGTGATCTGTTGAAGAATCTCAGTCAAGTGGGGGGAATTGTTGTCTAATGCTCTTTGATTTTAGGAGTACTCTGAATATATTTTGTCAGTCCATCTTCAATATTGATGAAATTTTGTCACTTAATCCGTAAGTGACAATTGTGGACAATTTTGCTCACTGTTGTGTGACTCTTCAACTGTGCACACCAGAAACCTCACTAAAGATATTGAAGGTGTAAACTTCAGGTGAAAGCACTAGAACCACGTGACTCCTAAACTCTACATTTTTGGTTTTTGGTATAGCGTCATTGATCAGTAACAACTATAGGAATCTGTCTTGTAAGCGACATGATGCACCTAGTGATTAAATAGTGAGTGATGGTCAGTTTCCACAACTGATAAGTTGTAGGCCCCAAGTCCAAGCTTTGATGGAGTCACTGGTGTGGAATGTTGAAGAGTCTCATTCTAGGTTTAAACCACTTTCCAGTACTCTACTGGTTTTTAAGGATTCTCTTACTGAATTTCTTATCAGAATTCACATGCTTGGCTCTAAATACAAAAGCTTTATAACGTTTTAGTATATAACTATACCTAACGTTGAAAAGTTTAATAGTAGAAAGTTTCAAGTAATTCAGATTTTAACGAGAACCAAAATTAGTTGGGTCGAATCATTAAAAAAAAACACCCAAACTATTGGAAATCCCCAGGAATCCACCAAGGATTGAACTCTGAACCTGTAGACTGTGAAGCTAGGCTGTCGATGATTTAATTCTAACTTTACTCAACCCGCAACACACAGCTATTGTCAACTACTGACATGGATGAACATAGGCTTCATGATGACATAGTTGACTCCACAGGACATGCATCCACCATTACTATTATTATTATTATTGTTTCCCTTAATTCCTAGAGGAACATAGGGCTTCAGCCGCACGTCTGCATTGCGTTTGGTTCTCTGCCAGCGTTTTGGCCTGACTCCACATCTTCCCTCATGCTTTCATCTCCTCTTCACACATGACCTCCTCAATGTAACCCTTGTAATGACGACCACCTCTCCGCTCTCCATTTGGGTTCCACTCGAGCTATGACCTGGCGTATGATGTCACTTGATAGGTTCCTCAGTGTATGGCCTCCAAAGCCTCAGGATGGTCGGGGGTGGGTGCCTTGCGCTGCGGGTTGGCCACCCCTCCGCACACCTCTTGAAATGCTCCCATATGACAGGGCGTCTTACATAGCCTCTCCTGAGGAAGTCCTACTCACTGCCTTCACGTGGCGGAGGTGTTTCTCACCAAAGTGAGAGGGCGAAAGCGGATGCCCGGCGCTATTCACCGGGTTGACTGTCCATTGAATGACAGTCTAGGGGAGATGGCTAAACCCTGATTCCAAACCTCCAACGACTGGCGTATGAAGCTCACTGGAGCTCACCGGCAGACGTATGGACAAAGGGCTTGTTGGATGTCCTGGATGTCTGGCCCCATTCAAAAAGGCGTATGAACCGAACTCCGGTCACCGGCTGACAATGGATAGTGGACTCCTTACTCCACTCCTACTGCCTTGTAGGTCACACTTGGCTGTGTAAAGGCTAGAGCTGCACTCTCAAACAAAAGGCCGAGCGATGCTGGGGACATCACTCGTACCTAATTCCCATGAAACTTCATGAACTCTCTTACAAATTGCCGCGCTTTGGCAGCGATGATTCGAGACGTTCATGAAGCCGGCTCATCCTCCCGTAGGAGATAGCCGAAGTAAAGTAAAGTAAGTAAGTATGGCCAATCTACAAAGCACCGATAAGAATGAGATGAATATTTAGATGTTGAGTTTTTGTAGGAGCTTTGTTTAATATCAAAGCAAATTTCATCACTTCTTTAGTGTGATCAAGAGTTTGAATTACTGAAGAATGCAGAACGAAACAGTTGTCTAATGGCCTTCAGTTTCAGTAATACTGTGAAGGAAGTTGGATCATCCAAAATTTCAAGAAAAAAAAGTGTTGACAGAAATATTTTCATCAAATTTTCGCAATACAATCATTTCATAGAGAAAGAAAGAAAGAAAGAAATCTGGTCTTTCATTCTCTATCGAAATTTATCAAGGGAACCAATTGTGTGAAAATCATTTGAAATCATCCTTCAGGTACAGACAGATCTTTGGGTTAGTAAAGATTTAAATAATGAACTGGAGTTAATTAAGTAATTACATGGAGGATTTAATCATGAGCTGACATCAGTTAGAGAACCATTGGGAAACCAGCTGGGAGTACTGGACAGCTGTTTCGTCCTAGTTTGGGACTCTTCAGCAGTACGCACCCACACTACCAGGTTCGAACCCCAGGACCTTCTGGTTACAAGGCCAGCTCGGAGGCCATTGAGCCACTGGGACCCGATCCAATGGTCCTTGAATTCTAACTTCTGCCAGTTCACGACATGTAATCAAACAAAATCCCTACAAAAATTCAATACTTGAAAATTAATCTGATGCTCACTAGTGACTGGGCCTATTCAGGCAGTTAACCTGGGGTTCTAGTGGGAACCCGTGACCAGTGGGGTACAGCAGGTTGGAGATGAGGCAGTAACTCATCGAGGAAGACATTGCGAAGTGGTCGCGCTATGTCGTGAACTGGCAGAAGTTAGAATTCTAGGACCATTGGATCGGGTCCCAGTGGCTCAATGGTCTACGAGCTGGCCTTGTAACCAGAAGGTCCTGGGGTTCGAACCTGGTAGTGTGGGTGCGTACTGTGAAGAGTCCCAAACTAGGACGAAACAGCTGTCCAGTACTCCCAGGTTTCCCAGTGGTTCTCTAACTGATGTCAGCTCATGATTAAATCCTCCATGTAATCAAACAAAATCCCTACAAAAATGCAATACTTGAAAATTAAGTAATTATTGAGAGGCATGGAACATTGACTATCTGTTTCACCCTCATTAATTTGTCACTCTTCGTTGGGGCATACCAATAACCTCACCAAGGTTCGTGACTATAACATCCAGGTTAAGAAAAAGGAATTCACGATTTAATAATACCCTCTTCCACCAGTCAGGACAACAAGAGAGGATTTATTTGACACTCGACTTGATGGATCCGGTAACTAAAAATAGTCATTGGTTGTCACTCCTGTCAACCAGCCACTTTTAAATCCGAAGGTCGACTGTTGTTGAAGTGTTTTGGGAGCTAGGATGAAGTGCTTTCCCACTGGTGCATATTTCTCAATCTCTGTCATTCATGGTGAAACTTACATTGAAATTACGCTTGATTTTTCAATAAATAAGGGAATCCTACTACTTTTATCATTATTATTATTATTATTAGTAGTAGTAGCTATATTTATTTCTACTGATTCTTTGTTTCAAAGTAAAATGATTGAAGTATTTTTTTTCCATAATAAAAAACGTATTACTAAAATAAAACTTTTCTATTAAGTAATATAACATTTATCTGATTAAGTGAATCTCACAGATTCACTTGATTTTCGTGCTGTCATCATCATCATCATCTGAGTGGGTTTCATGTGATTTTGACAAGGGGAGTACAGAATACAGCTATTAAATAGTAGGTTGTATTAAATTCTCTCTTTATTTTTTTTTATTTTGTGGTTTTTATAATCATCCCGCCTTACTATATTACCATATTGTCAGCACAGTACTACTTCACGTGTTAGTCAATATATGCAATTTTTTTCTTAGTCAGGTTTTAAATGTTCTCTAGTCACTAACGCTATTACAATTAAGTCGGATTTTTTTTACCTAGGTTATATTTTTCTCTAGTTGGTTTGCTGTAATGATTAGTTTTGTTTTTTTGCTAGTTTACCGTGGACTGATGTTACAGGACGTAGTTTCCTGGAGTTCTAGTGAGAATTCGTGACCACTGAGGTTCATCCAGTCAATTGTGAGGATGGATGGATGGATGTCCCATCGATGAAATTGGTTGGTGCCCTAGTCGCGCTAAATCACTAATTGGTAGTAGTTAGAATTCATGGACTGGTTATTTAATCGAGTCCCAGCAGTGGCTGAATGGCATACAAGCTTACCTTGTAACCGGGAGGTCCTAGATTCGAAGCCTGTGGTGGGTTGTACTGTTGACGATTCCCAAACTACTAGTGGGCTAAAACAGCTGTCCAGTACTCCCTGGTGGTGGCTGGTTTTCAATGGTTCTCTAACTGATATTAATCCGTGATCAACTCGTAAAAACAAATCTAATCCTTACAAACCAACTATTGAATATTTCATCTTTCTCTATCTACGTGTACATTTCTAGATTAGCTGAATGGGTTCTGCTTCATTTCTGTTAAGAATTTTTCGTGATATGGATTTTTTCAGTGATCTGTGTGTTGAAAGAGGGAGAGAGAGAGAGAGAGAAGGAGAGTATCTGTTGATTTTCGACATTTACGCCGATAAAAAATACCACGAACGACTGAACTTTTTACGATTATTAGAAAAGGAATTGTTATAATGTACACATTGTGAAGAGATTTCATTTTTGGTTTTAAAGAAATATCTAACTTAGAAATTCCACGACACAATCCTTGTGATTATAATCGTCGTCAAACACCAAGAGACACAGATAGATGACTTATGTTCTTTATAAACTGGTTCATGCGATGTATAAATCTTCTAAAGGGTGTGGGGGTGTAGAGTTCTTAAGAAAAAAGTAACTGATAACTGCTCCACAAGAGGTGGCTCTTATAGCCTAATATATATAATTCTTTAGCATTTGAACTGATGAGTAAAGGGTTCCTGTCCGATTGGGAAGTCTTATCGGATGATGAGTTCGAATTCGGACGAAATGCCCATCCTGGATCCTACTGCTAACAATATAAGGAGTATTATTATCTAGTCTCAGATGATTTCGTCTGTTTTTTCATTGAAATAATATAAGAAATCTGAAAAATCTCAGCTAATTATTTCGTCCTCGTAGATTGGGACTCTTCAGCAGTGTGCACCCCCGCAAGTATTCAAACCTAGGACCATGTTGGTTGTAAGGTGAGCTCGTTGACCATTCAGCCACTGGCACCCGACTTCTCAATGGCCAACCCATGAATATTCTAACTTCTACCAATTCTTGATTTCAGTGCAACTACCAACGACCAGTGTCAACGCCGCGCACTCCATCCTCACTCCCGACTGGATGGACACCACTGGTGGTCACGACTTCTCACTAGAACTCCAGGAAACTCTGTCCTGTAGTAGGCGACTAGCGAGCATCAGATTAATTTTGAAGAATTAGTTTTTTGGGATTCTATTTGTTTGAGGTAAACCACGGGTTGATATCAGTTAGAGAACCATTGAAAACCGCCCGGGAGTATTGGACAGCTGTTTAGTTCTAGCTTGAAACTTATCAGCAATACGCACCTGCCGCTAGGGTTCGAACTCAGTTTATGTAATTTTCTTAGTAAATATATAATGGTGTTCCTAAGTATTATCTGTATTTTTCTAGTAAATAAACGGTAATTTTATGCAAAGGGGGCTGGTCTTTCTGACTGGTGATCACCTCCCAAGGTCATTTGTACTTTCGCATTGCTTGAGTCGGTATTCTTTAAGTCTGCATCAGTTCGCTCATTTTGTGGTGAAGTAATTTGAACGTATTCGGCTATTTGAGTTGAGTCACACTGGGTGCACCGTTATATTCTGCTGTTTGGATCACTTCTACCTAGCACTAGTTGATGTGAGCAGTGTACAACTACTCAATTCAACCAATCAGTAGTATGTATAGTTTTACGCAATTTATACTTGACTTCGGAAAGAAAATTTGTTGAAACTTGATCACAAATTTTAATCTTTTCCTATTATCGTGTTACTCACATCCTAATTGTGAATGATGAAGTACTCTTTGAGCAGATGAGTTTCCTTTTCTCGGTCCTCACTCCTTTCCTAAAACTGTCCTTACATTATGCTTTTTTGTTTGTTTGTTGAGTAGCTTTCCCGATTGTAGAAATTTATTTTTCAAGTGTCGGTTGATAGTGATTTCAATGGTTACAGGTATGACATCAGTTAGAGAACCATTGGAACCACCAGCCGGGGGGAGGTGTACTGAATAGCTATCTTACCCAATTTCGGTATTCCTCAACCAATACGAAACCACTTGAATCTGGTCTAATGTCCCCCATGAATTTCAACTTCTTCACAGCCACCAGCCGATATCATGGACGAGCAACTACCCTCTTACCAGACTTGGTGGATCCCATTGGTTGAGTTGGAAGAAGTTTGAATTCGTAGGATATATTAGAACAAGTCCCAGAAGCTTATTATTGGTCCACGAGCTCACCTTGTAACTTGAAGGTCCCGAGTTCGAACCCTGGCGGTGGGTGCGTACTGCTTAAGAGTCCCAGACTAAGACGGAAAAAGTTGACTGTCCAGTAGCCCCACGTTTTACAATGATTCTGTTGTGGTGAAGGCTTGCTGATAGCCAAATTGGTAGTTAGTAATTTACATCAATGTGTACGTCCCCAATATTGGCCATGAGGAAAATAAGAACAAAGACTGATTCAACTGTTAATCACAGCAGATTTTGCGTAGGCGGATACAATTAGCAGATAGATGATCTGACCTTCAAGAAATGGCCACAAAGAGATGAAATATTAACGTTCAACGAGAAACCACCAATCAGAAGACTGTCTTTGTTTGCTTACAATAATCTATAATAATGTACGTGAAAATCTATAAATATCTGTTGATTTTCTATAGTTTGGTTTGTAAGGGTTAGTTTTGTTTTTACGAGTTGATCACGGATCGATATCAGTTAGAGAACCGCTGGAAATCAGCACTGCAGTACTAGACAGCCAGCTGTTTCATCCTAGTCGGCAGTACGCACCCACCTCCAGGTTTCGAACCCAGGAACTTCCGGTTACGAGGCAGGCTGGCTCGTATACCATTCAGTCACTTCTGGCATCCGATTCAATGGCCAGTGTATGAGTTCTAACTTCTAACAATTTGTGATTTACCGCGACCCCAATCATTGTCGTAGGTGGGACATCCATCCTCACATGTCACATCTAAATAGACCTCACTGGTCACGACTTCTCAGTAGAACTCCAGAATGTTTCACCTACGACAAAGGTTAAGGGTCGCGTTAAATCACGAATTGGTAGAAGTTATAATTCATACACTGGCCATTGAATCGGATGCCAGAAGTGACTGAATGGTATACGAGCCAGCCTTCCTCGTAACCGGAAGGTCCAAGATTCGAACCCTGGAGGTGGGTGCGTACTGCCGATGATTCTCAGACTAGGATTCAACAGCTGGCTATCTAGTACTCCAGTGCTAATTTCCAATGGTTCTCTGACTGATATCTATCCGCGATCAACTAGTAAAATCAAAAAAACTAACCCTTACAAACCAAACTATTATTATTATTATTATTATTTTCGTTGTCCAACTGAACTGCATTCAAATACACTGTTGTTTTGTTGTGCTGCTTTTTACCACTCATCTTCAACACTATTCTATTCATAATAATGCTTCATATCCGGCTGGCTATCGACCAAAGGGCGTGTGTACTACCCAGCAGTCCGCTGTGTCCTCCTTTGTGGATGTGAGCAAGACATAAACATTGAAGACGGAAGACATGAAAAGACTTAGATATGATAGAGAAGATTTGTAACTCAGGTGGATGATTTTAATGTGATTGTGTTCTCTCTGAGCTGGTTGGTTGATTTGCGGTTGTTTTCTAATCTTGGCTAGGTTGGTTTTGAGGACTCTTCGTCTTTTTGTTCTCTGTGTCTTCTACTTTGACAGTGTAATTGCAGTGAGATCAGCGTTAACAGGTGCTCCTGGTTGAAGGTTTTCTCTAATTTTACTTTTTTGGACATCTATTATTTGTTGATCCGATTATGTGCGTCTGTAATCATTAATTTGACCATTCGTCTTCCACATTGTTCGGCCAATTTCCATCCCATTGGGCAGTTGACTGGCGGTTTGTATCTTACACTCTTTGGTAGGATTTGATGACGAAATCACTCATGGAGAAAGAATAATTGTTCTCTGGTGTATCCTTGCCTTTTGGTGAAGTCTTCCCACTTTCGAACAGAGAGAAGCGTATCCCACTCGTAAGATTTAGATATGATAGAGAAGATTTGTAGCTCAGGTGGATGATTTTAATGTGATTGTGTTCTCTCTGAGCTGGATGGTTGATTTGCAGATTTTGCGCAAATCAATCATCCAGCTCAGAGAGAACACAACCACATCAGAAACATGAAAAGACTGGCTAGCTTTGTTTGATCATAGGTACCTGGGTTCTATCTCCTGTGTGAATTGGTATAAAAGGGTGAGGAATATTGAGGTTAGGCCTAGAGTGCTAGACGTAGGTTAGGAGGGTGAAATCAATAAACGAGGCTGTGAAGTTACATCGACCGAGATGGTTAGGAACATGTGTTACGCATGCGTCGGTGGCACAGTGGTTAGGACTCTCGCCGACCATGCACATGGTCCGGGGTTCGAGCCCGCACCGACGCACACCTGATATCTATGGTCGGCCTGCGAAATTTGGGCTACCGATATCCATGCTGAAAATTCCATACTTGTAGCAAAAATACTGTATGGAATCAAGCTGTAATCAAAAAATAAAAATAAGATAAAAAAAAATGCTTGTCTAGCCATCCTCTCCCTTGACGGACAATGTTAGCTGATATAGGGTCAGGTGGGAAAAGAACCGGTTGTGTTGAAACCAAAACATGGCGTCATCAGTCAATGATATTCACAACAGTTCAGTTTAAGCTGGCCAGGTAGGAAAATTTAGACTTCATTGGTCATGTCCTCAGGACGATAAAAACCAATGAAGTTTGAAGACAACCGGTGATATGGCTCAAAATGATCGTTCTCAATGCACAGATGCATCCACTCCTTGTGACTTATAATATCCAATACAAACTATATTATTCTTCGATATTACTATTCTTTTTGCCTCATATCTCCGTTTATTTTTTTCACTGTTTTGCATCTCTTTGTTTTTCCTGGCTTTGTGTGCCGAGTGAAGTGTGGCGACTGGAACTACTGCATATCCGTGCAAAGTTCTATGTTGAAACCAGACAGAGAGATTCATAATAATGTGGCGCAATATATCCCATGTGGTGAACACAGTGTTGCTTTCTACAATTAAGTAGTATCTATTCAGTAGTCTGGTTAACTGAAAATTTGTGAAATTTATCCATACACCTACAAAAAGCCATTTTCTAAATATTACTAATCTCCAGCTCAATCATAGCTACTGGATGGATATTCGGATGCTGTTGTTGAGGAGTCGTTGGTAGTGAAGAGGATGCTCATTGAAGGCACCGCTATATCATCACAAATTGACGAAGTTACTAATTCACGGGTCATTGAATTTCGTATGGCTGAATAGTCATAAGGTTTGATCTCTGATGAGTTTGTGGATATGCTCTCCTGAAGAATTCCAAGCTAGACTTAAGCGTCTATCTCGTATTCCGTGGTTTTCAGAGAATTTTCTTCAGTGAAGTACATCGGTAAGATAAAATACAAAAGACGTCTAACAGTAAATATGAGTGTACTGAAATAAGACAGTGGTAAGGTTTCTGACTACGGTGCTGAATGCCAAGGGTTGGAATCTAAGAAGCAACATCAGTGTGTTTGGAACCTACATATAAGCCTTGCTGATGTAGGGTACATCCCGCCAGCTGCCTCCAATCATATTATATATATATATATATATATATATATGTAGTATTATTCCTTTGGGTTCCAAGTGGAAGTCAGGGCTTCAACAACACATCTACACTTTTTTCTTTCCTCCGCTGTTCTCAAAGTTTGGCCCACGATTGCCCACAGTCACTCATCTTCTCTTCCCCAAACGGTTTTTTCAATGTCACGCTCAAAGTAACAACCCAGCCGTCGCTTCTCATTCATATTCCACTCTAACATTGGCCTGCACTGCTCTCGATGTTATTCGATGGTCTACTCAGTGGCATATGCCTGATCCATCTCCATTGTCTCCTACATATTTACCTGTTGAGCAATCGTCTGTCGCCTGTGGGTTTGTTACCACCCAGAGTTTCTTTCTGGCCGGCCGGCTGGCCATTTTATTTTCCTGTACAGAGCCAGCCAGCGAAGCTGGCAGCTGTTGATGAAATTCTGCATTCACTTGATGGAAATCTTCTTGACGGGTGCGAAGTGCGAGTTTTGACCAGCATAGAATAAGTGACTGACTGACTGACTGGTTTCACATTTGTGTTGGACAGAATCCCAAGGTTGTTGTTTGTGCTCTGGCTGAGTGAGTGCAGTGCAGAAGATTTCCAAACTGGTTTCAGGTAAGCGAAAGAGGTTTGTCTATGTCAAATCTCTCCCGTTCATGGTGACTGGTGCTGGTTGTTGTTGTTGTTGCTGTTGGTGCGTGGGCATCTTCCTCTCCTTCGTGTCCTCTATGCTCACCTGGAGTCATGTTTTCGTTGGATGCTTCTTCAACCAGTTTGTTGGTTTTCGCCTGTAAGTCTTCGAGTTTGTGTGTGCGACATTAAACGAATAAATCATACATGCGCGAAATCCATATCTTCTAGAGTCGTATATCGGTCCGTAGCATTCCTGACCTCTCGCTTCTCACAGTCAGCCACATTATCCATAAAAGGCTGTTTCGCAAGACAGTTTGTTAATAACGTTTAAATTGTTTTATTTTTCAATTACATAAGTTTTAGTTGTGCTCATATGAACCTTCACTTCATTTTCCAGGTTGGACAGATCATCATTACTACAATACGCATCATTTCAACTCGGATGGATTACCCTTCAATTATTCTGCCTATCACCAGCATCATCAGCATCATCAACAAGATCAGCCAAGCATAGATGAAACACACATCAATCATTCATTCCATATTGATCCATTAGGAGCAACACCGTCGTTTTCCACAGCGTCTACAGCTAATTCTGTTGCTTCATCGTCCGCTGGTGCCGCGGCCGCGGCCGCCGCCGCTGCTTCTGCATTCGCTTCACGTTCCAGACTCAAGTCAATCGCATTCATCTCACAGATAAGCGCCTTCGGCTTAAAGAATAAACGACGTTTTTCACATTTAACACAAAAGTCAACAAAAGTGAAAGATAAAACAACATCAACAACAGCAATAACAAGTAGAAGTAATCTTCATGGGAAAGGGAAACACTCCAGTGATGGTCAATCGAATCCATTATCAGTGACAGAAATTTATGGTAATGAATATGAAGGTTATTATAATGCTAATATGCAATCAGATAATTTGGTAAGTAATACTGTACTGTACTGTACTACTTATTGATTAATCGATTAGTTTGTTTATTGATCTTTATGTTCTATTTTTTTTCAATGATGTATAGCATACTACTGATGTAAGTTGCAAGTAGATAGAAGTGGTATGTATTCACCGGAAGCAAATGATCACAGATTGATATCACTTAGAGGACCAGTGAAGACCATCCGATAGTTCTGGACAGCTCTGTAACCCTAGTTTGGGAATGTATACTAGTAGTCATCAATGTACTCACTGATCGTCGAACCCAGGACCTTGAAGTTACGGGGCGAGCTTGCCGATCATTCAACCACCTGTCAGTTGGCGACATTTGGAGCGAGAATTAATCTTGGACTCATTATTGACTGCCTTCGGGACGACGCTGCCTGGAGAGATCCACCAGGTCAAGTATGAGGACGAATATTCTCCGATGACACTGGCCAGTTGGTCAGTTGGGTGACTAGTCATCGGGATCGGTCTCGTAACCTGGAGATACTGGATTTGATCCCTGGCGATGGAGTCATGAGCGTGCACTCCTTTCATAGAAGATGAACCAACCACCATGCAGGAGAGAATAAAATGAACATCAGCAAGGCCAAAATTTATCTAAATCATTTACTGATGTTGTTAAGCGGAAGGATGAATTTTTAAGGAAACTCGGTTAGACAAAGGGACAGAAATTGTACAGTAGAATCCAGACAATCAGATAATAATCGTTCATTATTTCCAATCTCATGTCACTATTGTACATGTTCAGTGACTGCGTTAAATTCTGCCCTATATATTCAAATTATGTTGCCAAATTAATGAAAAGTTTTGTGCAAGTACTGTAATGTTAGATAGTTAAAGTCGATTGTCAGTCGAGTTGGTTTATTCAGATTCGTGGTTACATGAAGAAAGTTTATTTGTAGTTTGAATAAGGACTGAGAAAAACCGAGTCACTTGTTAACACCAAAACACGTGTTAACTCTCATCCTTTTCCAGCAAAGCCTATTGCTAATTCAGGAATCATACCACATACTATAGAAGTGTTCAAATCACACATTCGGTTCCACATACTTTAGGTCTCCGGGAAGAAAACAACGGTGTGAGTTGTCACTATGTACTGTGTAATCTGCAAGTAAAGAAGTTGGTTCTGTGTGTCTGTGTGTGTGTGTGTTCGTCAAAGTAGCTGGCTGGAATTTAAGTGTCCCAGCTGAGTCTAACAGCGTTTACAGTAACACGTGAAGCATGCAATCACGATGTTTGAAAAATTCGATGTGATTCACCTTTACATAGCATTTACAGTGGATCATGAAAGTGACGATCAGTTCCACTTTGTAGATTTCAACGTAAAAAAAGAAATGATTGGACAATTAAAAAATTCATTTTTAGGAAAGAAACTTGGGCTTGATTATCACAGCTTTCTCTCAATCGCCTGCAAATGGAGACTGGTAGAAACGCTCTTCAGAAGATCTAAGGCGTTATGTTCAGAGAATAAGTTTGAAGAGGAACTCACTGTTGCCAAAAGAACCTTATCAAAAATGAATACCCTCAAAAGTTCATATCGAAAAAATATCGGAGAAAAAACACACCTAGACTGAAAGCTAAAATAGCTAAAAAGAAACCAGTTTTTATCTGTTTGGCGTACAAAGGTGAAGAAGTATCCATAAAAATGGAAAACAGAATTAAAGGTGTGCATTGAAGAGAACAGAGGTGTCTTTTCAAAAACTTCATACATTTAGTTCCTTTAGTAAATTTCGATGAAGAAATGAAGAAGAGATTCGCAGTATAAAATGTGATATCGTCATTCTATTTCACAAGTTTTCATCATCAATTTATACTCTTTCAAAGTAGAAAAGAGACGGTGAAGGGTTAAGACAGAAAACAGAAAAAATTAATTAATTAACAGAACAGTGTTCGCTTGTAGGCTCCTATATCAACTCAAAAAAAACAAAAGTGGTTACAGTTTATGAGATTAGGATTTGTTCAGTGAGTTGACATCACTGATTTAGATGACTATTAATAATGTATTCAAAATTCAGCTACCAAAGGAGTGAGAGGGTTAATCACACTCTCTGTCTGTATGCATAAGTCTGGTTGGTTTGAATTGTTTGACTGCGATGGCTTCGGCAAATCGTAGTAAACATTAAGGTATGTTATTATCCTCGTCTATATAACCATCGTAATTTCAGGTAGTCTTCAGATGAACCTGTGAACCTGTGAAATAGAATGATGATATCACACTTTATACTGCAAATTTCGTATTCCTTCTGCGTCGGTGGTACAGTGGTTAGGACTCTCGCCGACCATGCACATGGTCCGAGGTTCGAGCCCACGCCGACGCACACCTGATATCTACGGTCCGCCTGCGAAATTCGGGCTACCGATATCCACGCTGAAAATTCCATACTTGTACTAATACCGTGTGGAATCAAGCTGTAATAAAAAAATCGTAATTTAGAGGTATTTCCTTTTATTTTAATGTACAATTTAGTCAATATTTCTTTACTCTTTGTGCATCTTACTTCTATTCAGGATTTCAATACAATGGAGTCATTGGATAATGATTACTTTCTGTATAGTTTACAAGCAGCTATATTCCATGGTCTCATACCTTCTAGCCAATCAAATAATAATAATAATAACCAGTATACTTTCCATGATACAGACAAATTTCAATTTCCCTATACAAGAACAAGTATTATTCATGAAGAGTTTGATCCATCATTTGGTGAAGATTTAGGCCTTGGCAATAGTCGTGTCTCTTCTACCCTCAGTGCATATTCATCATCATCGAATAGAAATTCAAAGACATTTTCACCTGATTTTATGAATATAAGTAATGCTAGTAATGCTAGCAGTAATAGTCGGTTTAAATTTCCACCACCTGGTCCACCAGTGGCTGGTTGGGTTAACCAGTTTATTTTACACACTGGTCCACCAGAAAATACCACCATATTGACTACAATACCACCGCCTCCATCAACACGAAGTGAACGGCGATTGTCTCATTCACAACACCAACAACAACAACAGAAGACGTCTTCGTCACTAATCAATAGCCCAGTGAATAATTCATCAGTTACCGTGATTGACATCGCTGATTTGTCAACGAAGATGTCTATTACTGCTTCTGCTGCCAGTGCTGCTCTTGTTGGTACGATGAAATCATCTCCAGGGAATCGGTGTATTTCATCCGTACCACCTTCACCACAACACATTCCATTCCAGTTTGTTCATTCTTCACGTTCACTTGGTTTAACTTCTTCAAGTATTATTCCACGAAGACATGCAGCTAAGAAGTATTCTTTTCAGGAATCACCCATTATAAGTAATACGAAAAATTCAGTTGTACCAAAGTTAGGTAAGTTTTTCAGTTGGGTGAAATTTTCTCTCTCTATTGAGACATTGTTTTTTATTGATTTTGTGTATATGTTAGTCTGTACTGAAAGATATAGGTCTGGATCTCCTAGTAGACGTTAGTGTCTTCAGGGTAGTCAACTTTTCAAGCAATAGGTGTTTGGTGTTCGACTCCCACTTGGTCTACTTCAGCCTTGGCAGTTAATTGTGTAGTGTGTCATCAGGTTATTATTATTGTTTCTTTTAGTTGCTAGAGGAACATAGGGCTTCAACCACACCTCTCCATTGCGTTCGGTTCTCTGACAAACTTTTTACCTGGCTCCACGTATGCACACATGTTTTCATCTCCTCTACACATGATCTCCTCCAAGTCACGTCTGGACGACCAACTCCCCGCCTCCCGTTCGGGTTTAACTCGAGCGATGGCCTGTGTAGTGATGTCACTTGATAGTTTCCTCAGAGTATGGTCAATCCACCTCCATTTCTTCCCACATATTTGTCGCACGATCGTTTCCTCGTCAGTTTGCTCCCAGAGATCCTTGCCGCTGATCTTTTCTGGCCGGCCATCTGATCTTGAGTGGTATTGAGTGAAGACAGCCGTTGATGAAGGTGTTTAGTTTGTTTGAGGTTTTCTTCATGATGCACCAAGTCTCCGATCCATATAATGGCACTGGTTTCACACTGGAGTTGAAAATCCGGATCTTAAATTCATTTTCATGCTGAGTGTTCTTGATCTCCACACGGATCCTCGTCAGTTCCGTCCGCCTGTAGTTGAAACGATGCTTCCCAGGTAGGTGGGTAGGTAAAGGAGGTTGCTTCTTTCAGATTTCTTCGATTTATGCTGATTGTTGTCTGTTGATTTTGCTGTTACTCTTCATCACCTCTGTTTTCGTTATGTTCACCTGAAGTCCGATCCTCCCTGGATGCTTCTTCTGCCAACTTGTTGCATGTCATCAATTGCATATCTTCCAGTTTGTGCTAAATCAGACATTTATCACATCGGCGAAGTCCATGTCCTCCAGGTTCAGGTGTCATCTAACGTCATCATGAAATATTTGTGTCTCACACAAACTCTGAGTTCTAAAGGTGAAAACCAACAAGCTGGCGAAAATGGCAGCCGACACACAACTTCAATGGGGGGGGAATCAAAAGAAAGTCGACTATTTCATCTATATAGACTGCATCGTTTCAACTATAAGCCGCACAGATGAGAATATCAAAGACAGTCTTCACCTGATTTGATACCAAAGATTAGGCTTCATAATATGGATCCCAACAGCCAGCCTCAACAATATTTAGTAGTCGAACTCTTAAGGCGAAATTGAGATCCGTAGGTATGCCGTAAATAACCCTGGAAGCATGCTTAACATCAATCTTGTATTCTGTATCCACAAGAGGAAATAGAATAGCGCTACAAATAGATTTTGTCTGTTCTTTGCTTAACCAACCACTTTGCAGGTTGATGTTTGGAAATCTGACGAGAAACACGCCTAATTATACGGTCTGTGCTACTAACTGACTGACTCCACAGGAGCGGTTAAATTGGTAGATACACAAAGAAGAGGCAAAATTAGGCAGTTCCTATTTTACTCGTGAACGCAAGAGATGAGTGATTTTGAAGACACAGCATAATTTGGCAGCAGGAAATGCTCTCCGTTTTACCGCATTTCCCAAGGCTTTGTGTTAGTATCTCGCTGATATTGTCCCCCATTGAAACTGCATTTGTAGGAATAAGGCCTTTTTTGGATCTACCAATTTAACCGCTCTTGTGGAGTCAGTCAGTTAGTAGCACAGACCGTATAATTAGGCGTGTTTCTCGTCAGATTTCCAAACATCAACCTGCAAAGTGGTTGGTTAAGCAAAGAACAGACAAAATCTATTTGTAGCGCTATTCTATTTCCTCTTGTGGATACAGAATACAAGATTGATGTTAAGCATGCTTCCAGGGTTATTTACGGCATACCTACGGATCTCAATTTCGCCTTAAGAGTTCGACTACTAAATATTGTTGAGGCTAGCTGTTGGGATCCATATTATGAAGCCTAATTTGTGCGTACAAAAGAAGTTAGTTCAGACATTATCCTTACCCCGTTGGTCGTCTAGGTTTGAATGATCCTGAATTTTTGTGAAATTTTCCTTATTTTAGTTGATATTCTATTTGCTACTATCTTTATTATTATTACTATTATAACTCAAGCATCTTTAATGAACTGTAATTCCTTTATTAACAATTGTCTTCGCTCTATACTGAAGATCAGATGGCTGGGTCGGAAAGAATCACCAACAAGGAACTACGGGAACAAACAAAGCAAGAACCAATCGCCAACCAACAAATATGCAGGAGAAGGTAGAGATGGATCGGACACTGGTTGAGGAGGCCGCTGGGTGACATGGCGCGTGCGTCAGGCCATTCCTTGAGTGGAACCAGGCCGAAGGGGAAGCGGTGACTGGGTCGTCGGTGCAAGGGTGACATGGAGGAGATCGTGTGAAAGGGAGTTGAAAGAGTATGGACTAACATGGATGCAAGTGAAAAGTACAGCAGAAGGGAGACAGAAGTGGCAAGTGGAGACGTGCAGTTGAAGCCTCATGTTCCACTAGGAACCCAAGGGAGCAATAATAATAATTCCGTCGTGTTTTTTCTTAACAAATCGATATTATTTAAAAAGCACACTAATATTGTTATTGACTACTAATCTAGAATATTCTGTGTATATAAACATATATGTATATATAATTGTAGGGCCAGAAGAGGAGGAAATTATCGAAAGGGGGATATTCTTCGCTCGATTATTTTATATTTTATAGATATCTTTGATCTGTTTTTGCTTTATTTATTGCTAATATTCTCCAATTTCTGTTCTCACTCTCTCTCTCTCTCTCATTATCTCTCAACAGATTTATTAGTAAAGTCAAATAACTCTTCTATTGTTCTGACTAATACAGCGGTAAACAATGACACTGGATTATTTATGTTATTCAATGAGAACACTAATACTACTAATATTACTAATAATACTACTAACAATGACGACAACAATCCTACCACGAATAACAATAACAATAATGATAATAAAAATAGCAATGAAGATGACGAAATGCCTAGCCAATCTCAGCAGAGTCCAAGCAGCTATACAGATGGGAACTATTGTGATAGTGGTTATCAGGATTCAGTCATCATCGCTGAACAATCTTTATTATCCTCCTTATCGGCAGAGCATTCACTCGATTTACAATTATCTCCAGTATTACTTATATCAGAAAATCAATCAACAATCGATTTATTAAATAATAATAATAATACTAATAATAGTAACAATAATAATAATGATGATCATAATATTATAACCCCTGATGACAACATGATCCCACTATCTAAAAGTACAGACACTACACTGAGAGATCAGTTGACCGAGGACAGCACGAATACAAATACTGCCAATCTGAGTAAAAGTCTTCAGTTTACTTATTCAAAGTTAGATACACCAAAACCTCTCCCCATCTCATCACCAACATCCCCATTGATATCGTCAGCATCCTCACTATCGAATAATTCAACAAGTACAATGGCAAGTTCAACAAATAGTAATACTGTAATGCTACTTCGTGATAATGCCGGTAAGTTTTATTCCATAATTGATATCGATTGGTGCTGCTTTATTCTCATATATAATATTATTTGCTTTAATTCCTAGAGGAACATCGGGCTTCAACCGCGCGTCTCCATTGCGTTCGATTCTTTGCCAACGTTTTCACCCCGCTCCAAGTCACCCCACATTCTTTGATCTCCTATTCACTTGACCTCCGCCATATCACCCTCACACTGACCACCGACTCGCCGCTTCCCTTTCGGGTTCCACTCGAGCCATGGCTTGTCTAGTGATGTCAGTCACTTGATGGTTTACTCAGAGTATGGCCGGCCAATCCATCTCCATTTCTTCCTGCCTATTTGTTTCACAATCGGTTCCTGGTTGGTTCGTTCATTCTCAGAGATCCCTGTTGCTGATGTTTTCTGGCCGGCCATCTGATCTTGAGCGGAGTACTGAGCGAAGACAACTGTTAATGAAGGTGTGAAGTTTGTTTGAGGTGCTCTTTATGACGCGCCAAGTCTCTGACCCATATAACAAGTAGCACTGACTTCACATTTGAGTTGAAAATCGGATCTTATTTTTGATGCTCAGTGCTGTTGATCTTCACATAGACTTGATAGTGATGAAACCTTATCTTGCTTTCCCGATTCTTGCTTTGATATCCTCGTCAGTTCTGTCCGCCTATAGTTGAAACGATGCTTCCCAGGTAGGTGGGTAGGTGAAGGAGGTTGTTTCTTTCAGGTTCCTCCCATTTATGCTGGCTGATTGTTGTCTGTTGTTGTTGCTGTTTGTGTTGGCCAGGAATCTTCATCACCTCTGTTTTCTATATTTTTCCCCATCTTCGGCCAATCTTTGATGCTTCTTCTGCTAACTTGTTGATTTTCACTTGCATATCTTCCAGTTTGTTGAAAATCAGACATATCATCGGCGGAGTCCAGATCCTCCAAGTTTTTTACGTGTGGATCCATTTTATGCCTGTTCCCTCATTGCCCGCTGTTTGTCGCATTATCCAATCTACTGCAATCAGGAAGATCATTGGCGATAGTAGGCAGCCAGCCTTGTCTCACTGCCATCCTCAAGGTCAAATTATTCCCATATATATATATATATATAATACTAAACACTATTCCGTACAAAAGTGATCATACACAGTGGAAACCTTCGGCATTACGTATTCAGACGAAAGAAAAATGAAAATATCCAGTTACCAGGTGGGCAGGAAAAGACGGATAACTACTTATTCTTTCTGATCGCATAAATCAGCTTTCAGGCGCTTGATGGAAATGGCTTCAGCAAACTTAAGGAGAATTGAGCTCTTTTGCCTATTGATAATTTTGAACGACTTTTCGACGTCCACCTCATGACCCGTGTCGAGGAGATGCCTGGCGATGGATAGCAGTGTTTAAAGCATTTTTTCCCAGCTGTAGACATAAGCGTTTTTGGTACATGTTCAGAAAATCGTAGATATGCCCTTCTTCTTTCTGTCCTTCCAATGTAACTGCTGCCGCAGATACATGTAAATTTGTATATACAGTTGGAGTTAACATGTGAAGGATATCTATCGACTTTTGACTGCACCAAATAGCAAGTTGTTCGATAGACGGAAGCGAGCTTGCCTTCAGGATAGGCTATGGCTAGTGACGTACTCAGTCTTCTGTTGACCATTGATGTATTGTTTTCACCTCCTCAATTTTGCTGAAGCCATCTTCATCAAGTGCCTGAAACCTGATTTGTGGATTCAGAAAGAAACAGTTATCAGTCTCTCTTTGTCCTCCTGCCTGGTAACTGGATATTTGCATCTTTCATCTTTCATCTAAACACGTAATCTCGAAATGGCATCATCTCGCGAAATTTGTCTTCTAAATGCCTTAATCAAATTTATCTAAGGGACTTATGTTTTCAAAATATAGAAATAATGACTTGACAGTGCTGAAAGAAGTCACTTCCTGCCTCCACTTATTTGGCCAGGAAGCATTCGGAACGGATAAAGATGTCATCAAAACAGGCCAGCCGAAATCGCAACTGCAAGATACGCCTTCATCAACCTGGCACAAGTTCGGAAGTCTTCCACTTCACTCAGTTAGCCAGCATAAAGAACAAGATTCTGATTCTGTTCAACACAAATATGAAGTAAGTCAGTCACTGCTTCTATACGGGTCAGAAACTCGCACTGCAAGACCGTCACGAAGATTTCTAACAGGTTACTGCAGACGTTTAATCAACAGCTTCCACCTTCGCTGGCTGTTTCCATACTGAAGATCAAATGGCTAGCCAGCAGGCCTGAAAGAATTTGCAACAACAAACTCTTCAATGGAACAAAACAACAGGCGAGAGCCGATAGCTCAACAATTAGATATGTAGGAGAAGACAGAGATGGACTGATCGCACATATGTTGAGGAGGTCGTTGAATGACATCTCGCGCATTGCAGGCCAGTCCTCGAGTGGAATCCTGATGGGAAGCGACGATTGGCTTGTTCTATAGAGGGTGACTTGGAGGAGATGATAGATTATGGTCAGACGTGATGCCAGGCACATGGACAGGAAAGCAGAGAATAGGAGAAAGTGGAGATGTGTTGTTGAAGCCCTATGTTCCACTCAGAACCCAAAGAAACAATAAGAATAAGCTTTCTTTTATCACTCTGAAACTAAATATTCTCTGATCTCTAATTCTCCAATCAAATTTAGAATTCGCAAAGTAAATTAGTAAATTGATTGAATTTTAGATTTTCCCGTCAATTGATTGGATCGAAGTGCTCGGTTTCAGGTTGATATGTTGACTTCTTGTGCAGATGCTTCGACGATGTCTGGGCATTTAATTTAATTAGTGGATGGTGACTAGCAGTGGAATCCAGGATTTGCATTTCGTCCTATTTTGGACTCGTGGTCAGCTGGATGTACTTGCATTTCCAGTGGGTGATGATGTTCCTGGGTTCGAGCCTCAATGGGAACATCATCACTCACTGCGGAATGCAGGTACATTCAGCCAACTGATGAGTACCAAATAGGACGAAATGCACATCCTGGATTCCACTGCTAGTCACCATGCACCAATTAAATTCTATATAAGTAGTTTGCAAGTATAAAACATTTTGAGATGAATTTTCACTTCAGTTTAATTTGAACAACAAAAATATTCAGATCGCTATTTGTTACGTGCTTGAAACGATAACAATCACGATCGAGTAAGCAAACATTGACACTTGAGGGTATATACTACTGATTAATCTATATGAGTAGTTGACTGCCACTCATTTCAGTCTGTAGTGCTTGTTAGCCGGATAGAAGTGATTAAAAAACACATCGGATGGCTGTTTCACTTGTTTAAGGCGTGACTTCACCAATGATGCACGCTGATTCCGCTCTCGATTCATACCATCTGAATTCTTCATCTATTTATTTACATCCAAAGTCACTAATGAGTAACCTGAGTATCAGAAGAACTTCAGAGAAGCACATATCCGCCTCATTCTATTCTCTCTTGTCTTTTGTAGCTGGCTTGACAACGGCTTATACACTTTCATTTCCACCACACATATTCTCCTCTGTGTTACCCTGGGACGCACGCTCAAGTTGTCGTTCTCCATTTGGGTTCTACTGGAGAGTCTGTTTGGCGGATGTTGTCGCTCAACCATATCCTCAGAGTATGTCCTTATTTATCTACTTTGTCTTCTGCATATTTGTTAGGCAACAGGCTCTTGGTTTTGATATATTTCCAGAGTTCTTTGTCGCCTAACCCTTTTGATCATCTTCAGTGTGGAATGGAGGCAGCTATTAGAATTGTTCAACTGATTCAATAGAGACACATCTGCTGATTATGCTACGAAGGTTATTCGCTAGAGCTTATTTATATGTCCGTTGTAAAGGCTATCCCTATTATTTGCCGTGTATTAGTCAAATAAGGGTATCAGTATTTGAAAAAAATATCCTCCGTCGATAACCGTCACCTTAAACAGCCTTTTGCTTAGTTTTATAGGGGTTATGTCAGAAGTGATTAATGAGCAAGCCTTTTCTGTCACTTAATCTACCATGATCCCAAACTTTTGCCTACCTCTTGGGTTTTAATTCTAGTGAATGGTTCACTCTCATCACCTTTGCATGTTCTTTCTGTACGCCTCATTTGTCATGTGTCATTCTCACCATCTTCATACTTATCAGGTGGGTATGTGATCGATCAGCCTCCATCTGATCTAATAGTACTCATCACTTTGTCAAATTTAAAGCCCTTGCTTGTGTTGTTGTCATCGATGGTTATGTCATCTGTTTCCATCTTTAGGAACCACTTCTTCTGAGTAACTATATCAACGGTAAACAGCTTTATGTGTAAAACTTGAGCAATGTGGTGGTAGTATGTAATTCCATATTAATTTGTTTATTAGATATATCACACACATACACACAGGGAAACGGCATTATTTATTAGATGTTCTTTCGTTTTATAGTTTTCTTTATTCTTTGCTATTCGTCGTCGTAGGGGTAGTAACATTTTCCAAATATCCAGGTGGACAGCTTTTGAATCATGCCTATTACACGTGTTTGCAGTTGATTCAATAAATCGAGCTCGTGTTATTGATTCTACTCCCTACAACCCTACAAATTAGATTTCAAAACTGTCATCATCTTGTCCTGTCCTATATTCTGTGGTTGTGTGTGTAGACTAAACAACGAAAGAAGATAAAACCAACATCATCCACAAAATAAATTGTAACTACTGCGAAAAACACTACATTGGCCACAGTGGACGCGCCCCTTCTCCTCGTCTTCGTATCCATGATCATCAACTAGTCGTCAAAAGACACGACATCCACTCCTTCGAATCGCCTCACTGCATACAGACAACAAAAACGACATCAATTCGACTGGAACAATCAACGTTCAAATATTAGACAGAGGAAACAACAAGAATGTTAGAGAATTTTTAGAAGCCCGCCTGATATTCCAGTGAGTCGTCAATCAATAGACACATCGACATCAACAAAATTTTCCAATCGATTAAAAAGAAATCTCTCTCTCACACACACACACAAAGGGTCAAAGTTCAAGTCAAAGGAACAATCAGATCCAATACACAGGTAGTCTAAGGGATGTGAAAACACACGGAATCAACCAATCACGTTCAATGTGGACAGCAGGAGAGATGACTAATAAACTCGTGGAAAAATCTAAAAGCTCATTTCTACAAATTGAAGTGTATGCGCTGAAGATGTCACGTAGTAGTAGTAGGGCAATGAAAGCTTCGTAAATTAACTATCCAGCCCAGAGAACACAACCAGATCAAAATGACTGGTGAGTGTCAATAACCACGAAATTGAGATAAGACAAGGCTTCCTGCTCACTGCCTCCACCAATCTTATATTAATTATTAGATAATATGGAAGTTAATTAATTGTTAAGCTACTCACTAACTAACTAACTAACTAACTAACCAATCAGCCTAATGACTCCTATTGTTACAGGAACTGAAGAAGGGATGAAACATTCTTTCACAACATCAGAACATACGGAAAGGAAATGAAGAAACACTAAAGGTGGAACAGGTAACAAAGTTCAATACACAACATAAATTTGTAGGGATTTGATTGTTTACAGGATTTCATCATGAGCTGACATTAGTTAGAGAACTATTGGAAAACCTGGGAGTACTGGACAGCTGTTTCGTCAGCCCAGTTTGGGACTATTCAGTAGTACCTACCCATTGGGGTTCTAAACCAGGACCTTCTGGTTACATGGCGAGCTCGTAGACCATTGAGTCACTGGGACCCGATTCAATAGCCAGCCCATGAATTCTTACTTCTGCCAATTCACGACATAGCGCTTCCATTTTGCAATGTCGTCGGAGAGTACTTATCCTCCCGATCTGCTGCACCTTACTGGTCAGTGAGAATTTGTGACCAGTAGGGTGTAGCAGGTCGAGTGTGAGGACAAATACTTGCCGAAGACATTGGCTAGTGGTCGCGCTATGTCATGAATTGGCAGAAGTCAGGATTCATGGACCTGTCATTGGATCGGGTCACAGTGGCTCAATTGTCTACGAGCTCGCCATGTAACCAGAAGGTGCTGGTTTCGAACCCCGGTGGGTACGTACCACTGAAGAGTCTCAAACTTGGCCGACGAAACAGATGTCCAGTACTTCCAGGTTTTCCAGTAGTTCTCTAACTAATATCAGCTCATGATGAAATCCTGTAAACAACATAAATAATATTGAGATATTCAATATTGTGATTGATTTGAAGTTGTTATGTCGGATACAATTATTATGATTACCGTTACTATCGTTAGTACTAGTAGTCGTAATAGGAATAGTCATGAGTAGTTTATGCACTGCTAATTCGTTTAATTATCTTTCGTAATGTTTTACAGTCTTATTTCATCTTTTCACAATGCATATGGGCGTAAGTTTCCACTAAGCGTGTGTGAAAAGGGTTGCTTTCACCATGTTATCAAGAATAAAAACCACTAAACACTTACAACTATACATTCTATAAAAATACATATGCTATATATCACAATTTGTGAACTACACTCTGTTGCGGTTGTGTGTTCTCCAAGTGGATTAACACACACATATATATCAATCAAACATCTGGTGGGACATGGGTTTCTTTTCACTGAGTGAATACACATTTCTCTGCCTTTTTGCACTTTATCTAACAGTGAGCACAAGTTTGTTTTACTGTTTTTGGCATGCACTTTGATGTGTCTTTTGTATGCATTTTACTGTTCACTCCTGTGTTGTTGTTTTTTGAAATATCGAGCTGTTGTTATCCCTTCATGTCATCATCAGGATTCAATTACTGCATCTCTCTTCAACGCTGAATCTCAGCTGGTAAATGTTTCGTTATCACAAAAAGGGTATCACTTTTAAAAGCAGTTCACAATGTATAATATCATGTTTAAATCAAAGGTATTTTGCAATTAATAGTGTTATCTGAAAAGCTGGTTGGTTTAGTTGCGGAGCTTTCGTCGTCCCCCCTGCTGGACAACATCTTCAGGGCGATTTTTAGCATAAAGTGAAATGATTTAAATTTTCTTCATGAGTGATATAATTGCGTCTCCCGGTAACCATCTTTACATATGCATTGATCATTTTCTATTGACTTGGATTTTAAACTTTCTGATCACCTGACTTACTTTTTATTGGTTGTTATATCTGGTCTATATTAACGTGTTAGTTAATTGCGTATTCGTTTGAGGACCAGGTTTCTAGGAATTCCCTGACTTCACTTTTGGTGTTTACTCTGTTTAACATTTCGACATTCTCTCAATCAGAGTGATGTCCATAATTGTCTATATGCATTGATACTAAAAAATATATATCGTGTCTTTTTCTCGGCTGATTTGTATTCCTGGATTCTGATTCGAAGGGGACGCCTACTTTGGCGGATGTAATGTCTGTTATAGTTTATACATGCAATTTATTTTGTAAATGATATTAATTTTATCTCCTTTTTCTATTGGATCTTCCGGTCTGCATAATATTGAATTAAGCAAATTGACTGGCTTGTGTGCTATATCTATTTCAAACGGTTTCAGTATTCTAGCTGTTATTGATTGGGATAATGTCGAAATCTTAGACAGAGGAAACACCAAAAGTGCAGTCAGGGAATTCCTAGAAGCCTGGTACGAATATGCAATTAACAAACACATTAATATAGACCAAATATACCAACCAATAAAAAGTAAATCATGTGACGAGAAAGTTTAAAGTCCAAGTTAATAGAGAATGATCAATACATATGTAAAGATGGTTACCGGGAGACGCGATTATATCACTCATGAAGAAAATTTAAATCATTTCACTTTATCCTAAATACTGCGCTGAAGATGTTGTCCAGCAGGGGGACGACGAAATCTCCTCAACTAAACCAACCAGCTCTTCAGATAACACTACTAATTGCAAATCATCTACCTGAGCTACGAATCTTCTCTAATATTTCAAAGACATTTTATCACTCCCTAATTGGGAGAACCATTTCGTGATTTTGTCAATTTCCAACATCAAATGTCCTCTTAATTATTGTGGCCTTAAGAATGTAAATTGATTTTCAGTCGTTTTATATGATGAGCTACTTTTGGGGATTGTGGAACCTGACGATACATTCGACGATAGAACACATAGAAGTGTCATGTATCCCTCAGTCCTTCGACTATGTGGTAATATTCTGATGGTAGTAACACTCTATGATTGACTTTGACAGCTGAAGTAGCCAACACGAAGGGGCCTTAATTCTTCTGAGCCATTATATTACTCTTATTAATAATCTCTTGAGTTTCGAGTGAAATATGGAGCTTCGACTGCACTCCTCTTTTTTCTGGCTTCACAATTGTCTATAAGCTCTTATCTCTTATTCGTACGACCTCCTCCACAGCATCAGCGAAGTCAACCAAACTCGTCGTTTTCCGTTCGGGTTCAACTCAAGTGTCTGCCCCTCGGGCATGATGTTTCTTAATGGTCTCCGCTGAGTGTGTGTCCAATGCATCTTCATTTTTCATATGACTGTTACATGGTGTATATATTTGCAATATGCGCTAGGCAAACTTAAGCTATCATAGATGAAGTCGCAGCGACCCTGAACAACCAATCAGAATTCAAACACAAAGGTCACATAAACTTTGAAAAATGCACCAGAAAACATGGCAAACATAATATGTTACACCATATAATAGTCGCTAATGAATTGTAAGAAGGTCTCTCATTTACTACACAGATGGTGTGTAGAGAAATCGTGGCATATGCTATAGATGCGTCCCTTCAATAATTTAATAATTCCCATTGTAGCATTAAGAACACAATTTTGATGAGGTTGTGTTCTCTGAGCTGGATACTTAATTTGCGAAGCTTTCATTGCCCTCTTTACTAGGCAACCTCTTCAGCGCATACACTTCACTTCGATGAAGTGAGCTTTCAGATTTCTCTACGAGTTTATGAATCATTTCTCCTGATGACCACCTTGAACGTGACTGGTTGTTTCTGTGTGTTTTCACATCATAGGTTTCCAGACCGTAGGTGTTACGAACTTCCTGGAATAATTTGAGCGCCGAGTCAGATTGATTCATTATAAATTGTTTAAATTAATCCCAGCGTGTTAAGATAATCAAAACAAGGTTTTTCACATCCTTTAGGCTACCTGTGTATCGGAACTGATTGTTTCTTTGACTTGAACTTTGACTCTTTGTGTGTGTGAGGTTTCTTTCTTATCGGTTGTTAAATTTTGTCTACCACGATATGTCTATTGATTGACAATTCACTGGAATGCCAAGCTTCTAAAAATTCTCCAGTCAAATTGGCTGGGACAACGTTCAAATATTAGACAGAGGAAACAACAGGAATGTTATAGAATTTTTAGAAGCCCACCTAGTATTCCAGTGAATCGTTAATCAATAGACACATCAAGATGGACAAAATTTACCAACCGATAAGAAGGAAATCTCAAACACCCAAAGGGTCAAAGTTCAAGTCAAAGGAACAATCAGTTCCAATACACATGTAGCCTAAAGGATGTGAAAACACACAAAATCAACCAATCATGTTCAAGTTCACCCAGCAGGAGAGATGACTAGTGAATCCGTGGAGAAATCTAAAAGCTCACTTGATCAAATTGAAATGTATGCGCTGAAGATGTCACGTAGTAGTAGTGAGGCAATGAAAGCTTCGCAACTATAAGCTATCCAGCTCAGAGAACACAACCAGATCAAAATCTTCCACCTGAGCTACAAATCGCCATCATATCTAAGACCAAAATATTCAGCGAAGAAACTCTCTCCAACAACGAATTTATTATCAAGCTGTACAATTGTATATATATGGTTTTTAATAAATTATATCCGGTGAGGGAATAAGGTCAAAGGTGTGAATGCATAAAATAATAGTAATAGTATGAAATGCAATTAAAATATATGTGATTATTATCGTAGTTAAATGTCAACTGGCAAAGTTTTGCCATTTAACTACGATGATATATAGAATAATTCATAAGGTGTATAGATTTTGGAAAGGGATACATAATTATAAGACTAGTAGACGAATATAAAATGTTACATAACATGGTGTGAAATTGAAAAAGATAGAATTCAATATTGTAAAAATAAAAATAAATAATTTTGCGTTTAGAATGACAAGTGGAAACAATTCAGGGTGAGAATAGTACCAGTAATAATAATAATCGAAGTAATAAGGGAAAGGTACATAGAACAACTAAATAAACAAAATACATAAATAAATGTCTATCCCTCTGCGGCCAAGGCAGAAGTAGGGATTGGACATACTTCTTTTGTGAACAAAGGTCTGGCTTAAAGTCATGAATGCCCAAGGCCTCAGCTGTCTTTAGAAGTCTGTAACGAGGAAAACGAGGCCAGATAGTTAGCATGGATTCTATACATGATCTTGAAATCATGGCCAAGATTGACAGAGTGACGGAAGTCGATCAGATGTTCCAGAATAGAGCTTCGCATACACTTGTTTTCTCCCTTGTGAAACCATGCCGGAATATGTTCTGGTATCCGTGTGGAAAGCGTCCTTTGACTACGGTAAATGTACCTTACTCTACAATGATATATGCACATGGAGGCGGACAGACGGGGAAGCTTATGTTTTACAGAGTTAAATAACAACTTGCGGCTGGTGAACGTCATTTGTAATTCTGCTGCAAAGAACGTCTTACTGACTGATTTAGTTAGAGAGACGGTTTTTGAGCATATCTGAAGCTTAATCACCTTTGGATTCCAAATTCATGAATAAGGTTTTCTTTGGAACTGAGTCGGTGAACAGTTTAGACTGCTTACCTTTCGTGTCACGATCAATAAATCTGCCCTAGTAACCGTTTTTTGCGAGCGTGGCTTTTTAGGGAGTTGCGTTTTGAGTCAACCCAATCAGAACTACAAATGAATTAGGTTCATTTTCCTGAAGACAGGCTCGCAACTATAAAATTAATTAGTTGTTCATTCCATGTACGTTACCGGTGGATGGATCTTTTGAGAGATCCATCATTACGTTTACCAATGCATACATCAAGAAACGTAATACTTAGTAATAAGGTAAGTAATGTTGACGTTAGGCGTAGAGTGTTGGGCAAAGAGGGAAAATCAATCGACGAGGTTATAAAGTTACATAGACTAAGATGGCTAGGTCACGTGGTGCGCATGCCTAACCACCGCCTCCCCCGACGGGCATTGTTAGCTGATATAGGTTCAGGTTGGAAAAGAGCCAGTGGTGGCCAAACAAAAACATGGCATCAATCCATGAAATCCTTGACAGTTAAACTGAGTCAGGTAGGGAGATGCAGATTTACGGGTTGGGGCCCTCGGGACTCTAGGAATCAATGGCTGGAGACAATAGGTGACATGGCTCAAAATCGTTGTCAATGGCCAGCGCAGATGTATTCAGTCTCTGTAATCTTTCATATTCCTTTCTACCATTACCCATTCTGTTTCACTCTTATATTTGTCAAACTCTATTAATTCTCTCCACTCATCTTCTTGTCTACCTCTGTGTGCTATTTGGAAGGTGGCAACTCGAACTGCTGCACTTCGGTGCCAAGTTCTATGTTGAATCCAGACAGACAGACAGTAATACTTAGTTCAGATTCTTTTTCTATGGTGAATTGCAAAAAAGGATGGCAGTTGCTGAAAGCAAATAAGACATCATCAAGAATTAAGTAATTGTCGCAGATAACGAAGGTCTCGTCTACTTATCTTTTTTAGATGTCGAAATGATCGATGGCTTGACTAAGTTGAAAGTTTTCAAGCTTTGCCATAAAGCAATCAGCTGGCACACGACGGGCAATGTTAGCTGACATTAGGGTCACCCTGGAAAAGAGCTAGCGGCGGTCAAACCAAAACATGGCTTCACCAGTCAATGAAACCTACAACAGTTAGTTTGAGTCACGTAGGAAGGTATAGACTTCCTGGTTGTGGTCCTCGGGACGGTAAAAACCAATAGTTGGAAACAATTGGTGATATAGCTCAAAATCGTTCTCAGTGGCTGGAGCAGATGCATCCACTCCTTGTGATCTATGATTTGCAATGAAACCACATTGTTCTTCGTTACTTCTATTTCTTTGTCTCACATCTCTGTTTACTGTCTCTATGGTGCATTTCTTGCACTTTCTTCTCTTGCTTTGTGTGCTACAAAAAGGGCGTGTGGCGACTTGAACTGGTGCACATCAGTGCAAAGTTCTATGTCGGAAACAGACAGACAGAATCAGCCTGCAAAGGAACCCAGTGGTGATCCCATCGCAATGCTCTCTCTTTGTCTAAAAATTTCATTATTGAAGGTGAACTGACCATTGAACGTGCATCTCAATAAAAATTCTTTTAGGTAGATTGTTGGCAACCCTATTTCATCCGAGTGACTGCAGATCATGGTACTCTGAGATTGACTGATATTTTATGCAACCTACTCCCAACTCTAACTCCTAATACTCCTAACTTTAACCTTATTTTTAACCTTAACCTAAACCCTAAAATACCTGGTGAATAATTAGAATAGTGAATCAACCGTCACTGAATCCAAAAAGGCAGGCATGATTTGATTTGGAATAACCTTTCTCCGAGTTCCCTGGATCTGACTGGTTCTCGAAGGTCACCTTTTAGCAGACCTTGACTCTGGCTATGATACTTTAACTTCACCATGCGTTAGAAAAAAAAACAGTTCGTAGTCATTCTGCCTCAAAATATTATGATGCTTGGGCTATCTTATCAGTATCTTTTTCGTTTAATCCAAGTTACAGAATTTCATCATGTGCTGACATTGGTCAAAGAACCATTGGAAAATTCCATTATGTGTAAATTTTTGTTTTGATAAAGTTTCTGTTATGTACTCGTCGCTAAATTATTGTTATGGACTGGTCGAAAATTTAATAGTCCTGACGCAAGAAGGCGGAAATCAGAAGACCACTAGGTTTGCGATGATACTTCTATTTTCCAAACACAAGGAGAATGCAAAAGTGGTATCACACCAAAGTAGTAAGTAAGTGTAAGTCACACAAGATTGTGACAGCGAAATATATATGAAATGTTCCAGACAAAGTGTGTGAACAAATCAATAGACAGTCTTAACATGAATGGCTAATTATAATGAAGTATCGATCCATATATACATAGCGAAATATAGCAGACATGTCAACAACCACACATATAATATGGATATATGTCACCAAGCAACGGACTGTCAACAAACACTCATATTATATATAATATAATATAAGGAGAATATACATTGTTAAAGGAGACAAGTTCATACAAGTGAAATGGTCACAGACTAAGCGAGCAAACAGAAAGAGAGACCAACATATATATATATATATATATATATATATAAATGGATACATATCAGTCTCACAGTGTTATACAGTAAACATTAACTGTTAACAGTAAACATCACTGTATAACACTGTGAGACTTTATCAAAACAAAAATTTCCACATAATGGAATTATACTCTACCACAGTGCACAAGTTTTATTCTTATATCAACCATTGGAAAACCTAAGAGTACTGGACAGATGTTTCGTCCCAGTTTGGGACTCTTTATCAGTACGCAACCACTGACGAGGTTCAATCCCAGGACCTTCTGGTTACAAAGCAATACCATTAAGCCACTGGGACCCGATCCAGTGGCCAACCCATGAATTCTAACTTCTGTCAATTCATGACATAGCGCGACCACTAGCTAATGTCTTCGGAGAGTACTTGTCCTCACAACCGACCTGCTGCACCCTACTGGTGACTTAACCTATTCAGGTAGGTAGTTACCTGGGGTTGTAGCGGGACGTCGTGACCAGTACTTTTAGGTTTTCCAATGGTTCTTCAACCAATGTCAGCTCATGATGAAATCCTGCAACCAATCAAATCCCTACAAACTAACACTTGAAATCCAAGTTATTTTAACGTCATTAAATCTTTGTTTTTTATTTATTTTAGCTTTCAATCGAAAATTATACAATTCAAATATGTCTACCGCTTTAAATATTCCCAATACTAATCACAGCCTAACCAATCCCAGTCAACTCAGTCAACTTGGTTATCGTTCACCCAGTGATCCAGATGTATTTCTCACTTTCTGTGAAGATTCAATAAGAAAATCATCCGGTATAAGACAACCAATTTCCCAGGCTAATCGACATTTACATCATGGTGAGAATCAGCCTTCATCGACGTCACCACCACCGATACCGATGTCTATGCCACAATGCCAACCGCCAACATCTAACATCACTTCTACACGTGGTGGTAATTTCGCTCCAAACGGTATGATGAAATTAATGATGATGAGCACTTTATCAGATTCATTTAAATATCATCTTACTCGACAGAAATCAGAAGGTCAACTGCTGACAGATCGTCATGATTCATTTGATGAAGTTCTATGGGATTTACAACCAACTCCTTTATACTGAGAAGAAATAACGCGGGTGGGGGAATTCAAATTATATTCATCCGTTCAAACAAAAAGATACGCATATATTGAACATTGAATTGAAACAGTAAAACTATTGATTAAAGAATAATTGATTAGGTGTGAGATGAAGATTCTAGAACATTGATTAAAATATCTATGCATCTATCTATCTATCTATCTATCTATCCCAACTGTCATAACCTTTTTTCTATGCTAGGGAGAAGAAATGTCCTATATTTCATTGACACTGTGATAAATTCCCAGAATTCATCAGAATTTATTCCCACCAGTTTTCTAAATTATGTTAAACCCTGTCTCTATTATTAAACTAACATATGAGGTCTAACAACATCTGACAGTGAGGAAATGTCAATAAAATTTTTTAAAAATGAACTGAAAACCTTTTTTGTCCCGCTTCCCTTCCTCCCTTCTTTCATTTCATCACCGTTTGACATTGACACTGGTTTTCAAATTGCTCACATTATTCAACGATGCATCATCCTGTTTTCCCGCCTATTTCATTGTTTCAATGACAATATTGAATATATATATATATATATATATATATATATATATATATATACATACATATAATTTAACTAAACTATATAAACGCTCAATATTTAACTTTGTTTGTCACCGGTGCTCTGGCACGTTTTCACACACATATACAACACATAAATTAACTAACCAACTAACCAACTCGTTAACTAACCATGACGTTAATAAATTCTTCCATCATTTATAACTCTCTCTTGTATCTCTCACTTTTCCGAATTTTTCCATACTTTTTATTCAACATTCAATTGTTCAAGCATATATATATATATGTTGAGTAGCGCAGTTGATTAAGATTTAAACAAGATTGTGAATGAGAATGCCTATGTTTTAATCGAGACTTTATATTACCTGGTTACTGTATTTGTAAAATATTACCATTATATACCTCCCACCCCCCACCCCCACCGATTTATTACATCATCACCAGTATCATCATAAAGCACTACTCCCATCGGACATATGCCCATATACAATATATATATATATATATATACATAGATCATGTCTATAAGACTTTTATTATGCAATAGTATTCAATTAAGTCATCTTATCATTCATTACCGATTGTGCGTTCTCTTTTCTCTTTCTCTCTCTCTCTCTTGTGTTTCGTGTTCTCTTCCCTCCCCCTACTCCTTCTTATTCAACTGATAAAACCGGAAAAAAACAAAATAAAATCATGATTTTCCATCTTCATATTACAGTTGAAGTATTCAGACTTGTATTGTGCACGTGCGTGAGTGTGTGTGTGCGTGTGTGTGTATGTGTGAATTTGTAAGCGCTATAACCAACCTTTGAGGCAATACTTGAAGATGCCTTCTTCCACCTCTTCTTCGTGTTCTCCTTCTTTGTTACCATGGCAACAAAACCTATACCTGAAATATTCTTTGCTCGCGCCTTTACTTCTTCAACTGCTGCTCCTTTACTTTATAATATTACACAGATTGAATGAATTGATAAATTTGTGATATGCATAAACATAAAATAAAACGTCAACCTTGTTTTCTTTTTGAAATGTCTTGTGTACCTCTTTTTTTTTTCTCCTGGGTTTTTATTGATTATTTTTTACATAATGAATAGTATCATTGTTTCTCCTGATACGTGTGTGTGTGTGTTGTGTATCGCAAATAATTTTCCCGTCGTTTTCTTAATTTTCTCATTATTTCTCAATGTGTAATCTTTGTATACTCTTTTGGTTCATTTTCTTTTTTTGCCTATGGCCCTAGAGATATTATTAAAAAAAAATACAGCTACTGAAATCATTCATACTACTGATATATAATAATATACACGAGTTGTTCTTTATTCATGTCTTTGCTTTCCTGAGGGGAACACACGGGGTCTTCAAACTTTGAAGTTTAAGTAGCGATGGCGTTGATTTTATACGCCGTGGTGGTGGGGGTTTGCTAGACTCACGCCTGACTTTTTAAATTTTCTGGTGAGGTTTAGGAGTACTTTGCCTGGAGGTCGAACTCCTGACCGTGTGTGGTGTATTTATTTATTTAAACGCATAAAAACTTGGTACAATATGTCACCAAGAAGGATGCACCACACAATAATAGTAAAACGACATAGATCAAAAGAAAAAAAGAAAGAAGAGAAATATATATATAAGTAGAGTACGGATAAAGAACTTCATCTGGAAGGAAGTTCAAACAGTATTGGTTAACTATCATCAGGAAGGGAAGAAAGAAGGAAATTGCAACACGTGTAATAGCACGCGATAAGTTTCATTGATTGTTTGTTGCTTCATTCAATTCATTGTGAGAGGGCTGAGATACTGCCCAGGCGCCCAGACCGAAACAGGTGGTTTTATTAAAGGACCACCCCCCGAACCTTTGACTTGAAGTCTAATCCACAAGGCAGCGCAGCAGCGTCAGGAGCTGCATTCCCATGGTTTCCGGTGACCCATATGCTATCCAAACAACCTTCCTGACATGGTAGGACCTGTAGGGAAAGAGTCCCAGTCAGTTTAGCATGTTAGGTCATTACGGTATTCAAACCCGACCACCACGACAAGGTAGCAGTTATCGGCTGGGCCGTGTGGTGTAGTTGATGAGTAGTCTACCACCTGTGAACTACTGACGCACACAGAACACTAGTATTATGATACTACTTATTTGTATTTGGTTATCACTGTCTATTATCACCGCTGCTATTCTTAATTATAGTGAACTGGATTATGCGTCAGACTGTAAGTGTAGAATAAGAAGACACAGGGATACTTTGGACAGATAGGAAGACTCTAAAAGATATGGATTTCGCAGATGATTTATGCTTACTGTGACACACTGATATGTATCCATTTATATATATATATATATATATATATATTTATGTGTGTGTGTATGTTGGTCTCTCTTTCTGTTTGCTCGCTTAGTCTGTGACCATTTCACTTGTATGAACTTGTCTCCTTTAACAATGTATATTCTCCTTATATTATATTATATATAATATGAGTGTTTGTTGACAGTCCATTGCTTGGTGACATATATCCATATATGGTGGTTGTTGACATGTCTGCTATATTTCGCTATGTATATATGGATCGATACTTCATTATAATTAGCCATTCATGTTAAGACTGTCTAATGATTTGTTCACACACTTTGTCTGGAACATTTCATATATATTTTGCATTCACAATCTTGTGTGACTTACACTTACTTACTACTTTGGTGTGATACCACTAATTGTGTCTCCTTGTGTTTGGAAAATAGAAGTATCATCGCAAACCTAGTGGTCTTCTGATTTCCGCCTTCTTGCGTCAGGACTATTAAATTCTCGACCAGTCCATAGCAATAATTTTGTCGACGAGTACATAACACACACACACACAAACTCGGAGACTTACAGGCGAAAAGCAACAAAGTGGCTGAAGAAGCTGGCAGCATACACAGGACTCCAGGTGAATATAGAGCAGATGAACGTGATGAAGATAACCAACCAACCAACCAACAGCAACAGTAACAACAATCAGCATCGATCACCATCAACGGGATAGATTTGACAGAGATCGGTCACTTCCTTCACTTATCCAGACAGGAAGCAATTTGTTTTGAACCAGAGGTGAATACCACAGATAAAGATATTAAAGCCAGTCCACAAGAATTAGAAAGGCAAGATATGATGCCTTCATCAATCTGAAACCAGTTTGAAAATCTTGTGCTACACTCACTTAGCCAGCCAGTGTAAACAGTAAGATTCGGATTGTGTTCAATACCAGTGTAAGATCAATTCTATTCCCATCCTTGAATCAAGTCAACCTGTCCCGGATCAGCCTAGCGTTGTTGCAACCCAATTATCCATGCCTAACGTGTCTATCCCTGCTTGTTTAATGAACTGTGTGTATTATATGTTTTTACCTCGATCCGTTTAGTCAGACAGTTGAACTCATGGCCCAATCAAAGTATTTTGTGAACTGTTATTTTTGCTGACCCATGTCTAACTTTGTACTACTCTGTCGAGTTTATCTTATTTATTGATTTTCATCTGTATTTTCCTACTTGGTTAGGTAGCCAATTAAATTCTATCTTTGTGCCTATGCTCGGTCTATCTCTTAACCTGCCTTACTTGGGTTCATTCTTCTACTGACTGCTTACCTGAACGGTCGTGTCTGATTCCGGCTAGTTCGCAATTTTGGCTTTAACGTTATTCCGCCCTGATAGCGGTACCTTGCTTTCTGTTAAGCGTTGTGCTTTGTACTCTTGAAACCGTTAAGGTTTGTTGTATACATAATTATTGATTTGTTTATTAATAGTACCGTAGAAACAAAGACCGGCTTCTTGTTTGTTCTGGACCGGGATAGCCTTTATCTACGCGTGATTTAATTTTAAGCGATATTGCGCTTACAACCAGTGTGAAGTTAGTCAGTCACCTCTCTTATATACGGGTTGGAAATTTGCACTGCGCGTCCTTCATGAAATGGATTTTCAACGAGTTACAGACATTCATCAACGTCTTTCTCCTTCTCTGGCTTTTGTATTGAAGATCAAATGGAGTCAGCCAGTCGGGCATGGAGAACTCGCAACAAGAAACTCTGACTGGGGACAAAACAAACAGATGAGAGCCAACTAACAACTCAACAAATTGATATGTAGGAGGCAACAGAGATGGACTGGTCTGGCATACGCCACTGGAGAGGTCGTTGAATGACATCACGTCGTGTGCAGGCTAGAGCTTGAATGGAGTCTTGATGAGAAGCGACGGATAGGTGGTCATCATTACGAGGGTGACATGGAAGAGATTGTGTAAGTTGATGGAGAAGGCGATGAGAGATTATCGTCAGTCATGGGGCTGGCTAAAGAAGACAACAGGGGAATGAACAATATTGAGATATGTTGTTGAAGCGCAGTATTCTACTTGGAACCCAAGAAAATAATATTGATATAGAACAAGTGCAGTCAGTCACACTAGCCGAGCATAGAAACTTGGCAGCAAAATCTAGATTAGTTGACCCAAATATGATAAGAAATCTAGAGAATAGTTCAGCTATAGCACTCGCTACATGCAATTACACACAACCATACACTATAGGATGGGATGGGATGGGATAGGATAGGATGACAATTTTAAAATCTAATGTCACATAGTTGAGGGAGAGATTGATAACAGAAGCTTTGTTTATCGAATCAACTGAATGAAAATACATGTAATAGGAATGATTCAACACTTGTCTCAGATATTTGGAAAATTCCACTACCCCTACTACTACGACAAATAGGAGAGAACAAAGAAAACTACAAAACTCAAGTTTTGAAGTTGGGTGATCATAATTGATGAAATGATTATGAACAATAATAGATTGTGTTCGAAACTGTGTCATCCAGCAAATAATACTGTTCCATTGTGTGTGTGTGATATATCTAATAAACAAACTAACATGGAATAAGGTTATTGATTTGAAGTCAGTTAGTTATGTAAAGCTGTTCTTGCGCGTACTTTATGAAACTGACTAAAGTAAATGGCATGGGATTCTTACCTAGAACCTACTAATTAACTGTTTAGTTGAATAAGCCACCCTACCACTGAAATATCGTGATGATAATATCAGTATGGTTGAAGCATTGAAATGTTCCAGTTTTTTCTGAGATAGTCATAGGCATGTGAAACAATGTGGTCAATTAAGACATACATAGGACCAGAGGGCAAAGTTAAACTTTAAGTACCACTAACTACCAATCAACGAACGACCTTCAACCAATCAATCACATGAGAGAGGGATTTTTGATTAAGGAAAACGTGTATTTATGGAAAAAAAGCATAAAAACTGCATAAAACTGTTACATAGGGTATCTTTCTCCAACATGTAACAGAAACATTTCCCAGTTAAGCATAGGAGTGTCAATAGAAAAGTCACACCACATTCTGAACATATATGCATCTAAATGACCATAAATGGGATCATTTTGAGATCCACTGATAGCCCTAATCCTATTTTTTAATCTTTTCCAAAATCTTTCTATAGAATTCGTTTGTGTCCCTGTAATTGGATCCACAAAATCACTAGAATGGTTCAATCTGTGATGAATATATCCAAGAGATGACAGCGAGTTATGACCTTTCCATTCATCAGTATGTACTATGAATCCCTGTTTCACAAGTCGAGTGACAGTGGGTACTAAAGCAGTAGACTTTCTGTCTTGTATTCTCTCCACGAATCCTTTCCGTAGAGAGGTGTCATATAAACCGACCACTCAAACATTGTTGGCTCGCTCACGACCACAGCTGTATTTTTTCTTCATTAACACTGTTTCGTCCATGTGTATGATGATACCTTCTCCGCCTAAAACGAAGTAATTCTCTCCACTTTCCATGAGGCGATGTCTCTGCAGTACTGGTACCACTGAACTGTTAACACGAAGCTATTTTCGTTTTCAGTAGCTGCGCCTCTCACAGGCTGTTTTAAAACCCGGGAATTGCAAATTTACAAAATCTGGGTTAGGGAGAGATGCGACCTAGCAAAAAATGTTCCTACGAAATATTAGAATTATCAGCTTGCCTTCTCCAATACTAACTCATCTCAAGCAAATTGCACAACGATGTACATATCCATCAATCGACCTGCTAAAGCTTTTTAAACTCATGACACCACCACATGAAGAAATCCTCTCCTTCCTAAGCAACCACAAATCCAAGCAATTCTGCAAAACCTTATTCTCATCTAACTGAAAGCGTAACTTCGTTAAGGCAGGCTTTGATACGAATCAAGCGCTATACAACTTTGAACTCTAGTGCATGAACCTCATTGGACCATTCGAAGTCAGTCGCTGATTGGTAGTTAGTGGTGTTTAAAGTTTAACTTGGCTGATTGACTTTACGACTCCTTTAAGTAACCATGTTGGACAATGTTCCAGAAGGCGATAATGGGCTTTAACTAGATTACATACACACTTCAATGACAATGAAGTAATGGTGTCTTTTGATGTCACAGCATTATATACGTCAATTAGTCCAAAACTATGCAAAAATTACTCTATACTGATGAAAACATAAAAGCGTAATGTTCAACTTGGATAGAACTTATAGAATTATGCCTTACAACATACTTCCAATTCAATACTCAAATATAGGAGCAAAAAAAAGGAACACCGATGGGATCGCCAGTATCAGGATTAATAGCTGAAGCCGTTATGCAAAGATTAGAATTAATAGCTCTACCTATAATTAAACCAAAGTCTGGGTGCGTTACGTTGATGATACATTTGTAATAATTAAGACAAATGACTTAGAATATACCCATAAATTAATAAACAACATATCTGAAGACATCAAATTCACAAGAGAAGAAGAATTAGATAAAAAAATCCCATTTTTAGATGTCTTAATCAGGAGAACCAAAACAGGAAATTTAGAAACACAAGGGTATTGAAAATCAACGCACACAGATTAAATGCTCAACTATACTAGCAATAATCCAATTACTTACTCACAAAAGAAACTGTGTGCAGACATTGTTTAGAAGAATTCAAACACATTGTAGAACACCAGAGTTGAAAAGAATGGAAGAAAAATGCCTACTAACGGTCTTCACAAAAAGAATGGATATCCTCACAATTTCATCAAAAAGTGTTTAAAATCGAATCACAACACCAACAACAAGGAACCATCATCAAAGAATACAAGAAAATTCATCCTACCATAAATAAAAAATATCTGTGAAATAACAGCTAGAATATTAAGACTGTCTGAAATAGATATAGCACACAAGCCAGTCAATTTGCTTAATTCAATATTATGCAGACCGGAAGATCCAATAGAAAAAGGAGATAAAGTTAATATCATTTACAAAATAAATTGCATGTATGAACTATAACAGACATTATATCGACCAAAGTGGGCGTCCCCTTCGAATCAGAATCCAGGAACACAAATCAGCCGGGAAAAAGACACGATATATATTCTTTCATATCAATGCATATAGATACTTACGGACATCAGTTTGATTCGGATAATGTGAAAATTTGAAACAGAGGAAACACCAAAAGTGCAGTCAGGGAATTCCTAGAAGCCTGGTACTCAAGTGAATATGCGATTAACTAACATGTTAATATAGACCAGATATAACAACTAATAAAAAGTAAATTGGGTGATCAGAAAGTTTAAAATCGAAGTCAGTAGAAAATGATCAATGCATATGTAAAGATGGTTACCGGGTGACGCGATTCTTTCATCATTCATGGGAAATTTAAATCATTTGACTTTATGCAAAATACTGCGCTGAGAGGGGATGTTGTCCAGCAGGGGGGACGACGAAATCTCCGCAACTAAACCAACTAGCTCAGAGAACACTACTAATTGAACTTATCCCTGTTATTTTTATCATGATCGCATCGATTGTTTCCATTGGTTTATATCCCTGACCTGTGATCCTTTCTATATCTTATGAACCACATTTTGTCAAATGCCTATAACTAATAATTCATTTCCACCGAAAATACGCAACTGCTTAAATCGTATTCTATAATTATCATGAAAAGCTTAAAAAGCTTCGTAGAGAGAAGGAAAAACTGTATAAGACGAAAGATAAAAGTGGTGTAAAAAGAACTAACTTCTTAATTAAGTCTGAAATGCAGAGGTTGAATGTAATATATAACCAGAAATTCATGTCCTGCAAAAATCCTTCTAATATGTGGAAACTATTTAAGGAAATCACTGGTGGTAAGCAGATAAACAATATTCCATATTCTTTTGATGTATGTACTCTTAACAAATCTTTTATTTACTCTCCCTCAAATGCCATGCTTCCCAGCATCACTTGTGTTAATAATAGCCCCTTTCCAGGTTTTAACACAAATGATGTTCAAAAGTGCCTCAAGTCTCTAAACCCTTCCCAGAGCTTAGGTCCCGATTATGTACCTAGTATTATTTTTAAAAAATGTTCTGATATTCTGTGTCACCCTCTTACTGATCTATTTAACAAATCTTTTTCCGATAATATTGTGCCTGCCGTTTGGAAGGACATTAAAGTTGTACCCATACCTAAATCTTCTACTGGAGCATGTGTCAAATTTAGACCCATTGCTATTACCTCTCCTTTTTTGAAAACTATGGAGAAATTACTTTTACTTAGTCTTGAACCTTCGCTTAAATCCTTTAATGACCCTAAACAATTTGCCTATAAGCACAGTAGAAGCACTTTAGATGCAGCTGCCGTCTTATATCATAACATTGCTTCCAGTCTAGACAAGGGGGCTAAATTTGTTCGTTGCGCCTTCCTAGACTATACATCTGCTTTCGACTCGGTCCCTAGGGACATCTTATTAAATAAACTTGCTGCTAGTCAAACAGAATGTTGGGCTGTTAACTGGTTACATTCCTATTTCTCAGATAGAAAGCAGTACACCGTATATAAAGGGAAGTCTTCCACTTCATTGCCTACTGAAGCTGGTGTCCCTCAAGGTGCTGTTCTTTCTCCTTTTCTTTTTTCTTTCTTCTTGCATGACTTGCCTCACTCTGATGAAATAAACTTTGTGAAGTACGCTGATGATTTAACGGTTTCAATGGCTGTTAACTCCCAGCTAGATTGTACTAAAATAAATAGCTTTCTATCGGAAGTCAGCAAATGGTCTGAGTCTAACGGTCTTAAACTGAATCCTTCTAAGTGTCAAACTGTTGATTTCAGCTTAAGATGTAAACGACAGTTAAAAGAAGTCATCGATTCTCATGACAGTTGTAAAATTGACGACAATGATATAGGAATCAAATCAGAAATTAAGTATCTTGGACTCATTCTCTCTTCTGATCTCTCCTGGTCTTCCCATGTCTTAGCAATCTCCAGTAAAATATTCCGCTTGACATTTTACATTAAGAAGTTAAGACACTCGGGTATAACTCAACCCCTCATCTTACAGTTCGTAAACTCTTGCATCCTACCTATTCTTCTTTATTGCTCACCCTTATTCTTTCCTGGTTTGCTTAAAAAAGACTATGTCACAATTCGTAGAATACTGAAGACTGTCAGTAGGGTGAGTGGTGTCCCAGTGGACCACATAGTTAACGTCGTTGTCGATAGGCACTTGACTTCGTGCAATAAATTTGCTAAAGGGATTTTGTCTGACTTGGAGCATCCGCTTTACCCTCAGCTTTCACCTTGCATCTCCTCAGGTAGAACAAGGAGTAACTTCAGAAAACTGTATGCTCGCACGTCTAAGTATAAGAATTCTATGATACCATACTTGGCACGTATTTTATGTGATGAAAATAGTGTCAGGCAAGAATTAACTAACCTTTTTTCATCTAGTAAATAAACAATTTCCTCCATCCATCCTTATATACCTTCAAGTTTTACTTTTATTACTTCTATTATATTTATGGTCCTGTTACTTCTCTGTTTTACTCTCATAATTGCAAACACCAACTTATCTCCATGACGGCTGTAATCTTTGTTTTTCCCTTCACCATATCATGTAAAGAGAACATTATATTCAATATTTTTAAACATGTTAGGATTTCTATACCACATTGACAATACTGTGTGGCACAAGCCAACGGCAATTTTCACTTGTATTCTTATTATTATTACCCTAGCTGTTATCATTATTATTGCTATTTCCATTTTATATGCTGCATGTTTTTGACACTACCTCTATTGTAAATGTGGAAAATTTTCTGTGTGATTAATTTTATTTATAATTTGAGGAAATTAGATGCAATATTGTGATTAATGCTGAAAATTCCATTCTGTATCACAAGTACTGTTTTTGGAATAAAGTAAATCATTATTATTATTATTATTATAGTGTGGTGAGAGCAGGCTGCTAGCCGATTGGTTGGCACTAATCTACGTTAAGGTCTAGGTCACTAATATGGGCCGTGAGAAAATATGAACAAGCCTGAGTAAACAACCAATCAGAAGCCTGCGTTTGTCTACCTAAACAACCAATCAGATGACTGCGCTTGTCTATAATAATGTAGTTGAAAGATGTATAAATACGTGTTGATTTTCATAATAAAACGATCTGTTGCCTGGCCCTTGTCTTCTGTTGTTACATTTGGTGTCGCTGCCTACCGACAAATGAAAAGCCTATACCCTGCAGTTTTTGATGGAGACATATGGATCTTCGGGCAGGACTTCAAGGCTTCTGCGCAGTTGAGTGGCGTTCAAGATCTGTCAGCGATGGAGCTGCTACTTGAGACGCTGCTGGGAGGTCGGGCGAAAGCAGCATATGAAGGTGTGGGCCGAAGTATGGACGAATGTTCGACAGGGTCAGGCAAACAGTTTCCAAAGTGGGAAGGACCATATATGGTCACTTTGAGATGGGGTTACGCAGACACAGTCGCAATGGCGAACAATGGGAGGCGCGTGAACGTCAGCGAGCTCCAGAAATGGATACAGCGAGACAAGCCAACGATGACGCCTGCACCAAGTAGATCAAGCCGACATCAGTCGCACGTATTTGACGGGGGGACGAGTGTGGTGAGAGCAGGCTGCTAGCCGATTGGTTGGCACTAATCTACGTTAAGGTCTAGGTCACTAATATGGGCCGTGAGAAAATATGAACAAGCCTGAGTAAACAACCAATCAGAAGCCTGCGTTTGTCTACCTAAACAACCAATCAGATGACTGCGCTTGTCTATAATAATGTAGTTGAAAGATGTATAAATACGTGTTGATTTTCATAATAAAACGATCTGTTGCCTGGCCCTTGTCTTCTGTTGTTACAATAGGACTATTTAAATTGTAGTCATAGATGCATTTTAATGACAGAGAAGAACGGTTAAATCTTTATTAACAAACCGTATCCCGAGTAGAAAATAGGAGAGAGTTCATACTCCGACGATACAGTAGTGATATTGTTTGGACTTGCGGAATACCTTTCCTATCCTCATAGTAAACCTTCCATCTCCTCCGACCTTAAAACTGGCTAGCAAAAAGTGTGTGATATCTGGTTGTGTGTCGTCTGACCAGTAAACCCTAATCCACCCACCCCGCGCTTTGATGAAGAGAATACTTCCATTGTGCTGTGCGACAGACCAATATAATAAAACCAAGTAAGTTAATCAGATTTTAAATCTTTATCAACCTTACAGTCGAAGTAGATTTCATGAAATCTACTGCATTTTATGACCATCAACTCAAATTTTTCATATGTTGGTTTCTAAGGATTTGATTTGGATTTTATCATGGGCTGACATCGGTTAGAGAAACGTTGTTAAGCCAATAGGGAGTAGTGGATAACTGTTTCATCCTAGTTTGGAACTCTTCAGCGGTACGCACCTACCATGGGTATTCGAACCAAGGATCTTCCGATGACAAGGTGAGCTCGTAGACGATTAAGCCACTTGGACCCGATCCATTGGCGCATGGATTCCATTTTCTGCCAATTCACGACATCCCACGATCACTAACCAATGCCTTCGGCGAGTATATGTCATGCAGGTTGGGCTTGAGGACAAATACTCGCCGAAGACATTGGCTAGATACTGAAGACTCTTAACAGCAGAAGCTATTACAATTCGCCTGAGACAATCAGAGCTCTATGTGCAGATGAAACAAGTTCAACCGCTATTATTACTCTGACCTTCTGTAGATGATATGTATCCACATATATATATTTATGTGTGTGTGTGTATGTTGGTCTCTCTTTCTGTTTGCTCACTTGGTCTGTGACCATTTCACTTGTATGAACTTATCTCCTTTAACAATGTATATTCCATTTATATTATATATAATATGAGTGTTTGTTGACAGTCCGTTGCTTGGTGACATATATCCATATATGGTTGTTTGACATTTCTGCTATATATATTTTGTTATATATATATTTCGTTCACACATTCTGTGTGAACTACTTTACTTACTTACCACTTTGGTGTGAGACCATTTATTTTCGTCTCCTTGTGTTTGGACAATAGAAGTATCATCGCAAACCTAGTGGTCTTCTGATTTCCGCCTTCTCGCGTCAGGACTATTAATTTCTCGACCAGTCCATAACAATAATTTAGCGACGAGTACATAACAGTAGAGTTTGTAAATTCATAAATACCTTATTACATCGACCTTTTTGATATGGTCAGGCTTCCTGTACATATAAATTCCCCTACCCGTTGTTATTAAACTTGCATTAAATAACCTTTTGTTTTCATTTTTAAACGTAGCTGTTAACCTACACACTGATACACATATAATGCACATAAAATTCAACCCCTAACATTAATTCATTCACTATAATGTATATATAATTGTAGAACCTGATGATGAAGGGGTTATCGAAAACAGTATTCTTTGTTCAGTAACCATTCATTTGTAAAGTCTCGTGAGCAGCTCCATAAGTAGTCATTGCATATATAATTAAAAATAATGAAAATAAATGGCCACATAAGGAGTGCAATAATCGAACATCTCGTCAACACTGGTCATTCCATCTCAACAAACGCCTCCTGCTTCAAAGTAATCTACAAAGTGAAGAACAACCTTCCAAAGACAGTACGATTCCGTCTTCTTTGCATCGCAGAAGCCCTAGCCATCCAGTTGGTGGAACAAGAACTATGCATACAAAAGAAAATTATCCAACCACTTCTACTCGCATGGTAACAACTCCGTTGATTTTTGACCTAACTTTTCTTTGTTTCAGGATTTCATCATGAGCTGACAGTAGTTAGAGAACCATTGGAAAACCAGCTGGGAGTACTGGACAGCTGTTTCGTAGTAGTTTGGGACTCTTCAGCAGTACGCACCCACCGGGATTCAAACCCAGGACCTTCCAGTTACAAGGCGAGCTTGTATACCATTAAGCCACTGGGACCCGATCCAATGGTCCTTGAATTCTAACTTCTGCCAATTCACGACATAGCGCGACCGCTAGCCAATGTCTTTCTTTGCTTGTTTGATTTTACCTTACTTCTGTTTGTATGCTTATTTTTCTAACTTAAAACCCTTGTGTAATTCTGTATATTATTTCGTTTCCATGTACACTCTGAGCACAACTCATTCATCAAACTGTTCATGCCGTTACGTAACTCTTATTTAACAATCATTTATGACAACTCATCACTTTTGTTACTATCCTCATATACCAACATCCAATTCATCTGAACTTACTAATTGTATTTTCGTTTGACAAATTTGATGTATAGACACACACACAAAATAACCATATATATTTGCGATTGTACAGCTATGAAAATGAATTCGCCGAAAAGAGACTCTTCGCTGAATTACTTGTCTTCTGTCTACTAATGTTCGAATGGGAATTATTCATGAATTAAAAATACGTCAAGATATTGTTCAGCAGTTAGACTTATGCAAAATGTGTTGGATTTCAGTGTAGATTTCCTTACGAGTCGGCATCATTTAATGGGCTGCCAAAGAATCTTGGCAGTGGTTTCCTTCCAGCTTGATACAGAGACATTCAGCACTTATAGAACCACAAAGAATCACATCTAAGTTATTGATGCTATAATTTAGGAGAGAATACTAACGACCAACTATGCATTTGGTCCAGGGTTCGATCCCCGATCAACGCATGCCTAAACCTTGCTAAGCTGGTAGTAGCACTGATAAAGAGGGAGAGTTGGGCATGAGGCCAGTAACCCCACCCCGCGTAGAAATAAACACCACTGCTACCGAAGCTTCAAAGCTCTAGCTTCAAGGTGCTCTTTGTTCCGTGCGGAACGAAAAGGAATAAAATAATTTTTAAAAAATTTAAAAACAACCAATGAATTATAATTACTTTCAACTCCTAACATATCGTTAAGAACACCTAATCTCTTCCAAAATTTGAAGTCTTTGTACTTATGTTTGATGGACAGAAGTCGCTGAATAGTAAACGTGCCTGCCGCATAATCTGAAAGTTATAGTCTCCATCTTTTGATCATGATTATGTACCACACAAATGGTTTGTGAGTCAGGAGTAAACAAACACACTGTCTAGTACTCTCCAAAATGAGATCCACCGGGAATCTTCGAAATCTGTTTTCTCAGTAACCCAAGTAATTAGAATTGAACACAGTATGTTAGGTATTTATTAATGTAGCTTACATTTTTGTCTTCTCTAATTCTCATTCCATCTTTCGTATAGAAGAGATTAAAACCTGAAGTTTGATTCATCAAAGAACGGATAAAGATGAACTCCACATACTATGACCTCCGTCACTCAATTAATACACTTTTAAAGTACATTCAGTTTGAGGGATTTCAGTACATCTCTATTTTTTTTTCATGACTTGCTTTGTTTTATTCTATACTCATAACACTTTTAAAGTACATTGATGATAAGGTAATCTCTACTTCTATGTCTCTCTCTCTGTCTTTCGCGCGCACACGGGCTTTTTTTTTAAAAAATGTTTCCGTTAAGTTCGTGTTTTCTCATCAGAGTTTTAATTAAACCAAACTAAGCAATAAGTGAATAGATTGAAGTTCTTTTATTATTTTCCACATTTTTTGAATAAAATAGGTCATTATTGCTGTTATTTTTTTGTTTACTATTATTATTATTATAGTGGTTAATCTTTCCGAAAACAAAACGATCAGGAAATCGAGCAAAATAATTCACTATAACTATTATTATTATTCCCTTGGGTTCCGAATGGAATATGGGGAGGGCGAGGGGGGGGCTTCAATGACAAATCTACACTTTCTTCTATTCTCTGTTGTCTTCTTCATCTGTCTGGCCCCACGACTAACTAGAATCTCTCCTCCATGTCTCCCTCACACTGACGACCAACACATCGCTTCCTATTGAGATTCCACTTGAGCATTAGCCTGCACTTCGCACAGTGTCATTCAGACAGCCTCTTCAGTGGAATATGCCCGAACAATCCACCTCCATTTCCTTCTAGATAACCACTTGTTGAGCAATCGACTTTTAGTCATTGGTTTTTTCCCAGAGATTTTTGTTACAAACTCTTTTTAGCCAGCGAAGAAGGTGACAGCTGTTAATCAAAAGTCTACAGTGGCCTGTTGGAAATCTTTTTCGTGACAGGTGAGCAATGCAAGTCTCTGACCCGAACAGAATAACTGACTGACTAACTGACTTCACATTTGTGTTGAACAGAATCCAGATCTTGTGCTTTTTGCTTGCTGAGTGAGTCAAGCAGACGATTTCCAAACTTGAGTATCTTGTCTTTCTGATTCTGTCTGGTTGGCTGGCTCACTGACTGGCTTTAACATTTTCATCTGTGGTGTCCGCCTGTGGTTGAAACCGTGCTTCCTGACTGGATAAGTAAAGAAAGTGATCTCCGTCTACTGTCTCCCGTTGGTGGTGATCGATACTGGTTGTTGTTGTTGCCGTTGCCGTTGATTGGTTGCCTGGTTATCTTTATCACTTTCGTCTTCTCAATGTTCACTTGGAGTTGTATCTTTGTTGCCAGCTTCTTTTACCAGTTTTTTGGTCTTCGCTTGTAAGTCTTCTAGTTTGTTTGACATTAAACATAAATTGTCTGCTAAATCCGGATCTTCTAGATCCTTCTTATTGGTCATTGCGGCGTATTGCTGTCTTCCCGTTCCCCACAGTATGATGCACAATTCAGACCACCACAATTAAGAATATCATCGGCAATAATAATAATAATAATAATAACGAGGTTTTATGTGTTTCGGTTAAACAATAAGAACAACCAAGGTGCAGGATAAAACAGATCCGTCGTTTATATCGTTAATCCGTTTCTTGTCAACTGCCTACAGACTAAATAATGAAGTTTAATATTTCTATTATATACTTTTAACATACTCTTATTCGAACAAGGCATTAAGAAGACAAATTTCGCGAGATGATATCATTTCGTAGTTTCTTTACAACCGCTTTACAACTAACATGGTTAACAATGATAAAATAAAGTTCATGAAAATTACTCAGTTAAATAAAAACAAAAGTACATACTAATGACCAATCATATTTAGATAGGTCAAGTCGTCCATGGTAGGCGAAGATTGAAGTCTATTGATTTTTGTACACACAGTTTAGGCTGTATATGATTAATCCAAAGTGCTTCCATCACCTTCATTAACCTTGAATTAGAGTTATGTGAAATAATTGTGAAACAGTCATTAATATTGATTTTGTGACCAGACATTAATAAGTGTTTTGCAATGGATGATGCTGGATTTCTATTAAGATTAATCGTGTTAGGATTTTCGATATGGTTTACTAGCCATTTTGGAATATGTCACAAAATAAATATTAATGACTGTTTCACAATTATTTCATCACATAACTCTAATTCTAGGTTGGTTATTGAAGGTGATGGAAGCACTTTGGGGGATTTTTTTTTTTATATTTTATTTTTTTATAATACTCCTTTTAAATGTACGATGAAATTAGATGCAATATTGTAGATATGTGCTGAAAATTCCACACTGTACCACAAGTACTGTTTCTGGAATAAAGCGAAATTGTTATGTTATGTTATGTTATGTTATATTAATCACATACAGCCTAAACTGTGTGTACAAAAAGCAACAGACTTCAACCTTCGCCTACCATGGACGACTTGACCTATCTAAATATGATTGGTCATTAGTATGTACTTTTGTTTTTTATTTAACTGAGTAACTCTCATGAACTTTATTTTATTATTGTTAACCATGTTAGTTGTAAAGCGGTTGTAAAGAAACTACGAAATGATATCATCTCGCGAAATTTGTCTTCTTAATGCCTTGTTCAAATTTATCAAAGGGACTAATTGTTTTAATACTCTTATTCATTTGAGATAAAAGGTGGGAGAGTAATCAAGAATATTCATGGTATATAGATGAATCGAAATGCTGTATGAGTTATATATATATATATATATATATATATATATATATATATATATATATATATATATATATATATATAATTCCCTGGGGTTCCAAGTGGAACATACGTCTTCACCAGCACATCTCCATTCTGTCCTGTCCTCTTCAGTCTTCGTCATCTGTCTTCATGATTAACCACAACCTTTCAACTCTTCCTCAAATGATCTACTTCATGCAGCAATCGGATTCCTGACTCATCGTTTACCATTCGGATTCGATTAGAGGTGGTTTCTGCTGCATTATGTCACCCAACAGTCTCCTGAGTGTGTGTCTAATCCACATCAACCTTCTACAGAATATTTATTGAACAGTAGATTGTTGATTGATTCATTCCTAGAGTTTCTTGGTGCTAATTCTTTCTGGCCTTCTGATCTTTGGTAATGAATCAGCGAAGCCAATTTTTGATAAATTTATGCAAGCTTTTTGTAGGTGCTTTTCGTGATGCACCGAGTTTTTGACATGTTTCTTACATAAACTAAAATCTTAATAACAATCTCCAGCTCTTTATAGACTCCTGGATGGATGCTCTGAAGTTCTAAGGAAACGTTGTAGCCCATTAGGTGAAACAGATACTCACCTATAGTGTTGGTTTAGAAGGTGGGTGACTGACTGTCTGACTGGTTTCAGCATAGAACTTTGCACCGATGTGCAGCACTCCAAGTCACCACACTTTACTCTTAGCACACAAAGCAAGAGAAGAAAGTAAAAGGAAATGCAAAAAGAACAGTAATATCGAAGAACAATATAGTTTTATTGGAAATTATAAGTCACAAGGAGTGGATGCATCTGCGCCAGCCATCGTTGAGAACGATCACTTTGAGCCACATCACCAATTGTCTCCAGCCTTAATTGGTTCTTACCATTCCGACGACCCTAAACAATCAGGAAGTCTACGCCTTCCTGTGTGGCTGGCTGGCTGGCTTAAACTAACTGTTCGGGATTTCATTGACTGATGAAGATATGTTTTGGTTCGACTACTACTGGCTCTTTTCCAACCTGACCCTATCTCAGCTAACACTGTCCATTGTTGAGGAAGACAATGGATGGCCACGCATGCGTAATAGATGCCCTAACCATCTCAATCGATGTAAATTCACAGTCTCGTCTATTGATTTCTCATTCCACCTACCTAGCACTCGACCGATGCCTAACCTCAATATTGCTCACCCTATTATACCACCTAATACACACGGGAAATAGAACGCAGACATCTATGATCAAAGACAGCTAGCCAGCCAGGCTTTTCATGTCTTCCGCTCTCAATGGCCATGTCTCACAGCCATAAAAGGAGGACGGAGCATACTGCTGAGCAGTTTTCACGCCCTATGGTCGATAGTCTGGTGAATATCACGTCTGCGTCAGAGACGGCGCAAGTTGGCATATGCTAAACTAGCTTTCTCTATCCGTGCTAAGATTTCGTCAGTGATCAACCCGCTGACGTTGGCTAATGCAACTTCTCAAATAAGTGGTGTGGTCAACATGCTCTACCACAGCAGCTATTTATAGGGAATCGATAGTGGCTTTAGTTCTTGGATTAGTGGAAGTTCATACAATAGTGACTCCCAAATCAGTGACTAAACGATAACGTGAATAAAGTGTGTATTCTCATCACCGAAGATTCAATCTCTGGTGTTTTCTTGACTTCACACAACTGAATATTTACAAAAAATGAACAAAACAGGGTCTTCAGTACTAATATCATGTGTTGTAATTCATGACAAAACCGTAAATTCAGTTCATATGTGGACATCTTGTTTGAAATCTATTACTAAGACGAATCACCAAATAATAATATGTATTTATTATTATTTATTCGATTCCCTTACGTTTCCAGTGGAACGTAGGGCTTCAAACAAGAGCTTTTTGAAGTCTTGGTAACACTGGTAAGATTGTCAGCCTCACACCCTTTACCAGCCTTACTAACGACTCAGCAACGTTTAATACCGCATGAATATCACTTAGCCTGCAACATTTGTGAATAGTTGCTTTTAAATAATCTCATTAACACACTAAATTGATTACAAAGAATATATTTCTTCGCTAGGAAGAAACGGAGGTGGATTAGCCACACTCTGAGAAAACAAACCACCATCAAATGAGTGACATCACACAACAAGCTCTGTCTTAAGTGGAACCCGGCCGAATAGGAAGTGGTGCACTGGTCGTTAGTGCGATGGTGACATGGAGGAGGTCATGTGAAGAGGAGAGAAAAGCATAAAGGGCAGACATGGAGCCAGGTGAAGACGTTGACAGAGGATTGAATGCAGTGGAGATGTGCAGCTGAAGCCCTATTCTCCTCTAGGAATTAAAAGAAACAATAATAACAATAATAATAATATTTCTTCATAATAAATGGATATTTTTATTATTTCTAAAAAAACTAGCCTACATATACTTAAAAAACATTCAGTCAGTCAACTTTTGTTGCCATAGTTACAAGATATGTCTGTGAAGATATTACTAAGACCGCCTAACTACTACTATTACAAATTGATAAGCAAACAGTGTCTGCTCAGAGTAATTGTCTCAGGTTGTATTTTGTCTAGGTGGAAAATGACGTCATTCATTTAGTTAACTGAATTGTCATCAAAAACTCTCTTGGAGTAATAAATCTTTCCGTTTCTGTTTTGAGTCATTTTTAATAAGTTTGGGTGTATGTTTTAGAAAATTCTATGCGATGTCTTACGTAAGTTGTGTAACTTTTAAAACAGAAGTATACTTAGTTATGACGCAGTTATGACATTTTCCCTTTGCATGTCTGTATGGTACTGTGAAAATATAACTTAGTGGATTATGCATCCAACCTCCAGTCAATGGGACCTGCGTTCCAGCTCCTGCTCCCCTTACGTCAGCTTTCACATTATAAAAATGGCTTGCAGCTTTGAAGATAAAAGGTGTATTGAGGGTTGACTGAAGTCTACCTAAACTATCTACTTTTCCAAAATCTGCAAACTGAAGTAAATTTGTCATTTCATTGCAGACAGCATACCTCCGAGTTTTATTACTATTCCTTTAAGTTCCAAATGAGAAATATATGGCTTCAACAACGCGTCTCCGGTTCAATCTTTTCTCTAGAGTTCCATTCATCTGTCTCTACAATTTTCCATAAGTCTCTTACATTGTCTTCTCCCTTTCACACTCGGATGTTTAACTTGTCGTTTCTATTTTGGGTTCTACTCGAGAGTGTGCTGCCTGCTAGCCAAAACTGGTAGACAGCAATTTACGTCAATGTTCTTTACGTCCCAAATCTTCGTCATGAGAAAAAAAAACAAGAACAGAGGCTAACTGAACAAACAATCACAGAAGGCTTTGCGTGTGCAAATATTATTCGCAGATATACGGTGTGACCTTCAAAGAAACGGCCATAAAGAGATGACAGAATAACCTTCAGCGGGAAAACAACCAATCAGAAAAGGTTACTTCTCTGCTAACAATAACGCCGATAATAATGTACATAGAAATCTATAAATATCTGTTGATTTCCTCAATACAGGATCTGTCGCCTAGCCCTTGTCTTCTGTCGTTACAATATCACATGTGGATGAAACTGTCTTATTAAAGACACAATACAACTGTGGTCGAGAACGAGCGGATAATGTTTGGCTGATTGATTTATATGATGCCTCTCTACAGAAGAGATTCGTCGAGAGGATAGCAGATAGAAAGTCAAGTACTTCAATACCTATTGTTACTTGACTGGTGAAACAAGGATTTTTAATACACACAGATGAGTGGAAAGATTATAACTACGTGTCATCCCTTAGAAACATTCACCACAGAGTCAACCATTCTATTGATTTTTTGGATCCCATTACAGGGACCTGTACCAGTTTTTTCTAAGGACTTTGGGAAGGTTGAAAAGCAGGATTAAGGCCATTTATGTATCTCAAAAGAATGTCATTTAGATGAATTTGTATAGGATGTGGTGTGGCTTTTCAATTACTACTACTCCTATGCTAAACTGGGAGATGTTTTATCACATGTGAAGGAAACGTATCCTATGTAACACTTTTATAGAGTTTCTATGCATTTGTTTTCATAAATATATGTATTCCATACCCAAAATTGCCTATTTCACGTGATTGGTGCGTTCAAGGCCACTCGCTGATTGGTAGTTAGTGGTGGTGCTTAAAGTTTAACTTTGCCCCTTCTTCTATTAGTAAGACACTGAAGCTCCATCTTAGTCAGTAAAAAAATACTGACCAAATAAATAAAACTGGTTCTCTATTTGTTTCTGTCTTAATTAACACTAGTCATGAATTTATTCTTTAGCTTAATTTTAGTTAAAACAAAATGGCGGCTGTCTGTTTGACAAGTATAATCGATCAAATTTAAAATTGTCGGTTAACTTCATTATTTAATTAAAACAAGCCGTATATTCAATGTTAAACATTTCTAACATTCTTTTAAATTGTACAGATTGCTAGAATATTTCACTCTACAAAAGTAACTTTAAACAAAATCATTTTTATGATATAATTTAATAAGATAAGTAAATAACCTTCCAAATATTAAATTATCATATGAAATTTAATCTAGCATTCTTCTTCTACATAATACTGTGTTGTAAGCTACTAATAAATAGATATAAGTAGTAATTGGAGGGCCGCTAATTCAGTGTATAGAATGCTCGTCAGCCATGCACGTGGTTCGAGGTTACGATTCCCAGTCGGTGGATTTCTAAACCTCACTTAATTTACCAGATGGTTGAAAGCCCATTGGGAATAAGGTTAGCGACCCCACCGCTAGTGAAAATTCAAAAGAATGGATACTGAACAAAGAATACTTCTTTCAATAACCCCTTCTTCATCAGGTTCTATAGTTATATATACATTATAGTGAATGAATGAATGAATTAGTGTTATGAACAACAACATTAATGTTGCTGTTTAAATAACATCGAATCAATAATAATATCAGTGGATTACAGTTCCATAGCATCAACATAACAATATACACTGAATGTCAGAAACATTAGGAAAGATAACAATAATACAAATTCATGAATTTATAGTCTATACTGAAGGCTGGCCATTGCTCTAGGAACTTGATTTTTCGTGGTTGCTCGGGAACATCTCCTAGTATGGCTAAGTAAAGATGTATTTAGAACCATCAACAGTTCGATATTAGACAGTCTGGTTCAAACAGGCCACGAAGCCAGCTAGCATGGAAGAATCCTTCTCTATCATCTACTGGGTGCCTAATAAATTTCCAAAATCATCAAAGCACCGGATGCTGCAAACACCAATTGGCCTCAAAGAACCACTGCTCTGTGTTCTAAAGAAACAAGTCCAGCCACTACTACTGCCCTGGCCAGCCTTCAGTAGAGACTATAAATTCATGAATTTGTATTATTGTTATCTTTCCTAATGTTTCTGACATTCAGTGTGTATTGTTATGTTGATGCTATGGAACTGTAATCCACTGATATTATTATTGATTCGATGTCATGTTATGTTGTTCATAACACTAATTCATTTGCTACGATTATGTATATGTGACTGTAGAGCCTGATGATGAAGAGGTTATCGAAAAGAGTATTCTTTGTTCAGTATCCATTCTTTTGAAAATTTTAATGGGCATTTTAATCAGTCAAAACGATACTGTTGTTTTTACTGATATTTCAGTGTTTGATGCTGTTAGTAGCCTTATCAAGGTATTATTAAACCAGAATTTAAAAAAATTCTCAGCTTATATATAACAAATTTAAACCATCGTTCCGCGGCATAGCGTAATGTTTAGGTTGTCAAGTTGGTTAATTCGTAAAGACGACAAAACCAGGTGTAGATTGTTGGATTTGATAAGTGTATAAAATTGTAAAAGCACCATGTGTTCACATAATGAGATTTTTCGTCACATTTTTGTTTATTTTGTCATTTCATGGGGGAGGGAAACGGGTGTTTTAACCAGGTCAAATCCTGTTTAATTCCATCATTCCTATTCAGACAAAGTAGATTGCATTTTATATGAAGTGCTTTGTGATTTTTGAAATGTTTCTGGATTATTTCAATAGTGTCAAAATCAATTTTGTGACCTGATTCTATAGCGTGTAGACGAGCTATGACTGATAATTTTTCAAGTTTTTCTAGTTCCAACCTGGATTTCTCGGTGGTCGAACAGACACTGGCTCTACGGTGTACATTTCTTCTGATTTTGATTTCTCACGATGTTTATCCGAAGTGTGTCGCCTCACACATTCCAAGGATGTTATTTTATAGGCACAGTTAGATTGTGATTCGTTCAGAATTTGATCGTTTACATGGACAAGGTTGCACGAATGTAATAAGCAATGTCACTATGTAAACACACAATTATTAAATCCAACAATCTACACCTTGCTTTGTTATTTTAATCAGTTGAAAATTCAAAGCCTAAAGTTTGACGTGATATTTACCACCTAGAATGCAAAAAAATGAAACAAAAAGGCAGATGGCATCATATCTTCACTGAATTAACATCAATTTATACGTCAATGGAAAAGTCCCTGGAGAAGAAACGTGAGAAAGGGGTTAGTTCTTGGTAAGAAAAACTAATCAATGATAGGCATTGATAAGTAAAGCTGATAATATTTACAAATCGTAAAGTCAATGCATGTGTTTGATGGAGAAGATTTGTAGCTCAGGTGGATGATATTGATGCAATTGTGTTCTCTGAGCTAGATGATCTGGTTGATAAGCTTCTATTATCCTTTTGGACAGTATTTTCAGCGCATTTTTTTTAATTTGTAGTGAGCTTATAGAGTGCACCACAAGTCTTCGTGGTAACCGTGAAATAAAATAAAACCGATATCATCTACAAGATAAATTACGACAACCATGAAAAACATGATATTCGACGAAGTGGATACCCTCTCTGCCATTGAATTCATGAACGTCCATGAAGTGCCCTTCAAAAGACATCCTACCCATATCACTCATATTAATAAAAATTAATAACACCTTTATTCTAAACAGTATTTATACAATTTACAGAGTTTTCAGCAGAGTTAATTGTGCGATATTTTCTCAGTGTTGTGTTGTTCTTATTCGGGGGGGGGGGATTCCTACCGTCACACTAAACCTTCTCTCTCTCCAAGACTTACTCTACCAGGGTAGATGCTATGAGCGCGTCGGTCAAGAATCGAACTGCAAGGCATGTTCTCCTGGTTGGCGACCATTTTGCTACCAGCAACACATACTGAGAAAAAAGCCATGTAATACTGGATGACTGCTCTACTAGGCATCAAATAATATCCTCCTCGATATAAGGAATAAACTTAGGCACTGTGGTAGAGTATAACTTCACTATGAAAAAAATTTTATTTTGATAAAGTCTCACACAGTTTTGATGCAACACAGTAAGTAATATTTACTGATGACCACGTTTCAAGCACAATTTATTGCTACTGCTCATAGTCATATCAAGTCACTAGTCATACAACTTTCTTGCTTCATTTATATACATGAGTGAAATTGATGATTAGACATCTGAATAAAATCAGTACTAGATAAAGTACATTCGGAAATAATAATAGGAGTGTTATCAGTCGAATACAATCAGATGGAAAATAAGATGGTTTTATAGTAAAAATAAATAAATAACTTGTTAGAATGTGAACTGAAATAGAATTTTAATATTATTTATTATCCTCTTCTGATTTGACTGGTGGTAATAATATCTTCCATACATATCTACAATTTCTCCTTTTCCATGTGTATCTACCAATTCAACTGCTCCTGTGGAGCCAGTTAGTTGCATAGGCCGTACAATTAGGCATGTTTCTCGTCGATTTCCGAACATCACCCTGCAAAACGGTTGGTTAAGCAAAGGACAGACAGAATCTATTCGCAGTGCTATTCTATCTCATCTTGTAGATACAGAACACAAGATTGACGTTAACCATGCTTACAGGATCATTTATCGCATACCTACGAATCTCATTTTTTCTGCAAGAGCTCGACTACTAAGCATTGCTCAGGCTGGCTGTTGGGATCCATATTAACAAGTCTAATTTATGTGTCCAAAAGAAGTTAGTTCAGACATTATCCTTACCCCGCTGGCCATCTAGGTTTGAATGATCCTGAATTTTGTAGAATTTTCCTAATTTTAGTTGATATTCTATTTGCTACTATATCTTTATTATGATTATTATAATTTAAGCATCTTTAATGAACTGTGGTAATTCCATTGTGATCTTACTTTACAAATCGATATTATTTAAAAATAGACACTCATGTAGTTATTGACTACTATTCTAGAATATTCTATGTATATAAACATATATGTATATATAATTGTAGAGCCAGAAGAGGAATTTATCGAAAAGGATATTCTTCGGTGCTCAATTATTTTGTGTTGTATAGATATGTCTGAATGAATATTTTTGCTATATTGAAATGTCTGATCATCAATTTTTACTCATGCATATAAACGAAGCAATAAAGTTTTGTGACTAGTCTCTTGATATGAATATGAGCAGCAAGAAATTGGGCTCAAAAGGTGGTTATCATCAGTAGAGATTACTTACTGTATAACACCACTGCGTGTGATTTTATCAAAAGAAAATTTTATCCATAATGGAATATCCTCTCCTCCTGATCTCACCTGTGAATCACTTAGTTATACTAAATATCGAAAAACTGCCCTTATAAAAATTGCCTTGCAACTTTGTTTCTTCACGTTACTAGTGGAACCTAGGGCTTCAAGTTGGAGCTTTGAGGCTTCACTATCATAGACTCGTTTTTACGGAGTAGGATTGTTGGTCTCATGTCCAACCTTCCCTCTTTACTGGCCTTATTACCGGCTTAGCAAGGCTTAGGAATGGATCTACCGGAGATTGAAATCAGAACCACATGAGATGTAGTTGGCGAGTGTTCCTGCTGACGCACACCCACATGACATAACAAACTAGAACTAGGTTGAGTGACACAATTGTCAATCTCTCAGGCTCTATAGAGATGGTCACTAAGACGAACCACTTCAGATACCAATTTGTTCCTCTGTACCCAGAAAACACAAAAGTCACGTAAACGACCAAGATTAACAGAGAATAATATGTACATAATGTTATGTTATGTAATAACACGCAATCATTTCCACAAGAAAAATATATACGTTGAAAAAGAATTACACCGCGCTATTTATTAAACGTTAAAATCATTTTCATCCGTGCACCAACTCACACACACACACACACACACAACCTCTCTGTTAATATACTACTAAGAGTAGCGATATCAGTAGTAATGAAAAAAATACAAGAAAAAAGACAAAAAACAAACAGAATCACAGAAAAATTAGTCAACAGTAGTGGGAAGATGGTGGTGAAAAAAAGGAAGAAAATAAACAGACAAATGATATCTCTCATCGAATAAAATAAAAATATGTATGTTCAGCAGAATGTTCAACGTCTTCGTGAATATTGCATACACACACACACAGAGTGTAAACGTGTTCTTGAGACAGAGGGTTGTTTGCGTCATACAGCCACAATGAATACTCGTCGTATAAATATGAATAAAAAGTCAACCGACAAACAAAATTTGAAGAAATTGTTGCTGCCAGCAGAATTATTTTCACCTCAGTATTTACAAGCCTTCGCCTAACCGATTCATTGGAGAGAGAGAGAGAAAGAAAGAAGGAACACCGCTTGGCGTGATGAGTATTCATAATTCACTGAGAAAATTCGTCACCAAGAAGTATCTTTCCTTCATTTTAGTCTGTAAAAGGGAAAACAGAAAGTGAAAACATCAAATATATACGTATATGAATATTTTATTGGATATTTTTGAAAATTAGTCAGTAACTAGTGTAATGTGTCTTGTCCTATCTTTCTTTGGTGTAGACTGAATTCTATCAGTCACATTTACAATGTGTCTGGCCATCACATGCTGCACAGCAAATTGTTGGTATTAGATGGTTGGAGGCAATCGGCGGAAAGCCTTACCCGACCCTACGTTTCGTGCTAGTTGGCACTCAGCAGTCAACAAATGTCCAATCAAAAATATCCAATATAGTCCTACAGGAAGTCAGTCGCGAGTCTGAATAGCTCAGTGGTAACATCCTGTCAGTATACTGACGTCAATCATTTTTTGCATTTTAAAACATTGACTACTTGTAAGTAGTTTCGAAAATATTATTTCATTTTTAGAGCAGTTACTGGTTATGAAGGCAAGTAGGCTGCAGCCATCCATAGCATAGATCTTCAGCAAGATCTATCTTCTAATTAGTCCTACCTGATACATTTATGTTATCCGAGAAATACTTTTCATTATATGGCAAGCTATGAGTAACATTAGTTGTGTGTGTGTGTGTGTGAGATGATGATATCACCCAGCTATCCAGGGTGGAGTAGATAGAGTTGCTTTCAGTTCAGGAATCTATAAGCTAAAAGTCAAGTGTTCGAGCCATTGAGCCACATATGCAAAATTAACATAAAATGATGATTCATTATTATATGGAATATATGGGTCACTTAGTTCAGTCGGTAGAGTATTAGACTTCTAACGACAACCAGGAAATCGAACCTCCCATCAGGCGAAGACCTTTGTACGTTGGTTATTCGACGGTCACGCACTTGGGTCGTCTTTGATTCGCAGCAGACTTACCCTTATGCCTCGCTTACCTTACTAACCTATGTTATTATTATTGTCTCCTTTAGTTCCCAGGGTTGCAGATGCACGTCTCCATTGCGTTCGATTCTCTGCCAACGTTTTCACCTGGCTCCACGTCTGCCCAAATGATTTCATCTCCTCTTCGCATCACCTCCTCTATGTCACACTAGCACTGACAACCAACTCCTCGCTTCCTATTCGGCGGGTTCCACTCAAACGACGGCCTGACATGTGATGTCACTTGAAGGTGGTTTGTTTTCTGAGATTATGGCCAATCCACCTGGGCTTCTCAAAAAAGATTATATCATATTACGAAGAGTATTAAATGCTGTGAGTAGAGCTTGTGGTCTGCCACTGCATGAGCTCGCTAATACTATAGTCGAGAGGCATATAAATTCCTGTACAAAATGGGCAAAGGCTATAATGTCAAATCCTCTGCACCCCCTTTATTCACACCTGTCCCCTGGTATCTCGTCAGGTAGGACGAGAAATCAATATAAAAAGATATATGCTCGTACTACTAAGTATAGAAATTCTACAATACCCTATTTAGCGCGTACTTTATGTGATGAAGACTCTGTTAGACGTGAAACTTACAAGTTACTATGTAATTAACCCTTTTATCGTTCATCTTTCTGTATTTTATGGTGTCACACTTTCTATCGTTTAAATCGTTACTCTGCTATTTTATTTTTAGTTGGTATTACTATTATTACTACGATTTTGTAATTTATACATATTTTTCTCCGTATGGCACACAGTATTTTGCTACGTAGCTGCTATAACAATCGTTTTATTACTATTATGTAATGGGTATTTTTAATTTTTTTTGTCGTTTTTGAGTAAATTAGATGCAATATTGTACTGAAATGCTGAAAATTCCTTGCTGTATCACGAGTACTGTTTTTGGAATAAAGCTGTTGTTATTATTATTATATTTCTTCCCGCATATTTGTTGCATAATTGGTTCCTACTGGGTTGGTTATCTCCCAGAGATCCCTGTAGCTAATCTTTCCTGGCCAGCCATCTGATCCGCAACTAAACCAACCACGTCAGAGAACACTATTAATTGCAGATCTTGAGTAGTATTGAGCGGAGAAAGCTGTTGATGAAGATCTGTAGTTTTTTTGAAGTGCCCTCCGTGACGCCCCAACTCTCTGATCCATAAAGTAGCACTGACTTCACATTGGAGTTGAAAATCCAGATCCTATTTTCATTTTCATGCTGAGCACTGTTGACTTCCACAATGGTTTGAGAGGAATGAAAGCTTATCTTGCTTTTCCAATCCTCACTTTGATGTCCTCATGAGTTTCGTCCACCTGTAGATGAAACGATGCTTCCCAGGTCGGTAGATGAAGGAGGTTGTTTCTTTCAGATTTCTCCCATTTATTCTGATTGTTGTATGTTGTTGTTGTGGTTACTGTTGGCCAGGAATCTTCATCACCTCTGTTTTCTCTATGTTCACCTGAAGGAAAGCCTATCTTTAGTGCTTCTTCTACCAAATTTTTACTGCTTTTCACTTGCAAATCTTCCAGTTTGTGGGAAATCAGACATACACCACATAGGCGAAATCCAGATCCTCAAAGATTTTGTGTGGGTCCATTTTATGCCTGTTTCTTAATTGCCTGCCGCTGTCTGTTGCATTATCCAGTCTACCGCAATCAAGAAAATCACTGGAGATAGTAGGCAGTCTCCACTGTCTTACTCCTGTCTTCACTTTGAAGGATTCTGTGAGTTTCCCGTTGTGGTGACACATGGAAGACTACGCGTGAGGTAAGTACCTCCACTCCTCTAGAGCAACACTACTGCTAAAGAAGCTTTGAAGCTTGAAGACTTATATCATAATTAGAAAGTGAAACAATGAAAAAGCATAAAATATATCTAAAATAAATTTTGAGACAAGTAAAACAATACGAAATATTAACAAAGAGACTTACTGAATAAATCACCACAATCGTGTATGACAATTATGATTACGTACAGCGCTGATATATGAGTAGCTCGATTTGGATCGATTCAGAAGTTTCGCTGAGCGATAACTGCATGCCTCTGAACTGTTTAATACTGAGTAATCTGATTTCGTTGATACTGTCAAGCTAAAATAATTTGAAATTTAAAGTATATTATTATTTTCTATGAATTTTAAGGAAATAATTTAAAAGAATTAATCAAGTTCAGTGTGATCAAAAACTGAAATCAGTTAGAGAACCATTGAAAACCAAGGGATATAAGACAGATGTTTCGTCCTATGTTTGAACTCTTCAACAGACCACAACAGTGACCTAAGACCTACAGAATAATAAGCTAGTTCGACACTACACAGTACCTGAGACAGATTTCAACGGCCTTTGAGCTCTAACACTTACAAATTGGCAACGCAGACCACCATCATTTAACCCCACGTCTAACAACTTCTCAGTGTAACTCCATGAAGTCCATTGCCTGTTCCGTCAGTAGTGAGGCGCAGATTAATTTTGAAGTGTTGTTTTCCAGAGATTTGGTCAGTTTCAATTTGGATCACAAGTCGACTTCAGTTAGAGAACCATTGGAAACTAGGAATTACTTACTGGAGAGATGTTTTGTCTGCTCAAGGCTCCTCTTCAGAACTCAGCCATGACGCAACTACTAAGGATTGAACCCAAGACCTTAAGGTTACAAGGCGAGTTCGTTGACCATTCAATCACTGAGACTGAATCAAATGAGAATTATTCGGCTAGCCCATGAAATTCGCCCCTCGACCGGAAATAGTTCTAGAACTTCCTCATCCATTTAATATATATATATATATACATATATACACGAAGGCCCAGCATAATTCATAACTCCGCGAGGAGAGCCTTTTCTTTGTTGCAATCGTCTTTTTAAATATTCCAATGATATTTCCTGACCAGTAAGATTTATCAGGTCGAGTGTCAGGAAGAATACTCACCGATGACATTAGCTAACAGTCCTTCAATTCAAACTTCTGTCAATTCACGATAGTATAGCGGACAGTGTCAGCCATTTACACCCAACTATGATGGCGATCCCACTGATCAAAACTTTCCAACAGAAATTCGGGCAACTTCATCCTGTAGTCAGACACCAGTAGGCACCAATACTCTTTGGTTTTCAATAGTTCTCTCATTTTTAAATATTGATCCGGTTGCTGCCTTTTCCAGTCGAACTTTTTTGTCTATCTCAGTGTGTGTAAGATATAATCTCAGGGGAGCAGCTGGTTCTACTTGGTCGTGTTCTGGTGGATGCATTCTAGTCAAGTTAAATGAACCCACAACCCAGTAATACTGAATTGTAACTATTGAAAACAAATAACAGAAATTCAAGTAATTTCACAATTAAACAACAGGCGCATTTCTTGTAGTACACAAGTAGACCTAATCGATAATACAATAGGCGCCAGTTTCACGTCTAGGCGGATCTAAATAGAAGTTTACCTCCTGAATTCCCCTGTTGGTCATCAATTTCAATCGAAAATAGGACGAATACAAGAGTATTAGCAAGTGTAATAAAAAAAAACTAACAAAAAGTTTGTGATGAGAGACGTCTGCTAGCAAAAATTGGTCGACAACAATTTACGTCAATGTTTCCGTCCCGAATCGAGGTCATGAGAAAAAACAATGACAAAGTCTAATCTTGAAGAATTCAACAACCAATCACAGCAGACTTATCATGGGCAGATAAGATTCGCAGATATATCACCGGATTATCTAAGAAACGGCAACAAAGAGATGACAGAATAACCTTCAGCAGGAAAACAGTCAATCAGAAGAGGTTGCTTCTCTGCTAACAACAATAACGCTAATAATAATGTACATAAAAATCTATAAATATCTGTTGATTTTCACAATAAACGATCTGTTTCCTGGCCCTAGTCTTCTGTCGTTACAAGTTTACAAGATTGGAACAAAAATAGTACACAAGCATGTGACTAATCACAGGTCTAATGAAACAGCTTTCATTGTGTACTCACTCCTAATAGAATCAATGTTACTCACATGTACACTAATTTCAATTTAATTTAAAGACTATATTTTAATTATAGCTTTAGATTATATCAATTGATTTTAATTTATTTATTGTTGTCATATATTTTTAAAAGTGAATGAAGTGGAATTAGTAACTGGGATAAGTGATGAATTTATGTGGTTAGGGATCCTTCAAAATGCTGACAATTAATGCCTAGGAACTCTCGGTGACATGGTTAAATATTCATTAGGGATAAGATTTTATTTTGATAAAGCGTCACACAGTGTTGTACAGTAATATTAACTGATGACCACATTTCGAGAAGAAATTATTACCGCTCATTATCATATCAAGTCACTCACTCACACAACTTTCGCGCTTCATTTATATACATGAGTAAAAATTGATGATTAGACAATTGAATAAAAATCAATATAAGATAAAGTATATTCCGAAATAATAATAATATTAGTGTTATCAGTCAAATACAATCAGATGGGAAATAAAATGTTTTTAAAGTAAAATAAATTATTATTATTATTATTACATCCTTTAATTCCTAGAGGAACATAGGGCTTCAGTTGCATGTCTCCATTGCCTTAGGTTTCCTGCCAACTTTTTCACCCTACTCCAAGTCTGCCCACATGCTTTCATCTCCTCTTCACATGACCTCCTCCAAGTCACCCTTCCACTGACGACCAACTCGCCGCTTCCCTTCCGGGTTCCACTCGAGCGATGGCTTGTCTAGTGATGTCAGTCACTTGATGGTTTACTCAGCGTGTGGTCATTCCATCTTCATTTCTTCCTGCCTATTTGTTTCACAATCGGTTCCTGCTGAGTTGGTTTGCTCATTGCCAGAGATCCCTATTGCTGATCTTTTCTGGCCGGCCATCTGATCTTGAGCGGTATTCAGCGAAGACAACTGTTAATGAAGGTTTAAAATTTGTTTGAGATGCTCTTTATGACGCGACAAGTCTCTGATCCGTATAGGAAGTGGCACTGACTTCACATTGGAGTTGAAAATCCGGATCTTATATTCGTTTTCATGCTGAGTGCTGTTGACCTCCACACAGACTTGATGTGAGTAATGAAAGCTTGTCTTGCTTTTCGGATTCTTGCTTTGATATCCTCATCAGTTCCATCCGCCTGTAGTTGAAACGATGCTTCCCAGGTAGGTGGGTAGGTGAAGGAGGTTGTTTCTTTCAGGTTCCTCCCATTTATGCTGGCTGATTGTTGTCTGTTGTTGTTGTTGCTGTTGCTGTTGGCCAGGAATCTTCATCACCTCTGTTTTATCTGTGTTATGATGCATGTGAATTGAAGTACATTTTAACATTTTTTAAATAATAGTGAAACTTATAATGATAACATTAATAAGGGAGAATATAAGGCATCTACAGTAGTTTTATCATATAATGAGGGAACACCTGAGACCCTACTTAGTACAGTTATCAATAAAGCAGGCATTAGGGTGGCATTTAAACCTACAAACTCACTCAAGCAAGGCCGAGTCCTATAGTTTAAAGGACCCTGTTGACCCAGTTAGACAAAATAATATAATCTACAAAATACTTTGCAGTGACTGTGAGTTACGTCAACTACATAGATCAAACTACTAGATCAGGTGGCTTCTCTTTATTCCTTTTCGTTTCCAGTGGAACATACGGCAACTTCAAGCTAGAGGCTTGAAGTTTACGTAGCAGTGGTGTTTATCTTTACAGGATGGGGTTGCTGGCCAGCATCATACCCAACCTTCCTTCTTTACCAGTCTTATTAATGGCTAAGCGAGGTAAAGGAGTGCATCGGTGGCGGGGGATCGAACCCCGGAACATGTGCATGGTCGGCAAGCATCATAACCGCTGTGCCACCGACTCAACAATGCACACAGTCAACTATGGACGCCGATGTGATTAGAGAAATGCAGAAATTTTAAACAGACGAAACACCAAAAATACTTCCAGAGAATTACTAGAAGCCTGACACTCAAATAAATTGGCGAGTAATGCACATACAACTAATAAAGCAGAATAAACCATATGACAGAAAAGTTCGAATGCTAAGTCAATAAAAACGATCAATAATAATGCAAGTTAACAGCCAATCACAACAAAGGTTGCCAGGTGATACAATTATATCATCATTCATAAAAAATTCAAATAAGTCCACTTCATACTGAAGTTTGCGCTGAAACTGTATTGTCTACAAGGGCAATCAAAGCTTCGTAATTCAATCAACCAGTTCATAGTGTAGTGAGAGTTGTCTGCAAACCGAAATTGTCAACAACAATTTACGTCAATATTTCCGTCCCGAATCGAGGTCATGAGAAAAATACAATGACAAAGCCTAATCTTGATGAACTCAACAACCAATCACAGCAGACTTGACGTGTGCAAATACGATTCGCAGATATATGGCCTAACAGTCATAAGCATTACAGAATAACCTTAAGCGAGAAAACAACCAATCAGAAGACTTTGCTTCCCTGCTAACAACGCTAATAATAATGTACATGAAAATCTATAAATATCTATTGATTTTCTCAATAAAGGATCTGTTCCCTGGCCCTTGTCTTTTGTCGTTACAAAAGAACATAACCACACATCAAGAACTTCGAGTCTGTCTAGATACTTATTACGTATACCGAGTATTATTAAAGAACATACTGGCAGCTGACTACAAAAGGCATGTTTCTACTAATTCATTCACGAGCATAAGATTAAACTAGAATTTGAACATATCTATTCTACTGAGATAGATTGCTGGATACAGTGGGTAGGAAGTCTTCACCCTAGGTATCGTACTTGTTGCTACTTGTCTGCAATGTGTATCTGTAAACTTCAAGGAATTAATGCCCATCTCGGAGATTTAAACTAACACCACGGTACCACTGAGGTACTCAGTCACATTCTAATGATTTTACATAGCTTAGCAAAAACTTGTTATAAACGATCAGCCATTTAAGTATTGGTTTGTACGGATTTGATTGATTGCTCACAGGATTTCATCATGATGAGCTGAGATCTGTTACAGGACCATTGGAAAATCACCTCGGAGTACCAGACAGACAACTGTGTCGTCTTAGTTTGGGACTCTTCATAGTACGTACCCGCCGTCAGGATTCGAACCCAGGACCTTCCGGTTACAAGACTAGCGTGCTCGTAGACTACTAAGCCACTGGAACCCGCCAATTCACTGGCCAGCCCATGAAATCCAACTTCTATCAATTCACGACGTAGCGCGACCACTAGCAGGTCGGATGCGAGGACAAATACTCGCTAGCGATAACATTGGATAGTGGTCACTCTATGTCGTGAATTGGCAGAAGTTGGAATTCATGGGCTGGCGATTGAATTGACGGGTCCCAGTGGCTTAGTGGTCTACGAGCACGCTAGTCTTGTAACCAGAAGGTCCTGGGTTCGAACCCTGGCGGCGGGTACGTACTGTGAAGAGCCCCAAACTAGGACGACGCGTTTGGCTGTCCACTACTCCCAGGTGGTTCTACAATGGTCGTCTAACCGATGTCAGCTCATCATGACGAAACCCCGTAACCGATCAGCCATTTACTGATACTGGTTTCAAATATGAAGTTGTGAAAAGCTCTAATTCCGCTCAATAAAATTTCATCATATTGAACATTGGACGAAACTTATTCAACTTCTTGTTTTATTTTATTTTTTTGATTACGGCTTGATTCCACACTGTATTTTTGGTACAAGTATGGAATTTTCAGCATGGATATCGATAGCCCAAATTTTGTAGGCCGACCATAGATATCAGGTGTTCATCGGCAGGGGATCGAACCTCGGACCATGTGCATGGTCCGCGAGAGTCCTAACCACTGTGTTTTTTTCAATCCATAAACTAGTTCTCATAGTATAAAATAAACACGAGAATAAAGATAAAATTATCATTGAACAGTTAATTAGTTCAAGGTTATTGGAATTATTTAAAAAATAAAAAAGCAAATAAATAGAGCTAACTAATCACGTGACAGATAATCTCATTTAATTTAAACTTTATTTATTTAAAGCAGAAGTTTATGCTTAAACCTTATCAGATATCATGAATTTCACAAACAACTGAAAGAGATACAGGTTACTAATAGCAAGAAGTAAGATTTACAGTAAACAATCTACTACTATGGATATATTAATAAGCTAGTAGAGTATTAAAAAGAAATGTAAGGTAAGGTTGGTTGCTTGTAAACTTTACCTACCACCTCAGACAAACTTCCTGGTTAATGGAATACCTGACTCACTCCTGACTGATGAATTGAAACTAGAGAATTCACGAAGAATATACATTAGCAGTTGAAGAAAACAATGATACTACACAGTAGACGAAAATATATGGACAAAGAAAGAATAATCATTGGTGCAAAATAATATGAATCCAGTTATCTCGTCGGCGAAGAACCTAGAAGACCTAGATTTCGCGGCGGATGATTTATGTTTGATGTCACACAAAATCGAAGACTTACAAGCGAAAACCGACCGGCAAACTGGTCGAAGAAGCAGCCGGCGAAGACAGGACTCCAAGTGAACAAAGACAAGACGGAGGTGATGAAAATAACCAACCAATCAACCAACAACAACATCCAACGCCAATCACCATCAACGGGAGAGATTTGAAAGAGGTTACTTCATTCATTCACTTATCTAGGGAGCGTTGTCTCAACTACAGGAAGCCGGAACGGACGAGGATGTCAAATCGAGCGAGAATCGGGAAGGCGAGAAACACATTCATCAACCAACTGAAACCAATCTGGAAATCTTCGTCACTCAACTCAGCATCAACAACAAAATTCGGTCGGATTTTCAATACAAACAACGTCAAGTCAGTCACTTCTTCTATACGGATCAGAAACTTGGCGGGCGGGTGGGTCACAAAGAATATTTCCAACAGCCTGTTTTATACAGACCTTTATCAACAACTGTCTTCGCTTTATACTGAGAATCAGATGGCCGGGTCGGAAAGGATCACCAACAAGAAACTATGGCTAGGAACAAACAAAACAAGAACCAATCGCCAACCAACAAATATGCAGGAGAAAGTGGAGATAGATCGGACACTCGCTGAGGAGGCCGCCGCTGGATGACATCGCGCCCGCATCAGGCCATCGCTCGAGTGGAACCTGAAAGGGAAGTGGCGAATGGGACGTCAGTGCGAGGGTGACATGGAGATCGTGTGATCGTGTATGGACTAACATAGATCCAGGTGAAAAGTACAGCAGAAGCAAGACAGAAGCAAGTGGAGACATGCATTAGAAGCCCTATGTTTTACTAGGAATCCAAGGGAACAATAACAATAATAATATCTCGCCGGCTCTCATCATCTGCGAATAACCTACATAATATTTAATAAAATCTTATGCAATATAGTGCTTGGTTCACAGAGCAAGAGAAATTTGCTCAGATGAATGTCTTGATGAGGAACTTAATAATATTAAACAGTTGCTGAGTGAAAATGGTTATCCAGAAAAGTTTATTGATAAGAATATGAATCTAAAATCAAGGCAGCCGAAGGTACCAACAGTTCCAAAAAGGGCCTTATTCTAACAAATGCAGTTCCTTGGGGACAACATCATCGAGATACTAGCACAACGCCTTAGAAATGCGTTAAAGCGAAGAGCATCCCTTGCTGACGAATTACGCTGTATCTTCAAAACCACTCCTCTCTTGCATTCGGGAGTAGAATTTAAACTGCCTAATTTCGCCTTTTCCATGTGTATGTATCAATTCAAGTGCTCCTGTGGAGTGAGCCAGTTAGTTGCAAAGGCCGTACAATTAGGCGTGTTTCCCGTCAAATTTCCGAACATCACCCTGCAAAGTGGTGAAGCAAAGGACAGACAAAATCTACTCGGAGGGCTATTCTATCTCATCTTGTGGATACAGAACACAAGATTGATGTTAACCAGGTGGCTTTCAGGGTCATTTACCGCATACATACGAATCTCAATTTCGCCTTAAGAGTTCGACTACTAAATACTGCTGAGGATGTTGGGGTCCATATAAAGAAGCCTAATCAGTGCATCCAAAAGAAGTTAGTTCAGACATTATCCTTACCCCGTTGGCCATCTAGGTTTGAATGATCTTGAATTTTTGTGGAATTTCCCTAATTTTAGTTGATATTCTATTTGCTACTATATCTTTGTTATTATTATAATTTAAGCATCTTTAATGAACTGTAATTTCATTCTGATCTTACTTAACAAATCGATATTATTTAAAAATAAACACTAATATTGTTGTTAATTACTAATCTAGAATATTGTATGTATATAAACAAAAACCTTCCTCACGAAAAGTAAATACCCGCAAGCAGTAGAAATCCATTAATTAATAAGTCTAAAGCTTATGTATTTTACTCCCAACAATGACACTGCAGATCAAATGACATAAACATATCACTGATTCAAAATAACACAGCAGTGAACTATAATTCAAGGTGTAAAAGCTGTGAATAAGACAAATCCAAAGGTGAGTAAAAACCACTGGATTTCGACTGCCTCATCCGAACTGATAGATGCTAGAAGACTTATTCCGGCGAGCTCCGAATTCAATGAGGAGCGAAAGCTGCACAAAAGGAAACTTACTAAAAGTCTCCGCAAGGACCGTGAACAGTGGTGGGTGACAAAGGCGAAAGAGATGGAAAAAGCATTGGCGATAGGCAACACTAGGCAACTCTTTAGACTCATCACAGAATCGGGCGGGAAAGGCAATTCATAAGTGAGACTATTTCTGAGAAAAATGGCTCCTTAATTAGCTCTCAGGATAGACGCCTTGAACGCTGGAAAGAACACTTTGAGGAACAATTTAACTTGCCTACAGCCACACTGAACCTCCCCGCCATCCACCACGTACCCGAATGGGATATAGACACTGGTCCGCCGTCTGTAGGTGAGGTTACAAAAGCTATCAGTAATTTGAAACGAGGCAAAGCGGCAGGACCCGACGGAATTATTCCGGAGGTGTTTAAATATGGGGGTGACATACTAGTTTGTAGATTAACTGAGGTACTAGGCAAAGTCTGGGAATCAGAGACAGTACCATCAGACTGGGGTAAGTCACTCATTATACCGATATTCAAGAAGGGAAACAAGTCCTCGTGTGATAATCATAGGGGGATCAGCCTAACGAACATAGTCTCTAAAATCCTAGGCTCAGTAATCATGCATAGACTAAGCAGAACTCGGGAGGAACAGACAAGGGAAAATCAAGCAGGCTTTAGACCAGGTAGAGGGTGCATAGATCATATCTTCACTCTTCGACAGATTCTAGAACATAGACACACTTTTCGGCGTCCAACAATTGTCATATTTCTTGACTTGAAGGCGGCCTTCGACTCCGTGGACCGAAAAGTACTATGGCAATGTCTGACTGTGAAGGGAGTGCCAAGAAAGTACATTGCACTAATCAAGGCACTCTATTCAAACTCACGTAGTCGTGTAAGGGCTTATGGGGAATTGTCATCTGAATTGGTAACAACCAGTGGTGTCCGACAGGGATGTCCACTTTCCCCATTTCTGTTTAACTTCATCATAGATATGCTAATGGAAGTATCCTTAACTGAACGTAGTGACTTAGGAATCGACTTGTTACCAGGGAATAATCTAATGGACTTAGAATATGCAGATGACATAGTCCTGTTAGGGGAGGATGCTGACAAAATGCAGAGTCTTCTGAACACCTTGAGCAGCAATCTTCGTATGTTTGGCATGCGATTCGCCCCTGCAAAATGTAAGATGCTGCTACAGGACTGGACGACGTCAACCCCTAACTTAGTGATAGGGAGTGAAGTGATAGAACATGTTGACCACTTCACCTACTTGGGAAGTTGTATTAGCACCAACGGACTGATTGGCGATGAAATCTCAGCACGGATCCGAAAAGCTCGAGCTGCTTTCGCTGACTTACACCATCTCTGGCGTAGGCGTGACATCCGGTTATCAACCAAGGGACGTGTGTACTGCTCATCAGTTCGCTCCGTCCTTCTCTATGGCTCTGAAACATGGCCAATACGCGTTGAAGACATGAAAAGGTTGACTGCTTTCGATCATAGATGTCTGCGATCTCTGTCTCACGTTAGGTGGTTTCACAAGATAAGTAATGTTGACGTTAGGCGTAGAGTGTTGGGCAAAGAGGGAAAATCAATCGACGAGGTTATAAAGTTACATAGACTAAGATGGCTAGGTCACGTGCTGCGCATGCCTAACCACCGCCTCCCCCGACGGGCATTGTTAGCTGATATAGGTTCAGGTTGGAAAAGAGCCAGTGGTGGCCAAACAAAAACATGGCATCAATCCATGAAATCCTTGACAGTTAAACTGAGTCAGGTAGGGAGATGCAGACTCCCGGGTTGGGGCCCTCGGGACTCTAGGAATCAATGGCTGGAGACAATAGGTGACATGGCTCAAAATCGTTGTCAATGGCGCAGATGTATTCAATCTCTGTAATCTTTCATATTCCTTTCTACCATTACCCATTCTGTTTCACTCTTATACTTGTCAAACTCTATTGATTCTCTTCACTCATCTTCTTGTCTACCTCTGTGTGCTATTTGGAACGTGGCAACTCGAACTGCTGCACTTCGGTGCCAAGTTCTATGTTGAATCCAGACAGAGACAGACAGATAATTCAAGGATTCTGCACCCAAAAATAAGTATGAAAATTGACTTCAAGCTTTATTTTTTTTCCCAGGCACTTATAACCCATCCACCAAAGACCTGGCTTTTTGTTAATGCGAAGACAATACTTCTGTATTTCCAGATGTGTTGCACTCACTGACAATCTAGCAGATTTTTCCAACTATGCACAGAAATGATTGTACATAAGTGAAAAGTGAACATTTATCAAGTGTATGTATAATCTCCAGCGTACATGTTAAACATATTTTGTCATCGATTGTAAAATGTGACTGAATAATATGGTCCTACTTCTGTAACAATTTGATGATGCCTGTAAACTGGCGTCCCTCATGTACTGTATCATGAGAATAAATTTATTTATTTATTTATAATTGTAGATCCAGAAGAGCAATTCATCGAAAAGGATATTCATTGCTTAATTATTTTGTGTTTTATAGATGTTTGAATGGATATTTTTTGCTATATTTTATTTTATTCTTTTGCCTTCCAAGTGGAGCCCTAAGTTCATGTAGCAATGGTTTTATCTTTACAGGACAGCCTAACTGGTCTCACACTGAACCCTCCCTTCTTAGCGGACTTATTACTAAGTCAGCTTCAGGAAGACGTCGACTGGAGATCGAACCCCGGAGGATACGTGTGGTTGGCAAGCATTCTAACGCTGCATCACCCCCAAATGGCTCCATAGGATAGGCATACAAAGGCGAAAATATAGTTCGGGTAGTGTTGTGGAGAAACAAAACGCTAGAAGTAGGTTTATAGATAATTGGTTGATAGGAAAGATTTGAAATTTTCAGCAAATCAAAGGCCTGTAATCGAATATAATGTAAACTCAACTTGAAATAAAAAAGAATATACAGAAAGGAAGAATATACAGTCAAAGTGTTCAAACAGCGAATATATATTACACTTGAAGTTTTACGGGTGTCAACTTTCCAATATCCCAATATATGGTTCACACGGACTTGATTAACTGTCCGCCGGTGGCACAGCGGTTATGACTCTCGCTGACCATGCACATGATCCGGATTTCGATTCCCTGCTGACGCACACCTGATATCAATGGTCGACTTGCAAAATTTGGGCTACCGATATCACATGCTGAAAATTCCACATCTGTATCAAAAATTACGGTATGGAATCAAGCTGTAATCAAAAAAAGAAGCAATTAAGAACTGAATACCGTTACAGAAACCCCGGGAGACCAGGAAGTTCTGCACAACCGTTTTGTCTTTCTCTACGGCTCTTCAGTAGCACGCACGAATCCAGAATCTTCAGGTTACAAGGTAAGTTCACCCACTGGGACGGAATCTAATAGCGCATAAATTCTAATTTCTGCTGACCAACGTCATCGGCGAGTGTCTAACTCCACATACATACACAGTTTAGTGGATCCCGATAGTCATGAATTCTCACTACAACTTCAAGTAGCCTAATCTTGTAGTCAGTCACTACTCGGTGCCACATTAATTTTCAATTTTTCCGTTGCAGATATTTGAACGACTGGTCACAAATTGATGGAAGTTAGAAATAATGGGCCATTTGGATTTGGTCCAAGTGGCTGAATAGCATACGATCTCAGCCTGGAATCTGAAGGTCTTGGATTCGAACTCAAGTGCAGTGGAGTCATAGGAGCGTACTGATGAGAAGTTTCAAACAAGGACGAACTGTTACCAAACCAAATTCTCACTTTGCTAGTCACAAATTCAACTGTCTATTGTGAATTTGATCTCAAATGAATAACTGAGTTGTACAGAAAAAGAGTACTTACTTATTTACATTTTTCTCAATAACTTTTTGTTGTACATCACATCTGTTAGTCTTTTCAATGTCATTTTGAATAATACATTTTCTTCTGTCATCCACTTCACTTAATTGAATACGTTCAATTTGTTTGAAAGATCGATTACAATCCTTCTCATCATTTGAACAATTTGATGATCGTATAATGGTTAATTGAGTTGGCATTTCACTTATCTTAGTATGCGGTTGATATACTTGTCGATTGTTTAATTTTATACTCTGTGCATAATCATCATTATTGTTATCGTTGTTGTCTATCTTACTATTCAATTGTGTTTGTTCAATAGACATTGAACTGTCCGCGCGGCGATTTGTTTTACTAGATGAAGGACGATGACAATTTAAAATGGTGTCATTTAAAGAAGCATCTGACTTGTTATTATGATTACTACTATTATTGCTACTTAGTGTATTTTTACTATCCCAGATTCGAATTGGTGTCAGCTTAGAATTTACACTGGCTGATTGTTTTCTTGTATTGATTGAATCACGTAAAATTTCATTGAAAAATTCGGAATATATTACAAAATTATTTGGTGAATAAATTGGATTAATTAAATGATAATGTTTATGTAGAAATTGAATCATTTTCTTAGAGGGTAGATCAATTGCTAAACTGGATGGTTTAATGGCTTCAGTCTGTAAAACATACCACCGGAAGTAAAAAAAGAGATAAGGGTAAAATGAGAGTGTGTAAAAAGTTAGAACACTTGATTTCAAACGACATAATCTAATAGTACTATCTACTCTGGCGAGTATTTAAAACATTTTGGTACGGCTCATCATCAGGAGTTTCGTGAGGTTCTATTCTAGGACCACTGATGTTTTTGATTTTTATCACTGATCTACCATGCCGTCTAAGCTGCCCAACTCTTCTGTACGGTGACGACGCAAACATATGGAGGGCGATAAAGTGTCCAGAAGACCCAGATAGGCTGCGGGTGGATCTAAACCTTCTGGAAGACTGGGTGGTGGCCAATGGCATGACTTTCAACCTAAAAAAGTGCAAATTAGTGAAATTACGCACCTGTAGACTGCAGAAGGCAAGTTACACCCTGTGCAATGGAAGCTTATCCTGCACAACGTCGGAACGTGACTTAGGTCTAGTTCTAACGGAAAAAAATGGACACAAGCGTAAATTATACGAGGGACGTAGCGAGGGCATTTGTGGTCATACCACTTTACATATAGACAGTTGGGTGCACTCACTCCTGAGCTCTTTCTACGGTTGTACAAAACATAAGTCTAACCACACCTTGAAGTGCATAATATTATTGCACCCCCACTTCTTAGAAGAGATGCCAACCTCTTGAAAAGATTCCAAAGACGGGTACCTAAAGGAATGGTTGGTCTCCGGAATAAACCATATGATGAAAAGCTGAAGAAATTAGGCCTGTTCATTCTTAGCTACCGACGTCTTAGGGGGGAATTAATTACTGCCTACAAAATAACAAATGACCAGAATCACCCAAACAAAGGTGTCCTGGCGTTGAGTAGGTATAGGCTCCCTCTTGGAAATCCCAGAAGGATAGCTCACCAGAGGACAAGGACCCGGGTGCGCTCCCACTTCTTTTCACTAAGGGTTTGTCGTCCCTGGAATTCCTTACCGACAGATGTAACTATGGCACCGTCTTTGGACGCCTTTAAGCGAAGGCTGGACAACCAAGCAGCGACATAAGGACTGCATCCAAATGGCCTATCTCCTTAAAATCCATACACCATTCAGGGGTAGACAATTAAACTTGTCGTTTTACTTCTTTACATTTCCTCCCGTCTTACTCTCCTGACAACTTTAACTACACTTATTATTATCATTATTACCGATATATATATATATATATATATATATATATCGTTATGTACTGGTTGAGAATTTAATAGTCCTGACGCAAGAAAGACGGAAATCAGAAGACCACTAGGTTTGCGATGATACTTCTATTTTCCAAACACAAGGAGAATCAAAATCACACAAGCGTGTGAGAGCAAAAATATAAGAATGTCCAAACAAGTGTGTGAGCGAATATTCAAAATGAACAAACCAATAGACAGTCTTAACATGATTGGCTAATTATAATGGAATATCGATCCATGTATACATAGTAAAATATAACAGACTGTCAAACAAACACACATATTATATGGATAAATATCATATATATAGATATATTATTCATATGATTCTTCAAATTTAATCAGCTGATTATTGTTACGTTTTCTTATTTCTTTTTCTGTCTGTTAGTCCGAATAACTTCACTAATTATATCTATTATTATTATTATCTCTTTTCTCTTGTCGACGATACCGGGGGACTAACTTCTGAAAGGATCAACTCCATTCACAGTAGCATACTACAAACCACATATAATTAATCCCAGCACTACTCCCTTTGGAGACAACCAAAGCTACGACAGTTGAGTGGTGGGACGAGCTACGCAGAAGTTTACCGAAGATCAGGAACCTATACCTTACAATCAAAAAGCGAGCACAAAGAAAACAAATTGGTTTATACTAGCTCGTGAAAACGATATTGGATATTGGATGTCTAGTAGTGTTGTATGCTCTGGCAACTATGTGAAACATTTAAAACCTGCTGATTCGCAAGTTTCCACTATACATGGCAACCTATCTCAATACATGAGATGACCGTTTCTGTGGAATTTCCTTGGTTCACAAAGTGTACTCCTGAACACTTTATAATCGGCATTCAACCAAATGTCGTGTATTTCTCAAAGAGACAACGCAGAGATGTCATAATGGACTGGTTTGCGCTGTAGGTCAGATAGAACTGTGTGGTACGATCTACTGTCAGGTGGAGATAAGAATAACAAAGGTAGTCATATGTGTATATGTAGACAATTCAATAAATAAATAAATAAATTAGGTCAAATCTTAAAAGTTACGTAATACTAAAGGTAAGTGAAGTGGACAGATAATCAGAGTTTAAATAAATATCATAAAAATACGAAGGAGATGAAAAATAAGAAAGGGTGGAAGGGTTTTGAATAGAATTCACGTAGGCCAAGGGGATAGACAAAGGTAGAACAAACTTCTTTTGTTGTATGCAAAGACTAAGATTGTTCTCTCGAATAGATTCCCATAGCTTCGGCTATGTTTAAAAGGCAGGTTCGAATTCCGTTCGAAAGGCTCAACGGAATGCGATAGATAACCTTGAAGGCACTACTACTGTCCATTGAGAGTGGAAGACATGAAAAGAGTAGTTGTCTTTGAACATAGGTGCTTGCGTTCTATTTCCCGTGTGAAGTGGTATAATAAGGTGAGCAATATGGAGGTTAGGCGTCGAGTTCTAGGTAAACAGGTGAAATCAATCGACTAGGTTGTGAAATTACATCGACTGAGATGGTTAGGACATGTGTTATTACGTATGCCTAGTCATCACCTTCCTCGACGAGCAATGTTAGCTGACATATGGTCAGGCTGGAAAAGAGCTAGCGGTGGTCAAACCAAAACATGGCACCAGTCAATGAAATCTACGAAAGTTAGTTTAAGTCACGTAAGAAGGTGTACACTTCCTGGTTGAGGTCCTCGGGACGGTAAAAACCAATGGTTGGAAACTATTGGTGACGTGGCTCAAAATCGTTCTCAATGGCCGGTGCAGATGCATCCACTCCTTGTGACTTATGATTTCCAATGAAACTGTATTGTTCTTAATTACTGCTATTCCTTTGTCTCACACCTCTGTTTATTGCCTCTATTATGCATTTCTTCTACTTTCCTCCCTAGCATTGTGTGCTACAAGGAGGGAGTGTGGCGACTTGAACTGCCGCACATATGTGCAAAGTTCTATGTCGAAAACATACAGACAGACAGATGATGAATGGAGGGGAGGAGAGTTTATGGGCAATCGTGGAGCCAGCTAAAAGAGATTCCAGAGGACTAAATGAACTGGTATGCTGTTGAAGCCATATGGGGAATAAAAATGATAATATTACGTATTTATACTAAATTAATGATAAATTATGAAACTTTTAGCAGATGAAGAAAAGCTGTGAAATAAAATGAACTCTCTCTTCATCCATTAAATACCTCTGTTCCGATTTTGTCTACATATTGTAACCGGAATGCCTCGTTGAACTCCGAGACCTTTTAAAAAAATATGCTTAATTACGTGAATAGCTTTCCTTATGGTAAATATATTGTCAATCATAGTTTTTATTAGGAGACAGGAGTCTTTAAACAAAAAAAAACCAAATCGCACTAGGGAATTAGATTAAAGTTTGTTCATCTAGAGAAACACAACTGCCATTCATCTGAGAACAAGTATGTACGCTGAATAACTCCAAAATTAAATAAGTAACTTAAATTTTGGATTCTTGTTCATTGTTACCAAAAAAAATGTTGAATAATAAATGCACTGAAATGTGTATTTTAGAAATTTCCCTGGTGAAATTCCTTTTTCAACTCGTTCAAACCTCATTGTCACAAAATATAAGAATTTAAGAACTGTTTAAGTCAACTACGAGTGCTGCTCAGCTAGAACAAAATACTTCGAACAACTAGTGACAACTTCGTCAATGTTTCAGTCCGATCGTACTTTGAAAAAAGGGAGTGAATTTTACACGCTCTTATTTACTTTTGACTTTTGTTGTGTTATACGCTTCAAATGTCTATATTATTATTTTTATTGTTCCCTTTGGTTCCTAGTGGAACATACGGCTTCAACTGCACGTCTCCACTTGCTTCTATCTTCTACTGTACTTTTCACCTGGATCCATGTTAGTCCGTTCATACTGTTTCAACTCCTCTTCACACGATCTCCTCCATGTCACCCTTGCACCGACGACCCACTCGCCGCTTCCCTTTCAGGTTCCACTCGAGCAATGGCCTGACGCGCGCGTCATGTCACCAACCGGCCTCCTCAGCGAGTGTCCGATCCATCCATCTCCACTTTCTCCTGCATATTTGTTGGTTGGCGATTGGTTCTTGTTTTGTTTGTTCCTAGCCATAGTTTCTTGTTGGTGATCCTTTCCGACCCGGCCATCTGATTTTCAGTATAAAGCGAAGACAGTTGTTGATAAAGGTGTGCAACAGGCTGTTGGAAATATTCTTTGTGACCCACCCGCCCGCCAAGTTTCTGATCCGTATAGAAAAAGTGACTGACTTGACGTTGTTTGTATTGAAAATCCGACCGAATTTTGTTGTTGATGCTGAGTTGAGTGACGAAGATTTCCAGATTGGTTTCAGGTTGATGAATGTGTTTCTCGCCTTCCCGATTCTCGCTCGATTTGACATCCTCGTCCGTTCCAGCTTCCTGTAGCTGAGACAACGCTCCCTAGATAAGTGATGAATGAAGTAACCTCTTTCAAATCCCTCCCGTTGATAGTGATTGGCGCTGGATGTTGTTGTTGTTGTGGTTTGTTGGTTGGTTATTTTCATCACCTCCGTCTTGTCTATGTTCACTTGGAGTCCTGTCTTCGCCGGCTGCTTCTTCGACCAGTTTGTCGGTCGGTTTTCGCTTGTAAGTCTTCGATTGTGTATGACACCAAACATAAATCATCCACGCGCGAAATCCAGGTCTTCTAGGTTCTTAACGTCGGTCCAGGATATCCCTGTCTCCTCGTTTCCCACTGTCTAACGCATAATCCAGTCCACCACAATTAGGAATACCATTGGTGATAATAAGCACCCTTGTCTGACTTCTGGGTTTACTCCAAACGTCTCTCTGAGTTTTCCGTTGTGGATCACTTGACATGTGCCGTTGTCGTACAGCTGTTGAATAAGGCTGATGAATATTTGGGGTACGCCATAGTACTCGAGTAGTTTCCTAACCTCGCCTAGATTACTAGCTTGCTAGTTTTCTAGCCGGTCCCAATCCCTGATATAGAGGGAGGGTTTGGCCGTGGTGCTAGCAACTCCAACCCCAAACCTCAACCAAACCGCTACAGAAACTTCAATGCACTAAATATCTATAGATTAACTTTAAATCAGTTTATTCTGATCAAATTTAGTTTACGTTTTAGTTTTGAGCCTATTAAATTATAGGATTTATAAAGGTTATATACATATAAAGTCATATTTAAATTGTTTTTTTCCGCAATTAGCTCTAAAAGCATGCCGTTCAAAAGGAACCGCTGCGCAAGAGTTATGTGCGAATTTCCAGTGGATGAGGGAATGCAGTGTGATAACTGCAAGAGACGGTTTCATAGCATGTGCACAAACCTAACTCCTGCAGCATGCAGCCAAACGCTGCTGAAAATCTCTGGCGAACTGGTTGTGCAATGACAGTTGTAGTACGACTAAATTTCGTATAACAGAAGGCATTGCCACTCTCAGTGAGGCTCTAAAGCTCATGGACTGCAAGGGTCTCCCACCACAGGAGAAGACCGACTATTGCTCAGACAACGATGACGTGACTAGCGTCATCAACAAAACAGGACATGTTCCCGATGCGACCTTGCCAATAAGTGAGTGCCCTACAGCACAGAAGACCATCCACCATATTGCAGACACCCAGGCTGTCCTCATGATACCGGATAAGCCCTACAGTGACAGTAACGGAAAGACTGCCACGAAGAAGAGGCGTACCAGGGGTCGAAAACCTGCAGCTCTAGTCGCCCAGGAACTGATAGATCAAGCCTCATCCTCACTGGTGAATAGCAGGCAGATAAAACCTACTACGATTAGCGAGGAGGGCGCCAATGAATGGCGTAATGTTGTCTCTCGCAAAAAGCGAGATAACGACAACACATCGGACACACTACCCACGAAAGACAAAAAGATATTTACGCCACAGAGCAAGAAAGCTACGGCAAGCAAACCTGATCTCTCTGACAGGTCGCTCATTCTCCACAAAGTGGAAGAGTCACTGGCCTCCGATCCCAAGGCCAGATTCGAGCATGACCTTAGCTTGGTCAAGCCCCTTCTAGATAAGCTGTTGCCAAAAAACAGTATCAGGCATTACTATACACAGCGTATATCTGTCTGTCTGTTTTCGACATAGAACTTTGCACAAATGTGCGGAAGTTCAAGTCGCCACATTCCGTGTAGCACGCGAAGCAAGAGAAGAAAGTACAAGAAAAGCATAATAGAAACAGTGAGCAGAGGTGTGAGACAAAGGAGTAATAAAGAAATACAAAACAGTTTCATTGAAGATTATTAGTCACAGGGAGTGGATGCATCTGCGCTAGCCACTGAGAACGATTTTGAGCCATGTCACCAATTGTTTCCAACCATAGATTTTTACCGTCCCGAGGACCCCAGCCTGGAAGTCTACACCTTTCTACGTGGCTTAGACCAACTGTTGTGGATTTCATTGACTGATGCCAAGTTTTTGTTTGACCGCCGCTAGGTTTTTTCCAGCCTTATATATATATATATATATATATATATATATATATATATAGAATCGGCCAAAGCCTGACCCCATAGTAAATCAGCCTGTACGTATTCTCAAAGTCTTACTAAACTCCCAAGAAGAGAGGGATGCTATTCTAAGCAACTCTCAAATTCTTAAAGGGTCAGGCATATATGTCCATGCCGACTTAAGCCTAGCACACCGTGTTAAAAGACAGTCTGCGGTCCTAGAATTAAACAAACGACGCCGAAACGGCGAAAAGAACCCCTAAGACTAAGGGTTTCCGGGTTGTCCGGATTCGCAGTTTAATGATCGCGAAACCTCTGTGGGTAGGTCGGGGAAGCACCAAACTGAATTGACAATTTGCTACACAAACACCAGCAGCCTTTTGAACAAACAGACTGAAATGGTTAACATGATAGACTCTGGAAACCTGGATGTAATTATCATCACAGAGACATGGCTCACACCCGATGTCACTTACAACGAATTTAACCTGCCAAACTTCGAAGTGCATAGGGTGGACCGACTAAACCGCAAAGGAGGTGGCGTAATCACCTACTCCAAGAAATACTTAACCGTGTGTAGCATCGAAGCACTCGCTTACGAAAGTGATTCGTGAGAACTTCTACGTTGCAGACTTAAATGAATAGGCCAAGACATTGACCTCACTTCTATATACCACAGTCCTGACTGCAGTGCAGATGACTTCCTGATAGAGAGGCTAAGCTCCTAGACTTCGGAATGTCCAAGTCTCGTAGTCGGTGACTTCAACTCTCCAACAGTTGACTGGACGAGCCTTGCAACTCCATATTCAGTCAACTCCTTTGATCATAAACTGCTGGAATCTAGTATATCGCTAGGCCAAGTCCAACATGTCATTAAGCCCACGCGCTATGACTCACAGCACTCCCCTCAACTCTGGACCTAGAGTTCTCCCACGGTGAGGATGTGGATCTCATGATCATGCTGTGCTCACTTTCAAGTTCACAGCAACAGCAACAAGGGCCAAAACCCCAGCTCGACCAAACGTTTGGAAAGCTGACATGAATGCGATCGTCTCAGCAGCCAACTCAGTGAACTGGTACATAAACCCAGAGACACAAGTAGGAGCCATATGGGACCATTTTAAACGACTTTATGCACACGTAGCTGAACCTTTTATCCCTTGGTCTGTCCCAAAAGGTCAGAAGCATTGCCGAGTACGTTACTCAAACGTAAACACAAATGTTGGAACCTGTCTGCCACACTTGAGACTCCTGAGACCAGGAGATTACATAACACTTCTAGGAATAAAGCTATTGCAGAAATCCATCAACCAACGATTAAGTTCGAAACACATCTGGCTCAAGATGCAAAGGCACAACCTAAAAAAGTTTTCTCGTACATGAACTTCAGAAATGAAATATATACTGGTGTGCCGAACCTGACTATTGACGATGACATAACCGAAGAAGATCAAGACTACTTCTCCCAAGTCTTCACACAGGAGTCACCACTCCCTAAAGGACCGCCTCTGGCTGCATTAGAGGAATACGGGATAGATTCCGTTGACGTCGACCAAAACATCGTGCTCAACTGCCTAATGAAACTAGATGCAGGGAAATCAATAGGCCCTGATAGTCTTCATCCAAGGCTTCTCAAGGAGCTATCACCTCACATAGCCGGCCCATTGACCACTTTCTTCAAGCTATCTCTCCTAAATGTAGTGTTACTGCGTGACTGGAAAGACGCCATAGTAACCCGCATCCACAAAGGAGGATCAAGACAAAGCCCTTCAAACTAAAGGCCTATTAGTCTCACCAGCGCTTTAATCAAAACACTGGAAGAAATCACCAAGAAATTTATCATGGCATATCTAGAAAACAACAACCTATCTACAGCGCAGCATGGCCTCCGAGGAAACCTCTCATGCCTGTCAAACCTCACTACAAGAGAAAGCTGGGTCAAATTAGGGGACAACAGAAGACCCATTGACGTCGTCTTCAGAGACTTCAGCAAAGCCTTCGATAAAGTTTCTCACAAGAGACTACTCATGACGTTGGAAAGTCTTGGTATCAAAGGCAGCTTACTAAACTGGACTAGGGAATTGCTTATAGATAGGAGGCAGAGGGTTAGGACCAACTCGAAACTACAGCACACTGTTGCGCGGTGGTTGCACGTAGTTTCAAATCCTTATGAGTAATTCGTGGAGCCTTCACTAAAATCACCAGAGATATCTTTACTTCCTCATATACATCTCTGGTGAAGTCAAGACTGGAAAACTGTATCCAAGCAGCCAGTCATTGTCTTAAGGGGGACTCACATATTCTTCAGGATTAACAGCCTCCAACCCTTCTATCCTCAACAAATAAATCTCAATCTCAATATACTCGGACGGAGTAACAAGGAGTACAGCACCCTACACAAAAATTCAGGGGTTTTATGAGTTGCATATTTTTATGTATACCTGTGTATGCAATATGAAAACAGTTTTTGAAAGTTGTGAGTCTTGAGAAGACTTATTAATTGCTAATAAAAAAACTATATTCCAATGGTCTTACTCGGCTTGCAAAGATGTTGGGTATATTGGAGAAATATAAGGGGAAATATCAAAAACCGTTGGCCGAACATGCCTATATGGGATGTACTTGCCCGAAGTTGTCAAAACTTCGCTAGTGCACCTAAACTTGATGCAAGCTGGGTAAGTGGTCAATTAGGTGATAAGCACCCAAATATCTTATACAAGTCTCAAAAGCAATAGTTTCGCCATAAAAAATTACTAACTCAAATAATTACCTGCAACATAAAGTCGAACAGCTTTTTGCCACATCCTTGTCGTTGATGTGATTCGTGTATGTAAAAATCCAAAACGCATAAAGGCATGCACTCAAAACACGCCCCTTTCTTGTCATGTACAAAAAGCTTTTTCTTTCCAATCTTAAGGAAACCTAAAACACTTTTACCAGAATTAACGATGAATTAAACGCACATCTTTTTAGGAATATTGGATAGTAGGAATATCTTATGATTTGAGGTACGGAACTTTTGGTAGGAAGTCACGGGTCCAGGCAGCCTTTGAGCCTTTAAATATAAATTTCAACTTGGCTTTACTTTTGCAGAAAGTTTTCCTAATATGTCAAGAAGTGTAACGATATCTTTGACAGGCACTCCGATCTTTAACATAGTTTCGATTATCTAATCAGCCTGTCTTACTCATTCCTCCCAAAATACAGTTTATTAGGCGAGTCCTTCCCATCGATAACTGTTATCTCGTGCCTGATGAAACTTTCTAGACTGCCAGCAAATTCCATTTTGTTACCATGATTTTGTATCAGGCTGCGCGTTTCAAGCAAGGTCAAGTATCTCAGAAGGTAATACAAACAAATAAGTAGGCTGAAAAAATATGATTTCAGAAAATATTTCAGTGCAATCGCATAAATTTCTCTTTTAATTCCTTTACAAAACACGAGTAGACTCATTGAGATTTAATATTTCTTTTCTTAATTACGTGATGTGACAGTACATAATTCCTTAAACTTATTAGCGTGCAGCCTTTATCATCAACCAGCACTTGGTATTAACCTTTACTGATTAGACTAGTTGTATGTAGTTGAGCTCCTACGCAATCCAGCAGTTTGTTGAATTACTAACAGTTGTTCCTGATTGAGAGTTTGTTTGTGTTTCCATTGATGACAAAAACACACACAAACTACTCATCATGTGCGATCATGTCACGTTTAATTGTACCTGCCTAAGATCTATCTAGTTAAACCCCAACCCCGCCTTTAAAACACCGTTCAAGACAGGAACTTCGTATTTTGCACGGTCAAGTTGCTGTTCTAACTTTGTTTACCATCCGTTTCTGGCTGGAGTTATCTAAGTAGTAATACGCAAAACGGTAACTTACCAGTAGTCCAGTCACTGTTCCCATATTTAACACCGTAAAAAGGGGAAAACAAAAGATAGTCTTAAATACACAGAAGTTTATGTGTTCCAATGGGATAACTGTACTGTCTAGCGTTCCCGACCTACTGACGGCTGCTCCTGTATAGACGCGCAAGCCATTGGACTGTGATTAGTGGTCTTCCCTTCCTTTGTGGCGGGCTACTGATGGAGAGTGACCACATTAATTGAGGTTGGATTTCACTAGAAAGTATTATATACTGTAAAGAGCTGGGTTTCACTTTTGTTATTGCCGTTTTATTAACAAACATCTTTGGATACATGGTGTATTTCTATTTGTGTGACCTTAATTGTTCAGAATTGAGTCGCCTGCCATAAAGACGCCTTTGATCCTACAGTAGCTGACAATTTATCGATTTAGTCTCTGAAGCCAGTTGGCAGAGATTTTGCTAGTGACGAGTATTTTCTCTCCCCTTGAGATTTTTTTTAAAAAGAGGCAAATCACCTCAGGAATAAAGATTCAACGACGGCTTCAGATTCCAGGTGAGACCGTGTGTGTGTTGTGCACAGATACATCAAAAGTTTGAGTGAAGGTGTGCCAAGGTTCTTGCCCAGAAGTCTGACCGGCAGGAAAAAGGACCAACGATTCCCGGGACACAGGACTATTGTACGATGGCTTCTCATTCTGAATGACCCGCAAAAACAGATGTTAAACATCTGAAGAGAAATAAAATCAAATGCTAGGCTCAGACATCTACCCTGTTCTAATGAATATAATTGGTATGACTATCAATGCCTTTGCATAAAATTACACCATCTTACCTTAGGCTTTGACTTTTCTCCCATAACTTTACATCTGTCCTCAGGATCCAGGACGTGAAATCTATTTATTAATGTACGTGCTAGTGTTTTGCGAAAGCGAAACATTGTCCAACTTCACGATTATGCCTAGCACATTTGGTACAAATGGAATTACGTATCCATTGTAAAATCTTGCTTCGTGAAAGTGTGTAGAATAAATTATTAGTACCAGCGTTTTCCCTGTCCTTCTTCGCGAGATCGTCTTCTGTCTCCGCATTCCGCTAAAAAAGACAACTCCATCTTCTGCTGGAATCCATAAAACAAACTGTCTAAACCTGAAAGTCGAACTGTTGACACTGGGTATCCTCTAAGTCTGCTCTAATGGTCCATTGAAATCTAGGGTGACTTCAGCCGCAATGTATCTGTGTTAAAGGTTTTCGTTAAAATTCAGCTTATCTATGGCTGGCCAGCTCTTTAGGGTGTTTGGATCATCCTGAAAACTCGGATAATCTTCATCGTTTGTCACAAACATCCGAAACTTTAAATCACCACTGGGGGCAGTGACAATAAAGCTCGTATTCACACTAAACCACGGGTGGAAATCCCAAATAGCAGTAGACTCAGTGGAGTAGCTTACAATTCAGTGCATTGTTCCCTGTGTAGAATATACTCGCGTTAAATTCGTACAACATTTCTTATTCTCAAACACTCTCAAATCCGAAACGGTAGTGAGCTACTGATCCCGATTTCGAAGACCTTCTAGAAGATATTCGTATGTGACCCAAAATTCAACAGCTTGGTTATATGGCCTGTAATTTTTTATTCCAACATGTTGACTTGAGTCACTACACCGTTTCATTCGAATGATCGCTTAAGATTTCCACAAGATGTTTGTCAATGTAGTTGAAGATTGAACGGTTAATTCATGGTTGTTTGCTCAGAACCAAATTCCCCAATTTTCGCGGAGACATCGATACACCAGTCATCGTCTCATCGGTCGCTGTTCAGAAAGAAGTCAGGCCAAATACCCTCAGAAACCATAGTTGTAACATTGTTTATATGTTGGTGTTAAAATAAAGATTCCTCGAGTCGCCAATCAGTGTTTTGGTTTTTTCGTCCGTTATAACTAAGCGTTTCTGAGAAACTTCAAGGAACAGCGTGAGTCCCAGCGTAGCAAGAGCTGGGCATTAACGGTTTACGAGACGTGGCTGACAGTTTCTGACAGTGGAAACAGTTTCTGACAGATACAGACAGTTGGTGAAAGTTTGGATAGTCACCGTTCATCTTACCTGGTGTCGGTCAAGTCCTCTTTGAACAAGCAATATCTGGAGCGTTTTTGGAATTGGGTCAAGTTCAAACAATGCCTGGGTCAAAGAAGGGACAGAGCGTCTTGGATGCAAACAGGAAAGTAAGTCATGGTGACTTGTCTGTTACTTGTAACGATGTGTCTGATGTTAAGCATGACATGGTTGATGTTATTGTTTCGCCGTTCAGGGATAATAGGAACATCAAACTCCCTAAATTTGAACCACGGTGTTTCGATGGAAACCCGGCTGATTATTTACAATTTGTAAAGGAGTTTGAGATCATGCTAAGTGGTTTTTTATTGAGTGATGAATTGAAATTGATGTATTTGATGAGGTATTGCACTGGAGATGCTTCAAGAGCTATATAGTGCTGTAAGCTCATGCCCCCTAATGAGGGATACGCTGAGGTTATGAGCATACTACGCCAAAGGTTTGGAAGACCTTCGATGATTGTAGGGAAATTATTCGAGGCTGTTAAGGGTAATGGTGATCAATTACAGGATGACTCCCAGGCACTCGCTGAGTTGTTGGATAATTTGCTGATTTACAAGAATGCATTGATAAGACGTGCTTTTCCTCCCTAACCGGAAATATCCAATTTTGTGAATTATTCGTTTGGGAAACCTGATCTTCCTATCCGGCGAATTTTTATTCAACCATTTCTTCCTCACCGAGCCTGTGTGTGGTACTTCCCGCTGTCTCGAACTACTGCCAAAGCTTCAGGTGCTACTTCTGTAGCAACACCCTCCTCACTCTTTCAAATATACAGGACTTGTGGGTCTGTTACGTGATTGCTGTGAAACCGAATAACCCGAAAGTTACAGGTAAAGTCTAAAGCTTTTACTTACATACTTTATCCTTCTTTTCTGCGCTCTCTATTGTCTTTTGCTGTAAGTCTATTGGACAAAATAACAGTCTCTTATTATTTAATCACCAGTATTAATTTAGGAGTAAAATGACAATAGATTCTCAACCTAAAATAAGTAATGGGACATCATACTCTGTAGTTACCAGGGCTTCAGCCAAACTAGGCAAACAGGAGAAGGTGATGGACTCACGCATACCGGTCCTGAAGACCAGGGCTAATATTCCCAGCTCGTACAGATTACCCATGTCGCCACAGTCCTACAGTGAAGCTGTGCAAAGTCAGCCAAGTGGATGTGGCTCCACCCCTGTTAACACGACTAGGTTAACAGATCCGAGTGGGAAAATTGCACTAAGTGAGAACTTCATAACACCCATCCCCATGGTAGACCATGAAACAAATAGGAAGGCCAAAAAGAAACGTTCACGACGTCGCAAGACGACAAGAACGCTCCCCAAGAAGACAGACGACTGCAAGGTCTGTGCTTCTGTTGTCGAACAAGCAGACTCTGCCTTCGAATGTAACTTTTGCAACCGATGGGTGCATTGCAGATGCGACAGTGGGGTACCAAAAGCATATTATGACTTTATGCGTAAAAACCCATGCCAATGGTTCTGGTACATATGCCCGAGTTGCCGTCCTGATGTAGCCTCGCGTAGTCCTTTGAAAACTAAAGGTGGCACAGAAGTAGCGGGGAAAAAGGTGAAAAGCTCGACCCCCACCAATCCGGAAGTTAGTACAAACGCGCGTAAACCGGGGATACCAAAATCCTCACCGGTTAAACTTGTAACTCTTGCCATAACCGCTCCAGACACAGAGGCTGGAGAACCACGGGTTTCCGTCGTTGGAAAAAGACCCCAACCGTCTACCAGTAATGCTGGCTATAGCACTGAGACACATAAAAATACCCAGTCGCACCAGTCAAACCAAAACGGTCTTAAAGGTGATCACAAACGTGCGAGGACCGAGCCCAAGCCCACGGTTAGCAGATCAAATTGTGTAATCCTCTTTAATGTACCAGACTGTAGCAGTAGTCTGCTGAAAGATAGGGCCCTATTTGATCAGGAACAGTGGTCCATCTTTAGTAGCACACTGGGTTTGGACATCCAACCAGTAAATCTATGCAGATTGTATAGGGGCACTGCTGCACCTGAAGGCAAACCATCCCCACTGAGGGTAACATTGAGCTCTACCGAGGATGTTGAAAAAGTGTTACTGGCTTCTCAAGTCCTTTCTATAGGGAGGGCCTGTAACATACGTGTTAAGCCAGACAGGCCGTGGAAGGAAAGACAAATGGCGAGGGAGTCGCCAGAGCTCATTCCTTCTGCCTCCATGGTTGTGCATGGCATTCCCGAACTGGTAACTGGGAACGCCTGCGAAAAGCATTGTCATGATGTACAACAATGGAGATGGTTAGCATCCCAGATGGCCCTGGGAAGTTCAGGGGCTGTCTCTATTTATAGACTGCCTCGACCCACTCATCTTATGTCAATTAACTCGCCACGTCTGTTAGCTGTCAAGTTCAGCTCCCAAGACCAGTTGACTACCGCTCTCCATAGATGGTACGAGACCAAGGACAAGGTCAGCAAACACATTCGCTGCTGCGAGAGCCGGCCTCGCACTCAAAGGAGAGAACAAAGCGTAGTAAAAGAAAATCCTCAACCCCTAGTCACACTACAGCGGTGCAGCACGGACGATGATAGCCAGTGTCATCCGAGTGCTCCAACTGAACTAGAAGAAAAAAACGCCAACAGGCCGGTTCCTGGGGAATCGGCCAACTAGTTCGTAGGATAACTCCTCAACCGATAGCCAATATCAAGTCAACTACCCCCCAATACGGGGAAGTGGTGAGACTGACTACCAGTTGCCTGTATAGTAATGTGAGAGGGCTAAGAGGCAAAATAGCTGAACTTAGACACCTACAATCACAACTAAACTCCAAAATCATAATACTGACGGAAACCTGGCTAACCCCTACGGTGGCAGACAGCGAAGTCAGTATAAATGATATGGTCCTAGTCAGGCGAGATAGGGACCTGAAAGAAGGAGGTGGAGTCGCCATATACGTCGACAAACAGCTCAGATGTGTTCACGCGACGGACCCTCCCCTCACAGAGCTCCCTGACTCCATATGGTGCCACTTCACCGTTGGGTACTGCAAATATCTAGTGGGCAGCATTTATCGATCACCTTCATGTGGAGCAGACCACAACCAGGTACTGCTAAATACAATTTCAGCGACTCAAGACATGGGTTATGATCAAATTGTCATAGCTGGTGACTTCAATGCCCCATCTCTTAACTTGGTGTCGGGAAAAGCCCATGATAGATTTGATCGAAATCTGCTGCATACCATCAGGAAGGCTGGATTCACTGAAAATGTCAAGATGGATACTAGATGGGGCCCTGATGGGAAGTCTTCTAGACTGGATTACGTGCTCACTAGTGACCAGCTACTAGTGGAAAACGTTCAGATCACGACTCCCATAGGTAGTAGTGACCACGCGGTCATAGTATTCGACATAGTCCTCCGCGAGCGCTTACAGTGGGACAATACACAGCCCTATCTGTGTTATAACAAAGCCAACTATACCAAAATGCGAAGACTTCTGTCTGAAGCAAACTGGCCTAAAAAATGGACAGAGCTAACAGTAGAAGAACACTGGAGAGTGGTAAAGGAGATCATTCACCAGGCGGTCTCAGACACTGTTCCTTTAGTCTCACCAAAAGCTAGGAAGCAACGATCATGGCTGAAAAGAGGGACACAACGCCTTCTGCAGGCAAAGCGAAAAGCCTGGTTCGCGTGGCGACGATCGAAGAGTCAACCCGAATATGAAGTGTACCTTGAACTCAGGAATCGATGTAACATACGAGTCCGGAGCGATAGAAGGACATTTCAGGGAGACCTCGCCAATAAGCTTCTCGTGAACCCCAAAAGCCTATACAGGTTTATGGCCGAAAGAAAACCGACCAACCAGGGAGCATGCAATCTAGTGGGTTCTGATGGGAAATCTCTTACTAGTCTTGAAATGGCAGAGACATTCAGCCTAGCCTTTCACAGGCAACTAAATAGTAACGAGGATATTACCCCTACAGAACATCCAGATTACATCGCAAAACCAACACACGAAAACCTGCTGGGGACATTTCAAATTACCCCGGCTATGGTACTTGCAAAATTGGGAAGGTTGGCTTCGGGAAAGTCTCCAGGTTGTGATGGCATCAGACCATCTGTCCTGAAGCAGTGTTCAGAAAGTCTCTGTCAACCCCTAAGTGATCTGTTCCAACACTCCCTTGATGTAGGGAAACTTCCATGTGAATGGAAACGTGCAATCCTATCCCCTATCTTCAAGGGTGGTGACCGGCAGAATGTGACCAGTTACAGACCAGTTGCTCTACTTCCAGTGGTATCGAAGATATTGGAAAGTCTCATTGACGACCACATGAGAAAATACTTCGATGGGACTAACCTTCTTCACGAAGCACAGCACGGTTTCAGGAGGGGAAGATCCTGCGTGACGAATCTTCTACTAGCCTGGAACGATTGGACACTATCCTGGGACAAAAAGGTACCAGCCCACGTGATCTTTCTCGACTTTGCGAAAGCATTCGACACAGTTCACCATGGTCTGCTCCTTCACAAAATAGGCAAGGCGGGAGTTTCTGGAGCACTTCTCGCATGGCTGACAGATTACTTAGGCGAGAGAGAATTCTGCACCAAAGTCAACCGCATCCGATCATCCTGGCACACCTCGGCATCAGGGGTTCCTCAGGGTTCTATCCTAGGGCCGTTGATGTTTTTGATTTTTATCAATGACCTGCCCCCCCAACTAAACTGCTCTGCGCTTCTTTACGCTGACGACGTAAAGATTTGGAGAGCAATAAACTCATCGGAAGACTCAGATAGATTGCAGGCTGACCTGCAAACTCTGGGAAATTGGGCTTTGGCTAACGGAATGCCTTTCAATCTAAAGAAGTGCAAAGTAGTGCAGCTTCATTCCGGCAGGTCACAGAGTGTAAATTACACCCTTGGTGGCCAGAACTTGAGTTGTGTTCCATCAGAGCGTGATCTAGGTCTTATTCTAACAGAAAAGCTAGACACCAGTGGAAATTACTCGAGGGACGTCGCCAAAGCCTACGCAACATTACACTTTATGCACAGGCAGCTGGGAGCTCTCACTCCCGAACTGTTCTTAAGGCTATACAAGGCATATGTGAGGCCACACCTTGAGGTGCATAATATCATTGCACCTCCGCTACTCAAAAGGGATGCTAACATTCTAGAAAGTGTCCAGAGACGAGCGACAAAATGGGTGATCGGCCTCCGCAACAAATCATATGAGGAAAGACTAAAGAAATTAGGTCTTTTCACACTTAGTTACCGTAGGCACAGGGGAGACCTCATCACCGTCTACAAGATCCTAAATGACCAGGCCCACCCAAATAAAAGCATCCTGCCATTAAGCGATTATAGGCTTCCACGAGGTAACCCGCTAAGGATAGCACACCAGAGACCAAAGACTCGAGTGCGATCACATTTCTTTTCGCTTCGTGTTTGCCGTCTCTGGAACGCTTTACCGGCGGCCGTGACTACAGCGCCATCTCTGGAGATTTTTAAGCGGAAGCTAGACAATCATGCAGAAATGCAAGGTTTGTGTCTCAATGGCTTATCCTCATAAAATTTGAAACCAAACTGTCAATGAATAAGCGTACAAACTAAATCCCCACGACCTATTCTGCCTTCTCTCACTCTATCTTTTCCTTAGGTCACCTTTATTATTCCACTTATCTCAACCTATATTATCTACACTACAACCTATTATTATTATTATTACTATTCTGCTTTTATGACTACACCGAATGACCAAGGGGAGTTAGGTCAAACTCCATTCACGGCAGCAATACAGTCCTAACATACTGCATACTACAAACCACATCTCGACCAATCCCCGCACCACTCCTCCTGGAGTCTACCAGAGCTAAAGCAGTCGAGTGTCGGGACTTACTACGCAGAAGCTCACCGAAGATCTGGAACCTCTACCTCACAATCAAGAAGCGAGCTCAAAGAAATCACTGGTTTATACTAGCTCGTCATCAGGATATTGGATATTGGATTGATTTAGATGAATTTCATGAGTGACCTCAACTCGAGCTCAGTACTAGAAGTAATAGCAAGATGCCTACCTACTCGGCTCCAAAGGAAGTGGGTGAAGATAAGCTCCCGTACGGAGGATGAGGGTATCGAGCCAACGTTTGATGATATCCTGAAACTGGTAAAAGATAGTGTCAATCAATCTATGAGCAAGTTTGCCAGTCTGTTACATCTCACCCCTAGAATAGAGCAGTCTGAGGGTAAAACGCAATCACTGATGACGAATAGGCCTCAAAGAGGTGGATATCCAGAAGACTCCATGATGTCTAGTAATGCATATAGACCTAGTGAGTGTAACACGTTTCGTAGTACATCCTCAACAGATAAGTTACATGATGCAAGACAAACACGGTTGTGTTTTACACGTTTGCAAGAGGTGCATACAAAGGTGAACTGTGAACCAGTGAGCAAGTTCAGTGATAAGCTAAATGTAAACTCCAGGCCTGACTCCGAATTGTGTGACGATAACGGTGTGGTCAATAAGTCTGTAGTTGCAACTGGTAAGCCATTGTTGAATAGAGTGTCACAGAATAGAGTTACAGTCTCAGAGTCCAGTTCTGACCCCATAAGTTTACAAGGTATTACTAGTCAGAGTGAAGGTATAAAATCCTTAGGGATTTGTGAGGAGGAACCAAAATTGTCTACTTCTGTTAATCAAGAGTTTGAAATTGATGAAGTCAACCAGATAGATGATGGTAAATTGAATATTTGTGATAATGATCATGATAGTGCAGACTTGTCTTTGGTTGATCATGATGAGATGAGGGATATGCCTACTACTGCTAAGATAAATAAAGATTCTATACAACTACAACGTGAAGTAGAATTGAATGCAGATGCAGTTCCAGAAGGTGTGCATACTTGTGAAACAATCAGTGTAATTGATCAGCGTGTAGCCCACCTATCATCAGATGCTATTGCTAAACCTGAGCTGATAGTAAAAGACACCAGTGTTGGTGGTCCTGCAGGTAGACAAATTTCAGAAAGCCGAACAACAACAGCTTCTGATCCACTGCTGAGTTCATCAACTGATATCAATCAGTCGTCGTCGGTGCTGTCATCCACAATGAAACAGACACCCATGAACTCAAGTATCTTGTGAAATGACTATGGTAGTATCAGCTCGTTTGAAAGGACGAATATCAATGGTCAGTTTAGTGAGGATAAGCCAAGTGTAAACGAGAGAGTAATTGTTAAATTGACTTGCATGAATAAAGGCATTTCTAGTTTCAAGTTACTATTTGAATGCTATTATCTTTGGTGTAAATTACTCTGTTTCTACACCTGGTTGATGAGATATGTCGTGTGTTTGTTCGTCATCTATATTCTACGATACAATGACATGGGCGTGTTGCCGTTCAGATTTGAGGATATAGCTGATAGAAGGAAGTTAGCAAATGAACTCTGCGACGATTTTCCAACCTAGAGCGTCAACCTGAGAAGGGTTGTAGGCGTACTGCTGTAAGTCCTACAATTTGTTTTTGCCTATATTTATAATTTTAGATAAAACATTAACGATTAAGATACTTACCCTCAAACAGGCAAGAAGTTTTGTTTGTAAAACTTCTACCCAACACAATGAGTGGAATAAAATTGACATAAACCGACAACATGAAAAAGATATAACTCACCACAACATCACATGGACAGATGTACGCTCGTCGGGCATCATATATGCCTCACTAACTACAACCCAACTTTCCCAAGATAATGTGATGAACTTATATACGTGATGTTGCTGAGCAGTTAATATCCACAACTCCTGTCAGAACAACTAAAATTCAAAAACCTTCCTCACGAGAAGTAAATACCCACAAGCAGTAGAAATCCATTAATTAATGCGTCTAAAGCTTATGTATTTTACTCCCAACAATGACATTGCACATCAAATGTGATAAACATATCACTGATTTCAAAATAAAACATCAATGAACTATAATTCAAGGATTCTGTACACAACAAAGTATTGTACGAAAATTGACTTCAAGCTTTATTTTTTTTCCCAGGCACTTATAACCCATCCACCAAAGACCTGGCTTTTTGTTAATGCGAAGACAATACTTCTGTATTTCCAGATGTGTTGCACTCACTGACAATCTGGCAGATTTTTCCAACTGTGCGCAGAAATGATTGTACACGAGTGAAAAATCTGTTTTATACTATTGGAATTAACATTTATCAAGTGTATGTATAATCTCCAGTGTACATGTTAAACATATTTTGCTATCGATTGTAAAATGTGACTGGATAATATGGTTCTATTTCTGTAACAATTTGATGATGCCTGTAAACTGGCCTCCCTCATGTACTGTATCATGAGAATAAATTTATTTATTTAAAAAAATTCTTCAAAGGGTAGCGATTCAGTGATCAGTCCAATGTGCTTGGTGTGTGATTTTGTACATATGTTCGTATTGTATACATTGAATTGGTATCGTCTGTCATCTAGCTGTTGGTAATTCTGTTTGTGTCCGGACGACTTCCACTTGGATCATCAACCTGAGAAGGAATGTAGGTGTAGTAATTAATTGTAATCGTAGTATTATTATTTCGAGATGACCGAATTACAAAAATCCAAACAAAACACAGAGAGGGCGGAATTCAGGAATTTTTATTTAGCGGAATTATAATGGAATTCATATAAGAAATATTAACAATCAGCAGTAAGTATTTAAACAATACAGAGATAGAAATTGTCAATCACCACATCCGCCACATGTCGAATGTCTCCTTGCGTATTTATAACGATGTCTCGGTTTGCTTGCCAGTCTCTGCGATCTTCTTACTGATTCTGTGATATTATTTTCATCATTATTATCTGGACTTATTTCTGAATTATCTACAAAATCAGGATTAGTAGTGGAATCATTAAAATTATAATTGGAACGACCTACTTCATTTATTGTCACTTTGTCCAGGTGTCTGTTATGAACTGAGTGATCTTTGATGTCTAATATCTTCACCACTCGATATCCCATTTTTTGTAGTATGATTCCAGCAGGTCTATAGTCATTCCCTTTGTAATAATGTACATCAGAAGTCGTGGACATCAGATGCTTTCTGAGAATTCGAGATTTGAATAGTTTTGCAGGACTTTAATGAGTACTTGTATGCTCCGCATTGCGATAATGAAGTAAGAGGTTATCCATACATCTCTCTAGCTCATCAAGATTTTGAGGACTCATTGGTGCTATAGCACTCTTTAATGTTCGTACAAAATTTTCTGCCAACCCGTTTGAGTGAGGATGACGTGGTGCTGTGTACAAATGACGACATTCTATATGTTTGAGCCAGTCATTGAAGTTCTTCTCCGTGAAATGAGTGCCACTGTCAGTAACTAAGACATCTGGAATTCCCTCTTGACTAAAAATCTTTCTCAACGCTCTGTGAGTGAATTTGGCATTAGGACTATCTGTAATGATGACTTCTGGCCATCTAGAATAAGAATCCACAATAACTAAAGCATAATATGAATTTAAGAATGGACCACAGTAATCTGTATGAATACGCTGCCAAACCTCACAAGACGCATGCCATGGTGTCCACGATGACTTCCCATAGGACATTTTATGTGAACAGTTAGAACAGCTCTTTGATCTTTTGTTAATGTCAGCATCAATTTCCGGCCACCAGCATATTAGGCGTGCTAATGATTTCATCATATCAGCTCCTAGATGAGCAGAATGTAGGCCATCCAAAATCGCAGATCTTAAAGTTGGAGGAATAATAATTCTGTCATTCAGACATAGAAATCCTTCAGGATGGACTGAAATCTCATCTCTTCGCTTATAAAAGTCTGGAAATCTTCGCTTACACTGAACATTCCAACCTCTTTTTGTTGCATTTATAACACATCCGTATTATTTCCGAGTATCATTTATAAGTCGAACTCGATCCACCGGTAACGGCTGGACTAACAAGCAATCAGTATCATTAACAATATTTTCAAATAATGAATAACGAGATAAGAAGTCTGCATGAGGTATATCCTTTGCCGATCTATGTTCAATAGTGTAATCATATGCACTTAGTTCTAAACTCCATCTTTGAACCATAATAATAATAATAATAATAATAATGTATATTCTCATATAAACATATAAATTTACATGAAAATGCATGCCATTTTTACAGGCACGATCAAGTATGATATAATATCAAATCGTAGATTGTCTACAAGTTAATAATGTTTCAACAGTTAAATATTTGATATATATATATAAATACACATTGTCAGAACTAGGCTGTATAGTTATTGAATTGTACAATTGTCCTCCAGGTTGAGCGGGAAAATCGACTTCGTTTCGTTTTCATCCCGTGGTTGTCGGCATACGATAACCAACCAATATTGAGGTAAGTACAACGTTTACAAGGGATTGAAAGCTGTTTTAGAAAGGTGAAAGTGCTGAGGTGAATCATAAAATTGTAATGAAATAGGTAAGTGCAAGTATCATTAATAAATGCATTAATAAAGAAAACTCCCTAGGCTGACAACGTTCATTTGCAATGTATAATGCTACACGTATATTTCGTACTATCATGATGTCCACTTTTGGTTTTAATACATTTATCCTCAGTTGTGCCAGTTGTTTTTGTTTTATACCATAGCAGTAGATGATTTATTCAGAGATTTTTCTGGATTGTAAATGAATTTCAAAGCTTGATTATCAGTAACTACGTGAAACTTAGTACAAAAGAGATACTTGTGCAAGCGTCTTATTGCCCATACAACTGCTAGAGCTTCTTTCTGGTTTTGTGAGTACCCTTTTTCACTCTTACTTAGACGTCTTGAAATACAAATAACAGGCTGTCCATTTTGCTCAAGTACTGCAGCTATACCCATAGGAAAAGCATCTGTAGTGAGAACAGACTTATCTTTCAACAAAAAAGGTCTTAAGAAAACTTGTTTATTAAGAAACTCCAAAGTTTTTCGCAAGATATTCTCATGTTGTTGTTCACACTTAAACTGTTTACTGGAGACAATCTCAAAAAGTGGAGATAACCGTTGAGTGAAGTTGAGAATGAATCTGGAGTAAAACTGAAAAGTACCTATCAATGATCTCAACGATGACATATTATTAGGTGACGGTGCTTGAATTAGAGGTGCCAAACGACTAGCAACAGGTCTGAAACCTTCGGAGTCTACTGTGTATCCTAAGCATGATACAGACGACAAAGTGAAATGACATTTAGATGGATTAACAAGAACATTATTCTCACATAAACGCCTGAACAGTTTAAAAAGACGTTCATTATGCAATTCGATATTAGGACCATGAAATATAATGTCGTCTTGGTATGATTCAACACCATCTAATCCATCTATCATCTGATTTATTACACTTTGAAATGTTGCGGGTGAAACGTTTAAACCAAAAGGCAAGAACTTATACTTGAACAATCCAAATGGAGTATTAATGGTTGTTAATGCACTAGACGCCTCATCAAGAGGAATTTGCAAATAAGCATCTTTTAGATCTATTTTGGAAAAGTATCTTGAGCCATGTAGCTTGTAGAGAATGTCTTCAGTTTCTAGAGTAATGCAACTTTGCTGTAGTAGACGACTGCTGAGTGTAAGGTGGTAGTCACCACAAATTCTAGGTGTTTTTCCATCAGCCTTTAGTGGCGTAACAATAGGAGTAGCCCAATTTGAAGACTCAACTGGCATAAGTATGCCTTGCTCAACCAACTTGTCGAACTCTTTCTTAACTGCATCTCTCAATCCATATGGAATTAATTTCGCGTTTCAGGAAGATAGGATCACCCTCTATTTCAAGATGGATGGACTGAATTTTCATGCCACCTACACTCTTTGAACATTGGAAAAGTAATTCTCTGAACAAAGATTCATCAAACAACTCAGCAAAAAGTGAGATTTCGACATTCAACAATCTAAGGGCTTTTAATCCCAATAAAGATGGACCATATTCACTAACAAGAAAGGGAATGTTTACAAAATTACCACTGTATGATTTCAAAGAAATGTTAGTAGCACCGATAAGAGGTAGTTTACGACCAGTTATGCCTGTAATTGAAATAGAAGTAGGGTCTATCTGGACATTCTTACAAATTGATTGCAAATCTTTCTTAGAAATTATAGATTCAGTATTCCCAGTATCAATTATAAAACAATGGGACGTGCCTGAACTTGTAGTGAAGCTCCTTGTCAATGGAGTTGAAGATTGAACGATCAATTCATGGTTGTTTGCTTAAAATCAACTTCCCCAATTTTCGCGGAGGCATCAATACGACAGTCATCGTCTCATCGGTCGCTGTTCAGAAATAACAGTGAAACATCGTCAGAAGTAATACAATGATTTATTATTGTAATATTTGTTTTCAGACCTTAGTTCACTTATTCTTTTTATATGTTGGTGTAACAATAAAGAAATATCAAGTGGCAGATCGGTGTTTTGGTTTTTTCGTCCGTTATAACTAAGCGTTTCTGAAATCTTCAAGAACAGCGTGGGCCCGAGCGTAGCGAGAGCTGGGCATTAACGGTTTATGAGACGTGGCTGACAGTTTCTGACGATAGAAACAGATCTGGCGGATTCAAACAGTTGGTGAAAGTTTGGATAGTCACCGTTCATCTTTCCTGGTGCCGGTCAAGTCCTCTTTGAACAAGCAATATCTGGAACGTTTTTGGAATTGGGTCAAGTTCAACAATGCCTGGGTCAAAGAAGGGACAGAGCGTCTTGGATGCAAACAGGAAAGTAAGTCATGGTGACTTGTCTGTTAATTGTGACTATGTGTCTGATGTTGAGCATGACATGGTTGATGTTATTGTTTCGCCGTTCAGGGATAATAGGAACATCAAACTTCCTAAATTTGAACCACGGTGCTTCGGTGGAAACCCGGCTGATTATTTACAATTTGTAAAGGAGTTTGAAATCATGCTGAGTAGTTTTTTATTAAGTGATGAATTGAAATTGATGTATTTGATGAGGTATTGCACTGGAGATGCTTCAAGAGCTATACAGTGCTGTAAGCTCATGCCCCCTAATGAGGGATACGCTGAGGTTATGAGCATACTACGTCAAAGGTTTGGAAGACCTTCGATGATTGTAGGGAAATTATTCGAGGCTGTTAAGGGTAATGGTGGTCAATTACAGGATGACTCCCAGGCACTCACTGAGTTTTTGGATAATTTGCTGATTTACAAGAATGCATTGATTTCGATGAATTTCATGAGTGACCTCAACTCGAGCTCAGTACTAGAAGTAATAGCAAGATGCCTACCTACTCGACTGCAAAGGAAGTGGGTGAAGATAAGCTCCCGTATGGAGGATGAGGGTATCGAGCCAACGTTTGATGATATCCTGAAACTGGTAAAAGATAGTGTCAATCAATCTATGAGCAAGTTTGCCAGTCTGTTACATCTCACCCCTAGAATAGAGCAGTCTGAGGGTAAAACGCAATCACTGATGACGAATAGGCCTCAAAGAGGTGGATATCCAGAAGACTCCATGATGTCTAGTAATGCATATAGACCTAGTGAGTGTAACACGTTTCGTAGTACATCCTCAACAGATAAGTTACATGATGCAAGACAAACACGGTTGTGTTTTACACGTTTGCAAGAGGTGCATACAAAGGTGAACTGTGAACCAGTGAGCAAGTTCAGTGATAAGCTAAATGTAAACTCCAGGCCTGACTCCGAATTGTGTGACGATAACGGTGTGGTCAATAAGTCTGTAGTTGCAACTGGTAAGCCATTGTTGAATAGAGTGTCACAGAATAGAGTTACAGTCTCAGAGTCCAGTTCTGACTCCACAAGTTTACAAAGTATAACTAGTCAGGGTGAAGATATAAAACCTTTAATGATTTGTGAGGAGGAACCAAAATTGTCTACTTCTGTTATTAAGGAGTTTGAAAATGATGAACTTGACGGTAAATTGAATATTTGTGGTAATGATCATGATAGTGCAGATTTGTCTTTGGTTGATCATGATGAGATGAGGGATATGACTACTACCGCTAAGTTAAATAATGGTTCTGTACAACTTGAAAATGAAGTAGAATTAAATGCAGTTGCAGAAGGCATGCATACTTGTCAAACCGTCAGTGTAATTGATGAGAGTGAAGCCCACCTATCATCAGATGCTATTGCTAAACCTGAGCTGATAGTAAAAGACAGCAGTGGTGGTGGTCTTGCAGGTAGACAAATTTCAGAAAGCCGAACAACAACAGCTTCTGATCCACTGCTGAGTTCATCAACTGATATCAATCAGTCGTCGTCGGTGCTGTCATCCACAATGAAACAGACACCCATGAACTCAAGTATCTTGTGAAATGACTATGGTAGTATCAGCTCGTTTGAAAGGACGAATATCAATGGTCAGTTTAGTGAGGATAAGCCAAGTGTAAACGAGAGAGTAATTGTTAAATTGACTTGCATGAATAAAGGCATTTCTAGTTTCAAGTTACTATTTGAATGCTATTATCTTTGGTGTAAATTACTCTGTTTCTACACCTGGTTGATGAGATATGTCGTGTGTTTGTTCGTCATCTATATTCTACGATACAATGACATGGGCGTGTTGCCGTTCAGATTTGAGGATATAGCTGATAGAAGGAAGTTAGCAAATGAACTCTGCGACGATTTTCCAACCTAGAGCGTCAACCTGAGAAGGGTTGTAGGCGTACTGCTGTAAGTCCTACAATTCTCCAAAGGGTAGCACATCAATGAGCAGCCCAATGTGCTCGGTGTGTGATTTTGTACATATGTTTATATTGCATATACTGAATTGATATCATATGTCATCTAGCTGTTGGTAATTCTGTTTGTGTCCGGACGACTTCCACTTGTATCAACAACCTGAGGAGGAATGTAGGTGTACTGCTGTAAGTCCTACAGTTCTTCAAGGGTAGTTTGTCGTGTCAGAATACACAACATTTGATGTGTTGATTGTACATATGTTTGTGTTAAATAATTGTGTGAGTTCCAATTGATGTAATTGTTGGTTAATCTTGTTTGTGTCCGGACATTCCACAAGTTACAATCGTCAACCTGTGAACGGTTGTAGGCGTACTGGTGTAAGTCCTGCAATTCTTCAAAGGAATTCCACCAAGACATGATCGGCGAGCTTGTGTGTACTGTTTGGACATATATGTGGTGTGTCATATCAATTGGTGTATTTTGGATTCATTGTGTTTACTCGTTGTTTTCGTATCTTGTTGTTATTGCATAATTTTGTTAAAATTTTCGTCGTGATTACTTCTGAAGTTGTTTCCAGTCTTCTACATTCGTGAATGAATTGATTGATGTTAGAGACAGCAGATGGGTCGTATACGCCGGGGAGGCTAGGCTATTGCTGAGAATGACATGCACACGGAGATAATTGTTAGGTGCGGTCCCACACGCCGATGAGAAAGAGTGTAAACGACTGGGGCTCACATGCGTCACCGCTACTAGAACTGGGGCAGAATGAGTGACAAGCGATTTCAGTGGTAATTGGTAGTGAGTAGATAAGAGGATATGCGAAGAGTATCATGAGGTGCTGCTATGGTCACGTTGCATTCTGCAAGAGTCATTCTAGTAAGTGGCGATTGTGTTGCAAGATGTCAAGAGGAGGTCTCTGTCTGGACGCGCAGGTCGTCATTGATGTGTGAGATTGTGCTGTGGGTATGCTTGTGGTGTGTTGGCTTTTCTGTTTGTTTTCCATTTCAGCTCTGTCCGTGTGACCCAGGTTCTCGCAATGGCATCCAAGTCAACGTGCATTGGTCGTGAAGGAAAAAAGGGGTGGATCCCTTTTGTGGCGGGGAGTGTCAATGTAGTTGAAAATTGAACGATCAATTCATGGTTGTTTGCTTAAAATCAACTTCCCCAATTTTCGCGGAGGCATCAATACGACAGTCATCGTCTCATCGGTCGCTGTTCAGAAATAACAGTGAAACATCGTCAGAAGTAATACAATGATTTATTATTGTAATATTTGTTTTCAGACCTTAGTTCACTTATTCTTTTTATATGTTGGTGTAACAATAAAGAAATATCAAGCGGCAGATCGGTGTTTTGGTTTTTTCGTCCGTTATAACTAAGCGTTTCTGAAATCTTCAAGGAACAGCGTGGGCCCGAGCGTAGCGAGAGCTGTGCATTAACGGTTTATGAGACGTGATTTACAGTCCTCATTAGATGAGGTTGAATATTGGGAAAAGTTGAAAGAGACATCGACTGCATTTTACCAGGTAAATTGGAAGAATTATCAGTATTCTGAGTAACATAAGTATTTGAACTTCTGCAAACAGTCTTGATGTGTCCAACTTTACCACATTTGTGACACTTAGCACCCCGAAAACGGCAAGTCCTTCGTAGATGTAACTTTCGACAGGATAAACACGGTTTAATGTTTTTGATCTCTCGCTGCATTCTATTACCTGTGGACGACAATTTGGATTGCTTTCCATGACCACTTGTATTTTCGATTTTGGACAACATGACATCAGATACTGACGTAGTGGGAGCAGAGTATTCATTATTGACATCTTCATATGTAATACATAAATCTTTATCAGTATGAAAGGTACAAGAAGGAATCTGAATTAACTCTTTCTCTAACTTAGGAATATTGATTCCAGCAATTAGATGATCACGTAGTTGAGTATGCAGCTGATCTCCAAAGTTACTTTTTGAAGCTTGAATTTGAAGTTGAAGAATGAATTCTCGAATCTTCTGGTTGGGAGCACGAACCAAATTGTTGAATTCAGCCCTCTCTCGCGTCTCAAAAGTAGTTATATGGAAGTGATCTATCAGAAGTTCACGGAGTTTATAATATGGCAGAGATTGGTTTATCGGGAAACGACAGAGTCTTCACTAGGCTATACGCATCTAGCCCAATAGCAGTAATGAAATGTGTTGGTATTTTGTCATCCTGAACATTCTTTGAAATGCACCACGCATCGAAGCGTTCCAAATAATCAGCAGTCTCCCGCGGAGAACCATTAAGAGGAAATTTTCCCAGGTTATTTAGTTCCATCGCGACGCCAATTTGTATTAATTTATTGTAATCGTAGTATTAGTATTTCGAGATGACCGAATTACAAAAATCCAAACAAAACACAGAGAGGTCGGAATTCAGGAATTTTTATTTAGCGGAATTATAATGGAATTCATATAAGAAATATTAACAATCAGCAGTAAGTATTTAAACAATACAGAGATAGAAATAGTCAATCACCACAGTAGGCGTACTGCTGTAAGTCCTACAGTTCTTCAAGGGTAGCTAGTCGAGTCGGAATCCACAACATTTGATGTGTTGATTGTACATATGTTTGTGTTAAATAATTGTGTGAGTTCCAATTATTGTAATTGTTGGTTAGTCTTGATTGTGTCCGGACATTCTACAACTTACAATCGTCAACCTGTGAAGGGTTGTAGGCGTACTGGTGTAAGTCCTGCAATTCTTCAAAGGAATTCCACCAAGACATGATCCGCGAGGCTATTTGTACTGTTTATATATGTGTGGTGTGTCCCGACCGAAAGCTGCTACCTTGACGTGGTGGTCGGGCTTGAACACCGCAATGACCTAATCAAGCTATACTGGCTGAGACTTATGTCTCTTGAGGTCTACCATGCCAGGCAGGTTGTTTGGATAGCGGTTAAACAAAAAGCAGCTACCCAATCCAACATCATGTCCAATACAAAATCACAAAATTTCATGCCGGATCGGCCGTGGCCCGGATTAACAACGACCGCGCTTCCTGCTGCCGTGTCACAGGGCAGGAGTGATAATATGCTACTGAGGCACACCAAACAAAAAAGAACGAACAAAAACAGGCCGCGTGTGACCGGCCTCAAGCAGTTGTCCCCTGGGCTCTGCGGTCACGCAACCAACTTCCACGGTGTGGGCAGCCGGGAAGTAACAATCGCCCTCACAATCCGAAATGCACACGAAACCTCTCTATTACTCACTCATCTTTGTCTTCATCTTCATCTCTATCATCTTGCCTTCCTTCCACTGATGCAACTCCTCGACTTGATAGCTCTCCACTTCCTCTCCACTCTGCGTCCACTAAAAACGATGGAAGCCAAAAAACCACCACCGACAGCCTCTTAAAGCCGCGCCACCAATTTCATATAGGAGCTCTTAATGTTAGGACACTTTGCCAAATAGGACAACAAGCATCACTAGCCAAGACCCTGGCATCACGAGCCATTGATGTATGCTGTGTTTCAGAAACACGCATACAAGACCCAAGTGTGGTTATTCACCTAACCCCACCTGGCCAACAGGTTGAATCTGCAAAATTCACCTTGAGGGTGTCAGGAGATGCCACAGCTAGTTCACGAGGATTAGCTGGCGTAGGGATAGCTTTGAGTACTAGGGCAGAAAAGACATTGCTTGACTGGATCCCGGTAGATAGCCGAATGTGTGCTGTCCGCCTGAACGGATCAGTAAGAAGGAGGAAGGACTGCACTACTCGCCGATGCCTTTTCGTAATCTCCGCCTACGCCCCCACTGACTGCAGTTCAGATGAAACGAAGGATGAGTTCTACCAAAAGCTGTCTAGTTTGGGGGAAAGGCTAAACGCTCAGACATAGTCGTTCTAGCTGGTGACTTTAACGCTCAAGTAGGGAAATTGTGTCAATCTGAGAAGGATGTCGGTGGCACCTATGGAGTTCCGTGCCAGCGAACCGACAACGGTGACCGTCTCCTACAGTTCTGCTCTGATAATCATTTGTTTCTTGTAAGCACTAACTTCAAACACAAGGAGAGACACTGTTTGACTTGGAGACCCCCTTCATCAAACCAACGCTGGACACAAATAGACCACATAGCAATAAGCTATCGTTGGCGTGGGTCGGTAGGAGATTGTCGCTCCTTCTGGAACACGTGCGTAGATACCGACCATGCACTGGTCCGCGCTCGGGTGTGCTTACGACTGAACGGACGTAGGAAACAGCTGGCGGTAAAACCATCACGTCCCCAGCTCGATCAGGAAACTAAATCCGTATTTGAGGAAGAACTAGCTAAACACATATCTGTGTTCGACAGCTGTGCTCACCCTGAAGAAGCTTGGAAAAATATCCAGGCAGCCATAGATACAGCTGTAAAAGCTGTGAATAAGGTAAACCCAAAGGTGAGTAAAAACCACTGGATCTCCACCGCCTCATCCGAACTGATAGATGCTAGAAGACTTATTCCGGCGAGCTCCGAATTCAATGAGGAGCGAAAGCTGCACAAGAGGAAACTTACGAAAAGTCTCCGCAAGGACCGTGAACAGTGGTGGGCGACAAAAGCCAAAGAGATGGAGAAAGCTTCGAGGATAGGCAACACCAGGCAACTCTTTAGACTCATCAGGGAAACGGGTGGGAGAAGACAAATCATTAGTGAGACAATCTCGGAAAAAAATGGCACTATAATTAGCTCCCAGGATAGACGACTGGATCGTTGGAAAGAGCATTATGAGGAGCAGTTTAATTTGCCCACAGCCACGCTCAACCTTCCGAGCATCCAACACCTCCCTGAATGGGATATAGACACAGGTCCTCCGTCCCTAACTGAGGTTACTAAAGCTGTCACCAATCTGAAACTAGGCAAAGCAGCGGGACCTGATGGAATGACTCCAGAGGTATTTAAGTACGGTGGAGACAGCTTACTGTCCGGATTAACTGAGGTACTAGGCAGCGTCTGGGAATCAGAAGAAGTCCCATCGGGTTGGTGTAAGTCACTGATTATCCCCATATACAAGAAGGGAGACAAGTCTTCCTGTGATAATCACAGAGGGATTAGCTTGACTAATATAGTATCTAAAGTCTTAGGCTCAATAATCATGCGTAGACTGAGTGGTGCTCGGGAGGCACAAACACGAGAGAGCCAGGCAGGCTTTAGACCAGGAAGAGGGTGTATTGATCATATCTTCACCCTCCGACAGATTCTAGAACATAGGCATTCCTACCGGCGTCCAACAGTCATTATATTTCTTGACCTAAAGGCAGCATTCGACTCTGTCGATCGAGAAGTTCTCTGGAGATGCTTGGCTGTAAAGGGAATTCCGAGAAAATATATTGCACTGATTAAGGCACTCTACTCGTACTCATACAGCCAGGTGAGGGCTTACGGCGAGCTGTCATCTGAACTGATGACGACCAGTGGTGTCCGTCAAGGATGCCCATTATCTCCTTTTCTATTCAACTTCATCATAGATGTGTTAATGGACTTAACCCTAGGTGACTTCAGCGACTCAGGGATTGACTTGCTACCACCAGGGAATAATCTCGTTGACTTGGAATATGCAGACGATATAGTCCTTCTAGGCGAAGACGCTGACGAAATGCAGAGTCTTCTAAACACCTTGAGCTGCAATCTACGAATGTTTGGCATGCGATTCGCTCCCGCCAAATGCAAGATGATGTTACAGGACTGGACTACATCGACGCCTAGTTTAAAAATAGGAAGTGAAGTGGTAGAGCACGTTGACCGCTTCACTTATTTGGGAAGTACCATCAGCCAGTGCCAACGGGTTGATCTCTGACGAAATCTCAGCACGAATACAGGGGGCTCGTTTCGCATTTGCCAGTTTACGCCGACTCTGGCGTAGACGAGATGTTCGACTATCGACCAAAGGGCGGGTGTACTGCTCATCAGTCCTCCTTTATGGTTGTGAGACATGGCCACTGAGAGTGGCTTATGACTTATGATCTCCAATGAAACTGTTTTGTTCTTCGTTATTACTCCTCCTTTGTCTCACACCTCTGCTCACTGTTTCTATTATGCTTTTCTTGTACTTTCTTCACTTGCTTCGAGTGCTACACGGAGTGTGGCGATTTGAACTGCCGCACATTTGTGCAAAGTTCTATTACGAAAACAGGCAGACAGACAGATGTGTGGTGTGTCACATCAATTGGTGGTTTTGGATTCATTGTGTTTACTCGTTGTTTTCGTATCTTGTTGTTATTGCATAATTTTGTTAAAATTTTCGTCGTGATTACTTCTGAAGTTGTTTCCAGTCTTCTACATTCGTGAATGAATTGATTGATGTTAGAGACAGCAGATGGGTCGTATACGCCGGGGAGGCTAGGCTATTGCTGAGAATGACATGCATACGGAGATAAGGATTAGCTGTGATCCCACACGCCGGGGACCGAGAGTGAGGCTTGCATACCCCACCGTTACTAGAACTAAGGCAGAATGAGTGACAAGAGATTGCAGCGGTAATTGGTAGTGAGTAGATAAGGGGATATGCGAAGAGTATCATGAGGTGCTGCTATGGTCACGTTGCATTCTGCAAGAGTCATTCTAGTAAGTGGCGATTGTGTTGCAAGATGTCAAGAGGAGGTCTCTGTCTGGACGCGCAGGTCGTCATTGATGTGTGAGATTGTGCTGTGGGTATGCTTGTGGTGTGTTGGCTTTTCTGTTTGTTTTCCATTTCAGCTCTGTCCGTGTGACCCAGGTTCTCGCAATGGCATCCAAGTCAACGTGCATTGGTCGTGAAGGAAAAAAGGGGTGGATCCCTTTTGTGGCGGGGAGTGTCAATGTAGTTGAAAATTGAACGATCAATTCATGGTTGTTTGCTCAGAACCAACTTCCCCAATTTTCGTGGAGACATCGATACACCAGTCATCGTCTCATCGGTCGCTGTTCAGAAAGAAGTCAGGCCAAATACCGTCAGAAACCTTAGTTGTAACATTGTTTATATGATGGTGTAACAATAAAGCATTCTCGAGTGGCCAATCGGTCTTTTGGTTTTGCGTCCGTTATTACTAAGCGTCTCTGAGAAACTTCAAGGAACAGCGTGAGTCCCAGCGTAGCAAGAGCTGGGCATTAACGGTTTACGAGACGTGGCTGATAATATCTCTATTCAGACGTTCTGTGATATGATCGTCAACAAGTTTCACGTCATCCTCAGTGTTAATGATAGCTGCCCTACTGACCTGCGGAACTTGGGGATCGATATTTCTGTCCCTTTATAAGTGCCCAATAGAACAGCAGGCTCACAATTCATCGGCAGCTGGTACTTATCCAACAACTGTCGGAAGAGTCCGTTGGCTGCAATACAGATCGTCACAACACACTCTGAAAATAAATGGTCTTGTGTCATTGTGACCAGAGTTTTTTCTGCACAAATTTCTGCCAATTCATCAAAAACCGCGGGTGGATTAATGCGGAGCAGGATAGTCCCCAAGATACCACGCTTCACACTGGGGTATCTGCTATTTATTTGTCTGCGGAACAAGTGGAAGAAAGCTCGGATTGTCTCCGAGTTATTAAGATGTTCAGCATTATGACTCCTAGTGCCATAAGCTGCCAGACCAACGCAATCCTTCTGATCCATTATCCTGTAATGGTTCATTGGATTAGTTGGAGATTCTCCTACTAGGGCTGAGTGGCACGGACTCTTGCCCCCTCAAATTTTCATATGGCAACGAATTCTTAGACCTCAGGATAAGCCTATAGTGATGCGATACTTTACTCGGGAGTTTATACCTACATAAGGCCTTTCTTTTAGATTGTAGGGGGGGGTCACTATGCCGTTTCAGCAAATGTGTCCCGTTTCCCTGGTTTCCCGTTGTTACGGTAACGAAGTTTTTCACTGGTTGCATTACACTATCTTTTGTCCTCCAGTAAATGATTAGGACGGGACTCTCTTGATCTATGCATGGCTGCAGTTGCCATAGTACCTTCGACAGGGGAGTTTAGTCACATCGTCTTCCCTACCGACTAGTTCAAGCACGATTACCGTATTACCACTGTTGACCAGTTAACCGGTAATTACTCTGCTTGCGGCCGGTGATCTTTTTGAGAGAAATAATTTCAGAGAGGAGACAAACTCTGGTAGGGGTGCAGTACTTATCTTGGTGAAAAAGTTCGTCTGTAGCAAATTTTTTCTCAGTTGTCGAGGGGTCCTGTAGCCAATACAGAATAGGATATTCTGTGGTGGTTTCAGTTTGAACTTTTTCAAGGACTTGCTCTCTTAAGCAAATGCATAATCCGGTGATGTAAGAAGAAGAGAGAATAGCAAGCGATTAGCGGAAACTTCATTTAAGAAATATTGGACTTCACCTCTGGTTTCACAACTACGTCACGGCTGTAACTTATAACATAACTTATCGTATCTGTATAAATAGCTTTCTTTTCTTGGAAACACCCATGTATAAGAAAATATATACTATCATTAATATTATTCTACATTGAGTACAATTCACTCGTGATGTTACGATGAAAATGCTGACAAAATTATACAAGTGTATATCTTATTTTAATTATTATCCAATTTGGATATAAATCAAGAATAAGATTCGGTTTTGTACACACCTAAGTTATATTGGGGAATTACTTCAAGCCTTATTTTTCCCCAAGTCATTGTAATCCATCCGAAACATACTTGGGAATTTTCGTTAATGCGAAGACAATATTTCTATATTTCATGATGTGCTCCATCGAATGACTGGTTATCATATTGTTCCCACAAACCAAAGACAAAATCGTCAGCAACCATGTAATTTAACCATAAACCAAATTTATGAAATTTAAATACTGCTTATTCATGCCTGTACACAGGTAGGAAAAATATGTATTTCATTAAAACATTATTATTAATTATGATAGCTAATCGTATATATAATTTATCATATTGATGATGCCTGTAAACTGGCGTCCCTCATGTACAAAATGAGAATATGTTATTATTATTACTCAACAAAAGTGTGCTGGTGGAACACTCAGGTCAGTCTGGCACATATCTTTCAGTTAATCTGTATGCCTGAGATCACAAAAGGCGCTGGAATTCTAGTTGATTATCATTATCGTAACTCATTACGTATCCATATGAACGCCGTCAAAACGTCAAGTCGTCAAACTCGGCTTCAGTTCGGGTAATTGCTGTTCTTCAAAATGTTAAATGCAATAGAGATTATTGATGGAGATGGCAAAAGATCGACGGAATTACAGTCAAAACGAGTTTTAGGTATCCAAGCAAATATCGCCTGCCCTATTTACACGTCTGTTTCGATATTTTTCGCAAAAAAGCAAATAGATTGGATCAAATGGACACAGAACCATATCTGTATCAGAAAGGAGTCATTCGATAGCGTTTAAGAGCATGAAAATAAAACTTTCGAAAAGTCATGAAACTGAGACCACCAGTGCATTTTGGGGCAGAAGTAACCATTGTCCGTTATATAGTTGAGTGATGAGGAAAAGCAACTAGGCTTCTGGATCCACTGTATCCAAATGGTGGACCCAATATTCATATAACAAAACATAACAAAGTTATTTTACAAGAAACATCCCGCAACAGTGATTCCAGCACATATGTGCAATCGATCGTCCTAACCAAGTCTTTCGCACTGTCTCTTGGGGAAGTGAAATAATCAAAATGCCAAAGGTAGCCTAAAACTCCTGTCGGGATCCTCCAGCAAGCTGGGTTAGGTGTCCGATTCAAGTAAAATTCAAGGTACATAAACCCGAACCCGATGCATATTTAGTTGGATAAGCCTAACGAAAACATGGCGACTATGTCAAGCATTTCTAACACTGTAGGGAGCCCAGCTGCATACGCCAACAAGCATAATGTCAAGTGATGATAAAATCCTGACACAGGCAAAGTTCAGTGACCTGGGAAGAGAGAGGCGGTAGCCAAGGGCTAAACATAGGACCGGGGCAAATCAGTGAGGGTATCGCGCCCCATTTAGCCTGTCTGTGTGTAATAACAGCCTAAAAAACAAAATGTATTGTTTGATCATAAGCAGTAGACAAACTTATGCGGCCAAAATCTTTATGGTCTAAGCGTATCCTTCGAGAATTTAGATAGATTGCATAGGGATGGTCAGGCACTTCAGGTCAAAAAGCCATCATCAGTGTCATCAAATTATTATAATTGGAGACTTAAACACCCCATCACTTGACCAGGGTTCAGGCTTTGCTTGAGGAAATTTCGGCTGAAGTCTGGAACACGCCATTCGAAAGGCAGGCTTTAGATGACATTTGAAGAAGTCATAGAATCGGACAATGCCTTGAGCTACGACCAGTGGGAAACGTCCCCTGATCTCACAAAGGTAACTGAAACAATTCAATATGACGTCGTCACTTTAAAATAGTTCAAGTGGGTTTAATATATAGCGCCTAAATATTAACTCCAGCTTTACGCCTATAAAACTGGTGGTTTTTGTTTGGTGTACAATGGGGGAATTCTGCATTTAAGTCATTCTTGCTTGCTCATCTCAGCTCAGCCTAATCTTAAGATTCCAGCAGGTTTTCATTCTAGAGCGTCTGATCCTTGTAGTGTTAATCAGCGACTTGCTATCTCGTCTTGACTTGCAGCCCTTCTCCAAGCTGACTTGGTAAATATTTAGGGGGTAGTGAAATGTTTGGCTGACTCAAACGGGTTGTATCCAGACCCAGAAGCTCTAGAGGACTAGGCACAATTCAGTGCCCGAACGACGTTGAATATCACTTACTTTCTAGGGGAGATAACTTATTTTTAAAAAGTTTGACCGCAATTTTGATCTCTTTCTAACAGAGGAATTCGATACAAGAGTAAATTCATCGCGTAGCGTGGCCACAACAGATGTTGTTACATACTTTCAACGCACACACCTAGGTGCGCTGATGCTCGAGTTACTATTGATTCCGTAGAAAAAACACATGTGCAACAGTGTGATGGTTCCACTGTTACTCGAAAATGACATCAATCTTTTGGAAAGGTTTCACAGAAGAGCTCCTTTAGAGCCAGTCATGTGTCGAAAGACTGCATAAAACAGTTCTTTTAGCACATTCCACGGATGACCTAATCACTTCTTTTGAGATTACAAATGACGAGGTACACCTGAACAAGTGTTTGATCCCATTGATTCACTACCGATTTCTTTGAAGGATCACGCGCTTTTAAAAGGAACCGAATCTAATACACTTCCACTTCTTTTGGCATCGAATTCAATATCAAGCAGCGGTGGCTACCACACGTTTATTGGAAAGGCTTGAGCAGAAGCTTGATATTCATCCATCAATACACGCACAATGTCAAACAGACCATCTTGTTAACAGAACTGTGATGGAACCCTCACATGCCGCGACAGACCAATTGGTGTCGACTTAACCCATCCGTAATCCTGGCATAGCCCTGATGTGTCTTGGGTTTACTATGCCTATTGATTAGTTTAGTGTTGATAACTTGTTCTGTTGCTTTCCCTCTTAAATTCCCTTTAAATTTATAAATATATTGCATTAATTACATTGTGACCGTCGTCTAGCTTTTCGACTAGACTAAACAATTGCAGCAACGCTATAACAAGATGTGTCCCGCAAATTAAATACAATCAACCTCCCATGCGAATCCCCTCACAGGCTATCAAAGCTACGGTAGGCGAGTTTCAAACACAAGTTATCATCTCATAGCACTCTAAGTACTTGCTCTTCTTAGACCAAAGACAAATCAGAACATTAGTTCGATCATTTGTAATACAAGACGTGTTTCGGGGCCATAACCGTGGTGCGACAACGATTGCTTAGCCAGCTGGGGATCGTGCATCAACGACCGGAAAAGACTGGACAGCGTGTCAAATGGTGGTGATGTGTGTCGACAAACTCTCAGCTGGACAATTTCGACTAAACAGTGAAGGTCGACATCTGATGTTGAGTGAAAAATACTGTAGTTGTATAACTTTGTAGAACTGCTTAATGCCACAATGTTATTAAGAATCAAGTGAGATTCGATGAGTTCATCATATCTCAAATTAGGGATTGATCGCAACGCTGCGTTTGAGATTCACATGACAACTTTGTATTCAAAAACTTAAGAGCTATTTATCCGGTTGCTATTCAGTCAAAGTGAACTAGTGAATTCAGCACAACCAATAAAACTCACCATCATTATAGGGTATGCGAAAAATTTTCTGTTGTTGTCCTTCCATAGAAAATTATCTGCAAGGTATGACATCCGATTTTTTAGTTACTGACCCGGCCAATAACTGCTACCTAGCCGTGGTGGTAGGGCTTGAATACCGCAATGGCCTAACAAGCTAAACTGACTGGGGCTCTGTCCCTGCAGGTCCTACCGTGTCAGGGAGGTTTTCTGGATAGCGGTTAAACTAAAAGCAGTTACCATGGGGTACGTGGGCTCCAGTATCCAATCGGATCAACTAGCGTATGAACCCATATGGGTCACCGGAAACCATGGGAATGCAGCTCCTGACGCTGCTCCGCTGTCTTTCGGATTGGACTCCAATTCAAAGGCTCGGGGGCGCTCCCTTAATAAAACCACCTGCTTCGGTCTGGGAGCCCGGGCATTATCTCAGCCGTCGCACAATGAATGAAATAAAGCAGCAGACTCTCACTGAAACTCATCGCGTGCTATTAACAATGATTTCAAGTAACATTGATACCTCAAGTAACTTATGCCCTTCCTACCTTACTTTTATTTTTATACATAGTTTCCTGTATTTTACCTTTGCTAACCTTGACTTCTTAACCTTCGACAGCCTTTTGCCTTAGTCTAGATTCCCAGCCTATCTGCGTCGTTTCGAGATGTTTGTGAGGAATCCTCAAAATAGTTGTCCCTGATGTGACATCTAACACAGATATCCTGAAACTGCGTGCCAAGTTCAAGCTGGCCACCTACAATGTTCGGACGCTGATGCAAATCGGACAACAGGCAGGGTTGGCAAGATCCTTGAAACGCCTCGCTATCGATGTTTGCTGCATTTCGGAGACCCGCATTCAAGATCCCAGTGAAGTGCCTCGACTATCCTCTCCATCTGGAAGTTTTAGCATTCTGTACCACCTGCGCCTACCCGGGGACCCTGTGGCTTCGGCATCCGGCGTGGCCGGTGTCAGTGTCGCACTGAGCGCTAGAGCCGGAGCTTCATTGCCCGACTGGATTTCCATTAACAGTCGTTTATGTGCTGTGAGGCTGGAAGGTTATACGAAAGTAAAGAGTAGTAGGCCAGATAGGCGGTGTCTATTTGTTGTCTCTGCCTGTGCACCGACGGATTGCAGCCCGGATGCAATGAAGGATGAGTTTTACTACCAACTGAGCGATCTCTTGAAACAGGCGGGTCGGAGGGATATCGTAGTGCTGGCTGGGGACTTGAATGCACAGGTGAGAATCGTCTAGGTGGTCAATGGGAACTACATGGTCGCAGGTCAGATAATGAAGACCATCTTCTGCGGCTTTTGGGGCACATGCCTGGACTCCGATCATGCGTTAGTGTGTGCCAAGTTCGTCTTGCGATTTGGTGGGGTTCGTAAAAGCCGTCGTTTAAACGTTGATTTGAGCAAACTAGTAGCACCTGCTACTTCTTTGAAATATCAGAATGAGTTACAATCAATGCTTGCCAGCAACCCCCCAAGTAGTATAGACGAACATTGGCTTCATCTGCAAGGTGCCATGCAAAAGGAGAGTGTAGCCACTTGCGGCTTGAAAGAATGCTCCGATAAAAACCACTGGATTTTGCCGAATTCCTTGCAACTCCTGGATCAACGCCGGTCCATTCCGGCTGGCAGCGAATACAACAATAAGCGAAAGGCGCTCACGCGCAAGATTAGAGTGTTTACGTAAGGACCGCGAAGCTTGGTGGTCAGAACGTGCGTGTGAGATGGAGTCAACTGCTGCATCTGGAAACAGTCGGAAGCTGTTCCAACTCATCCGAGCCACAGGCACCAAGAAACAAGGTGTCAGCGAGACTGTCTTTGAGGCAGATGGCACGCCAATTACCAGCTTGAAAAGATGTCTGGAAAGCTGGACAGAGCACTTCGGGAAGCAGCTTAGCTGGCCACCGGCTTCAGCGTATACTTTCATTAGCCCGAGTGCTGCTTGGTCGGTTAGTACCGACCCACCCACCAAAGCGTAGGCCCGTAAGGAACTCCAAGTATTGAAACGCCATGGAGTGCCCGGCCCAGACAATTTACCCCCGGCTCTTTCTAAAGTTGGTGGCGAGACTCTCACAATGGCCCTAACTGGTTTGTTCGGGAAGGTATAGGAGACAGAGAGTGTACCATCAATGTGGAACGAAGCCATTATCGTCCCCATCCCTAAAAAGGGTCGGCGTAATTCGTGTGACAATCATAGAAGTATCAGTCTGCTACCAGTCGCGTCTAAAATATTGGCTGCTGTCTTGCTTCGCAGGCTGTGCGAAATACGTGAAGGATTGATTCGCGAAGAGCAGGCTGGGTTTCGTTCAGGTCGTGGATGCATTGATCATGTGTTCACCCTTCGTCAGTTGTTGGAACACCGCCACACGTATTGCAGGCCAACGATCGTTGTGTTTCTTGATATTAGGGCTGCCTTCGATTCGTTGGACAGAACTGTGCTCTGGAACTGTTTGTTAGAGAGAGGTGTACCTGAGAAATTTTTTAACATCTTGAAAGCCCTATAGAGAAACACCTCAGATAGAGTGAGGGCATACAACCAACTATCATCGCTGTTTCCAACCAACAGTGGAATTAGGCAGGGTTGCCCAATCTCTCCATTTCTCTTTAACTTTGCCGTCGATGACATTCTGGAGTCAGCTCTGATGGATGTGCGTGAAGGTGGTGTAGATCTGCTACCTGGAGATAGACTTTTCGACCTCGAGTATGCAGACGATATCGTCTTACTGTGCGATAGCATGCAGGCTGCCCAAATCGCACTTAATCAGTTGGCGATCAGTGTCTGTAAGTATGGTATCTACTTTGCGCCATCTAAGTGCAAAGTACTGTTACAAGATTGGCAGGAGCCTGTACCTGCACTCACTCTTGCGGGTGAACCGCTTGAAGTTGTTGGTAAGTTTGTGTACCTGGGTAGTTGTGTGAGTGTTGGCGGAGGGGTGACGGATGAGATTTCCAACCGTATAATGAAGACTAGGGTGGCATACATCAACTTGAGCCACCTCTGGCGCCGTCGCGACGTTAGCCTGGCTGTCAAAGGTCGGGTATACAATGCTTCGGTGCGGGCTGCCCTGCTCTACTCCTGTGAAAACTGGCCTCTCCGAGTAGGCTGAGGATGTGCGGCGACCCTGCGTGTTCAATCATCGCCGTCTCCGCAGGATTGCTTGGGTTCGATGGCATCATCGTGTGAGTAATTCTGAGGTCTGGCGGCGTGTGTTTGAACACAGTAGAGATCGCCATTCATTGAGTGTCGTCATCTGGAAACACCGACCGGCTCCCGTGGCTAAGAATGTCATCCCAGAGGCTTCCATACAGGTCTCTGTTCGCTAGCCCTGGGACGGGATGGAAAAGGCGGAGAGGTGGTCAGTCCATGACGCGGCGTCGTGGGATGAAGGTGCGTCACGACGCCCTGGTTGGGGCCGCGAGATAGCTCGAAACGATATCGCATATGGCCAAGAATCATAATCAATGGCGAACGTGTTGCAATTTCCTTCTTTCTTCCCTTCCCGATGATAGTTAACGAATAGTGTTAGAACATGTTAAGCATGATTGCCAATGTAGTTGAAGATTGAACGATCAATTCATGGTTGTTTGCTCAGAACCAAATTCCCTAATTTTCGCGGAGACATCGATACACAGTCACCGTCTCATCGGTCGCTGTTCAGAAAGAAGTCAGGCCAAATTCCGTCAGAAACCTTAGTTGTAACATTATTTATATGTTGGTGTTACAATAAAGAATCCTCGAGTCGCCAATCGGTGTTTTGGTTTTTTCATCCGTTATTACTAAGCGTCTCTGAGAAACTTCAAAGAACAGCGTGAGTCCCAGCGTAGCAAGAGCTGGGCATTAACGGTTTACGAGACGTGGCTGACAATGACTGTCTTCCTTCCAGATGAAGTTCTTTATCCGTTCTCTACTTATATATATATATATATTCTCTTCTTTCTTTTTTTTCTTTTGATCTATGTTGTTTTATTATTATTGTATGGCGCATCCTTCTTGGTGCCATATTGTACCAAGTTTTTATGAGTTCAAATAAATAAAAAATAATCTTAGTTACTGAAGGTTTTGCTTTTTTATGAATTAGAATGTAACTATAGTGACGGATGAGTTAAACGGCTCGCTTTGACTATTGTTGCTTCAGATTGACTGTTTCGAGTATGATAAACTGTTAGACATTTTTTTACTCATAAACAACACCAAGTGACGCAAAGAAAGATGAATATACAGCTCTGCACTGACGTGTACGTGTATCAACTGAAGTTGTTGCATTCCACAGAACCACATGATGGAGACTATTAGCGAATACTTAGTTAATGCGTTGGCCAGTTTGTCCTAACTACACATCAACATCCATAACAATAACACCACTGGAACGTAAAGGCAAGAGAACAGATTGGAAGTCCAGAAGAGAGCTTTTACTATCTCGAGCAACAGGCAAAGTGCTAGACAGAAACTATGTCCATATACAGTGAGAATGACCTTGGAAATGCAGTAATTCGGCCACCATGTTATCCGCTTTTGAAGTGGTTTTGCAACACATTGAATGGCTGTTAACACTGGCTTTACTACAGGCGGTTTTAGTTCATGTATTTGAATCTAGTACATTGGGCATTAATAAGGATAGGTAACACTTACCATTCAAGGGGGTTTCTCATTGCTTTCAAGTTTCCTTCAGTTCCAGAACTACATACAGGCACAACAGATTCATACTTCTCATGTGACTCAACCTTGTTTGATATAGATTCTCTGACAATATATCTGATTCTTTAACTGATAATATACACTGATGGCATACTCAGCTTCCCGAAAAGCTTCAAAGCCTTTGCAACTTTAAACCAAGTTCTGAAATCTCCAGGTTTAATATGCTCTTCGTAAATCTTGCCAATATCAAACCTGATCGTATTCTCCTCACCAGATTGACTCGTAGATTGCTGTAAGCTGTAAACATGCATGTGAAAGACATTGTTTTTTCCAGATTTCTACATACTAATTAATCAATTGAACAAGAAACAATAACGGCAACCAGCAAATGGACCAAGACCAACATCTTTTGTCAGCTAAACACGTTCATGTGCATATTTTCCAAAACTTCTACGCAGAGCTACTTCATTAATAGCTGAAAAACAACTAAAACATTGCAACCAGGCATGAAAACAACGTGCGAAACATTTGTAATGAAATGAATGCACTGCCCTGGTGGTAAAAACTTGCGAAACATACGAAATTAGTCATTTTAACAGCAACGAAAACAACAGTGAGGTGAAAAGCAGCATTTGTGAACAGTGCGCATCAAGATGGGTTGTCAATAAATGCAGGATAAACGGGAAAACCGTTGTGCGAAACAACAGCTACGGAAATGCAACCCAACATGGCCGACTAACATGGACGAAAATGACCTTTGAGCGTCTCACCCCGTTAATGACCTTGAGTATGCTGGATAATTTCAGTCGTAATTCGATGATACATTGAAACTATAAACAGCCAGCAATCCAAACAGAGGGAAAAACAAAGGGCTGACGCCAGTGCGCGATAACCGCTTACAATAGCCATTTTAAGGTCTAAGGAAAAATTAGCTGTATAATACAGTAACGAACTGATCAACCGGTCAGATTGAGAATTAACATACTATCACCGAAATCCAAAGTTGATTTCATCGTATCTCAAATAAAGAATTGATTCTAACCCACTGAGTGAAGTTGATATGACTATGAATACCTTTCGTGATAGTTTGGGAAACCAATTAGTTAGACTGCTTTAATGACTTTTAACTCGTTTCCAGTTGGTTTCGACTAGATGTAACGCTCACAATTGATGTGTGGCTATCAATCTTGCTAAACCTGAACGTTAGCTACACTACTAGCTGACTCTTTGACCTGGCCAATCTAACCTGGTCGCTAAGCTGCTCTTAACACCACGATTGCATACCACTTACGACTGCTGAAAGATGTATTCATTGACTATGGTTTGAAGAGAGTGTGCACGCAGATAACCACACCACAATGAAGCTACCGAGCTTTGTCTCTTAAAAATTATACTGACCACGATGTGTTTCAATCCGGACGGATAAACAAATTGATCATTGACGGTGGGACGCCCGAGGTCCAATTGAGTTGACGAACTTCTTTAATCTCCTACAATAACTGAGGATCTTTGGAAACCGCATAAAACGACATGGGAGATCTGATCTTAATCTGTCCTCCTTGTTGATAATCTACATTACCCACTTCAATCGGTATACGCCGAGTGTGTTAGTATTTCCCAGAGTAAGGCAGCGCCAATCATCAAAATGTAAATTTATGTTTTCTAACATGGATTTGCTTGGAATCTGTTAAAACCACTGTCCACACGCTAGTGGTGACACTTCTGCTGGAGTGACACAGTAGCCGAAAGTTCTTTGTAATAGCCATTGATAGATTTTCGATGAATATAGTTTACCCTTTTTTCTCCCCTCTGCTCATTCAAGATGGTGGCTAAGCTTTTCTATTATCATGTTTTGCAAATCGTTTATGTGAGAAAAACGGTTACATTTTATACTTCTATATCAGGAGAACAAAACGGTGGTCACGGAAGAGCAGTGAAGAAAATAACCCATCGTATATGAATGTATTGATATTGTGATTATTATTCGATTAGGTTCGAAGTGGAACATAGCGCCTCAACGACACACCTCTCTGTTTCACACTATTCTCTGCATCCCCTTTAAGCTGGCTCCAACGCAGCCCATAAGCTCACATTTGCTCAATGTTACCCTTGGATTCATATATCCGACTAGTCGTTCCCTATTCATGTCCCATTTAGCGCACGATTCCACTTAACGGGGTCTCTCCATCTAGCTTACTAACCGGTTCCAACGGTGGAAAAGTAGGGAAGATTGAGTGTGCGGTTAGCGACCCTAAGTCAGAAAATCAATTCAGTCGCTACACGAACCTCCTCAATGCACAGAAAAAAAGCATATAATGGTTATGTGTACTGTGTATTCATATATTTTTTGTCAATATACTTCCACAGAGTGTATTTAGCAGAAATCAAACCAAAAAAGAAAGATAGAGCACATAAAAGAATTAGATAGCGACCTGTCCAGATGGTTGACGGTACACATGGTCCATTATTATTATTATTATTATTATCATTGTTAAATTGAATTTAAGGTCCGGTTTATGAATTCTTTTCAATCATGCTAAGAGTTACCTAGACAAACAAAACAACGAAAAAAACATATCATAATATATATATATATATATATATATATATATATATATTATATACCTTCGCGATACACCATCTGTGGACAACCTAGTTATGTTACGTCTATTGTACTGCGTATCGATCTCTAAAATAAAACTTATTCATATTCATTCCAAGTAACAAAACCGAAATGTACATACTACTCTTTGAAATAATAGAAAAGATTTGTAACTCAGGTGGATGATTTGCAATTGATAGTGTTCTCTGAGCTCCTTGGTTTAATTGCGGAGCTTTCATTGTCTTTCTGGACGATGAAGAAATTAAATCATTTCACTTTATCCTAAATACTGCGCTGAAGATGTCGTCCAGAAAGACGATGAAAGCTCCGCAATTAAACCAAGGAGCTCAGAGAACACTATCAATTGCAAAACATACTACTCTTATTATTATTATTCCCTTGGGTTCCGAGTGGAACATAGTGCCTCAACAACACATCTTCACCTTGTTCTATTCTCTGATACCGTTTTCCTCTGGGCGCACGATTGCCCATAACCTCTCATCTGCTCCATGTCACCTTCATACTACTTAATCATCGCTTCCCATTCGGGTTACACACTCAAGCACTGGCCTACACTGCGCCTGATATCTCATTCGACGGTCTCCTCAGTGTATGTCCAATAAATCCATCTGGCTTAATGGTCTACGAGCTCGCCTTGTAACCGGAAGGTCCTGGGGTTCGAATCCCGGTGGGTGCGTACTGCTGAAGAGTCCAACACTAGGACGAAACAGCTGTCCAGTACTCCCAGGTTTTCCAATGGTTCTCTAAATAATGTCAGCTCATGATGAAATCCTGGAATCCATCTCCATTTTCTCCTTGCATATCCACCAGTTGAGCAATGGGCTATTTTGTCTGTTGGTTTGTTCTCGGTCAGAGTTTCTTGTGGCTAATTTATTTCTGGCCAGCCGGCTGACCATTATGATATTCAGTATGGGAGCCAGCCAGCGAAGGTGGCAGGCGGTTGATAAAAGTCTTCAGTGACTTGTTGGAAATTCTTTTCGTGACGGGCGCACAATGCAAGTTTCTCACCCGTATAGAAGTGTTCTCTCGTTATTCACTTATATTTCATAGTAATTTGTGTTAGCTAGTCGTCTAAAATAACGATATTATTGTGCTCCAGTTGTTTCTAATCCCCATCAAATTTTCACACACAAAAACACGCACACATATAGCAGACGTCTTCATTCATTGTCTATTATAAATCCATACACAAATATAAATGTAGGGCTAAGAAAATGAAATTGTCACTAAGAGAGTTTTTCCTTTTTTTTCAAGTTTGATCACAAACTGGGCTCATTTAGAGAACCATTGAAAACTAGCAGGAAGTACTGAACAGTTGTTTTGTCCTTGTTTGGGACTCTACAACAGTATGTGCCGATGAATCCAGGGACCTTCAGATTACACGGTGCGATGGTTGATTATTCAGTTTACTAATGAGTGACTGATGACAGGATGAAGTTGCCTGAAGTTGTTAGTGGGAATTAGTGACCAATAGAGTTCACCAATTTGGGCGTGAGGACAGATAGTCATCGATAACATTAACTGTCAGAAGTCAAAATTGATGAGCAATTGATTGATTCCATTCCAATGGCTGCATAGTCAGTGGGTTCACCTTATAGCTTGAAAGTCCTCGGTTTTTCTGCGCCAGCGGGGGGAAGATCATAGTTGCGCACTGATGAAGAATCCCCAAAGAGTGCGAAACGGATGTCTTTTACTCGCCGCTGATTTTTATTGGTTCTCTAACTGAAGTGAGTTCCTGATCAAATTTGAAACCAACCAGATCCCTGCAAACCATTACTTGGAATTTTTTTTCATTAGCATACTGATTAATCTCAACTGCTGGACGAGTTCCAAACAAGCCGAATTGCGCATCCTCGATTTCACTGCTAGTCACCATCAACCAATAATAAATAAACGTTACACTTGACACATTTCATACACAGCTTGGAATCTCCATCCACGAAAGGGGTATTGAGTGACAGGTAACGTGCTTCAGAGATATCGTTCTCAGATTGTACAATTATGTGTATACATAGTACACTTTATCTTAGAAATAGTAGGCATGTTACCAAGAATGTATTGTCAGAATTTTAGAGTTTTACATAACAATCAAACTATTCAAAAGAGAATTGATTAGGTAGAGACTAAAGAAAAATTAAGTAGATTAAGTGACGTAACATAGATGACAAGATCAAGTAAATATTTATACATGTGTAAAATTTGGGCACTGTGGTAGTAAGTAATTCCATATTAGTTTGTTTATTAGATATTTCATACAGAGTGAAACAGTATTATTTATTGGATGGCAATGTTTCGAAGGAAAATCTAAGACAGGAAGTGAGGCACATAAGAGAAGCTTTGAAACTGAATAATTCCCCTGATAAATTAGTGAGAAAGTATGTAGAGAAATGTAAAAATTAAATAAATAATGATAGTGGTGGTAGTGATAATAATAATATCAACATGCATGCCGAACATGCGCAGGATAATGACAACACCAACAATAGAGAATATAAATCATCAGTAGTACTTCCTCTCATACAAAGAAGGAACCTTGGAAACCTTACGGCAGAGAATTCTTAACAATGCAGGCAGGAATAAAAGTGACTGGCATTCAAACTCCCCACAAACTCAATTAGAAATAAGTTTTGTTGGTTAGAAGATCTTGTCAGTGGAGCCTTTAAAACAAAACAATTTAGTTTATCTAATACCCTGCCTACAATGATTGTGAGCTCAAATACATAGGTCAAACTAGTAGAACAGGGGCAGTCAGACTAGCCGAGCGTAAAAACCTGGCAAAATCTAGATTAGTTGACTCGAATAAGATAAGAAATCTAGAGAATAGTTCAGCTATAGCATTAAGTGGAATTACACGCAACCATACACTACAGGGTGGGATAAGATGGCAGTTTTAAAATCTAATTTACATATGATGAAGATTTGTAGCTCAGGTGGATGATTTTGATGTGGTTGTGTTCTCTGAGCTGGGTGGTTTATTTGTGAAGCTTTCATCGCCCCCTACTAGTCAACATCTTCAACGTATACTTCAATTTGAATTGAGCTTTTTGATTTCTCCACGAGTTTATTAGTCATCTTTCCTGATGACCTTGAACGTAATTGGTTGCTTTTGTGTGTTGTCACACCTTTAGGATACTTGTATTCTTATTGGTGCTCATTGTTTTCTTGAGTTGCAATTTGACGCTTTGTGTGTGAGATTTCCTTCTTATCGATTGGTGAATTTTGTCTATCTCGATGTGACTACTGATTGATTCGAAGCCGTGTGATTATAATTGATGAAATGATTATGAACAATGAGTAAATTTTGTTCGAAACGTCATCCAGTAAATAATACTGTCTCACTGTGTGTGATACATCTAATAAACAAACTAATTAGGATCAAGTTCCCTTAAACTAAGATCAAGAGAAGTTCCGGGGTCATGATCAGTGTTATAAGGATTAGAGGTTTAAAATAGTGTGAAAATAAAATTTTTAAAAATATAGGTCAACCACTTAGACAAATTAGATCGACTGTAAGTTCAGTAAACTTTTATATATGCAGAATTTATGATTCCGTATAACTTATGCAGTTCTTTTTTAATCCTTTACGTTCCCAGTGGAAGTTAGGACACCTTCAAGCTACAGGCTTGAAGTTTCGGTAGCAATGGTGTTTATTTTTACGGGATGGGTAAAGGAGTGCATTTGTGGCCGGGGATCGAAACCCGGACCACACGGGGCGTAGCCGGCGAGCATTTTACCGCTGTACCAACGACGCATTTCTGCAGATCTATCATATGCTAATGCAGAGTTTAGAGACTATACAGTAAATGATAAGGCTGTGAAATACGAAGTTCCACTATCACCAAAATCGTAAATCAAAAGTGGCAATTAAATAAATAATATCGAATGTTACTTACAGTTTTAACTTCTGTATAATTTTGCAGACCATATTCGCCTAATTCTCGACCAACTCCAGAAGATTTAAAACCGCCAAATGGTACAGCCGCATCAAATATATCATAACAATTAATCCTATAAAACAAAGAAGTTGTAAAATTAAAGGAATAAAATGATTGGCAATGAAATCGCCTATGACAGTCTCCTCCCTGAAGCTTCAGATTACCAAAAATGTTTTTTTCTTCTTGATTATAGCTTGATTTCACACTGTATATTTAGTACAAGTATGGAATTTTCAGCATGTGCTATCGACAGCCTAAATTTTGCAGACCGACCAATTGACATCGGGTGTCTGTTAGCAGGGATAGAACCCCCAACTATATGGATAATCAGCGCGAGTCCTAACTGCTGTGTGCCACCGACGCATATGAGATTGACTGACTAAGTTTCAACAAAGAACTTTGCACAGAAGTGTAGCAGTTCAAGCTGTTGCTCTCTATGTAGCACACAAAGGTAGAGAAAACAGAAAAAAACTAAACAGAAACAGAATGTCCAAGTGTTGGTTTTCAAGGATTTGATTGGTTACAGGATTTCATGATGAGCTGACGTCGGTTAGAGGATCATTGGAAAATCTGCGCTGGAGTACTGAACAACAAGATGTTTCGTCTTAGTAGATTGGGATTCTTCACCAGTATGCACCCACCATAGGGGTTTGAAGCCAGTACCTTCTGGTTACAAGGCTAGCTAGCCCGTAGACCATTCAACCACTGGGACCCAATCCAATGGTCCATGAATTCCAACTTTTACCATTTTATGATATGACGCGACTACTATCGAATGTCATTACTGGCAACTTTTTGTCCTCACCCCTATAATGGACCGATAAGAAGACTCTAGGGTATGTTCATTTCGTGGCTGACGACTAATGACTGATGTCAAAAAAACTTCAAGACTTGCATTATTTAATTGAATTTTAGATTTTCCCGTCGATCGGTTGGACCGAAGTACTCGGTCTCAGGTTGTCATTTCAGCTTCTTGTACAGATGCTTCGACGATGTCTGGGCATGTGATTAGAATTTAATTGGTGGATGGTGAATAGCCGTAGAATCTCGGATGCGCATTTCATCCTATCCTATTTGAGATTCGTCATCTGGATGTCACCATCGACCAATTAAAATCTTATTACATGCCCAGACATCGTCGAGGCATCTGTACAAGAAGCCGACATGACAACCTGAGATCGAGTACTTCGGTCCGACCAATCAACGGGAAAATCTAAAATTCAATTAAATAATTAATATAAGTCGCTGCATAGCAACTGGTCAATGACAATGAACCGTAAGTTGTAATCCGTCTTTATATATGTTTAAAGCCTCTGCATTATACAGCATGATAAAGAAGGTGCGGATTTCCAACTCCAGTTTGAAGTCAGTGCTACTATACGGATCAGAGACTTGGTGCCACACCGCATTACGAAGGCCACTTCGAACAAACTACAGACCTTCCTACATCAACAGCTGTCTTCGCTCAATACTACTCAAGATCAGATGGCCGGACAGAAAAGATCAGAAACAGGGAGGGATCTCTGACAATGAGCGAACCAACCCAGTAGGAACCGATTGTGCACAAATAAGCAGGAAGAAATGGAGGTGGATTGGACATACTCTCAGAAAACAAACCATCAAGTGACATCACACGCTAGGCCATGTCTCGAGTGGAACCCGACTGAATGGGAAGCAGCAAGTCAGTCGGTCGTTAGTGTGAGGGTGACATGGA